>CAOLHI010000278.1:0-736830 GCA_948474755.1 Ctenosaura bakeri
GGCTAGTCAAGCTGCCTGGTCGGGGCAGGGAGTTCTTTGTAAATAGTGTGTATACATAATGTGGTACTTGCCTTGAGGTCTCCTGAAGCGGCGGTCTGGCTTTTTCTGGCCTGCCTGTATTTGTTTGGAATATTTCAGCAATTAGCGGCCATGCCTGTATGCGAGCTTGTCCAGGGGCCTCGCAAGCACGTGGAGGAAAAAGGGGCATAGTAGGCCAAATTATTAATATCAAAATGATATCTAATATCCCACAAGTCCAGGCTAGAAACTGTGGTAACACTGAAATAGATAAATTGACAATATTGATAAGAGAAAAATCACTGGTAATTTTTTTCAAGAGACTGGGAACCTTTGTTAGGTTTTTTGTAAGAAAAGTAATATAATGTGTTGACTGCAGGTTTCACCAATTAGTATATCTGGAAACGTAGCAGTTGAAGTGTTTGAATGGTATTTGTAGTAGAGAAGTTACTTCCTAGAGTTATATATCACCCGTGTTAGGAAAGCTGAAAACCAAGGTATATTTCCTCTCTCTCTCTCTCTCTTTTTAGCGTTTTCATTGTCTTTAGTTATTTTTACTATTTAGCATTTAGTATCTTCTTTCTTTGTATCTTTTTTAGTTTTTATAGTTAGTTGTTGTAATTTGTTGTTTCTTCTTCTGCTTTGTTTGTATATATGTACTTTGAAAAACTTTAATAAAACTTACCAAAAGAGAGGACATTTCTGCACTACACTGTTATAGTGCTATTATTCCACTTTCAACATCTCATGGAACCTTGGGGATTGTAGTTTACTGAATCCCTCTAAATGTCCCCCCTAAACTGCAAACCTCAGGATTCCATAGGATGTTGAAAGTGGAATAATAGCACTATAACAGTGTAGTGTGGAAATGGCCAGAGAGACAGGGAGGGAGGGAGAATAGTTTCAAACTGAGGTGTTTGAACCAGTGTCTGTTGACAACTAAGAACACATTTCCCAAAATCCTGACAGTTGAGATGTATGCATAGAACCCTCCCATACACATTTGAAATATACACAAAACAGTGCTGTAAAAGTTATTTTTCACACTACACCTTCCAGAATCCCTCAGTCAGTATGGTCATTGCATTTTCCCTCAGCATCCCCTGGAAGAATCATTCATTATTTTTACCAATGCTGGCTGGGAGATACCCAGAGCTATAGTCCAAAAAAGTAACATCTCCAAGTCATGGCCTTTCCCCTTAAACTAAAGGATATCTACTGTATTAGGGTTTCTAAAAAGAAAAGAAAATCTTTGTCAGAGAAAGGGTGGGAAGGAGGATGTACAGCCCACATCTCTTCCTACCCTGTTTTGGTGTAGCTAGTTAAGTAAAGATAGAAATGAATGTTTCCCCTGTGGAGTGGCTACTTAGAAATCACTTTAATGATTCTGCTGCTTTTGCCTGTGTCCAGATACTGGATTTCTGCACTGCTGGTTCCACAACTTAGCACTAAGCCAGAGATGCAAAAAGCTGTTCCAGCACTAGCAGATTGAGCAACCATAGCATACATATGGAAAAATCTTTTCTCTCTCTTTCTGTCTCTCTCTGTGGTGGTAGAATTCAAGGAGTTTATTAGCAGAATGTCTTGTGAAAGTTGTGATGCATGACTGTTAACACAACCACTCCCATTTTCTGAATACCCTCATATTTCTCAGAATCCAAAACTGATTCTTCTTCTTCTCCTCATTGTTTCTAACCCCCAAAGTGTCTGTTAGCAGAGGCTTCTACTTCCAGCTGGATATGGCAGCACTAAATGATGGGTCACCTTTTAGAAATCTGATGCAACTGGTTTAATTGGGGGTAGGTGTAGTGTAGGCCCTTGAATCCATTTTTGTGGCCCCTGAACCCCCGAAAACCCCAAAGCTGCTCCAATCTCCTCATTTTAAAAAAGTTCTGTATAATTTTTTCTGCCCCCAAACAATACAGAAACTCCCCAAATGCATGAAAATTCACTACAATACTCCCATCCTGCCCCCCACAAGCATCCCAGAATCCTATATAACTCCCCATTTAAATTTCCTGCTGCATTCCCTTTCAAAATGGTTGACAGGAAATGGTGACATCACTTTCTGTCACCACTTTGACTACAGAGGAGAATTGAGTTTTTTTGTTTACTGTGGGCAGCCAGGCTTATTGGGGAAAATTAGCCCTGGGATCCTCACATAGTGGCCAACCTCTGGTTTAAATCCTATTTTTGTGTGCTTTCAGGTTGTTTCTGACTTATAGTGGCCCTATCATGGGGTTCTCTGGGACTGAGAGTGTGTGTTGTGCCCAAAGTCACCCAGTGGGTTTCCATGGCTGAGCGGGGGACTCAAATCCTGGTCTCCAGGGTCTTAGTGCAGTACTCAAACCACTACATCACACTGGCTCATTTAGATCCTAGCACTGGTTTAAAGCACCAAACCATTGACTTTCAAGCATTCAAAGTTAACCAGTGTCTGTTCCCCAGCAGTTCAAAACTATATTTCCTGGTCAGGGTTAGACTAATGGTTGCTATCCGCCCCTGCAGGGGTGGTGGACCTATTAGAATGGTCCGCCCTCGAAGGTTAATGGAACCTATTGGATTCCAGAAAGCCCTCGAGGGTCTTATGGTTGGTATCGCCGGTGATCCTGTCGAAGCCCTGGTTAATACCTGGAATTGTGATCTTACCAGGGCTATCGACACGATTGCTCCCAAGCGTCCTTTCCAGCCTGCTGCAAACCGTAATCCTTGGTATACAGTAGAACTTAGGAATATGAAGCAGGCTGGACAACGACTAGAGCGCAATTGCGGAAATCTCAACTCTTATCTGACAGGACACGCTGTAGAGAATTCCTTCATTCCTATGGAGTGGCAATAATGCAGCGAAGAAGACCTTCTTCTCTTCACGTATTGCGTCTGCGATTTCTCGTCCAGCAGAGCTGTTCAGGGTGGTAAGGGATCTGACTCAGATACCCACTCCCCTGAACTCGTTGTTAGAACCTAACGTAGCTTGCTGTGACGCCTTGAATAATCATTTCGCAGATAAAATCTCTCATATAAGAGCCGACTTGGATGCCGGTGTTATAGCAGAGGTCACAATTGGAGCGTCCAGCAACCCCGTGAACAAGATTATACTGGATCAGTTCCAGTCAGTGAGTACCGAGGACGTAGACAAGCTCCTTGGAAAGGTAAGAAGGACAACTTGCCCTCTTGATCCCTGCCCTTCATGGCTGGTCGTCCAGGGAGGAGCTGCAATTAAGACCTACTTAAGACATATTATTAATGCATCCTTCAGGGAGGGCAATTTTCCAGCTTGTTTAAAAGAAGCGATTATACGGCCGCTTCTAAAAAAGCCCTCCCTAGATCCCCTGGATATGAAGAATTACAGACCAGTCTCCCATCTTCCATTTTTAAGCAAGGTGATCGAGAGGGCTGTTGGTCTTCAGCTCCAAGCTGTCTTGGATGAAACAGATTATCTAGATCCATTTCAAACTGGCTTCAGGGCAGGATATGGAGTCGAGACTGCCATGGTCGTCTTAGTGGATGATCTACGCCTAGGTATCGACAGGGGAAGTGTGACCCTGCTGGTACTCCTGGACCTCTCAGCGGCTTTCGATACCATAGACCACGGTATCCTTCTGGAACGCCTGAGAGGGTTGGGGATCGGAGGCACTGCACTTAAGTGGTTCCAGTCCTATCTCTCAGGTAGATACCAGATGGTGATGCTTGGGGACAGCTGCTCCTCGAAAAAGGAGCTTAAATCTGGCGTCCCTCAGGGCGCCGTCCTGTCCCCAATGCTATTTAACATCTACATGAAACCGCTGGGAGAGATCATCAGGAGGCATGGAGCAAGGTGCTATCAGTATGCTGATGACACCCAGATATATCTCTCCATGCCTCGGATAACAGCATCAACTAAGGATGGCATCTCACCTCTAAATGAATGCCTAGAAGCAGTAATGGACTGGATGAGGAAAAACAGACTGAAGCTGAATCCAGATAAGACGGAGGTACTTGCTGTTAAGGGCCCCAGCCCAGGTATAGAGGTTTGTCAACCAGTTCTAGACGGGGTCACACTTCCCCTGAAAGACTGTGTCCGCAGCTTGGGAGTGCTCCTGGACTCGCCGCTTCAGATGACAGCTCAAATTGATGCGGCAGCCAGGAGTGCCTGCTATCAGCTTCGGCTGATACGCCAGCTGCGCCCCTTCCTGGACTTGGAACACCTAAAAACAGTGGTACATGCGCTGGTAACTTCACGGCTTGACTTCTGTAATGTGCTCTACATAGGGCTACCCATGTGCTTAGTCCGGAAACTTCAATTAATTCAGAATATGGCAGCCAGGTTGGTCACTGGAAGATCTAAAACTGACCATATAACACCTATTCTGAAGTCTTTACACTGGCTGCCTATTAGTTTCCGGGCACAGTACAAGGTGTTGGTTTTTACCTTTAAAGCCCTTCATGGCTTGGGGCCAGCCTACCTGCGGGATCGCCTTCTCCCATATAATCCGCCCCGCACACTAAGGTCCTCTGGGAGGAATTTACTGCAGCCAATCAGAACTAGGTTGGCTGCGGTTACCCAGAGGACCTTTTCTTCTGTCGCTCCCAAGTTATGGAATGGCCTGCCGGAGGAGACCCGGCACATTACCAGTCTTGACTGCTTTAAAAAAGCAGTCAAGACAGTTCTCTTCCGACAGGCCTTCCCAGATTAGTGTTCCACCGCCTCTCATCATTGTCTTTTGTGTTAATCTTGTTTTTAATTTGTTTTAATTAACTAATATGTTTTAGGGGGATAGAAGGGTTGGAGGGTGGGGAGGATAGGGTGCATTTTAATGTTTTAATGTTTTTATATATTTTTGTAATGCCGCCTCGATCCATTGGGAGAGGCGGGATAGAAATAAATTTTATTATTATTATTATTATTATTATTATTATTATTATTATTATTATTATTATAGATGAATAAGGAATTTGCTCCAGTGGACATGCTTTTGGACATTTCCTGTTCCCCACTTCCCACATTGCCCATGGAGCAGGTGCCATTTGCTCTTCATCATCCTCTTGTTGACAGCCAAGATCCAGTGTGTTTATATTTGAAAAAGATGAATGGAAAAATGCAAGGTTTTCAAGTGCTTTTGTTGTTGGTTGCTTGAAGTCAGCTTCAACTTAAGGCAACCGAATGAATGAGAGATTTTCAAGGCACCTTGTTATTAACAGGCCTGCCAGGGTCTTGTAAACTCATGGTTGTGGCTTTCTTGATTGACTTTATCCACCTATAAGGCAGTCGTCTTCTTTTTTTGCTGTCTTTAACCTTGCCAAGGATTATTGTCTTTTGTAATGAGTCATATCATGTCAGATGTACAAAGTATGATGTCTTGAATTTAGTCATTTTAGCTTCTAGGGAGAGCTCAGTCTTGATTTGCTCTTGGAACCATTTATTTGTCTTTTTGGAAGTTCATGGTGTCCATAGAACAGAATTATAGCACTATTATTCCACTTTAACTGGCATGGTTCCATTGGGATTGGCAGTAGGGAGAGGGACATTTAGAATTCTCAGTCAGAGTGCTCTAGTGTTTCACCAAAGTACAAATCTCAGGATTCCATAGGATGGAACTATGGCAATTAAAGTGCAATAGTAGCACTATAATTCTGTTATGTGAATGGGCCCCAGGTTTCACCTGTATGTATAGAAACTGGGAATACTATGACATGGATGATACTAAAGTATATGCACTGGCAAACTGGTATCACACCTGCCATAGACCACCAAGAGAATTTTGGTCATTGTCTATGGATGATCCAGACTTTCTTATTCAAGCACTTTATATATACTCTAAACAACACATTTCTAGGCAATGTATACTGTCTGAAAATGTGTAGATTAAAAGGAGATAGATCTGTCCTGGGTTCTTTTTTTTTTTTTAGATCAACAGAAACGAAACAGACTGGACAGGAAAGTGGAAAAAGAAAGAAATCTCTGACTTCAGACTTTAAAACAGTGAATGTCCTTCAGGGCTGTGGTATCTTAGATTGGTTTAATTTACTGGCTTGACTTTTCTGGTGTCATCTACTCTACTGAGATGTTGATACTTTCTAGTTCTTTTGCTCTCTGGTTTTGGCAGTGTATTGGTTAAACTGAGAAGGGATAATATGTGAAAAACACAGCCATGGCATTTGGAGTTGTAGACAGTTTCCATTCCTGTGATTCATTTGTTCTTTATACAAACAACACCATTCAACTCAACCCTATACATATATAAATTATATTCCGGAGATGAAGCCTGCATTTATTTCTTCCTCGCTAAATAATTGATATGAATAGACCACAGTCACCCACAGCTCTCTGGTCCTTTGCACTCTGGGAGCTTATGCATTGAGGATATTCTCTTCTTCATGCTGTATGTAGGAGAGTGTGGAGAACCAAGTGCATCAGGTGCGTGCAGCTCAGTCACTAAATGAATGACTGTTGAGAAAAAGATGAGATTTGCAGTATGCAGATCACACTCATGGCAGAAAAGGAATTGCTTTCAGGATCAGGTAGGACTGAAAAGGGGAAACAATTATTGTAATGAGCTGATTCAGCACTTCGTACCACTTGGAAGTCGTGACCCATGATTACCTGCTTATGGGAAAATTGATTGATTGATCTGTTTGTTTGTGTTCCTTACCAAGGGCTTCTGCAGTGTGAGGAACAACACTGACAGTATTAAAAGAATACAAAACAATCTGACACATAGGTTTAAACAGAACTGACAGCATAATTAACCAAGCCAGTCTGTTCAAAGTTGCAAAAACCTATTTTCCTAAGTAGGGTTGCTGGCTGAAAAAGATTGCAGGGCTCTTCTACCTTTAATGGTTGTGCAGAAGAAGGAATTGCAGCAAGCGGACTTTGTGAGACAGGAAATACTGGCTGAAATTTCCTCTTCTACACAGCTATTAAAGGTGCAAGAGCCCTGCTCTGTTTTTCACCTGCCAATCCTATTTGTAACACATTAGGAAATTAATTGCCTTAATCTGGGAAGAGTGTCAACCATGTATAATTCTTTGGCAAACAGTTTTAAAGGGAGGGTTTCCCACTACTGCAGAGAATGTCTAAAGTATGACTGATCCCTTTTCACAAAGTAGCAGTATCTCAACAAGCCATCAGAAACAATTGTAAACCATCAGGAACATATAAAGAACTCCACATGGAATGACTGGTCTTCATTGTGTTTTTCTATATTTAAGGGAGAAGATGCAATAAGGACTGCCCTTAAATCCTTCTTAGCAGTAGCACGAATAAGCTGCAAGTAGATATGAATGAGTTTTAATTGCATAGCTAGATTCCAAGCCACCAGTATATTTGAGGAAGCAGAAAGGAATTGTCTCATGCTCTGTCAGGTTCAACAGACTGGGAAAGGGATAGTACATCTTGGGCCATTTCCACACTACACTATTATAGTACTATCATTCCAGTTTCAACATCTCGTGGAATTCTAGTGTCTGTCATTTACTGAGGCCAAAGAGCTCTCTGGCTGAGAATTCTAAATGTGCCCCCGAAAGTGCAAACCCCAGGATTCCATAGGATGTTGAAAGTGGAATAATAGCACTATAACAGTGTAGTGCAGAAATAGCCTTGTACCCCAATGTTCTCCAGTACATCTCAATGTCAAAACATGCTTTAGTCAAAGGGGGAAAGTGACATGAATTAAATGCACAAGTAAGTAATGTTTAAGAGTATGCAAATTTCAGTATGGGGAAATCCTACCTCATACATTCTCATAATTCAAGAAAAAGGGGGCAGGAGGAAAATGCAGCTGGGGTTTGGAGAAACTCCATAAGACTGAGACTGAAGAATTTTCACATCTCTGGTGTGAACTCAAGACAAGATCTGGTTCAGGTCACATTTTGGAAAAATGAGGTGATTTGGTGTTTTCCTTGAATCTGAAACAGAACCTTGCTTAAAAAAAAAAAAAACTCTTTATGTTTCCCCAGTTTTTTTTACAATGGCAAGATCGACAAATGGCTATAACAGCATCTCTGCATTTTGACAGAACTGTATATTTGCACGCTTTGGAGGAGTCTTGTAATCATGTCTCAGATCTCTCTGATGTGACTTGCTTTAGTTTAGGATACGGGATTCATCCAGCATTAAGGTACTATTCTGCTTATTGAGGAGCAAATCCCATTCAATTCTCAAGAAACATATATAGGTTTGCAGTGTAATTCTCCAGTCTAAGGCTGAACACCCCTACATTGGGGTGGCACAGCACAAATCACCTCTGGCAGTTACATATTAATTGTGCTGCGCAATCCTTGTGTTGAATTGAGTCACATTGTGCTGAATTCAACATTAACTGTGACATGCAATTTTGTAGACCTGAGCCAAGACACCAAATATGCAAACAAATGTGCAATGGAATATGTATGCACACTGACGCACAATGCACATCTTCATGAGTAAGGGCACAGTATGTGCAAGTACACTTCCACAATCTTGAACTAAAGGTGGACATGCCACATCAGATAAAAATGTTCAACCACTTACACGTGTATAAGATATCAAGAGGATTCTGGTCTAAAATTCTCCAAACAATTCAGTAGCTCCCCAGTAATTACAGTTGAATTTGCCGTGTAATTCTCCAGTAGGTCAAGGGTTGTGTTTCCAAATGAAAGTGTGCCCTGTTGTCGGGACTTTGCTCAAACAGTTCTTTGACTGGTGGCCCTCAAAGAAACAAAAGCAAATGCAACTCCCTTCAGGCTACTTACAGTGCTATAGACAATTTCAGTCTCCAACGGGGATGTTTGTTATTACTCCAACTGTTTTAACGTCCAGATGATCATATATCTGCACTGACTCTGACCTTCTGCAAATTCCCTTGGGATGAAAGGGGATTAATTCTCCCTGCTAACTTTGGTCTGTGAGGCAGTTTCTAGAATGCTGGCGGGCGGTTCAAGCTGAGGATCTCCACTCTGACACCAGATATCAGCTCTCATCTGTTCTGACATCAGATCGCTCTGTATGTTTGAAATAGCCTGGGCGGATATGACCTCAGCTTAGCTCTAGGTCTCTGGGAATAATGGCTTTCTTTGAAATCATAGTCGTTTAAAAAGACATAATTGAACATGCTTTAAGGAAGCTTGCATACTTGTTAAGATATGTGTGTTCAAACTGTTGCCATGCATGGTTGCAAAAAGCGTTTGCTGGAAGTGGAACCAGTCAGTTTCTTTCTTTCCCTCTGACTTGGAGGTATCTTTGTTTATCTTTGGTTTTGAGCTGTTACCCCAAAACACGGGTGACTCAGCAGTCCATTCTCAATGCCAGTACTTCTGTGTAATCAGGAGGCCTGCGAGAGGGGACAACCTAGTGAGATTTTTCCAACAATGTTTACAGGGTCTCATGCAGGAAAGAACCATCCAGAGATTCAAAAGTAAACTAAAATGTGTTTCTTTGGGGAACTAACAATCATACACAAGAGGCAAGCACACACATAATTGTACAAGGCTAGCTGAAGGATAAAGGAAGGAAAATTGTTGATAGCAAGGTTTCAAGGATGATGAGGGTGATATTTACTGATCTGGAGAGCAGTGAAGAAACAGCAATGTGGTTTAGATTTTTGCCTAAGGACAATACTTGTTTGGTAATCAGAGTGACAGTGTGGCCACCAGCAAGCAAGATACTGCAAGCTAGATGCTCAAAACCAGGGGGTTTTATACATGATTTCTGCCCGAAGGGCAAGGATGTAAATGGCTGTGTGGCTGAGTAAACAATGGAATTTGCAGAGGGGACAATTAGGTCCAGAATCACTAATGATCTGAGCATTAGGTGGCAAAGAGTTAATGGGTGTCATGATAGTTCTGCAATGGTTGGACAGGGCTGGGGACAATGGAACGATTTGCAGGTTGGTGGGAAGCAGGTTGAAACTATCAGTGGTTTGGTGGGAAGTTCTTCATCGCTATTGTCCAAAAGCAGAGTCATTACAGCTTAGCTTAAGACTATTATCTCTGACGTTACCTGGTGATTTACTGACTATGGCTTGGCTACACCTAGAGGGAGTTTCTGACCTACTTTGCATTGCACATGTTTGGCCAGTGTTTTTCCTCTTGTCCAGCCTGGCCACGCAGCCATAGCAGGGTATATTTTACATTCATACTAATTAGTATATCTGCCAATTACAGTAGTGCCTCCACATTCACAAGGGTTTGGGGCACAGAACCTTTGCAAAAAGGGAAAAACCTTAAATAACTCCCCCCATGATCCCCCCCACTCCCCTCCCCTCCCCCACTCCCTCTGGCCCTGGCATTGGGGCAGGGGAGAAAAAAGGACAACCTAAAAGGCTTACTAGTACTTTCTCCCCAGACAGAGAAGACGGGAGTTTTGGAATTCTAATTACTTGGTGGCCATCTGGAAAAACGAGGGATAGGAGCAAAAAGAGCATCTGACCAATCAACAGCCAATACACAGCAGAATGTGTAACCACATGGCAGAGAGGCCACACCTTCAGCAGTGTGAGGGGGCTTTGCTTACCCAAAAGGAAAAAAATCCATTTTAAACACAAGCCTCACAAGCCTAGGGTGAGGAATGCAAGGGAGGAAAGGAGGAAAATGGAGCGGGGAAGCAAGCACATGTCTTCAGAATGATCACATTCACAAAGGTCAAATCTGCAAATGTGGAGGGAGGACTGTAAATCATATTTTGCCAATTAAACCATATCAAACTATACAGTTCAGTAGCAGAGCATGCTAGAAAATATGATCCACTGAGAGCTGTTTTACATGACTGTGAAACTGTGTTGCACACTCTGTATCATGTCATAGATCTGTTGTATACCAGCTCTATTCCTATGTGTCAACTGGATGGACAACACATAGACCAGAGGTCATGTGTGATCTCCCAATTCACCATCTGTCTAGAGCAGATCATTAAACAGTCAGTTTGTAATTACCTAGAAAGCAATGCCATGATCACTAAAAATAAAAATGGGTTTCTCAAAAACAAAGTCATGCAAGCCTAACCTTACCTCTTTTAATGATAGAGTTACAAGCTTAATACATGAAGGGAATGCTGTGGATACAACATATCTTGATTTCAGTAAGGCCTTTGACAAAGTTCTCCATGACATTCTTTTAAAGAAGCTAGTAAAATGCAGGCTGGGCAGTGCTACTGTTAGGTGGATTTTTAATTGGTTGACTGACTGAACCCAAAAGGCGCTCATCAATGGCTTCTCTTCTTCCTGGAGAGAAGTGACTAGTGGGGTGCCACAGGATTCTGTCCTGGGCCCAGTGCTATTCAATATTGCCATCAACAACTTGGATGAAGGAATAGAGGGCATGCTGATCAAATTTGCAGATGACATGAAATTGGGAGGGGTTGCTAATACGCCAGAGGACAGGATCAGCATTCAAAATGACCTTAACAGATTGGAGAGCTGGCCAAAGCTAACAAAATGAATTTCAACAGAGAGAAATGTAAGGTCCTACGCTTAGGCAGAAAAAATGGAATGCACAAATAGATGATGGGGGACATGTGGCTGGATAACAGCATGTGTGAAAGGGATCTAGGGATCTTGGTGGACGACAAGCTAAACATGAATCAGTAATGTGATGTGGAAATCAAGAAAACCAATGAGATTCTTGGTTGCATCAATAGTATGGTGTGTAGATCAAGGGAAGTAGTAGTACCACTTTATTCTGCTTCGGTTAGACCTCATCTGGAACACTGTGTCCAGTTCTGGGCATCTCATTTCAAGAAGGATATCGACAAGCTGGAGTGTGTCCAGAGGAAGGAGATCAAAATGGTGAAGGGTCTGGAAGCCATGCCCTATAAGGAGTTGCTTAGGGATCTGAGTATGTTTAGTCTGCAAAAGAGAAGATTAAGAGGTGACATAATACCCATGTTTAAATATTTGAAGGGATGTCATGTCGAGGAGGGAGTGGGCTTGTTTTCCACTGCTCCCGAGACTATGACAAGGAGCAATGGGTTCAAACTTCAGGAAAAGAGATTCTGTTTAAACCTCAAGAAGAACTTCCTGACAGTCAGAGCTGTTCAGCAGTGGAATATGCTGCCTCGGAGTGTGGTGGAGTCTCTTTCTTTGGAGGGTTTTAAGCAGAGGCTGGATGGCCATCTGTCGGGACTGTTTTAATGTGTGTTTCTGCATGGCAGGGGCTTGGACTGGATGGCCCCCGTGGTCTCTTCCAACTCTACGATTCTATGACTGTATGAGCACTCTTGCCAAATCTGCTTTAACAGTAGTGGCAGTGGAAATAGCCTACTTCTCCTTTGAGAACGAGGTGCAGAGTCTCCAAACATCTTGTTGACAAATTGAATTGTACTTGCAAAATATGGTTCTACTTGTAAACAAAGTAAACTGGGAGTGTGCACCTTGAAAAAGAAAAGATATCATCAAAATGGCAGTTGGGGTGGGGTCCTCGGTGGGTTCAGTGGGTGCCAATGCGGGCCCCTGAACCTTGGAAATTACCCACTCTGATATATGCAATAGCTTACAATATGCTACCAGTAGGCCCAAATGACCTCATTTTGGACGGGTGATAGTATTTGCCAGGGCTGAAATGAAGAATATAGAAATGTCAGCTGAACCACAGTGTTGGGCTCATTTTTCTACAGATGTGTGAGATCTTCAAATCAGTAAGAACAACAGAGTAACAAAAGATCCATAAGAGCAATAATATATCATTGAAAAAGAACTAAAAGGGACTTTTCTTCCTTGCTTCATACTTATTCCTACTTAGCCATAGTTTAACACATTCAGCAATCACTTTTATCAGTCTCTGTGCCAAAATGTACCATCTGCATAACATACTGTGTTTCAATCATCTCTATAAATTCCCAACGCTCTCTTCTTATTACTACAAACTAAGGAAACAGCAAGCCAACTCTATATACTTTCTGTATCAGAAAGTAAAAATAAGAATGAGTTCAGCTACTTTATATGACAACAATACTTATGGAAAAGTCCTGCAACAGAGCCTGCAAATCAGTTTTCCACATATTTCTCAGAATGCACAAGGGAAGTTGGTAATATGTGTGTTCCTTTATGTTTTACTGTTTTAACTACAGAAGGACCAAATCGAATTCTAGAATGTTTATGTTACTGAGTGGGCTCCTACAAACATTAGGACATTTATTTTATTTTTCTTGTAAATAGTATTACACAGCAAAGCATGAAATATTTTGAGCATTTGAATCCCTGGGCAATTGTATGAGGAAAGCAAAGTTCTGTGTGTTCTAGCTATGCCTCCTCTACTGTTGTTGAAGCTTGGAGGCCCTTTTACACTACACAATTACAGCACTATAGTCCATTTAGCTTTCATGCCAACATCCTATGGAATCCTTGGGACTGTAGTCTGGTGAGACACTGGAGCTCTCTGGCAGAGAATTCTAAGTACTGTTCGCTAAACTGCAAATCCCACCTGCCTTCTTTGAGTGAGTAAGTATTGGAGCCATCAGAAGGTGAGGGGGCTATGAGTTTAAATGTGGCACTTAATAATTCTGTGCTAGAGTGCTCTAATGCTATATTTCAGGAAAGTACAGTATATAATTTTAAGTACTTCAACAAACCAAAAATCCCAAGATTCCATAAGACAGAGCCATAGATGTTAAAGTGGTTTTAAAATACAATAACGGAACATTGTGAATGCATTGTCCTTGGTCCCAATGGAAGATATCAGTCTGAAAATGAATAGCAGAGACAACTCATTTCTCATTATGTGAACAAATCACTGCTTATGTAGCTCTAAGATCGCTTCATGAGAGGATTACAATGTGACAGCAGAAAACTTAACGGGGAACCACACATGCTCTTCTGTGATCAGAAAAATAACAGCTTGACAGGACTTGGTTAAGAAATGTCATACAAACCAATAATTAGCTGTCTGTGTTGCCTCTTAGGAGTTAACAAGAGCTCCATGGAGCTGCACTCAGAGGCAAACTACACAATATATTAATGATACCATATGCTTGTTGTTGTTGTTGTTTTAAAATAGCACCAATGGTGGGTTTGGGTAGACAATCCAGAGTAGGACTACAATGTATGTGTTACTTGCCCTTTTCTCTCTTGGTCTTCTCCCAGTGAAAATCACCTTCTTAAGTGGTTTACAGTGTATTTTAGCTAATTGCCCCCAACAAGCTGGGTACTCATTTTACCAACCTACGGAAGGATGGAAGGCTGAGTCGACCTGGAGCCCCTGTGGGATAGAACTCACGATGTTGTCGCTGCAGTACCAGCATTTAACCACTGCACCACCTGGGCCCTTCTACATCACTACAGCTGGTATTTGTTCATAAGGAGCAAACTGTTGCCATAGAAGAGGGACAGACAGCTTTCAGTGGTAGGGAGGCTGCGGTGCTCTCCTGAATCCATGGCAAGGGGTCACAACTTAATGCACCATTGATTTTTTTTTTGTGGTGGGGGGGCAGACCATAGTTTCACTTCTAAATAAGTCATGCAGGGAATGAACACCTTTGTTTTTGCAACAAACTGTGCTTCATGAGGCTTCTAGAGCCCAGTGTGACTTTAAATAACATGAGCTAAGATCCTGTCCACCAGTTGTATAGTATAAAATCATACTGGTAACCAGATCGCATCATTCTGAAACAACTGTACAAGAGGCAGCATGGCTTTATCCTCCCTCTAAGCAATAGTCAGTCCAGTGCTGTTTACTAGCCACTAAGACAACACATATGGAACCTCCTAGATAGCAAAACCATTTCTGCTGGTTTACCTGCAATTACTTACTTCCACATAGCAGGGCTTGTTTAGAGGGGATTTTGGCTGCCACTACCAAACCAAAATTTGGCAGTGGAGGAGTGATGGACCATAAAAATGGGCAGAGGAGGTATATATCACCAATTGGCCATATGTTGCTCATTCCTGCCTTAGCACCTTCCCTGCCAGGACAATTAACAATTTCAAGGACGTGATATCCATTGGTTAAGATAAAGTAGGAGGAAAAGTCTGACCTTATCTGGAGTGATTTTCTTTCAGCTCATTTTTTTTTTTAAAAAAAATATACTTGCAAATATGATCCCCTATTGTCTAGGTAGGCCCTGGGTTGCAAGGTGAACTGAGGGCCTGAATGCATAATTGACACTGGAACATGCAACATCATGGTGATGCTACTTTCAGTGGTGGAGCTTGGAGTGTGTGGAGAGGGGGCGGGAAGGGGTATGGCTACGGCATGAGGGGCATGACCACTGTGCACAAGGGCATGGCTGCGGTACGTGGGGGTGTGGCCAGGGCGTGCGAGGCATGGCCAGGGTGTGTGGAGGTGTGACCAAGGCACGTGGGGGTGCAGCTATGGTCCAAAACATTGCCGCCTGAGGTAAATAGCCCCTCCCCGCCCCCACGTTCCTATGCGGCTGGGTACCTTTAACATTTGTAGAAAAATAAATTTCAACAGAAGTAGAAGAAAGATGTGTAGCTCTGTGGTATGGCACATACTTTTCATGGAGAAGGATCCAGGGTGAATCTCTGGCATCTCCAATTAAAAGGGAGCAAGCGATGATAGAAAAAAAAAATCGTGTCAACTGCTAATTGAACTAGAAAATACTAAATTTGATAGAAAAACAGTCTGGCCATTTATAGAGCCATTCATGATGTTCTTTCTTTTATTTGCACTTTGTAACAATCAAAAGGGCTCTGCCTACATTCAACAGTTGCACTAGAAAATGTAATTTCACTGTGCAAGGGTGCTGTTCTCCCTAGAACCTTAGTGTGTAGCTCTGAGTTTTTCACCATAGGAAACATTGTTGCATTTATCAGTGCAAAATAATCAATATGGAGTCATAGGTCCTGGAAGAAAACATAGGGCACAAATTTCAGTTCCTTTCCTTCAAAACTGACAGTCAGTTTCAAAAAATGCTCTATGACAAGATACATTCTGTCATACGCCATCTGCCCTGTGAACAGTAGGATGGCAGCAAGAGCATGTCATCCCCTTTTTCATGTTTAATTATAGATATTTTCAAGCAACCATTGAATGGATGCATCTACAGCAGACACACCACCATTGTCTTCTCCTTAACACTGGAAGCTTCTCCTGTCCAAGATTAATTCTCCCTCTCCGAAACACAAAATAAATACTGCAGTGTTAATTCCAGCTGTCTCTGGAACTCAATAAAGCCTCCAAGAAGCTTTTGAAATATCATAAAACTGAAAAAGGGCTTCAAAAAAAGTAGTTTTTCATGTTTGCCTTGAAAGAGTAATAATGCCTTTTTAAAAAAGAAATAGTTGGTTGCAAGATCTAATCAATACACCATTAAGTTACTGACAGAACTGAGAGAAGATTACATAGTGAAGAAATTGTGAAACCTTTTGCTTTTTCCATTTTCAGAAAGGAGAATCTAGGAAAGCTGGATACACCCCCACCTTTAAGCTTCATATCAGCAACCCAAGATAATCTCACTTCTTTGCTCTCATCAGAAAAATTCACCTGGTTTCCAGATAGTGCAAAATGGCTAGGGTTGTCATAGATTCAGTATACATTGTGCCTATGATTTTTGCTGTTCTGCTAAATGCAATTTCTCCTTTTAGCAGAGGGGAAACTCTCTAATTGGCTATTCTTTTCAAGAGACAAACACTGGTTTCAGTTTACTCACCCATTGCTTTAGCTTATTTTTTTTATACATTCAAAAACTTTAGCAAAGAGCATTGTAATGAGATAGGCAGTTGACTTGGGGGCCCTTTCACACCACACAATTGTAGCACTATGATTCCACTTTAACTGCCCTAAAGAATTCTTTGAATGAATGAATGAATGAATGAATGAATGAATGAATTTATCTGTTTGTCTGTCTGTCTGTCTGCTTGTTTGTTTGTTTGGTAGTGGGTATTCAGAATCTTCAGCCAGAGAGTTTTGTTGTTGCTATTTGAAATCAACTCAATGTCGACTTATGGGGACCACGAATGAGAAATCTCCATACCTGGTCATCAGTACCCCTGCTCTACTGAGTTATGTCATATCATGAAACATCCAAGTATTATATGCCATTTCCACACTAGACTGTTATAGTACTATTATTCCACTTTCAACATCCTATGGAATCCTGAGGTTTGCAGTTTTGGGAGGGGCCAGCTGGTGGTATAACAGTCTAGTGCAGATATGGCTATAGTCACAGTTTACACAACTTAGGTTCTAATGAGAATTCAGGCCTGATTTGTTCTTTTTGATGGTCCATGGTATTTGTATAACTACCTTCAAGCACCACATTTCAGACTGAGGCCACTTTTGCACTGGACTGTTATAGCGTGATGATTCCACTTGCAACATCCTATGGAATCCTGGGGTCACCATATTCAGCATTCTCTGGATATAAATTCGGCAGGACCTGCCCAAAGCATCTTGCTGCCTGAAGTTGGGCAGCAAACAGGACACCTCCATGCAAGTCTAGCAGAACACTCAAAGAATTATTTGATCACATGAAGCAGAATAACAGCAATAAAAACAACAATGGCAAATCAATTTGCTAACAATTGATTGGCCTTTCTTGACTCTCAAAATATCCCACCTGAGGTAGTTGCCTCATTCTGCCTTAGAGTATGGCTGGCCATACAATTCAAACACATGTCATACAGGGAAGTGGATGAGTCTATATTTGCTAAGGAACTCTCTTTTTCATGACCCAAGCCAGTTGATGAACTCTAATCTACTTGAGTTTGGTGCAAACTCCCGCACTCTGTCATGGGATGTATATCTGAAAAATAGTCAGAGCATTTACACAGGGTTTAATGTTTGTATTACAAACTGCCCAGCCCTTCAGGTGGCAGATCAGTTTTCAGATTTCATAACCCTCCAGACTTCCTGAAATATTTTGAAATGAGGAATGAGAGATGAGAAACCTGCAACTAGGATATGTAAACACAAGTGTTATTGGATCTATAGCAGGAGTGAGCAGAAGGCAGATGAGAATCTACTGGCAGATCACTGGATAATGCAAACAATTAATGTCTGATTCTACTTGATGTACCAAGTCAAGAAATTTGTTTTAAGTACTGAATGGAGTTTCCTGTCCTCACATACAAAAGTCCAATCTTATTACTTTTATTTACCTGAACACTTCTGTAATTTGTAGTGGCACAGGAGTTATTTTGTTGCTGTTGTTGGAGAATAGTTAAAGAATGGATTGCTAATATGACAAATGTATGGGTCTTAGAACATACCATACCTGAACTCTCACTACAAGCAAAGATGACAAAACTGAGGCTGTTGTACTTTGGGCGTATCATGAGACAATGTGACTCACTGGGGGAAAAAAATAATGTTTGTTAAGGTAGGAGGAAAAGAGACTACACCACAAGTGGACTGATTCAGTCAATGAAGCTGCAGGTGCCCAGAACTTGTAGAACCTGAGCAAAGTGGTTGATGTCCAGAACTTTTGGGGGTCTCTTGATTCACAGAATCACAGTAAATTGAAGATGAATTGATTACAAATAATAACAAAAAACAAACAAAAAACACAAAGGGCACTGACAGACTATTCTCCCTGGCAGCTTTGCCATGTGGCCTATCTCTACTCTGGGTAGCCAACTAGAGAAAAATAGCCAGGAGAGTGTTTTTTAGGTATAATCATCAACACAACTCCCCATCAACACACTCTCCTGTCTATGGATTTTCTCCTGTACATATTTCCCTATGCTCTCGTTAATAGGCATTGGTCATGTGCTTTGAATCTTGTGGCGTTGGCATTAGCCAAATGATATATAAGTCAATCAGTCCCAGAATGGAAATTCCAGTCGAAAGACCCACCTGCATACAGATCTATACCCACTTCCTGGTATTTCTTTAAAGCTAACACTTTGCATAAATGCTGAAGTAACCATGTATGTGACTTCTAAACTGAATTTGCAATCAGTTCTGAGAGTTGTGGTAATCACCATGCCTGCTGTAACCCACATGACACGGCATACAATGATTCTTGCAGCAGCAGCTTTGAAAGCTGTGAGCTTGAAAGGCAATCTGGTTGAGAATGATGGTTCCCAGACTTCATACCCCCAACTGTCTTGCATTGGCAGGGATGGTCTTGATTAATCCTCTGCTGTCCCTCTTTTCAGCTGCCTTTAAAATGTCCTGGTTTCTATGTTCTCCTCCCACTTTGGTTCTTAGCTTACTTCAATTGCTGTAAGTGGAGTGCAAGGCAGAAAAGTAGCTTGTACTCAAGTCAGCAGTGGAGAGAGGAAAGGAGAGATGGACAGTCTCTCCTATCTTGTCTGTTTTTTCTTCATTAATAACTTTTACCATCTTGACATCACTTGGATGTTGTTTGGCTACATGTGTCCCAGTTTTCATCTCTGAAATGTTGAAGGGTATGAGTCTTTGGTCCTCCAGGTGTTTTGACCTTCAATTCCCAGGTGTCCCAGCCAGCTTGGCCAGTGGTTAGGGATTCAGGGAGCAGAAGTTCAAAACACCTAGAGGGCCAAAGAATGAGAATCACTGGTCCAGAGAATATTCAAGACTACTGAGTGACCTAATTCCATTTCTGAGTGGGTACTTTAACCAATGGGTTTCCCACTTTCTAGCTCAGCACTCTAATCATTTTGCTGTAGTCTGCCTTGGGGTGTTGCAGACATTGATGTTCAATATGTGTCATGGCAAGGAAACTCCATATACCAAAGGTGCTATGAAGGACACTCTTCTGCCCATACTCACTTTTCCTGCTTGGTACATTGCCTAGAATTTCACAAAGAGATATTTGTTCACTGCTTGCATTGGGGCAAGCCGTCTCTACAATGTGAAGGACCAAAACTTTTTTTTAAAAAAAATAGCTTTGTAGGTTAAAATTTTAACCTTG
The DNA here is from genome assembly GCA_948474755.1 of Ctenosaura bakeri. Lineage (NCBI taxonomy): Eukaryota > Metazoa > Chordata > Lepidosauria > Squamata > Iguanidae > Ctenosaura > Ctenosaura bakeri. Next base: position 19,766 of record CAOLHI010000278.1, read on the forward strand.
GATTTATTTCTTTGAGTATTTGTTCAAAAAGTGAGAAGAAACCAGTAGAGAAACTGGAGCACTAGTATGGTGTAATCCTGGAAGATCATTTGCACTAGCTGAAATTTTTGAATACTTTTCAAAGATATCTTGAAAGTATATTGCTGTAATTGAACCATATGGCTGGGCAGCTTGTGGCCGCCTTCTTCTTTTTATTGGGACTGCATTTCCCAGCATATCTCATTGGTATTTATACTGGTTAAGACAGATAGGACTTCTGGTTCAATATCATCTGGAGGACTACAGGTTGCCACCCCTGCCATAGTGGATGGCTAACTTTAAATGGCTATCCTGCTGAATCCTCCTACAAATATGGGCATTTCTACACTCAAGGGCCCAAAGGTCCCTCCCTAAACTGCAAACCCCAGGATTCCATAGGAAAATAGAATAATAGTGCTATAACAGTCTAGTAAGGAAATGGGATATAATCCTTCTGACAAATGGAAGCAGTTTTGTGGCCTTTGATTTGTGCCATGATCCAGGGGAGTGACTTCTACAGCAGTGGTCAGAAACCTCAGGCTCTGGGGCTGTTTTGGAGCTAGATGGAATCCCAGTTTGACACTCTTCTTGTTGTGTGCCTTCAAAGTCATTTCTGATTTATGGTGATCCTAAGGTAAACCTATAACTTTTTTTTTTTTTTTTGCAAGATTTGTTGAGTGAGGGCTTGCCTTTGCCCTCCTCTGAGGTTGAGTGTGTCTTGTCCAAGATCATTGGGTGGGTTTCCATACCAAAGTGGTGTTTTGAACCCTGGTCTCCAGAGTCCTAATCTAACACCCTAACAACTGAACCACACTTTGCCACATTGGCTCATTGACACTCTAGGGATCCCCAGACAGCTTATTTCCCCCATGATGATTTAGTGGCTTCCTATCTTTTGTATGAGTTCTTCATCCATTCTGAAAGCTTTGAGCTACAATGCACTAGTATGTTTGCTCTCACCCTTTGGCCTCTGCCCCTTGCCACTACTATAACATCACCATGAACAGCTCTCCATTCCGCCATCCTTCTTCTGGTCCACCACTTTTCCAGGCATACTTTCTGGGTACAAGAAAGGGGCCAACTCAATGGCTGCTTTCAGCTTTTGGAACTTCCTTCCTAGGGATGGAAGATAGTTCCCTCCTTGCTTTTCTTCATCCACCAAGTAAAAACTATCCTATTTCAGTTTTAGAGGCTGACTGCAATGGGCTGGTGTGTTGTTTTGTTGCTTTTTGCATTTCTCGTCTTTTAACAAAATTTTAAATGCTTTTAATTGTACAGATTGTTTAATAGCTGTTAAAAATAACACACACACACATATTACTGATATTTTTGTACATAGTCTGCTTTGGGTTTAATGATCTGCAATTAACCTTATGTCCCAATATTGAGGAAAAAGTGGAATATAATAAATTAATTAACAGCAGCAGCAGCAACAACAACAACTTCTCTGAATTTACATTTATTTCTGAGACTGAAAGCAGTTCTCCACCCAGGAACCTGCACTGGTAAGCTCTTCTGTAGTATTTAGTTTGATGATGGACAATTAGAGAGTGGGGAGGGAGTCTATACCTACCCTCTTTGTTATCTGTTTTGGATAAGATATGGATGCTCCTGAACCAACCTTCCAGGCACAAGGGACTTCTTCTACTGTATGAGGGCAATATGAATGTATGGAAGAAAGGTAAAAAAGAACAAGGTTAAAAACAACATTGTGAACACATAACACTTCGTCAGATCTTTACAGGTTTCCAAATTCAGTTCAGGCAAAACAAAAAACAACAACAACTAGAACTTATTTTTTGAGTCTGGCATCTCTGAGGTGCCCTGCTGTGCTTTGGATGAAACTAATTTGAAGCTTATTGAACCTTTTCCTTTCTTGTTGCTCTTGGCACATTCAAGTCCTACAGACACAATATTCTGCATCTTCCTAGAAATCACTAGTCTTTGATTTTATTTTCTCCTTGCTTAGTCCCAGAGGTACCTGTGGATTATTATTATTATTTTTTAAATCCCTACTAGTCTTGGCAGCAGATTTCTATAGGTCCCAGAGAGGTCTGCTAATGTCAGGGTCTAGAGGTCGCAGGTGCAGCTTCCATTCCATGCCAAGGAAATGGTCATCCAGTTTTCCCTTTCTCTAGTATGCAAGTGATGCAAGAACTAGAGAAGTAAAAATCTGTCAGATTCACTTTTTCCTTCATTGAGAAATGTTAACCTTCAAATGCTTTGTATCCCAAATACAATATACTGATCCCTAGAAAGAATGGCTATAGTGCAGATCTTTCCTGTATCATGTGGGTAAGTGAGAGATGAACCTATGCTGTGTTTTCTTTCTATACCAGCATATTTACCCCAGGATCTTGGAATAATGAGAACATAGAATGGAGCACAACATGAGTTCTTTCCCCACCAATATTTTAGTGTTGTTACACAGCCTGAGGCATCTGTAACCAATAGCTTGCTCACCAGATCAATCTTCAAGGTATATATCAGGAATGAACAGAAGGTACATCAGGATGAGCATTCATGGAAGTTTTGTTTTTTTAACCACAAGTTCCAAAATCTCCTAGCCAGCACAGGCACTGGATAATTTGCACACAGTCTGGATCATAGAATCATAGAGGTGGAATAGACCACGAAGGCCATAGAGGCCAATCCCTAGTCATGCAGGAATATCAATCAATCAATCAATCAATCAATCATTTTATTACAGTCATAGACCAGCATGAGAAGAAATAACAGATTTTGGCTTAAAATACATTAAAATATGAAATGCGTAAAACAGAGTGACATAAAACACAATGCAATAAATACAATAAATACTTAAAATTCACATGTGGTAATAGTTTAGCTAAAATCAGTTATAAATAGTCCCACATGTAGATTAAAATCCTTTATCTGAGTCAGTATATTAGCCTCCCTTCTTTATAATTCCCTTGGGTAGCTGGTTCTATATTATTGTTCTCTACTGCCAGTTTGGTATCTGCCTACAAGTGGCAATGGTAGATACACAAAATCTAGCAACCTTGTTTGTGATATGTGAATCCTGATCAGCAAGCAGATAGGAGATACAAAATGCTTCTGTTCTGCCAGGGATGTTCTGGATGATAGGTGTAATTAGGGCAAGACGCATCCCTTGGTAAAAGGGGCAGTGTAGAAAAACATGGTTAAGAGATTCTACTGCCCCATTGGCACAAGGACAACTATGCTCATGATATGGGATTCTCCTGTATTTTTCCTTCAAGTATAGCAGATGGTAAAGCATTACATCGTGCCAAAGTAAAAGCCCTCCTATACTTAGGAATTATTAAATTACTAAAGTAATTAGGTCGAGTGAAAGATTTTGTAGGAATTCATAAGGTAGGATATTTGGTGACTAGGTTTAGGTGTTTTTGTAACTCGATATCCCTTATGGGTTGTTTGATGGCAGATTTGGCACTGCTGAAGCCAAGGGCTATCAAAATGTTGGGGATGAACCCATATGTTAAACGTTTTTTATTATAATGCCTGCTTCCATGCAGATTGAAATCCATCAGTTAGTGTTAGAGAGGCCAGCCCAGTTGGGCAAAAGATAAGTTTGAGCCAGTAAATGATCTTAAGAATCCAGGCACAAGCCTCAATAGAGGTCAGGCCCGCCTCTAGGTGCAAAATTGCATTAGGGACACAGCAGGGAATGGCGAATATGCTTCTGAGGAATTTAGTTTGCAGTGCTTCAAATGAGTCAAAATTTTTATAGGTGCACAGTTGTGAACCATAGAGCACTTGTGATAGAACCTTGGTTGTAAACACTTGGATAGCAGAAGAGATATGCTGACCTCCTTTGGTATATGAAAATCTAAGCAAAGCCAGCATGCTCCTCTGTGCATTCTCTATTGCTATTTTCTTCTGGATTTTCCATGTTCCAGAAGATTGAAAAACTACACCAAGGTACTTGTAATTTGTGACCTGTTCAACAGGAGTCCCATTTATTTGCCATTTATAGATGGTCTTCTTTCTAGTAAATACCATCACCTTTGTTTTATTATAGTTTATGGTTAGAGATTCATTGTTACAATAATTGGCAAGATTTTTCAGGAGTCTCCTTAAGCCTATTGCCAAAAATGATAAGAACACTGCGTCGTCTGCATATAAAAGGATTGATAGGGGTTGCTTAGCTAGCTTGGGAGGGCGAGACCTGGTACCTGTTAGGCTTTTGATCAGTGAGTTAGTGTAAAAGTTAAATAGAGTGGGTGCTAGAATGCAACCCTGCTTAACTCCCCTAAAAGTAGGGATTAAGTTGGAGGTAGTTACATCTTACCCAGAGGTAAGTATTTTCATATAGGCCATGCATAAGCATGAGCAGCCTTCTATCAATCGTGGTGTCTTCAAATTTCATCCATAACCCGTCCCTAGGGATTAAATCAAAACCCAACTTGAAATCGATAAAGGCTGCATAAAGCCCTCCCCCCAGATGAAGATGTATATTTTTCCACCAAATGTCAGAGAACAAAACCCTGATCTATCATTGAATATCCATGTCTGAAGCCAGCTTATTCCTCATCCAATATGTTTTCCTGTTCTAACCAGTCCAGCAGTTTTGAGTGCAAGTGACTTGCATACAGCTTGCTAATAATACTTAGCAAGCTGATCAGCTTGTAATTTGCTGGGTCTGATCAGTTTACTTTTTTGTAAATGGGTATAATAAGTGATAACCCCCAGTCCAAAGGAAAAATAGCTGAATGATCAATCCAAGTGAAAAGCTGAGCTAAAACTGGGGTCCACTAGCCTAAGTTTTCTTTCAGCAGTTCTGGAGGAATATTGTCACTTCCTGGAGCTTTACCTGATTTTAGCTGTGAAATTAATGTAGACACTTCAGCCTCTGTGACTGGAGGCCGTTCAGGTAGATTGCTGGTATCAACTTTTGCATCACACACATGAGTATGCTCCTTAGCATAGATATTACGGAAGTGAGCTTCCCATGAGGATGCTTGGATGCTGTTAGTCATTATGGGGACAGAATTATAAAGGTCTCCTGCTACTATCCTCCAAAGTGTGGTTGAATCATGCATCCTGGATTCTGTGATTAAACATTGCCAGTTTTTTTTCCTGAGACTGCCTCTTTTTCCCTTATTAAAATTGTATACCTCTTTTTCAGGAGAAACCAGACCTTGGGAAGAGTCGATGAGTTCTGTTCTCTATATGCCCTATATTTTGCAATTAAGGAGTTGTTCATGAGGACACATTCATGGTCAAACTAAGATTTGGAGTTGTGATTTGTTTTGTGGGATCTGTTTGAAAATTTAGAGGTCAGTGGATGTTGTAAAGATTCAATCAGCATTTGGAACAGACTTATTGCTTTGTTTGGAGTATCTGCTCTTAATATGGAAAAGCGTAAGGTGAGATAAGACTCTGAGTGGAACATCTTGTTTATAGATTTGTTTAGCACTTCAGGCCATTTGATGCAGCATGATCTTATATCTGTTGGTGCATTTGGTAGTGGTTTATAGTCCACATAAATACTTTGTTCATTAAGCTTCAAGTGTAGACCCTATGATACATGATGATGCTGTGACTGAGGAGCAACTGATTGTGCAGGGAGCCAGTGAGTGAGCAAGTCAACCCGCAAACATCCCCTGCACTGGAAGGTCAAACAGAGACTGAGTTGCCCCAGCCAGATCATGACGGAGAGGGAACCAGCAGTGATGCAGAGGAGTTGCAGCCAGCTGTGACCATCAGCCCTCAATCACGCAGAAGGCTGAAACGGGCTGCTGAGAAGGAGGCTACTTGGACTAGGCTGAGGAAACAATAATGAGAAGCACCTGCTCACAGTGGCTATTTAAGTCTGCCGATGTGGCTGGTCCTTGCTTGCTACAAATTATTAGCAAGCCCTCACAACCTTTGTGTCTTCTGCTCCCTGAAACCCTCCAGATGGATCTCTGCCTCCTGAATCTTGGGACTGGACCTTGACCTGGCTTGGCCTGTGTTTTCCTGGTGTTTGGTATATTTGGACTCCCCAAGTGTTCCTGACCTCTCTCCTCCCTTGCTGGTTGCGGCCTGGCAGAGAGAGATTCCTGACTATCTGAGTGACACTCCACAGCAAAGTTGATTACTGAGGCCAGGAGATTACAAGAAACTAAGATGCAGTCAATTGTGGAAGCTCCATTATTGGAAAGGAAAGTGAATCTCCCATTTTGTCTCCTTCCATACTTCTGTTCAGAATAACAAAATCAAAGTTGTTTCTTTTGCGTAGAAGGCACAGACCTACATAATTGCAACCCTTATCCTTTGATTTCCTGTTAAGTAAGGGATGAGCCTCGCCATTTTCTGGGGGAATTTCATGAAAATGAGAAAAAAAGCATCTCATCATTCTGTCCTGTCTGTGCAGTGAAATCTCCTGCTATGATGACTGTGGCTTCCGGGTACAGTGTAGTCAACTTGTCTATATATTCCTCCAGTCTTTTCCAGTCCAATTTGATTTGAGACAAAGAGCGGTGTGGGGGCAGGTAAACATTAATAATCAAAAGACAAGTAATTTTGAATCTGATGATTAATGCTGGGGCCAAATGATTCAGGGGGTCAAGTTTACTTATAAGGCCCTGAATTTTGGTGGAAACAAGTGTACATAAACCGCCTCTGGCTCTCCCGTTCTGCCTGGGCAATGCTTTCAGTGTATGTGCAACAAAGTTGTTTAACTCACAAACATCACAGGCCCATGTCTCTTGCAGTAGCATTAGATCAAATTTAGTGATATAATTAATGAAGGAGGGGTCCAATTGTTTGTTTCGCCAGCCAGAATTATTCCAGCAAAGAAGAGTGAGCTTGGAATTTTGCTGGAGCCAGTTTTGTCAGTCAGAGATCTGGGGAACTTCCCATGCAGGAATACACAATCAAAACATCTCCAACAGATGGCCATCCAGCATCTGTTTAACAACCTCCAAAAAGAAGACTCCACCACATTCCAATCCAACCTCTGGATTTGCAGTAAATCACCAAGGCTTTCCAGGCTTCGGTGGTTTAGCAATGGCAGCAACAAAGTGACTCTCCTTCCCACCAGACACTAGGCTTTAGAGTGCCTAATCTGTAGCAACTCAGATGTAGATTTGTGCTGGTATATGGCAGGCCCTCCCAGTATGTTGTTCATACGATGCTACAGAATGGGGAAGAGTGCGAGTCTTTTTTTTTTGCCTCCAAATAGCCAAAAGGCTCAAAACTGATGCAATCTCCCTGTACTAAAAGCATATCATCCATTGGTCCCAAAACAATGTCATTTCTGGTTGCATCACACTCACAACTGGGTACAAGTGGGTACAGGGATGAAAAATGCCTGCCAATCCCTTTGCAATTGTCCACCCCTGCCATAGGCAATTGGCTGCCAATTTGAGCCTCCATTCATCTAGCTTGCCATGCCTGAGTTGCCAATCTGAATGCAACCCATATACTTCAACATTTCATGGTTGCAAACTGGGGCATGTGTGGCTAAACATCGAGTATGACCAAGGTGGAAAAAGTTATTAACAAGGATGAACACACAAGCTAAGAGAGGTTGTAGCAGTTTGTTTTTCCCTGAGTCTACAGGGAAAGGCAAGATTCCTCTGTCTCTTCTCTTCTCCCTGTTGAGCTAAATGAATGCAAATGACCTTTGCACTTTGAACTCAGTTTGTAACAATGGGGAGGGGAAGAGAGAGGAAGTGGAAGAAGAGAGAAAAACTGGGACATTTTAAAAGCAACTGAAAAAGTGGGCGGTCAGAGGATTAATCAGGATTGCCCCTGCCAACTTGGGATATTTGGAGAGTATGGCATACTGGGATGTATTTATTATTCTTGGTGTGTGATGGAGAAGTCCAACAAGTATAGTCTGCATTCTGCATGTTATATGCGTGCCCTAGAACAGTAGTTTCCAACATCTGACCTTCAAATGTTTTGGGCTTCAAGCCATCATGGTCAATGGTTAAACATTCTGGGAGTTAAAATTAAAAGCATCTGGAAGGCCAAATTTAGACTCAAGTTTCAAAAAAATCCTTTCTCAAAATGCCTCTGGTCCACAATACATATCCTAAATATGGGGCAGGGAGAGGAACATATGGGCTTTCATTTTAGTTGGTCTGCAGTCCCCATCATTCCTTACCATTGACTGTCAGGATCTGTTGAGGGCTGCAGCTCAGCAATATCTGAAGAGCTGCACAATTTCCACCTCTGATCTAAAGAGCCTGAAACCACTCCCATTCTGTGCCTTGGCTTAGTCGTGACTAATTCATTTTCACTAGTTTCCTTATTTTCAATGCCTTTATGCAATGAATAGCATAAGATAAATCAAACTCCACCTGTGTTTACAACACTGAGTCAGACAGTTCTTTCAGAGAGCGTTTTTCCTCCAAGACAAGAGATGTGCCTGTTTTTCCATCCATCACAAAGGGAAATTCTGCTAAGCCCGCTGGATGGATTGCTATTTCTTTTAAGCTACAGGCTGCTCACTTAGCCACCCACAGGATAAAGACTTCCTGATTTCACCAGACTGTTTTCAGCTAAATATCCTGTTGTGTGGGATTATAAGCAAACTCTTCCAGTGTAAACAGACTCCAAACTGATGAGAGATCAAACCAGGTGTAGGAAAACAGAAATATAGCAATTAATATACAGCCAGAGAACTTCTTGGCCATCTTCGCTTTATGAAAAAGCACCATTTGACTCTACAAACCATACCTCAAATGAAAGGCTTGGAAAGTAGCAATCCTGCACCCACCAAGAAAAAACAGGAAAGGATCTATCAGCAAAAAAAGTGTCTCTATTTTATTAATGAAACCCAACCCAGGCATTGTTTGAGACTGATTTTTCTCTATTTTTTAATTTTCTTTTACTCTTCCCTACAAAACATACAGCAGATCTGACTGTTCCCCATATTTAAATATTTTCTTGCTTTTTGCTTTGTTTACTTTTTAAAAATTGTTTGCTTCTACAAATGCTGCTGTTTTCAGGGATGCCATGGAGATGCATAGACAGTGGGAATAGCTTTTACCATTCCAGTGCCATCATTATTGCAGTGTGTATGTAATCACACAGGGAGTTATGCTTCAGCTTCAGAGACCACATTGGTTAGCTCTGCCAGACAGGGGTCCCCTAGCAGTAAAGTTCAAAGAATCTATTTAGATGCACATAAACTACTGCTTCTCCTTTCATGTCTCAGAACTTGTCCAAAGCTTGGGAAAGCTACCCATTTTAGATGACAGTCCCCAGACTACCTCAGCTAACAGGGCCACTGCAATAATGCAGGGCCAGTGGCCATTCTGGCTGTGGAATCCTGAGAGTTAAAGATCAAACGAAAGGAACTTTTCCAAGCTCTCTCTGGACTTTCTCATATTATATTGGTACCAAGAATAAAGAGAGAGCCAGGGTGGCCAACAGCCTAGAACCATTTACAGTAAAGATGAGTGTGGTAACCTGTCATTGAAACTTTCCATTACTCACCTGATGCAATGAAGTTAAAGACAGGGGATCAGGCTTCTTGTTACAGCAACGCATAACTCCCCTGTTGAGACAACTTCCCAGGCTACTGGTAGGTCTCCAGGTGGAATTCAAAGCACTGGTTATGATATTTACAGTCTGTCCTATCTCAGTCCCAGCAGCCCAGGTGATAATTCAAACAAAACAAACTGAATAGCTCCCAGCTCCTTACTTACTTTTATTCAGTAAGCACAAGGTCAAAATAAAGTCTAACAGAATTCTAAGGTAAAGTGAGTCCAAAGTCAGTCAGAGTAATCCAGAGTCAGGCACAGAGCTCAGCAAGATATCCAGCAGGGTGGAAGTCTGATAACTCCTAGAGGGGAAGGGCAGCAGTTATGTAGGTCAGCCACCTAGCACAGCTGTTGTCTGATTGTTGGCAGTTATATATTCTCTGGGATTGGCATAGGCTCCATCTTTGTTGTCTGCACTCAGCAAAGGTAGGTACTATTAAGTTATCCTCTGTTTCTGAAGGGGCAGGACTTTCTGCTGGAGCTGGCATTGTCCCCTGTTCTGTTTGTGGCACTGTATCTTCTTCCTGTACAGCAGGTCCTGCCATGACCCCTGTTTTAACCTCTGGCATGTCCCTTGGGACTCTGAGTCAGAGTCGATGTTCTGGAAGCAGGGCATGACGCAGTCCTAGCTCCTGATTGGGGTCAGACTATTTGAAAAACTATATCTTCCTATAATATGAGCCTAACTGAGTTTTAAATTCTTCAGAGTAGGGGCTTCTCTTCGCTTCACCACTCTCTCAGGATCACCTGGTAAGGACACAGGAGAGAGCCTTCTCAGTGGCTGCTCCCAGGTTGTGGAATTCCCTCCCCTGGAAGGTTCAGTTAGCCCCGTCTCTGTTCCCTTTCTTCCAGGAGGCAAAGGCCTTTTTATTTAGACCAACTTTTGGCTCTTAATTCATGGGGCAGAAAGGGCTTTTAATGGAGTGCTCTGTGCTTTTATCTTTTTTAAATTATGTTTTAAGTGTGTTTCAACTTTGCGTTTTTATTGTTTCATTGATTTTTGTAAAAAAAACAAACCCTTGTGTACTATTTTTTTTAAAAAAAGCTGTACAGTCCTACCTCCACATTTGTGGGTTTGACCTTCACAAATTTGATTATTTGAGAGGTGCATGTGTGGCTGCCCCTGTTCTCCTCCCCCCATTCCTTTGCATTTTGCTGGGCATGGAAAAGGAAGGCAACTGCCTGGACTAAAGGCAAGGAAATGGGAGGGGGCACACATGCACCTTTCTTTTCTCTCTGGAGATCCCCCCATTCCCATGCCTCTGGCCCTGGCCCTGGCAACTTGTGGCAAGGCAAAAAGCAAGGGAATGGAGGAGGGGAAGCATGCACACGCACATTCCTTCTCCTCTCTGGAGCTCCCCATCCCATTCCCTTGCATCTGGCCCCGGGGCTGAGAACTCACATCATGGCAAAAGGGAAGGGAATGGGGTCCGGAAGCACACACACGCACCTTCCTTCCATTGCAATGGAATGATGCAGGATTGCAGCATAGTGCAGTAAGGGCCATATTTACAAGTCAGGAATGCTGGGCTTTGTAATTTAAAAAGCCTGGAGGGCAACAAATTGAGGGAAGCTGATAGCAAGTAACTCCTAGCTAGACAGACCTTGTCTGCAAATGTTTTTGTACACATTTTTAAAACTAATGCATTAAAGGGTACCAGTTCTCCAAGGACAAATCTTCAAAATTTCACAGATGAAAACTGGGATGCGTGTGGCCAAGCAACATCAGAGTGGTTGAGATGGCAAACATTATTAATAAGGAAGAACAGATAAACTAAGAGAGGCTGCAGCAGTTTGCTCTAGCCTGAACCTACTGGGAAGGGCAAGATTCTGTCTCCTCCTCTTCGCTCTCCCTGCTGTGTTAATAGAATGTTCTGTTCTCCTCTCCCATTCCCTAGTGTCTGGACCCAGAGTGCAAAAGGAAGGGAATAGGAGGGGGGATCCCTGGAAGGGAATGGGAATGGGATCCTGGAGGGGTTTTTCCACTTTCACAAGGACTCTGTGCCCCAAACTCTTGTGAAAATGGAAGGGCCACTGTACTTTGTTTTAATTTGTTGTAAGCTGTCTTGGGCCCTGCACTAGCAGAAAAATTAATCAAATAAATGAAAATGGAGGTTTTGGACACTGCTCCGTATTCTTGGTAGATATATGGTATTTGAGCTTAACAGGTAGTGTTGTGCCAATGATATCCAATCATCCTGCAGCTCCTCCAATGTCTCCATGGGCTGAACATCATTTCCAGGGCACAAGAGATCTTCTCCCACTGACCTCTTGCCCTGAAGAAACAGCACAAAATGTGTGCATATATGAGGGCAAGACTGGCACAGAAGGTCCCATCTGTATCTAAAATGACAATGAGTCTTAGGAGGCACCATTTTTAGTCACAACTATGTTCCTAACTGTAAAAACAGAGTTTATAAGTGGTGATATCATCGGGATGAAAAATGGGATGAAATTAACTTATTCTAATGTGCATTAATTTTGGGTGTCTAGTTTGGGTGCCTCCCAAATTTTAGAGGATGCATTAAAAACATGGTTTGAAGGATAAAGTCTCCCTTTGCTTGTATATATAGTAATTTTCTTTATCAAAAAAGTTTTTTTTAATTTTTTTTACAGAAAGTACTTAAAACTGTAATTAGGTGTTTGGGGTATAGCTGGGTTAGTGACATCACTGACAGAAGCCAATAGATGCCTTCCCTGGGATGATTTTTCCCTATCATGCTGGAAGTCTGCCTTCTCAGGATGTATGTGCACATATGCTTTTAAGAGTTCATCTCAGAACAGGAAAATGGATATCCATTTACACAGCAGTAAAATTACTTCTACCATGTTTATAATTATATATCTGTCTTCATACAAAGTGAGAAGGGGGGAACTAAGGTGCTTATGTTGTGGGGGGGGGAAATAGCAGCGCACAGGAAGCTCTCATTCCAACAGCTTCTTGTGCAACATGATTGCTTCAGCATTTACATCTGGCTGCCAGCTGGGTCTTCTGATACATGGAATGATTCCATACTTGCAAAGTAACTACAAGGCTGTCCCTCCAAAATAGTGCTTTTCAAACACTATAAGCTTTAACAGTGAAAGACTTTACCTTTCCTGTGTTTGAAAACTGCCATTTCATGGGTGATCAAAGAACTCCTGTTCTTTCCTGTATTTCAACCACATGCAGACAACAAATGTTGTCTCTGTCCTCTTATTCTGCTGGATAGCAGTATGTGTGAAAAGGATCTAGGAGTCTTCATAGACCACAAGCTGAACATGAGTCAGCAGTGTGATGCGGCAGCCAAGAAAGCCAATGCAATTCTTGGCTGCATCAATAGGAGTATGGTGTCTAGATCGAGGGAGGTACTGGTACCACTCTACTCTGCTTTGGCTAGACCCCATCTTGAATACTGTGTCCAGTTCTGGGCACCCCAATTCAAGAAGGATATTGACAAGCTGGAGCAAGTCCAGAGGAGGGCAACCAAAATGGTGAGAGACCTGGAAGCCATGCCCTATGAGGATAGACTTAGAGAGCTGGGTATGTTTAGTCTGCAGAAGAGAAGGTTAAGAGGGGACATGATATCCATGTTTAAATATTTGAAGGGATGCCATGTAGAGGAAGGAGAGGGCTTGTTTTCTGTTGCCCCAGAGACCAGGACAAGGAGCAATGGATTCAAGCTGCAGGAAAGGAGATTCCACCTGAACCTCAGGAAGAACTTCCTGACAGTCAGGGCCGTCCGGCAATGGAATATGCTGCCTCGGAGTGTAGTGGAGTTTCCTTCCTTGGAGGTTTTTAAGCAGAGGCTTGACGGCCATCTGTCGGGAGTGCTTTGAGGGTGTTCCTGCATGGCAGGGGGTTGGACTGGATGGCCCCTGGGGTCTCTTCCAACTCTACATTTCTATGATTCTATGTGTGCATCTCTGTGTGTACCATCTTTGAAAAGGATGCTCTGGCCATTTGTTTTCACCTTTTCACCAAATTGAGTTCATCTGTGAATACAGATGTAATTCATGTGTCGGTAGAAACAGCAGCTACTTAACTGTGATAGTTTGCTCACACACACCACTCAGTGGCTCACAGTTCAACATAAAAACATAATCCCACTGAAAAACATGACTTTGATTTATAAGCAGAACTTCATTTGTTGGATGCTCCCATTGGTGGAAGGAGAAATTTTCATAGATTCATCCTTCCCACTGTTTCCTTTCTTCTAACCTAGACTGAAGGATTGGGCAAGTCCTTTGAACTGTGTAAAACAGACATGAGCATCTTCAAGTGTTCTTGGAGAATAACTCCCATTAGCCCTAGCCAGCAGTAAGAGATCATGGGAGCTGCTGTCCAAAATTATCTGGAGGGTTACAAGTTTCCCACTTTTGAAATATGATCTGGAGGAGATCTCAATCCAGTTTTTCAGGGGGCTAAGCCTCAAAATCAGCCCAAATCACCCTCCAGCAGGATCTTCTGGACTGAAATACCATTTATGGAAGATCACAACTGACCCCAGCCATTGTGTTGTTTCAGCTGTGCTGGCTGTGAAGCTGGAAATGTCACATCCCACCGCTGCCACCATGTGAGGTTGGAAAGTGACCCCATGTGCTGCTGGGATGTATTTTCCAGCCTTTTATGAATTTTAGCTATTAATTCATCTTCGCTGCCACCACCCGCTGAATTATGAATTATCTGGACACTTGGACAGTACAGTGGGACCCTGTCCAACCACGTACATCCCTAAGCTTAAGGATCTTCCTTTTCCCCCCAGTCTACCTAGCTTGGCGTGGGAAGGAGAGAAACAGGGTCTTTTACAGAAAGTATTTATTAAAGGTAGGCACATAAACAAGGCAAATTACCACACATGGGAAGCCCCCTCTTCCCAGGCACGCTTAGTTACAACAAGAACAGATATGAAAGCACAGATACATTCTTTAGATCAGCCAGCCTCCAAAATAACAGAAAAGTCCCTAACGCGACTAGATAACTTTAGTCTAATTACTCACAGTTGTTCCTAGGCTTAGATGTTCTAAAGGAAGGGCCAGGAGGCCAGACCAATGGCCTCCAGCCTGCTACTGGCACAGAACCCCCCTCCAGGAGGCTCCTTGGTTGTTATCCCCTTGTTATCTCCCGACCACATGGCCTCCAAGAAGTTTTTATAACTTCTCCTTGGAAGCATCTGGAAGCATCCTGAAGATGCTCACTTCTTTCCTTTTTGATTGGTCAGTCTCACCCTATGACCTGTGATGCTGACTCACATGACCTATGATGCTGACCACATGACCTATGATGTAATCTAATCCCCAACACCTTATTAACCCTTTGTTTTGCCTGAAGAGGGAAATGTCCCCCTTTAGCTAAGTCTAGATAATGGGAAGCCCCATTATCACACTGGCTCATTCAAATACATGAACTACTTCATTCATCAACTGGTGAACATTCATGTGAGAACCAGCAAACTTGTGAAAATGACTACAGTATATGTGCAATACAGGCAGCCTTCCATTTTCATTGAGGATGTTACCAATGAAAGTCGAAAAGCCACAAATAAA
The DNA here is from genome assembly GCA_948474755.1 of Ctenosaura bakeri. Classification (NCBI taxonomy): domain Eukaryota; kingdom Metazoa; phylum Chordata; class Lepidosauria; order Squamata; family Iguanidae; genus Ctenosaura; species Ctenosaura bakeri. The sequence goes on from CAOLHI010000278.1 coordinate 34,795, forward strand.
AGTAGAAATCACATTCTTTTTTTAAACCTGAGGACACTTCTCTAGAATGTCTTAGGTTCTTCAGCGTGATTCTGTGGTCAGCATCTGATGGAAGTGGGCCACAGAGTCATGCTCGAAGAACTACCAATGCCTAGAGAAGTATTCTTTCTAGGAACCTCTAGGTTCTTCAGTGCGACTCTATGGTCTACTTCCAGGAAAAGTGGATTATAGAATTGTTCTGAAGGATCTACAGATTCCTAGATAGAACATTTTTTCCCATGGCAGGGAAAAGTACAATAAGAATTTTTTTTTTTTAAAAAAAATACATTAATAAATAAAATAAAAGAACTCATGAATAATCAAATCTGCAAATGCTGAACCTGCGAAAGTAGGGGCCAACTGTAGTTCCAGCTGTGCAGTGTGCAACAAAACCGGAACACACCTCTGCCTTGCGACAAATAGAATAAATTAAGATCAAATAGCACTGTCTTTATTATAGTGCCACCTTTTTGAGTATCCTCTGTAGGCGGCAATTCCATCCTGGCAATGGCATTGCCGGGATTGCAATGGAATGATGCAGGATTGCAGCATAGTGCAGTAAGTGACAAGTCAGGAATGCTGGGCTTTGTAATCTAAAAAACCTGGAGGGCAACAAATTGAGGGAAGCTGATAGCAAGTAACTCCTAGGTAGACAGACCTCGTCTGCAAATGTTTTTGTACACATTTTTAAAACTAATGCATTAAAGGGTACCAGTTCTCCAAGGACAAATCTTCAAAATTTCACAGATGAAAACTGGGATCTGTGTGGCCAAGCAACATCAGAGTGATTGAGATGGCAAACATTATTAATAAGGAAGAACAGATAAACTAAGAAAGGCTGCAGCAGTTTGCTCTAGCCTGAACCTACTGGGAAGGGCAGGATTCTGTCTCCTCCTCTCCTCTCCCCCCTGCTGTGTTAACAGAATGCCAACTACATTTGCAGTTTGAACTAAGTCTCCAGCAACTGAAGTAAACTGAAGACATAGGGGTAAACTGGCAGAAAGAGGGAGAAACTGGGACATTTTTGAAACCGTTGAGAAAGTGGGACAGCAGAAGATTAAGTGGAGCTGTTCCTCCCAAATCTGGACAGCTAGAAAGTATGAAAAGCATCTTTGTGTGCTGTTTAGAAATGTACATGGTAGCTTTTGTACATTTTTGAAATGAATGCATCTTTGTATCCATCTTGTATACATGATTTTCTTTCATGGAATACAACATAAGCCAAGAAATATATCGATTTCTGATCACACTCTGCTTCTGCTCTGTGTTTCATCTGGGAATTATGAATTAGTAAAGCCATACATTTTCACATGTCCATAATCCAGGAGCTCTTTTTCTGAAGTAAGAGGAATGGTTTAAGGCACCTGGCACAAAAGGACTTGTAACAGGGATAATGCATCTTCTTAAAGTATTAGTTTGAAGTAAGCTTATCCTTGCTGTCTCTTTAAAAGGACATCTCTTTATTTTCTTTTTATTCCCTAAAAACAGTGAATGGTACTGTTCCTGAGCTAACTGAGCATTTCTGATGCCACGGGGACAAATCTTAAGGATTTAATTCTCTGCTGTATTCAAAAACTTCCAGCCTGTAAAATATTAAATATTAGCGAGAAGTATGTTAGGTATGTGTTGTTTCTGAAATGCTAAGTCTGCATGAGCAGGGAATTCCCTCTTTGTCCCCTCCCTTAGGAAAGCTCTTATCTATAATTGAGTGGGCAGACATTAGGCTTGTGTGATCTACTTTATTTTCTACACATCTCAGCACCCGAGATTCACCAGTTGGAACCAGATGCAAAATGGTGGCTCAGGCAACCATCAGACATACATGAAGAATTATGGAGCAGGTTGCCTCTGAGCAGTTGCTTAGTAGAGGAATTTGCGAACACAATCAGAACAAGGCTGCCTGTCCTTTTCCATAAAGCTGTATTCCCAGTTCCCCATCCACGCCCAGAGGAGAAGGTTTTCAATAGCTTCTAAATCACCCTGAGATCTACCAGTTGATCCTCTCTGATATTCTGTCCACCCTTGATCTGTAAGAAGCTCTTCAAAATGGAACAATGAAAGCATAGTGTCACCACCTTGGCAGTCCTTTGTGTAAACTAAGTTCCTTTTCCTCAGTGGTACTCTCCATAGCTTGTTGATCCAATAGAGTGTCTGATCATGCTATTCCCTCCTCCTCTTGTCTTTTCCTTGTTCTTCTCCTCTTCTTTGTCACTAATCCCCATGGAGATTTCTATATTAGTCTGAGTGACCAGAGTGGACTCATCTTCCCATCTGGGAAGATTAAACTTCCTTTATCTGCTTAACTCAGTATCCACAAGGACACTCACAGCCCAATTCTTTAACCATATTTCCTTGAACATAAGCAATGAGGCTTATTTCCAAGATATGGGCTTGTGACTGCAACTCTAGCTTTCCTCCATTCCTGTCCCAAAGAGACTTTGATGCCTCATTTACTGGAATTCTTAATCAAAGTTTAAACCTAGAAACTAATCAGATCTCCAGCAGATACTTTTCAAAAATCACACTGATGGTCTGAGGTCTAGAGAAACTCCATGGTTCCTGAAGAAATTATGAAAAACAGAAGACCCCCACCCCCCTGATCTCTGACAAGCATATGCAGGGAAATTATTGGGAAAAACCTTTTAGCTTCCATTCAGTTTGGGAAGGGTTATTGAAATGCCTAGATTTGGCTGAAACAGACAAATTAACAGATGCAATTAACAGAAGAGAGGGTTGGCAACAGACAATTAATGTAGCAGAGAAATCTTTGCATTTTACTTTTCATTGCTGAGTTTGATGCACTGCTTTAAAAGGTAATTTTTCATACAACTCATTGGAAAGATTCCCCCAACATAATGCATTATTGTGAATATTACCCAGCAAAAAAAATTAACTGACTTGTCATTCCTGCTACTGCTCTATTGCCAAAAATAAAATAATAATAATAAAAAAATCCCATGTTAGGACCAAGGGCATTTCCAAACTACACGGTTATAGTGCTATTATTCCACTTTAAACATCCTATGGAATCCTGGGGTTTGCAGTTTAAGGAGGGGCACTTAGAATTCTCAGAGAGCTCTTTGGTCTCAGTAAATTACAAACCACAGAGTTCTATAGGATGTTGAAAGTGGAACAATAGAACTATAACAGTGTAGGGCCGAAATACCCTGAGAGTGGCATAAAACTTTTAAAAATCCATCAGAACATCCTTAAAAAATACTTTTAAGAAGGTTCTAGAAATTACTCATCACACCTTACAAAAGTGCTTGCCATTCCTTCTCATTACAGTTCTTTTAAAATGTAGCTTTGTTATACTCTAATGATCAAAAATGTGATTTGCTATAAGCAACGGTGTTCCTTGTAACTGGTTACTTCCACAATTGGAATATCCACTGTGGTGGTAGAGAAGATTCTGTATGTATCTGGGATTGGTTACATTTCACATTATCTCTCTCTGCCAATTCCTATGCTTTGTAGTCTGTGCTCTCGGTGGGAAAAGATGATTCCATCTCAGGAAAGGAAATTATGGATGGTGTCCCGGTACAGAAGATTTTGGTGGGGAACTAATGCTTCTTTTGAGGCACGACCAGTTGAGATGGAATATTACCAATAATGCTGGCAGACAGAAGTGGCAATTGTTTGGGATACCACAGAGAGGTGATAAACCAGAAAAACTGAGTACATTCACTGGCATAGGACAATGCAGAACTTTTTTTATTGGTTTTTTTATTGAAGCCAATGAAAAGACTGGAAATGTGCTCTTGAACCATGCCAGGCTTATGTGTCTCTACAAGCTTTCTCCGGCTTATGTGTTCAGTGAAAATATAAACAAAATAAGAGTTAAATACCTCAGCCAGTGATAACCTGACACTTTTCCTTTATTGTTACTTCACGGGTAACAGCCTAAGCATATTTGCTTACTGGGATGCAAGTACTGCCGAGCTCTGTGGGATCTATTTCAAATATGAATGTTTAGTATCAGGCTGGAAATGTTTCAGGGCAATGAAAACAATGACAAATACCGCAGCCTGAAAAGTTTTAGTCCCAACTGAAGCAGACACATTGAGTCAATGGGAATTTGGTAGGTCAATACTTATATAAGTTCCATTGATTCAGTGGGCATACTCTAGTTGGAGAGGCTTCGAGTTTGGATTTAATGTTAGGCTCTAAACTTGCCAGTCTAATTTACATATGCAAGTGAATGAAATGGAACACATCATTCCATGGTCATTTCTGCACTAGACTGTTATAGTGCTATTATTCTACTTTCAACATCCTAGGGAATCCTGGGGTTTGCAGTTTAGGGATGGACCTTTGAGGCCCCTCCCTAAACTGCAAACCCCAGGATTCCCTAGGATGTTGAAAGTGAAATAATAGCACTATAACAGTCTAGTGCAGAAATGGCCCATGTTGCAGATGGGAAATACAATTTTTGAAATGTTCTTTGTACTTCTCTTCAAAGAATACCCATCAAAAGAATGTCTCGTACATCAAGAAGAAAAGATCTTGCCCTGCCCATTTGCTGCTATGGGTGAGTGGGGGACATTTTCTATTCTTGAGAAAGAATGAAAAAATGTACTGCCCCCCCCCCATGTTCTGAAGAGCTGTAGCTCATTCTACTGGATCAAGACTTCTTCCATGTCCATTTCTACATGCATCTTCCAAACGCCACTTCTTGGAGCCCTGGTGAAATGAGAGCTGATTGTGCATTCTCCATTTTATATCAAAACTTTTGTAGGGGAGAAAAAAACACCCTGAGAACACTATGGACCAAGTGACAGAGATTTGTGATTCTAATAATGTCTTTTGGGAAGCGATCTGAGCTTTCTGAAGAGCTGCTATATGGGTAGGTTATATAGGTTCCTGGCATAAAGAACATCTTTCCAAACAGCAAAGGACAGATGTTTCCAGACAGGGTTGTTAAGTGTCTCTTATTTTAAAGGAAACTTCCGTGCACAGTGTCTTTTATTATTCAACATGATTCACTCTCTGCCAGATAAAGTGCTAAGACTGAAGCTTCTTTAGTGGCATAATTTTGACCTCATTCGGGGTGAGCTTTTACATATCCCAAGTCTAAAGTGTGAACACAAAACCCACATACAGTATTGTAGTGGTGGTTATTTGCTTGTTTGTTCTTTAAAAATATTTTTCTTCTTTCATAGAATCATTGTAAAGTATTAAACTGAGACTTGATTCTCCAATGAGCCATAAAAAACTCACTGGATCACACTTTCTTTCAACTTAGAATATCTCACAAAAATGTTGTGAAAAGAGCCACAGGTAATGAAGTAGATGTGTTCCTGAGCATTACTTCTTCTACAAAAATGTTGGTACCGGAGGCAGAAATAACATGGAAAGTATAAGGACAGGTTCCTACACCACACAAAAAAAGAAGCCACTCAACATGTTTCAGCAAAGCTTTTGTTCAAAACTAACAATAGGCACATGTGAAATGAAACAGCTAGGATAAAGAAGCCTGGCATCAGTAAACAGAAACAGCTTGAACCTTTCAAAGATCCCTTGAAGACTTCTTCCAAAATGCATCCAGGGATGAATTTTGCTTTCCCAAGTCACTGCTTTTCTTACAATTTCCCTTTCAGTGACCAACCTGATAGATCTATGCTTTCTGAACATGTTAGGGACAGCTGGTGATACAGGCTTATCTGCTTTCATGCTTTTCTCACTGTTTTGCTCTTAATGCACCCACAGGGAGGGATTCTGGAGGCAGCTGCTGTTTACCTTGCCTGCTGTAGGCAGGCACAATGCCGTTGCAGTCGGATCAGCTAGGATAACAAGCTCCTTTGTCAAAGGCTTTGCTAACTGAGGTATGCTACTGTGTGCTCACTGAAGGAAAGGTCAGACGGAAATGTAACTGCTAAATAAAATAAATAAATTCAAAAGCATATTTAATATTATGCATGCACGTGTAAAGAAGAGAGCCAGTGTGGTGTAGTGGTTTGAACATTAGACTACGACCCTAGAGATCATGCATTGATTCCCTGCTCAGCCATAGAAATCAATTGGGTAATCTTTGGTATGTCACACACTCTCAGCCTCAGAAAACCCTGTGATAGGGTTGCCATAAGTCGGAAACAACTTTAAGGCACGCAACAAGCCAACATGAGAGCCAGAATAGCATAGTGGTTTATTCACTGGACAAGAACTCTGGGAATCAGAATTCAAATCCCCTCAGTCACAGAACTGCACTGGATGACCTTAGGCAAGTCACACTCTCTTAACCTCAGAAGAAGGCAGTGGCAGACCCCCTATGAACAAGTCTTGCCAAGGAACTCCTGTGATAGGTTCAACTTAGTTGAAAATGACAATCAATAGAGTAGCGAAATATCCACAACACACCAGAGCAATTGGATGGGGCACATGTTTATGAGATACAGCCTGTGGGAATTTGGCAAGGCTCTCAGAGACTCTGAGGCAGGTATATAAATGGCCCTTTGCCACCGAATCCCCATGGATCCTTGGATAAATTTCACCCTGTATAACAGACACACTTACCAAGTTAACTCTGAGGGCAACCATTATAATATCCATAAAACTGAGTAACTGTCTTTGATCAAATTTCTTTATATACTGATGAAGAAATACAAATAGTTAACATATTTTTAAAATAAAATACGAAAGAGCATTTGGAAAATTTTAAATGAAAAGGTCAACACAGGCATGAATGGGTCACCTTAAAAAGTTACCATCTTACTGTCCAGTCTGGCCACTGGAACAGAGGGGAAACTAGACACAAGAAGGGTATCTATAGTGCTGCACCATTTTGATACTTTATAGCATAGCAGTTAGCAATAGCAATAGCAGTTACATTTCTCTACTGCTTATCAGTGCCAAGCACTCCCTCAGTGGTTTACAGAAGCTGGGTACTCATTTTACCAACCGAAGAAAAATGGAAGGCTGAGTCAACCTCGAGCCCTGCAGGATTGAACTCATAGCACTGTGGCTGCAGTAGCGGCATTTAAGCCCTGTGCCACCAGGGCTCTTTAAAGGCCAGGGCTCCATCCCGTGGAATCTGGGGAATTGTAGTTTGCCAAGGGAATTGTAGTTTGCCAAGGGACTTAAGACTGCGCTGCTAGAGTTCTCCCTTTCTTGTTGTGTGCCTTCAATCATTTAGAAAACAACGCAATAATCATGAGAAGTCAACATGGATTTCTCAAAAATAAGTCATGCCAGACTAATCTGATCTCTTTTTATGATAGAGTTACTAGCTTGATAGATGAAGGGAATGCTGTGGATGTAGCATATCTCGATTTCAGTAAGGCCTTTGACAAAGTTCCCCATGACATTCTTGCATCGAAGCTAGTAAAATGTGGGCTAGACAGGGCTACTGTTAATTGGATATGTAATTGGTTGACCGACCGAACCCAACGGGTGATCACGGATGGCTGCTTTTCATCCTGGAGAGAAGTGACTAGTGGGGTGCCACAAGGTTCTGTCCTGGGCCCAGTGCTGTTCAATATTTTTATCAATGACTTAGATGAAGGAATAGAGGGCATGCTCATCAAATTTGCAGATGACACCAAATTGGGAGGGGTTGCTAATATGCCAGAGGACAGGATCAAAATTCAAAATGACCTGGATAGATTGGAGAGCTGGGCCAGGGCGAACAAAATGAAATTCAACAGAGAGAAATGTAAGGTCCTACACTTAGGCAGAAATAATGGAATACAGAAATATAGGATGGGGGACACGTGGCTGGATAGCAATACGTGTGAAAGGGATCTAGGAGTCTTCATAGACCACAAGCTGAACATGAGTCAGCAGTGTGATGCGGCAGCCAAGAAAGCCAATGCAATTCTCGGCTGCATCAACAGGAGTATGGTGTCTAGATCGAGGGAGGTACTGGTACCACTCTACTCTGCTTTGGTTAGACCCCATCTTGAATACTGTGTCCAGTTCTGGGCACCCCAATTCAAGAAGGATATTGACAAGCTGGAGCAAGTCCAGAGGAGGGTGACCAAAATGGTGAGAGGCCTGGAAAACATGCCCTATGAGGATAGACTGAGAGAGCTGGGTATGTTTAGTCTGCAGAAAAGGAGGTTAAGAGGGGACATGATAGCCATGTTTAAATATTTGAAGGGATGCCACGTAGAGGAAGGAGGGGGCTTGTTTTCTGCTGCTCCAGAAACCAGGACAAGGAGCAATGGATTCAAGCTGCAGGAAAGGAGATTCCACCTGAACCTCAGGAAGAACTTCCTGACAGTCAGGGCTGTCCGGCAGTGGAATCTGCTGCCTCGGAGTGTAGTGGAGTCTCCTTCCTTGGAGGTTTTTAAGCAGAGGCTTGATGGCCATCTGTCGGGAGTGCTTTGAGGGTGTTCCTGCATGGCAGGGGGTTGGACTGGATGGCCCGTGTGGTCTCTTCCAACTCTACATTTCTATGATTCTATGATTCTATGATTCTATGATTCAACTCCTTTCTGACTTAGAGAGACTCTAAAGTAAAATAATCCCCTATTACTGGGATCTATAGAGCTCTTGAGTCTAGCGGATAATGTTAAATCCCACACCAAACTACAAACCCGACTATTTTGCAGGATGGAAGCCTGTCCTGGCTTAAAGTGGCATTAAACTGTTGCAGCTAGATAATGTAGATCCATGCGAGATAGAAAATGCATGCGGGGGAGGGGGAGAGCGCTTTTTGCCCCAAGGGAGGCGTGCGCTGGACTCTCAAGGAGGATGAGAAACCCCCCCAAAAGGCGAATTTGCGCACTTAGAAATCATGGTCCATTTCCGCACTAGACTGTTATAGCGCTATGATTCCACTTTCAACATCCACTGGAATCCTAGGGTTTACAGTCGAGGGAGGGACCTCCCTCAACTGCAAACCCCAGAATTCCATAGGACGTCGAAAGTGGAATGATAGCGCTATAATAGTGTAGTGCGTAAATGGCCATGGAGTCCTGCGCCGCGCGGCGCGTAAAGACCGTCGGGCGAGAGAAGAGAAGCGCGCTCCACACGGGGGCGTCGGTGCACCGCTCCGCCTGGGGAGGGGGACGGTCTGGCCGGCTCCTTCCCTGGGGTGCAGATCCCCAGGCAAAGGGGGACCGATGGCTGGAGACGCCTCCTCGTTCCCTCGCCCGAGTAGCTCAGTGCGCGCCGAGGCTGACGGCAGCCGCCTCTCTAATCCCCACCGAAGGTCTCCGCCCTGTTGCGTGTGTAAAAACCCTTGTGCCAGCCCCACTTCGTCCTGTCTGGCTTCCGCAGCCTCCAGACGCGCTGCCAGACCGTCTTAACCTCCCCATCGGCGCCCCCCCGTCCATCAGCCCTCGCATCTTGAGAAGCTCTTTATTTTTTTCCCCTCCAGCCATACCTCGGTTTGGCAAAGCCAGCTTGCCAACACGCTCTGCAACTCCAAAGTTTGCTTGTCAGAATTCTTGCCTCGCCTGGCTTGGAGGAGAAGAAGAGCCGGTCCTTTTTGGAGCCCCGATTGAAGAGGAGAGGAACATGGATTTAGGCGATCGCCGCCGCTTCTGCCGCCTGGCTTTGCTCTGGCTGGTTTGTTCCGTCGGACACGCGGCAGCCAACCGGAGAAACATCCCGCGGAGGCAAGGTAAGGGGGCGGAGGGAGCCGCCGGGTCGCCAGACAGCGATTCTCGCTTTCCCTGCTGTGCTTTGCGAAGATCTAAAAGTGCCCGGGAGGAAGGGATGGAAAAAAAATCTCTTCCCATCCCAACAGGGTTCGTGTAGCAGGAAAGGAAGAGTGGGCGCTGGTGGGGAAAAAAAAGTTTAAACTGATTTTTTTTTTAAAAAATGCAATCTTTTCTTTGTTCTGCACTAGCCTGTTCTAGTGCTATTATTCCACTTTCAACATCCTATGGAATCCTGGGGTTTGCAGTTTAGGGAGGGGCATTTAGAAGTCTCCGGGAGAGAGCTCTTTGACCTCAGGAAAGGACGAACCTCAGAATTCCACAGGATGTTGAAAGTGGAATAATAGCGCTAGAACAATGTAGTGCGGAAACGGCCCAAGATGTACTGTCCCTTTCCCAGATGGTTGAACCAGGCGGAGTAGGAGACGATTCCTTTCAGCTTCCCCAAACATATTGGAATCTAGCCATGCAGTCCAAACTCATTCATATCTGCTTGCAGCTTATTCATGCTACTGCTAAGAAGGATTTAAGGGCAGTCCTTATTGCATCCTTAGAGTAAATATAGGAATCTTCTCCCTTAAATAGACAAAAAAACAATGAAGACCAGTTATTCCAGGTGTAGTTCTTTACGTGTTCCCATGCTCCCTAAACTGCAAACCCCAGGATTCCATAGGATGTTGAAAGTGGAATCATAGCACTGTAACAGGCTAGTGCGGAAATGGCCTCAGTAACGCGCGAACGCAGGGACACGCGTTCCACCGAGGCTTGCATCAATCCCTTCTTTTTGCGCACCTATTCACCACCGGGCCTCTTCCCTCCTCCCCAACCCCGCTGTGTAAACCTCAGCGGTGTGTCTGGAATCCACTGTTTGTGTTTCGTTTTCATTTTTCATCTCTCTGCCCCCCCCGCAACTCGCGTTCAAAAGAAGTGCGGAGAATTCAGACAGATTCCATGTGATCTCAATTACTTGGGCGCTCGGAAAAAGCAAGAAGGCGGAGGAGTGACTTTGGCACACCCCCCCCCCGCAGACCCAGACCGAGCAAGCCTTTCCAGTCTTTTAAAACAAGTCTTATTTAATCCATATTGTCCAAATAGCAGCTCATTTCCTGCCGTGAACAGAACGATCGGATGAGTCTTGCCCCTGTCCAAGATCCCACTTTAAATAGAAAAGAAATTAAAAGAGAGAGAAAAGACAAATTACAGGAAGGAACACATTATTTATTTATTTATTTCTCCCCAATTTGTCCCTGGGTTCATCGTTGGCTTCCATCCCAGTCCATCTATGGTTTTAACTAAAATGCTGCGCCTTTTTCTCCCCTCCTCCTCCTCTTCCTTAACATCATCTTTATTAAAAAACATTAGTTAGCAGATGTGTCTCCTGGTACTAATGATTTATGTGAAGGCTGGGAAAAACAGACTTCAAGTTCAGAGTTTACACCCAGTTTGGCCTGAGGAAGACTTCCTTCAGAATTAGGTTTTGCTGGAAAGAGAAGTTCACCGAGATTTTTTTGGGAAGGAGAGATGATTCTTTCCCCCTGCCACCAACAGGGGCTGAGTGTTAGGCAGAAATTCAACAAGTACAGTTCCTCCTCATTTCTGTATCCCTCAGCTGAGCAAAGTTGAACCTGTTGAATGTTGATTTGACACTGGTTGCTAAAGATATAGGAGCCCTGCCAGCAAGAAGTAGAAGGCATACCTTTCTAATGCACGTTGACAACCTGGAAAATAAAATAATGGAACATAAGCCATTATACAATATTGCTCATTTACTTCACTACATCTGTTTCTAAGTAGTAGGGTTTTTTCTTCTTCTTAGAGCGGAGTGGGTTGTAGTCAAAGTTCTTTGGAGTTTCCTCCCTTAATTTACTGGAAGCAAGGGAAGTGGTTGATGTTAGGAGTATATTAGTAACTTATCTCTTATGGGGAATAAATATTTTATTGGTTCATGATACTCCATTTGAAAATTAACTTTTCTTCTTGTCCAGGAGCCTCATTATACAACTCTTACCCTAATTTGTTTGCATACTCAAGGGTTGCTGTGTAACACAGTCTCTTGGGAGAGATGCCCCTTATTCTGTTTCATTCATTTCAAACATGATCGCTGAAGTATGTATGTCGGGGCATCCAGGTTCACTGTCATCTTATTGTACCAAGTGTTGGCATGTTAATTGGATAGGGCTTCCTGACTCTTCTAGTGGAATTAACCGATCAGTGCCTCTTTCTGCAAATGCTAATGGAAAAGCTGATTAGGCAAATATATATATTAACAGATAGTTCTGTAGGGTTTTAGAAATGTGTATTGTTCGCCTGGGAGGAAAGCCTTCCAGCTGGGTGCAACAGGCACTGTTTGGGAAGGTCTCTAAGCACAGTGGAAGAGGATATGCAGAAGATCTGAGGTCTAGTTCCCAGCATCTGCAGCTTTGGTTGGGAAAAATCCAGCCAGTGGGTGAGGGATTCCATGTCAGCAGGGAAGTGACTGAGCTATATGTATTGATTTGAACTTTGAGGGAGCTATCCAAGGTTTAGCACCTTGGATGGATCCTTTAAAGTTCAGAGTAAACCTCAAAAGTGGATTCACTGCCTTGCAGATGTCGAAGTCAATGGAAAAGACTTGCCTGAACTACTCAATAACTGCTTCCAGTCAGTGAACTGTAGATGTTACTGAGCTAGATCTACCAGCAGTCTGACTCAGATTGATTTCTTGTGTAATAAGGCTTAAACTGTAGCTGAAGACTGCTCAGCTAGGATGAGCTCAAAGAAGACAATCTGTTAGTGTAGGAGTGGGGAAAAGGTGGCCCATGGGCAGCATGAGGTCCAAAGTACAGCCTTTAAAATCCTTCTGAATTTCCCAAAGCACCCAGTCCTCCCCCCAAAAATTAACATTTTTTTCCCAAACTCCCATGGCTCAAAAGACCCGCAAACACAGTGGTTTTGTCGCTTTAGCACATTTCCCACATAGCCCCAATAGCAAAAGTGGTGGTGGTGGTGGGGAATAGGCTGAAATCAAAACTGGAAGTGATGTGACCTGATTTCCAGTTGCATCAACTGGGCCAGTGCAACCTACCAGACGGGTGAAAATGGGTTCCTGCCCCCTCTGGAGTTGCCCACCCCAGTGCTGGTGACATCAGTGCATGATTTAGTTGGACCCAAGGTTGTGTTCAGCTGAAGTAGCATTCGCCTCCCAGTTGGTCCTTCAGATGATGTCTCTGCTTTTGAATCAGATGAAGAAATTAAAACAAACAAACAAACTGGGAATTGAGTTCAGCTGTATTGTGCTGCATATGTTAAATATTTCTGTAAATAGATGTTAAATATTTGTTAAATATTTCTCTCACACACTGAATGTTTGGGTGATGGATTGATGTGACTGCTGGGCCTGTTGGTGGTGAGCAGTGAGATTAGCCTTTCCAAACCTGTGACTTCCCTCATACTTCCATTCAACCTGAGGGGTGGAGGACCTGTGACATTCTAGTTTTTGTTAGGCACCTGCTCACATCAGAAATGATGGGAGCTGTAGTACAACATGGACAGCGGTAAGAGATGATGGGTGTTGTAGTCCAACATCATCTGGAGGGCTGGAGTTTCCCCACCCTGGTGCTGAGGGATTTCTCTGTTCTATTTTTACGGAATGGAATTCTCCAGCTTCTCCATGTCTCTTGCCCCAGAGCTTTCCTGTTCTCATAGTTAAGGATTGTTTAACTGTATTCTTTTCTAAATTGAGATCCATGGCTTGTTGCTTTGCCTTCAGTGTCTTTCAGTAAACAGAATGCAAATTTTTCTGCTTTCTTTCTGACAGCCTTTGAAATAGTTGAGAATGACTTTGGATGCGTATAAGCAATGCTTAATGGAGGAGGCTGTCATAACTAATTAAAAGCACTTCTGCACATTCTGTTAAAGTGACATGATCACACTTTTAAAAAACAAATAGTAAGGCAGCAGCCCTTGTTTCGGGGAAGGGCTATAGCTCAGTGGCAACATGGCTTTGTGTGTGGAAGGCCACAGGCAAGTAAAGGAAAATATTCCTGCTTGAGAACCTGGAGCCCTGTTGCCAATCAGAGTGAGCAATATGGGACTGAAGGTACCAGCATTTGTCAGGTCTGTATATCTAAAACTCTATATTTTCCTTAGCAACTCACTTTATGTTGCAACATATGGACATGCTTTGAGACTCTAGGGACCTAATTTTAATAGAATTTTTCTTGAGACCATCAACTGGCAGGTTCCATAAAGCAGCTGTCAAATTAATATTATACCTGGTGAAATTCTAGGTGAGTAATGTAGTGCTTGTGCATACAGGAAGAGGTTTGAGAGTGGATGAAGACTGGAAAGATACAAGTGGTTAGTTGGTATTTGTACAAAACCTGTAGCAAGAATCTTCTTGCACACCTGAGTCCTTCACTGTCCTTCATGTTTCTAGACAGTTACCTGATTCTCCTAATTTTTGCTCACCCTTGAATGACTGCATTCATTTGTGACTTTCTTGATTCCAGGCCTGTTTGGCATAGAAACCTTTACATCTTTTCTTAGTACAGTGTTATGAATATGCAAATAGATATGAGAAGGAGGTGGAGATTGGTTGTAAAGGCTGTTGACACTTTAAAGGCGTTGGTGGCTGTCAGCTGAGATATTTGTCTGTGTAATTCCTTTTAAGAGAAGAATTTAAGAGAATTTAAGAGAAGGGTTAAAATGACATGTGTTCACAAATGTGTGTGAGAGGGATGGGATCACTTCTCATGCCTGTGTCCTTCTGTCCCTTTGCTGAATGCTTGGTCAGCAGAACAGAGGTCATCTGAAACTCCTAACACTGAAAGAGACTCCTGGAATTTCTATATAAATAAAATAAGACCATTTCCGCCCTTCACTGTTATAGTACTATTATTCTGTTTTCAACACTCTGTGGAATTTTGGGATTTGTAGTTTACTCTGGCTGAGAATTCTAAATGCCGTTCCCGAAACTGCAAACCCAAGGATTCCATAGGATGTTGAAAGTGGAATAATAGCACTGTAAGTGTAGTGCAGAAAGGCCCTAAGTTTCTCCATCTTGGTTTTTTACCACATCACATGAAAATGGCTGGACAGATTTTTTCCAAAAGTAGAGAGTATGTTTGGGAAAGATTTCAAGCACAGGTGCACACAAAATTTACTTTGTGAGGAGTCTTGGAGGCACTCAAATTATTTTTTTCTTTCACACAGAGTAATGAATTTGGCATTCTCTGTCAAGGCAATTGAGACTGGTGCACAATATGAAGAACATTTGAGCACCCAAGGGCAATTGAAAATGTACAGTTTTGAATGATGGTTAATGATTCTGCTGAACAACAGTGGCTACCACACCCAGTTGCTATGTCAGATTATTAATCAAGCACCTGTATTATATGAAGAACACTGCTGAATCATGTAACGTTGAAGGCTTTCACGGAAAGAATCCATAGGTTGTTGTGGGTTTTCCAGGCTTTGAGGCTAGGTTCTCTTAGTATTTTCTCCTGATGTTTCGCCTGCATCTGTGGCTGGCATCTTCAGAGGATCTGACCAATCTGACCAATCTGCTGGATCAGACCAATAGTCTATTTAGTTCAGGGGTGGGGAGTTTCAGACCTCAGTCCAACTCTTTGGGGTTCCCCAGACAGTTAATTCTCCTTCTCAATAACACCATTGTTTGGTGGTTTTCTGGCATGTGTGCGCGTGCGCACGTGTGTGTGTGTGCATATATATATACACATACATACATACACATATTCTATTCTAAAAGGTTCAGATTTTTCTTCTAAAGGTTACTTATTGGCAGTAAGAGATTTCAGCTAAAACATGCTGCTGTTCTTGATCCTACCGTTTGATTTCACACAGCAGTAGAATGTAGTCCTTGGTCAGAGAACTTCTGTGGAATGGAATTGCAGCTTCAGCCTAAAAGAGGCCCTCCATCCTTGAGTTTGTACTCCAGGGGTTGGCAACTCATGGGGGGTGAGGGGCCAATTTCCCCTCCCATGGCCCTCTCACAGGTGGCGCTTATCATAGCAAGCCTAAATGCCACCCATTTTCCTCATGTTGAGAGGGAGTACAGAAGAAAATGGAGGTGTTTTGAGGTGGTACAGGCTTCTAAGGGGCTTGTGGGGCTATTTTTGTGTGTCAGCACTTGTCAGCAAGGCTCTCTGTATCATATGGGTTCAAAATTGCCCCCAATTCTGGCCAATCAGATATCTTTGGGAAACCCACAACCACATCTTGAAGGCAATGTTGTTCCTCCCCAGCAACTGATATTCTTTAGAAGCAGCTGCCTCTAATCCTTAGATTCACAGGGAGCTTGTAGGGGACAAATAACAGGCAGGCAGGTTGATGGAACTATTTGCATGTCCTTTATTTCTTCTTTTTGCAAGCACTGTTGCTTAAGCTTGGCGTGAAAGTTCTCTCTCTAATTCCAAATATGTGCAGCTGGACGATGGGTACTTTGGAAGGAACTCCACATACTCAGGAACCCTGGGAGTTCCATACTATTTCTTCACATGAAATATGGCTTTTGATTGACTGAACTATGACGAGCTCCAGCTGAAATAAACTTTCACTTTTACCATTAAATATATAGCATGCAGCCAAGCCTCACTTCTTTTTTTATTGCAGGCTAAATATGTGTGGGATCAATCGAGATTGGGACCATCGTTTGTACGTAGAGGACATTTAACATGCTCAGAACTAGTTTTTAAATTGCTCCCAACTAGAGCATAGAAAAGTTCCCTTTAAAGAACTTTCCCAGTCTCTTCCCTCTAGAGGGGCAATCCCCCATCACTGTTGTGCTTAAATATAAGGCAAAGAAAGCTGTAGGTAACAGTGTGATTTAGACATCTCCTCACCCATGTTCAGTGATCCCAATTCAATTTGTCTTGATCCATATTTCCTCCAGGAAAATGAAGAATTTAATGTGACATTCTAACTAATAAGTTTAAACTGCATAAATTGCTTCTGATGCACTCGAAACTCATGTAATTACTTTCAACACCGGAAGGACCAAATTGGATGACATATATATTTTGTTCTAAGTGGTCTGTGATGGTCTGTGACTTGGTGACCACAGCACTGAGCCCTGGAGCAGCTGGGATACCAGGACAATGGGGATGTTCATGTCCATGAATGGTAAGCAGACAAGTGGAGTCATGCTGCAGTTCTGTTAAAGGGCTTTTCACAGAATAGTAATTTTTCCCCCTAAATGTTGTCGGAGCTCTTGAAAGGGGGCACTTAAAAATACAGACAAGCCCTTCAGAAACTCCTCCTACTTTTTGACCCGAAGGAGAAGCCTTGTTGATGCCAGTGAGACTTTGCGTAGGTGTCAGGGGCAGAGTTTGGTCCTTGATGCTGATATATGTGAGGGTCAGATTAAAAAAGTCTTTGCAGTCTGTGTAGTCTCTCCACCCTAGGTGGAAGAAACTGATGCAAAGATAACATGCACGTTCCAAAATGACATCTAAACCAAAGTTTGGAAATACAGTCAGCCTTCCACATTTGTGGGCTTAACTTTCACAATTTGATTATTTGGGAGTTTCTCCAACCCCTGCCCCCCACCCTTGAGCAGGAGAGGATACTTTTCCAGGGGAGACTTCCCTCTTAGCAGCTCCAACCAGGCCACACAACTCTTTAAAAACCCACCTCTGGTCTTCTTCTTCCTCTATCACTGGCCAGTTACAGATGGATTGCAGCCCAATTTCTCATCATGTGACCCACTCCCTTTCCCTCCCCTTTTCCTTACTTGGAATGGATCCTGGATGCCCTTTTCCCCCATCATCCCTTGGCCTCCATAGATATGCATAATTTGGTATTTGCAGTTTTTCCACTTCTGCTGGAGTCCTACACCTCTAACCTAAGTGAATGGGGAGGGCTGACTCTATTGCTTTTGAGGGCCATAGCTGCAAGAATCCCCTAGCTAGTATGGCCAGTGACCATATTGGCTGGGGATTTCTGGGAGCTGTAGACCCCATCAAGAAATTGTTTCTAGGCTCTGATTCTTACTGTATTAGGTCTTACCATACTAAGGGCACAGAGTAGTGCGGGCATTTTTGCAAGCTCAGCTGAAATGTGTGGAACTTGCATTAGAGGGCGGTTGAACTTCTTTGGTATTCTGTAAAGAAAACGTGCATTAATTATGAATTTGCTCTTACACTTGAGCTTTGTGTATCTATATCACAGGCTGTATCTTCCGCATCTCATGGTAATCTGGACTTGCTGTCTCCTCACTTCGGTGCATACATATTTTTTCTAGCAACTGTAGATGGAGTTCATATACCTGATGCTGTGGGCTTTAGTCCAAAAATGTTTGTCTTTATGGTGCCACAAAATTATTTTTCATTTCTTTTCTGGAACAGAGTAACACAGTGATTAATCTCCCTGGAACTGTGGCCTTACTTGTGGCTTGGAATTACAGGCTCTTGGCTCTCTGAAGTGAGCCTGAAGGTATTTATGGACCAATCTACAAGATGAATTAGGTCATTTATTAACTGCAGCTTAAAACATGGTATTTAATCAGATTCTGTTTGCAGATGCATCTCTAGTGAAGTGTTGCTAATCAAATACATTTGGAACTGACACAAATAACCTGTTTGCATCTTTCAGTTCACAATGAAAACATTTTGTATGCGAAATATTTTGCATGGATTATTTGGTTAACAGAAATGATTATGTTTGTGAGGATCCTTGTTAAACATGACTTACATTGGAATGCTTGGAAATTTACTTGAAAGGGCAAATTGGTTGATTAAAAAGAAAATGTCAATCAAACAGCAATAACTCAGTGCTGGGATATACCATTGTAGTAGGGAAGGAATGACTTCTTACTTCTAGTGAGAAAACAGCCCTTTCTGTGCTGTCTGATTTAGCCCAGGAATTCTCTAGTTTTTTCATGTGCTGCATCAGAACTCCCAAAAGATAAGAGAATCCTTTCTTCTGCTACTGTACATGCACTGTTTTTATAAATGGAAGTGTGTATGTGTGTGCGCGCGCACATGTGTGCACATATTCATTTGCATAAACATATATTCTTGGCACAGAGCCAGTCTTGGCTGTTGGGTGTATACTTGGTGCCAAATACACACTCGACATAGTATATGTCAAGTATACTTGGTGGCCAACACACTTTGAGCTGAGATCAAACGTTGGGCTCTTTCCGCACCTTACCTTTTTCTGACTCTGGGGTGTGGGGATCGCATGAGCAGCCTCTGGCAAGAGTATCTCGCGTCCCTGCTGCTTCAGCTCCACGTGACCTGCCTGCTGGCATGTGAGCCCCGCTTCTTCCTTCTGCAGTGCAGCCTGGGAGTTTCCCAGGCTGTGCTGGGGCAGGAAGCGCAACCAGCGCAGCTCCAGAGGCTCTGCACACCAGGTAAGTGTGCATGGGGTCCGGGAGCAATGTGTGATCATGCACCATTTTCAGCTTCTAGCTGAAAATGAAAAGGTGCGCGATTGGTGCCTGCCAGCCCCTAGAGTGTCGCACGATTGTGAGTGCATCAAGCAGATTGCTCCTCACAATTGCGTGATGCTCCAGGCACCCTTTTGCATGGCAAATACCATGCGGAAAGGGCCTTGGTTTTCCCAATGCCAGAATGAATTATATTATGCCTTGGACTCACAGCATACTCCTTTTCTTCTTTCAAACACTGTAGGAAGATATGGAAAGCTTCTATTGTCACTTTGAAATTAAACACATTCTTTGTGACATATAAACTAGAGAAACCATGGTTTGTCCCAACTAGAACTAAAATTATGGATTAGATCATAATCTTTTCCCACTAAACATGCTTTAAACAAATCATAGTGTCCTGAATTTTGAGGCCATGGGCAACAGTGGTTAGCTTAAAACTAGGCATGGATGCATATGATCTTATGAACTGCTTATGATCTTCTCCTTTAGTTCATGAAAGAGAGAGGAGAAGAGAAGAGAGGAGGCAAGGAAATTATGGGTCTTAGGCTCACTGTGGCCTCCAGGAGGAAAAATCTTGATTTCATATTAATAGCTGAGGTGAGCCAATGTAAAACAGTCCTGATACATACAGCCACAAATTCTGCCAAAGGTGCTTTGGGGCTTCATAAGGCAACAGTGCATGGAATTATTTGAATTATTACATGACTGAACTAGGAAGATCCATTTGAGAGGAGGAGAGGCTATTGAATTTGCTGGTTTTGTGCTGATGCAAGGAATTTGAATAGGGATGGAGTGATATTCACATTAACAAAGACTTTTTTTTTACAAATTTATCCAAGTCATGCTCACTGAGACTATGGATGGAACTGTGTACATATCTTTCAGTTCACCATCATCAAGAGGAAATCGTAAGCATAAGATTATTGTTTTCTTGAAATATAGCAAGGAGATGTGCACAATTAAACACCCATTTTTGAAAATGCACACAGATGGGAAATGTGTTAAAATGTGTACATTCAGAAAGAAAGGCATCATAAATGCATATATTAAGATAAGGGTTTGATGAAATAGTAATTTCTAGTGGGGAAGAAAAAAATTCTTAGAATAAAATAGGTAGCTTAGATTGGACAAGAATGCTGATGCGATTCTGATGAACAGTAACACAAACAAAATAATTTCATACCCTTAGACTGAAGTTAGGAAGTTAGTAACATGTAGCTGACTAGCAATTTATCTAACTGCTTGTAGTGCACACGACCGTCCCTGGCTTGGGTGGCCATGTAAGGTTTGAAATGCGGGATGCTGGGAGGCAAGAACCAAGCCAGTTCTGATCTTTGAGGATGCAGTTTATTAAGCGAAGAAGCAAAAAGAAAAACAAAAGGCACACAAGCATACTGTTACTGCAGTTTAGGCCTACTTAGAGATACCCCTAGATATCATTTTGATATCACTAATTTGGCTCTCTTCTACCACCCCTCTCCACGTGTTTGTGAGGCCCCTGGACAAGCACAGAACTAGGCTCGGCCACTAATTGCTGAACATTCCATTCTCCACCCAGGCAGGCCAGAAATAGCCAGATCACTGCTTTAGGAGACCTCTCTGCAAACACTCTCATTATGTATGCACACTGTTTACAAAGAACTTCCTGCCCTGAGCAGGCAACCTGGCAAGCTGAATACTCAACTGCCAAGCACTGAGCATTTGCATACTGGCTAACTCTTTGTCAATTCAGACTTAACTTAATCGTGTTAAATTCTGACCTTTCCAAAGCTTTGTCCCGCTCCTAAAACGCATTGTCTTCCCCAAGTATGGCACAGCCTGCAGTCACATTTCCCTCTATAAAAACCCCTGATTCCAAGACCTTCCTTGGATCGCTCCCGACTTCCAGACTGCCTTGCTGCTGCTTTGCTTGGCGAGCTTCCCCTCAGCTCCATGTGCTGAGATACATCGCACCCCAGCTTCGCTCTCTATCTTCCTTCTGGGCTCCAGGAACAGGTTCCGTATCACCCGAATCAACTATTCCTCTGAAAATCCCACTATCATACTCAAACCTTTATTTTCCTTAGTTATCTGTGTGCATGTGTTGCTTACATTGTGTGCCTGTATTTAATAAAGATCAATCATTATTTTCAACACGGTTTGCTGCTTGACTTGGCCTGACCCTGTAAATATTGGGTTATAAGATCCTGCTGCGTTACCCTGCCTCTCGTAGTGCCAGCCAGTGCTCTTGACTAATTTCCCCATCTTTTGTAATTGTAAGGTTATTTCGGTGTCCCTCCTGGGACCCCCAGTAAACAGGGTAACAATACATACACTCTGACTCCGTCGGAAAGGCAAAGTAGGCAATGGAGCAGGATTCTCTTTGTTCCAACAGATTATATAGGCTTTTTGTATGCAAGTGGCAAAACAGGCTGCCAATCCATCAACCCACCCTGCCGAAATGGGTGGGTGGGCTATCCCCTCCTCGGACGCCAATTATTGAAGCACTCATGGGCCAGGTGCATGATAGGCTTGTGGCCAAATCTCATTACCTGCCGGAGACGGCAGTGGATGGTTTCTAATCAGGCTGTTTCTAATGGTTTCTAATCAGGCTGTGCTCTCCGCTCACCATATTGGACAGCGCGGTACCCATTGTTAACATTCTTTGGGTATTCTCACAGGACTGCAGCATACAAGGTAACCTGACCTAGCAACGCAACAGCATGAACTAACACCCAAAATATGTTCGTTAATGTGAAAGCAGGCTGAACTGAAATGTGTGAGTGTGTAACAGAGGGTCTACCCAGAGGGCCTCGGGCCCAACACTGCTGGGTGCTAGAGGGCAAATGGTAAGGTATAGCTACTATTGGCTTAGGTCTGAACTTTTCATGGTGTCTGGCCTGACCATTGCTAGAGACAGAATGCTTCAGTTGGATTCTTGGGCCAGGGGAACCAAAATAGCATTATGCTACACCGGGTGTAATTCTATATTGTCAAAGGAAATCCAGAATCATGGAGGGAGAGAAAAGGGAAGAACTGGAAGATTCATCTTTTAAGGAGCACTGCAGACAGTTACATACAATCTGGTGTGTATATGTGTGTGTGTATGTATATGTATGTGAGCTTGAATAAGGAAATTTCATAGACCTCCTTACAAAAGTCTGTAAAAAGTCCACGTACTTTCACAACTAGCAGGTTTGGCTGGTGCAAAGCCCCAATAAGACTCCATCCTTGGCCTGATTGTAACAGCAGTTCTTAATATTGTGTCAAGTATGGTGGCAAATGTATTGTTGTGTGACTTCAAGTCATTTCTGACTTATGGCTACCCTAAGGTGAACCTGTCATGGGGGTTTCTGGGGCTGAGAGCACATGACGTGTCCAAGGTCAGCTAGTGGGTTTCCATGGCTAAGCAGGGAATTGAACCCTGGTCTACAGGGTTGTAATCCAATGCTCAAAGCACTACACCATGCTGGATGTCACAGTATCAAATACTTGCACATATCTATGCTACTGTTCATTCCTCAAATTCGCTAAGCTGTTAACAAAATGGCAATATTAAAACCTATGAAATTCGATCAAATTAAGTAGTAAAGCAACAATGCAGCAATGAAACAATGAAATTACAATTAATATTGTTAAAAACACTAGGTGTAACTGACTAGATTTGGTGATCAGGAAAATGCTGGAACAACCAAATCTTCAGCTGCTTGTGGAAATGCCTCTACTGGGAGCCTGCATGATCTCAGTGCTTGATCATTCTACAGGGTGGCTGTTACCAACATGATACCCCTTCTCCACAGCCAAAGAACTTTACCACACTGTTGTGCAGTAAGCAGTCCCCCCTCCACAGACCAGAGAGGTGGGGCCATAGCGCCTTCTTTTTCACCCAAATCAAAGTTTTTGTGGAAGGAAATGGTCTTCTCAGAAATTGTACTTCTTCTCATTTACTCTTCTAAGAACTTTTCCTCTGCCTTCCCCTGCCCAGTGCTTGGTGTTACATTAGGAATACCCACACTTTGCTCTTGTTGTCTTTCCTTTCCTGTTGTGTGTGTGTGTGTGTGCATGTGTGCGCGTGTCTTCAAATTGCCCATTGATTTATGGAGACCCCTTGAATTTCATAGGGTTTTCTTAAGCAAGGAATAGTCAGAGGTGGGTTTGTCAGTTCATTCTTTTGAAATATATAGTCTATAGCACTTGGTATTTGTTTGCAGTCTCCTATCCAATTACTAACCAGGGCAGACTCTGCTTAGCTTCCAAGATCAGACAGGATTTGGTTTACTGAGGAAAATAATAGCTAGCATTTGTTAAGCCTAAACCTCAAAATAGTAATTCTGAATTCCAGCTGCAGAACAACTCCTATAAGATGTGTGTAAGTCTACTTTTGCAGCAGATTTTCTTAGATGACCTTATTATAATTTATCTACTGTGTCCAATCTTATTCCTGGTGTGCTTAGTTTTGTCAGTTTGCTCAATAGAGTAACTTGCTGCCAAGTTCAGATTTCTCTCTCTTTTTTTTTTTTTAAAAAAGCAACTTTTGTGCTAAAAGTTTTTAAATTGTATTGTACTTTTAAAATACTGTATGCCACCTTAAATTCTCTGCTGGGAAGAATGGCAGGTAAATAAATAAATAAATATTGGTCAGACTGTAAATTAATGGAAGAGTCAAAATAAGTTGATTCATATCTTTGGCCATTTGTTGTTGTGCACATGGCACAGTTGGAGACATAATACTTTAGAAGAGGCTGAGCTTAAAGCTGTTATGGGACAGATGGCTAATTTTACTAGGCTGACCTCAAGGATCCAGCTCAGTGATCCTTGGTTAGTTCAATAGCTGCCAGTAAGTATTACAATAATTGAGATGGACAGCATTTGTGAATTAAATTGCCATCAACTGCGTCAAGTCGGGAGAACAGAATAAGGAACTGTGAATCAGAATTGCTACTTTTAAAGGTTATTTATTATTCAATCAACATTGCCCAACATTCTGGG
This sequence comes from Ctenosaura bakeri, assembly GCA_948474755.1. Taxonomy (NCBI): domain Eukaryota; kingdom Metazoa; phylum Chordata; class Lepidosauria; order Squamata; family Iguanidae; genus Ctenosaura; species Ctenosaura bakeri. The sequence goes on from CAOLHI010000278.1 coordinate 58,780, forward strand.
AGACGAATAATCTTTTTAAGGGTGAGGAGGGAACATTTCTCAGTAGTTAAAGTCATGCTATTCATACAGGTCGCAGCTTTTCACTTGCTGACATCTCCTGCTTTGTGAAAGATCCCTTTACCAGTAGGTAATGCGAAGGACTGCCTCCAGAGAGATCGTACTCCTGGAAAAATATATCCAGAATTTGAGAAAGCCTTTTTTTTTTTTGACTACTGCTCTCAAAATCATCCACCCACCCAGCATGGCAAATCCTTGTGGGTCTTACATTTAAGAGAAGAGGCCTAGCTGAATTGTACAGCACATGTCAAATTATCTGCACATTTCTCTTGGAATTTGCCGCCTTATTTTATGGCAAAGAAAGTAGAAGGAATGACTCTCCAAGTTTCTTGGTAGAACTCACATGACTTATTTCTCTCTTTCCCTTGGATTATTTTTGCTGCTCCATAGGGGATAGCAATAGCAGCTTGCGTTAGCAAGTGACCATTTTGTATTCTCTGCAATGCACTGGAGCTAGTGTCATTGTGGGGCCATGGGGGAGGAGGGGAGTGGAATGAATAGTGGCAGTCACTCACTCACACACACACACACACACATATATATATGAGATTCACAGAGACCCAGCAGCAAAGATGCTTTCCTTTTCTTGGAGCAGTTGTGAAGGGGTGGGGGAGAGAGAAGAATCTCACTTGTTATTGGCTGGAATCCCATTAGTTGCATATACAGGCGTAAGTGCACAGGTTGGTGTTCTCTTCCTCTCTCTCTGCGCTAACCAAAACCTCCCTGACTTACCTGCGATCTGTTTCAGACCTCCTGCATGGTCAGTCTATGCCTGGTAGAGAGCCAAAGAGAATCAGAGAAGCATCTGGCTGTGTCCCGGTAGACAGATGCAAGGTAGACAGTTTACATTATCTTCTGAGACCCCTAAGAGGACCCCAGTGGACCTGAAAGAATGACTGTAATCATGTCCTATCTGACTGTGGAGACATAGCCAGATACTTCTCCACTCCCACCATGGAACAAGAGAATGGCTATGAGGTGGGCTGCAGTGGGTCGCAATAAGTCTGGAGGTTGGTGGATGGCCACTAGCGTAGTTCGACATGTGGTACTACTACGGTACACTGAGCCATACAGGATACTAGGCATTGTCTGTAAAATGTCTGCTAAACAATTTCAGCTCAGCTGCATGTTGCATGCCAAAGGTCTCCCATATAATCCTTGTCATCTCCAGTTAAGAGGATCAGGGAGCAGAAAGACTGAAACCCTGAAGAGCCATGGCTGCCAGTCAGAATAGATGACACTGAGTGAGAAAGACCCAGCAGCCTGGCTGCTCTCAGGGTGTGGAATTCCCTCCCACAGGTGGATAGGCTCACACCCTTTTTGTTCTCCTTTCATGGGGAGAAAAAGGTCCTTTTGTATTTAAACAGGCATTTATTGATTAACAGGCATTTGATGATGGTGATTTAAACAGGAATTGGATGATTTAATAATGATAGGTACTATTTGAGACAGAGGGGGATATAAATAAAATAAATAAATAAAGAAGGAAATAGAATTAACAGGTCGTGCAGAAGGAGTTTTGAGCATGCTGCAGTTTTATCTTTGTTACATCTTTTAAATGATTTTACAATATTTTATATTATGGGTGTTTTTACACGATAGCTGATTTGATGCCTTTTTTTAAAAATTTTTTTTCTATCATTGGCTTTTAACTTTCATTTTGTTTTAACCTTGTAAGCCACTTTCTGGTTCTCTGTTGGGAAAAAGGCAAGATATGAGTAAAATAAAATAGGATAAAATAGTTTGACCTTGTATAAACTGGCTTTCTGTATTGTTGTTTTTCTGAATTAAAACTGGAACTAAGCTTCAGATTTATTCTTGAAAAGGTTTGGTATTAGAGTGTGAAAGAGTTACCCATCCAAGAAAGAGCCAACCCATTGTTCTGAGAAAGCATCCCTGGAATGAAGAAGTAAATAAATGTCTCCAAAAGAGATGAACAGGCAGCTTTGTCCTCTGTGTAAATAATTGTGGTTGTTTGTGTGCTTCGGGAGAGTCTGAATCACTCAAGCACAGCTTAATGGAAGTATCCCAAAACTGCTCATCATCAGAGGAGTAAACAACCAAACTGATCTGGATTGAAGAGTATGACCACTGTTGAATGAGGTTGCATCCCTATGAAATAACAGTGGGAATCGTGTAGTTCTCTAGCTGTTGATGGACTATATCTCTCAAGATTCTTCACCTTTGGCTATGCTGGATGGGACAATTGAAAGATGCAGTCACACAACAGCTGGAAGTGTTTGTGATTCCCACCCCTGCCTAAAAGATAAGAAGTGCAAGTTGTGGTTTCTTCTGATCTCAGTGGTGTCTCTGAGGGCACAGCAGTGGCCCAGATGGCCTTCAATCAGCTTTGGCAGATTTGTTTGCTATGCTTCTGTCTGGAGAAGGCAAATCTTTATATGTTCTATGCAGGGCTGCCATTGGGGATAATTTAGAAACTCCAGCTGGTGCAGAATGGCTGTTGAAAAAAGTAACACTGAATTCAAAGTGGTGGTTATTACCTTTAAAATTACAAATATCCATGGACAAAATTATTTGGAAGACCACAGTCCATTTGAAGATGCTCTGTTGTTAGGACTGGCCTCTGAGGGCCTGCTGATGTGCCCTCTAGTGTCATCTATTGATACACAATGCCCAGTTTTGGATTGTCCCCTCAAGGTAGAGCTCCCTTCCACAGAAAGTCATATAACCTCATAATTATAAGTCCACATTTGCAGGTTTGATCTTTGTGAATTTGATTATTCATGAGGCATGTGCTTACCTCCCCACCATTTTCCTTTTCCCATTCCCTTGCATTTCTCACCCCAGTCTTGCAAGGCTTGTGTTTAAAATGGACATTTGTTCCTTTTGGGTGAGCAAAGCCCCCTCCCACTGCTGGAGGTATGTCCTCTCTGCCATGTGGCTGCATGTTCTGTTGTGTAATGGCTGCTGATTGGTCAGGTGTTTTCATTGCTCCTACCCTTCCTTTCTCAAGATGGCAACTGGAAGTAGCTAGAATACCAGAACTCTGTTCTTCTTTGTCTGAAGCGAAAGAACCAGTAAAGTCTTTACCTTGTCTTTTTTTCTTTCCTCAGGAACACCAGGGGCAGAGACAAAGGAATGGGAAGAGGGGAATCCAGAGGGGAATGGGAGGGGGTTTGTGTGTGAGAGTATTCACAGTTATTCCACTTTTGCAAGAGTTCATCATGCAGAACCCTTGCAAATGTGGAGGGGCCATGCTATGCATTTTTAAATAGTTGTTTGCTCCAATTACATGCCAATTACTTTAAAAAAAGATGCTGTTTTTATTGATGCTGGTTTTACATAATATTGTCAATGTTGATTAAATATATATCTCTGTACACAGGTATGTGATTTTAAGCCATGATGGGTATAAATGTATGGTTTTTACAGGTTGTGTAGAAATACTCTAGTAAAATTTTCATGACTTGGTAATGTACTCCCATACAGAATTTGGGAATTACTGTGTCTGCTTTAAACAGTTTATATGGCACTCAAGTGGTCTCCCTGCAAGGTAGTTGTGATGAAGTTGTTTTGGGAGTCAGCCATTTGGAATGCAAGTGCAACTAGATGGCAGGTTTCTAGGCAACAGGGGTGACACCTTAAGAGTGAAACCTAGCACAATGGTGTGTGTGGGAAGGGCTTGTGGATGAGAAGAATTACATATATATATATATATGGCAGAGATTCTGTCAGAAGGAAAGCCTTTAGTGAGATCTTGGCTGGACAGGGAGGCTGGGTTGTGTTTAAACAGCTGAGGAAAAGACACAGAGAACTGGTGTCTAAGGCTGGGAGTTACTGGCATAGACTGTCAGAAGTTTGAATGGTTTAATGTAACAACACCATGCTTTATTTGATCCTTGAGAAGATACTTTATTTTTAATGTTATTACATCAGGCCAACTCAGTAGTTATAAGGCAAACAGTTTGCCTTATAACTACTGAGTTGGCCTGAGTTGTCTGAAGTCACGGATAATAAACAAGAGCGTGCTGCCATAAATAAGCTATTTGGTTCTAAGGGAACACTTCAGACCCTTTTACACAAAGGTGGTGTTTAAAGGATGGAGTCAGGGGTAAAAGTGTCAGGGTGCCTTATTAGGTTGGAACTGCAAAACCAATCTGAGGAGAAATAAGGGGCTGTCACAGGAGTTTTGAAGGATAGAATAGATAGCTTATCTTCATTATGTGTCATTTTAGACTATTTTCTACCAGCAAGTGAAATGTACATTTCTCATAAACACTTCTGCCACTTTGAACGTTACAACATTTGCGGCTACTGAGACACACAAGTGCTCCATGGTTCTGCTGGTTGGTTCACTATAGCATTGAATGGCGGGGTTGGGGAGGGCATTTGCAAATAAGCTTTGCAAACAATGCATGAAAGTTAGGTTTACTAATCTGGCTTGTTATGTTGCTAATCTGAGCTTTATCTGCAGCGGTGCAACAACCATCTGTCCCACCACCTATGAAAGCATGTCCGTTGCAATTAAGGGAGGGGATGCTCTTAGCAACTGCTCTCCAGTTTAGGAATTCCCTTCCTAGAGAGGTTAGACCTGGTGTCCTTTTGGTGGCAGGTGAAGAGTTGTCTGTTCTAACAGCTCTTTGAGAACTGATTCCTTATGGGGAAAGGTCTGTTAGTAATGTGCTGCATTGTCTGTATATGATGCTTTCTAATTTGCATGTGCTTTTGCTTTTTATTTGTGTTAATTTTTGTAATAGGCCTTGAATACTAGTTTTGTGGGGAAAGCTAGAATATGAGTTAATAATAATATTAATTATAATCACCACTGCTGCCTCCTAGTAGATGTGAAACTGAAATAGTAGTGATGGTGATGATCTTTTAAAATTGCTTTTAATGCTATTGATGGTTATATTTTAACTTTTATATGTTTTATATACTTGTACTTGAATTTTTGCAAGCTGCCTTGAGTCCCAGAACTGGGAAGATATAGAGAGATAGAGATAGAGATAGAGATAGAGATAAAAAAACAACAACTAAATAACTAGAATCCTATGGTGTTACATCTGTATACCGTACAAACGTCCTGATTTGGCAGGGGCAATCCTCATTAATCATCTATTGTACCAGTTTTACAGCTGCTTTTAAAATGTCCCAGTTTTCCTCTCCACTCCTACTTTTCCCATTCATCCTTCAGTTGCCGCAAACTGAGTTCAAAGTGCAAAGGGCAGAAAAGAGGTGGAATCTTGCCCTTCCTCGTTTGTTTTTGTGTACCTTCAAGTCCTTTCCCAAGGCAAATCTGTCACAGGATTTTCTTGGCAAAATTTGTTCAGAGGGTGCTTGCCTTTGCCTTCCCCTGAGGCTGAGGGAGGGTGACTTGCCCAAAGTCACACAGTGAGTTTGCATGGCTGAGAGGGGATTCAAACTCAGGACTCCAGAGCCATAGTCCAGTGCTAGAACCACTGTACCTCATTGGCTTCTGCCGTTCCTAGTCAGCTCAGGAAAAAGCTGCAGCCTCTCCTGGCTGATATGTTCTTCCTCAATAATAACCTTTCCTATCTTGACCATAGTTTGGTGTTGCATGGCCACACGTGTCTTGGCTTTAATTCTAAATTCTTTGAAGCTATGCATCCGTGGTGCTGCAGTATTCAATGCAATTTTTAAATCACATCAGGTGTGTTTCACAAGTGGAGGGAAAAGACGGAGACCCCAACTTCTCTTTCTGTGTGTGATGTGACTCACACTTACCTGTGAGTGGCAGAGGTATGGCTCACATCTAACTGTGATGTCTGTGTAGAAGTAAGGGAAGAAGGATAATTGATGCAGATAATTAGTGAAGAAGTAAGGGGAGAAAGGTAATTAGTGTGGAACTAAGCGAGGAAGAATGATTATTATGAGCTACCTTGGGAATGATTATTATGAGTTACCCTGGGTCCTGTGGTGGCAGTAAGGTGGGACATAAATAAAAATAAAATAAATGTAGTTGGGAATAGTGGTGTTGGGGGACAGAAATTTCCCTCTATATCCTACTTATCATTTAGGCTTTTCACCCCTTCCTTCAGTCAGTCATTGACTCATTTTGAAGTTATAGAGTCTGATTCCAGGATTCATCTTCATGGAGATTTTGAAATCCTCTTACACACCTGCATTAAATTGTTGATATAATACTTGTACTTCTTCTGCTGCTCACCAGGCACCCCAAGGAATAGGACTGGACTAAGTTTTCGTATGAACTGCACCCAAATTTCGGCATGTGCTGGGGGGAGGATTCCCCCCGAAACAGGGGTACTTCACTGAGTACTGTATGCACATAGCATTGAATAGATCAACACTATTTTTTTCTTTTTTACCCCTTATTGGCATTTAATTTTGTTGCTCAGTTGCATCAGCAAGGGGACTATGTTTACCTGCTTGGCAATATTTTCAATTAAATGCCTTGGGGTGACTAAGAAAAACCCACACACATTTAGAAGCTTCTGTTCAGACACACACTGCAAAATCCCCCATTTGCAGCAAGATTTAGAGAAGGAGAAATCTGAGAGAAAGACAGTCTGCAGCCGTATGCAATTTAAATCCCACCTACATTATGCCAAAGGCTATTGGAATTGTGGTTTTTTCCGAGAAGCTTTAGATTGAGTCCATGCTGTGAAATGTCATTTTCAATATGCTGAGAACAGGTATTGTTCTAGCTAACACGAAGCACTGTTCTGAGTCGTGCTGTTTATCATATGTTGAGCAGTTAAAGACAAAGGGTAGGAATCGTTTTCCTCAGGCAGACGGAAAGGAGGGACAACCCCAGAAAACAACAACAGTATGGAAAAAGTGGAGAGGTGGAACTTAACATTGGCACTGAGAAGAAATGTATTGTTATCTGTAAATTGCCTTGTGTATTTCAGTTTGTTCCTCAGGGACACTCCCAATGAACAGCGTATATGAAAGAGAGTGGTTTGGTCTTAGCTCTCTGCCTTCATTTTAAATTGCATAGTAATTAATGCACTAAGTATTGCATACTTTGGAGCAACCCCTTTGTGACCCTGCCTTCCCTCTTCTTTTTATCATTTACTCAGACATCAAAAAGAAGTGAGAGAAAGAAAGATAAGACAGTAAGAAGTGTTTCCTTCCTCCATTACTCTTTAGTACCAGTGGACAAAGTGAGTTTAATGCAGGAATTGCATCTGGAAAAGGTCACATTGAGAGAGTGGTGATAAAACTAGTCCCCTTTTCAGTAATGAGATCTGAACTTGAAAGGTCTTGAGGGGTCAGGAGTAAAATAGTCATCAAACTCACCTTGTTTCTCTCTCCCATATATAGGTCCTTTTGCTCAGAATCTTTCTGGTGTACACAGATCAATTTTGTAACCCCCAAGAAAGAAGCGACAGAGAGAGAAATCTATTTCTGAAGGTGGGGAAAAAAATCATCAGTAAAAAATAAATGCCACAAATGCAGCCTGCTAAAATTAAACTCCAAGATAAAAAACCCTTGTGGGTCCAATTCGAAACCTCTTGATGACTGCTGGACTCATTTTGAACATTTATTTATAGTCACATTTGAAATGTATTATGGATGAGGAAAAAGGAAGTCAAGTGCAATTTTAAAAAGGGCAAAATGAAACTATAGCTGTCAGGAATCTGGCTATGTCAATAAGTGAAATAGACCTAAGTTCCCCAAAGACTTGAATATCTCTATCTTATTTCCACCATGTCTTTGTATAATTGCCAGTGGTGTTCATTGCTTAATATTCATGCTGTTTCTTCTCTTCGGCTTTGAGCTAGACCACCGTTTTCCATATTCATTCCAAATCTCATTGGATTGTTTGCTGAAGTAGATGAAAAGCACAGCATTTACCGGGTATAATAATAATCATAATAATCATAATAATGAAGCTTAATAGCACTATAGTTGCACGCAGGCAGCAGAGAAGGGACCGTTCCCTTTGGGATGACTTTAACTGAGTACCATTTCGCGTTCCAGCTCCATGCAGTTTCCTCCACCACAAAAATATTGTATTGCTAAAAACACAACAGGGAGTAGTAAAGAAAATGCAAGGCATATTAAGGCATTCAAGGAGTACTGCATATCAGAGATAAAAGGGACATACTATAAAGCTTCAGAATTAACTCATGAGCATCTCAGGAACGAAGGCTTTTAATAGCTAGGAAAGAATTAGCATCGCAGTAAGGGAGAATGCTCATGATCCAGGTATCCCGAATGATGTGCTCACCCCAATTTGAGGGGGCTGTTACCCATATCAACATTTGGTGGTGTTCTGTACATGGATAAGGGATCCCAGGGTATGTTACAACTCTTATGTAGCTTTTCAGCATTATAGTACTCAAAAGTTAAAATATTTCTGTTCAGGAAGGCATTCAGTGTGTGAGCAGGACAGCTTTTTACTTTTATTGAGAACTTTAGTTTTAGTTTTGAATTTTTGTATGTTTTTATGCTGTTTTAGATGGTTAAGTTTAAGAGTTTTAAATTTTATTGTAAATTGGTTTTAATTGTTTTGTAAACTGCCTCAAGTTGCAGTCTGGAAGAAAGATGGCACTCAAGTTCAGGGAATAAATAAATACGTAAATAAATAAATAGCTCACATCAGCACATAGCTTCTTTTCCTTACCTCAGATTCCTTTGCAGGTCTCACTGGAACTGTGTACAAATAGAATCTCAGAATTCTTCAGCTTGCTCTACAAAGAGACATGGTTGATAGAGTATGGGGTGGGGAGATGGAACATTTCATTTATTTTTCTCCAGGGGAAAGAGAGGTTTCTCCAGGTGGTTCTTGAGAAAATTCTTCTCAAGGTGATGTTGATCCCCAAAAATGCAATTTCCTTCTTTTTTCCCTCTGTCTTTCTATGTGTTCTCCTGCCACTGCAAATGCCAAAGGCAGGATGCTCTCTGAGAGAGGGTATTAGTAGACTCTGAAAGCCACTTCATTTGCTTTCTTGCATTGGCAATGACAGAGTGCCCCAAGCCCCAAAGCCTTTGTTCTTAAGGTGCCTGTTACCTTGACTTCTGGGAGGCCCCTGGGGAACACCTTGATTCACTCCAAAAATGCAAAGACTGGGGGAATAGCGGAGCACTCGCTTTGGTAGAGCAAAGGGCAAGGTAACCCAGCAAGACTTTCAACCCAAGTTTTACGGGGTCAGACCACGCAAAAACCAGTCAAACATGTAAATGAATGAAGTTTATTAGCAAATATGTTCCCACACACAAACGCAGTCACTCAGTCATGCACGCACACAAGGACTATCAAGAAGGGAAAGAGGTGAAAGCTTAGAGGGAATAAGGTGGGGAGGGTGTAAGAAGTCTTTGGTCCGGGAAGTGGCGAGAAAGAAGGAGCTCAGCGAAGAGAGGAGGCTGAGGGGAGCACTCGATTAACAGAGTGCCAGTCTGCTAAAGTAGCAGGGGAGTTCTCCAAAGAAGGTCTCAAAAAGGGGGATTATTTATAGGGCAGAATGTACCTCGGGGGCAGACTCTTTCCCGGAAAGAACAATGGTTGAAACAGAAGGGGAATACCGCACAATGGCAACTTGATGGCTTGCATGATTGTTTCATGTAAATGGACCTCGCCCTTGTAGGATTTGCCAATGCAAGTGTTGCTCAACAGGGGAAAACCCAGTAATCCCCTCAAGTTGGCTTTGTGGCTGAGGACTCTTTGTCTGTGTGAACGTGCCTGCCTGAGGTCTCCTTGGGGAAATGTGACTGGGGATTTTCCTGGTCTTGACCTATGTCCAGTCGCTTGACCTGTTTGTCTACGCACCCACCTGGGCAACCTCTCTGGCATATCTGATATATTTGATATTAATTTTGTATCCCCCCGGGATGGGGTCTGCTGTATGGCACAACTTAGCATAATAGTCCCATAGGCAGAATTAGATAGTATCACTTTTCAACTCCGCACCCCAGACTCAGTTTAGTCACTGCAGCCTCCTTCCACTGGTATTCAGTGATTGGTGGAGAGTAAGAGGATTGGAGAAGCTTCTGGCTATGTCCCTGTAATGAGAGACACACTAATGGCATCATCTGCTGAGATCTGCTGGTGTCCTCCAAAGGTCTCAGCAGATGGTGTCATCAGTTTGTATCTGCCTATGGAGACATAGCCAGATGCTTTTCTCAACCCATGCTTGTTCTCCCCCAGCCACTGAATGACTTTGGGAGGGACTTGAGTGTTTAAACAGTGAGTCAAGGGGAGGCTTTGGACATTGCACAGGATGGAAGAGAATACAAACCTACACACAGAGTATAAGGTAGACTCACACCTGAGTATGCCACTAAGACAGTGGTTCTCAACCTTTTTTCACTTGCTTATCCGTTGGCAGCTATTTTCATAAATTGTACTTTTCGTATTAGCAAATGAAATGATTGTAATTGATATTGTTGCTGTTATTTCAAATTTATACATTGTAGCTGTAAATAAATAGCTCAATAATGGGATTAAAAAGCAATGGAAAAATAAAGTGAACAGTGCATATATATTTGCATTCAAAATTCAAAAGATGCAATGAATTCAAGTAAATGCAAGTAAATTCTTGGTGATTGGTCACTGTCCACATTATGTTTCACTTGTTTACTATGCAAGTCTTCAACCATTGATCCATATCTGATAATACATGAATTGAAAAATTAATTTAATACTTAAAACAATGACAAAGAGAAGAGATGTAGGGCCTTTCTGCACTATACCATTATAGTGCTATTAATCTACTTTCAACATCCTATGGAATCCTGGGGTTTGCAGTTTAGGGAGGGGCATTTAGAATTCTCAGCCAGAGAGCTCTTTGGCCTTAGTAAGCTACAAACCCCAGAATTTCACAGGATGTTGAAAGTGGAATAATAGCACTATAACAGTCTAGTGTGGAAAGGCCTGTAGAGAAGACCTGGAAGTACTCGCTCATTGAACGCGGCTCACAGGACCAGCCAAAGCGCTGTTTACAAATAGACCAGCAGTGGTGCACACTCCTCAAATGTTTGTGAAGTGGAGGAGAACAAAGACTGAACCTGTGAGGGGCATGCTGTCAAGCATGTGCACTGTCATGCTATGTTTGTAGCACATTGTTAAGGAAGAGACTATCCACCAAAATAATGAAATGAGGGAAAGAGGCTTTTCTTAAATAGTGAGGGAAACCACCTTCATCACTTGTCATAATGTTCAATTAATTTCACAACTTTTGACTTGTATCTTGTTTTACACTGTTGATGTATGTGCTTTTTCCTATTTTTTCTGTATACCCCTAAACGTCCTGGTTCACACCCCTGAGGGTATGTGTACCCCAGGCTGGGAATCACTGCACTAAGAGGATGGCAGCCCCTAACTACCAGAAAAAACCATCTGGGAGAACAGTTATAACTTTTCCATCTGCCATACTAATTTCCCTTTTTTTAAAAAAATGGAAGGTGCTTTCAGACTTGCAACCTTCTACCTCCTGCACTTTTAAAGCCAGGCTGTTTGTGTTGAGCAAGGCAGTGGCTCAATTGATCAGTAGTAGCTTGTTAAAGAAACTGCACCCCCTGCAAGCCACAATTATCCCTGATACCTTAAAAAGCATATTCACTTTCTATTTCTAGGATTCGTTAAGTTTGCATTGCCTGTTCTTGTGGCTGACATCTTGATGGATCTCAGGTAGCTGAATTGGGAAAGTCCTTTGCCTCAGTCTCTGGAGAATTGGTTTCAAGATGTGCAGCCAATTAGTGTTGATGGTACTGGCCTGGCTGACTCTTGGGCAAACTCAGCTTATGTCATGAATGGCCTTCATTTTAAATGATATGTGTGTGGGAACATAGTGTTTGGACTTTATGGCATCTAGTAACTCCAGCCTCACAGGAAGGATAAGAAATATGTTATAGTTAGACAGAGGGCATAAAAAAATATTACTACCAGTTTGATAAAAGGCAGGAAGAAAAATGGACTTTGCTGCAGAAATGTCCAAGAACTGCTTCTAGGGTAAAAAATCCCTCGGAAATGAGGACTTAGACACAATATTACTAATGAGTACTTCAGTAATTGTTGGTTGCTTATTAGTAATATCAAAGCATGGAAAAGTTCTTTTTTTGGAATGTATCTCCCATTGTCTTTCAGCCATTGTGACTTTTATTTATGCTTTCTGTGGGGTTCTGGGAGCTGTGTTTCCAAAAAGTAACTTTTCCAATCACTGCCAATTTCTAGACAGTGCTGATGAATCTCTTCAAATTGTTTCACAGGGGAAACCAAATTCAAAGCATGAAATAGTTTCACACAAGTGCATATTATAATACAGCACAGACGGGAGTCATTTTGCTGCCTCAGGCAAAAGAAAAGAGGGCATTGGTTGCCTTATTCAACATATACCAGCTAACTGAACTGAAGTGAATTAATTTTATTGCTGCCTAAACTCAAACTGAACTGGATCAAGATCTTTCATTTCAGCCAAGACCACCTGTAACTGAGATGAAACCACTCTCTCAAACATTTTTCCCCTGAAGGGAGGAAAAAATTGGAGCATGTGGCTGGTCTTGCAGATACAAGCATCTCGTCCATGCTTTTGAGCTCCAAAAATTGTTAAATGAATGCCACAGAAAAGGTAAAGGCAATGTGATACACAATACAATCTCAAACAATGTCGAATCAATAGTGTCATGGTGCTATCAGTTCTTGTAAGGTTTGGTCTTTGATGCCAGCGCCTCTTCCACAGATTTCCCTCTGGTCAAAGGTTGTTGTTGTTGTTGTTGTTGTTGTTGTGTGCCTTCAAGTCATTTCTGACTTGTGCAACCCTAAAGCAAACCTATCATGGGGTTTCTTGGGATCAGAGAGTTTCCATGGCTGAGGGAGGAACTGAACCCTGGGTTGCAGTCCAGTGCTCAAACTACTACAGAACAGTGGCTCTCGGTCAAAGTTTATGGCCAAGAAATCACTGAAGAAGTTGCCTCTCCCCTTGATCCATTGTTAAGTAAAGCATGCATATATGACAATCACAGAACAGCAGGATTATACATAAAAAAGACACATGGTTGTGGTCAGGTCTTTTCTGGATGTTGAAGTTTTCTTCTTCTGATGGGAAATCTAACTATGACCCTAAGTAGCTACTTGTGGAATTTTTGATAGCAGTTTTGGATTTGTTATCCTTGCCTTCAGTAGACTAAGCCTGGGCAAATATGTGATGGACAAGAAGCAGTTTTTGTCCCACGCTGCACCAGCACATTCAAGCTCATCAGAAATGACATCACATCTAGTTTACCCTGCCTTTTATTTTTGGCTTCCCCCCCCCCTTTTCAGACGTGTTGTTTTGTTTTAGGGGGTGATGTAAACTGTAGCATTTGTGGGTAGTTGGGGGGAATCTGCTGCTCTTTTTTTCCAGGAAATCATCTGAAAATCAGCCTGAACTTTAAAATGTTTTCAGGTTGGTTGGGGGAACTTTGGGGGTATCCAGGAAGGCGTGGGGTCACAAAAATGGAGTTCATGGGCTATGTGCATCCCACAGGCCACACAGTTACTGCACTGTTCCTCTACAGTGATATAGAGAAAAATCCCATGAATTGGTAGCAAATGTCAGTGGATTCAGCCATAAACCACATTAGCCATTCTCTGTATGCTGAAGGACTATTGTGACCTTTGGACAAGGTTCTGGAAGTCATATGTATGTTTTGCTGCACAGTCCTCACTCTCTGGAAGGTCAGGCTTCACAATAAATCCAGCATTTCTAGCCATGAACACGTCATTGCTGTGTAGTCTTGGCCTGATGGAGCATTTCATACAAAAATCCAAAAAAAGATGTAACATTCTCCTCACCACTGTCTCATTTTACAGGTATTTTTCTTTTCACAAAAATGAAATTGGGCAATTGTTTAATGTCAACTGAATTAGAACTTGGTTGGGCCTCTGGGACTAGATAAAATTGCATAGTAGCTTTGAGTTGCCCTTCAGACTTCAACTTGACTGTGCCAGATGAAGTGTGTGTGTGTGGTTGGAGGTGGGAGAAAATGACCTAAAATCTGAATAGTTCTTAGTTATTACATCTAATTAATTGGGAGTTAGTATGGTGTGAATGTTGGACTAGGACTCTGAGAGACCAGGATTCAGATCCTTGACTGGCTGTGTAAACCCACTGGAAGATCATGGGCAACTCATGCTCACACTCTCTCTCAGCCTCAGAGGAAGTCAATGGTAAACTCCTTCTGAACAAATCTTGCTGAAAAAATACGATGGGTCACCATAAGTCATAAACAATTTGAAGGCACAAAAAAAACCAAAAACAATATAATAGTAACATACCACTTTGATTAGGTTTACAGCCCTTTTCCTGTTAAGATTATAGCTCTGTGCCCATGTCCATGGAAGTAAGGCCCTTTAAACTCATTGAGACTTAACTTTGAGTTTATAAATGTGGGATGCACTCCAAGGGAAGGGTCAAACATAACTTCTAAGGACATAAGATCTGTTGTTCCCAGTGGAACATGGGAACATAGGAAGCTATCATATACTAGCTGGAATTCTATTGGTTAATCCCAACTAGAATAAAACTACTGAACCAATTATTGATTCATAAGTAAATCCCATTGATTTAATGGGTCTACTTTTGTAGGGAGTTGCCATATGATTTAGGTCACCAAGTCAGACCGTTGGTCCATTTAGCACAGTATTATGAGTTCTGATTGGCGGCGGCGGCAGCTGTCCGTCGTTTCTGGTAGGTTTACTTCCTATCACTATCTGGATTCCTTGGACCTGAAGAGCGATATACTAACTAGGGCTGTCCCTGGTTTTCTGAAATCACACAAGTTTAGGGACATTCAGAGGAATATGGTGGTATAACTGAGACCAAGGGAAGCAGAGCTTTTGCCAAAAACAGAAGTATTATTTTCTAATTAAAGGTCATTATCCATTCCTACTGCTGGCTATTCCTTCCTCTCTCTTTAAAGATAAGATACACTGAAGTGTATGAAAAAGATGTGAGGCCAGCAGGAAAGACTATTTAGTACCAGAGTTGAACTCCATGGGACTGATCCCAGTTTATAATGGGCGAGGTTTTCTGAAAAGCTGGCTTTCATAAAGGCAACATGCAGTTCCCCCCAAAAGGATCTTTTTGTGGTCCTTGACACATTCCAAAACCTCAGGCTGACCAAATAAAGAGGGCAAATTGCTGTTGGTAGAAGCCTTCACTTGCAACAATTTACCCTTTAAATAGGTTACAAATCCTCTCTGTACTGTTTGACATTAAAAATACCAATTTTTAAGAATCAGAAATGGACTTTCAGCCACCTTTAAAAAAAAATTGGTAGTGTGCGTAGCCTCCACTTGGTCCCAGAGCATAAATGTGGCCCCCAGACCTACTGCAGTTGCCCACTTCTGCTAAGAGGAATGGTTCATATTGCAATCTTCCCGTGTTTAGCCCAGAACTGCTTCAAACCTAACAATTCACAACTAAACAGATTTTCATTTAAATGCATTGCATTGGAGATATGGTAAAGCAATTGTTTCATAAGCAGCAGAATCTTGTAGCATCTTTGGGACTTTTGGGAGAAAGAAATTTGTAGTATAAGCTTTCATAGACTCAGTGTACCTTATCAGATACAGGGAGTGGAGCCTCTATGGGCAGACATTATATTGAGAAAGTAGAGGGTAAATAATACTAACAATACTAACATAAAAGTAGGATGATAGGATATTGAGTGCAGTTTCAATCATGGTTGTAAAGAGTAGTGAGGGCCAAAGGTGTGTTGTAAGCTGATACAGACTAACACAGCTATGCCTTTGAATACTACAATTAATTCATAGTCCTTCTTCTGTGAACATGGGTTTCTTGATGTAATTCGCTGTTTAATGCAACAGCCACTGCATTCCTATATGAACAAGCCAGAGTTCAGAGGATTCTGGGAGTTGTTGTCTAAAAAAGTAACTTCTCCAAACTTTGTAATCAGTCCTGAGCCAGTTTGCAGTGGAGCTCCAGGCCTTTCAGCACCAGAGGAGTTTCCTGGCTGTGGAGCATGAAGGCCCTTCTGTTGCTGATCTCCCTGTAAATATACTCACAAGAAAAGGCCTTTACCAAACTGAAGACACTGAATGAAGAAATGTGTTTTCTATTATGAATCCAGGTCAGTAGAATACTGCTCTACGTGGCCCTATAGAGCTACTTGTCATGCCTGTGAAGACCTCTTTCTGTCAGCTGTGAAGTACTCCTTCAGTCTTCTCTAAACCTCCCTAGAAACTGGAGCTTAAAAGATGCATGCATACAACAAACTCTAAGGCTTTGATTGCTAGAGGCAATTCTTTCTAGAGTTGAAAATCTGGTACCAGTTTCTCAAATATGTGATTTACCCTTTCTTCCTTTAAAACCTTGTATAAGAGATGAGCCTTTTAAAGGAGTGATGGGCAGTTAAAAAGTGTAGACATGAATTTTGGAAGTTAGGGAGATCTGACTGTGACATCTGTCACCCCATTGATCGCCAGGATTTATTTGGCTGATCTGGCTGGCTAAGTGGGTGTCCCCTTCCTCCCTCACTGCTCCATGTGCATCCCTCCTGAACCTGTGCACTCGGTGGAAGAGCACGGCCATGGCAGATAGAAGGAGTGTGTACCTTTCTTCAGTCAAGGTTATATAATAGCTGTGCTCCCCTGCTAGAACCTCCAAACATGTAGACATGAATTTCCCACTGCTTTAGGAGTATGGTATAGAAGTGTGCCAGCATGGTGTAGTGTTGGACTACAACCCTGGAGACCAAGGTTCAGTTCCCTGCTCAGCCGTGGAAACTCACTGGGTGACTTTGGGTCTGTCACATACTCTCAGAAAACCTTGTGATAGGGTCACCATAAGTTGGAAACAACTTGATGGAGGCAACAGCATAGTGGATAGAATGTTCTATTTGAATTTAGAAGACTTGGTTTTGGATGCGTGCTTTGCTTTGCAGCAAAGCACACATCCAAAATCAAGCCTTCTAAATTTGCCGGTGACTGTGAGTAAGTCACTGGCTAAGAACATATAAGGATCTGGTGGCCCATAAAGCTCTGTCAAACAGAACTCCATTCATTTTCCTTCTCTTTCCAGGCAGAACATATAACTCTCACTCCATGGCTGGATGACCTTGGAGATGGCAAGGCAGCACCTGGCTTTGTTCCTATAGCTGGACAAAGACTGCTTCAAATTCCTGGACCAGGGGATGCCTAGAAGTTCCCAGAGGATGCTTTCTTCTTGTATGTCCAGCTGAAGAGATATAGCCACATGATGCCTAGCCACAACCGTCAATTTTCCCAGGTGGCTAAATGTCCTTGGGGTGGGGAGGCAGAAGAGATGTGATCCTTAAGGGAGGAGTTCATTGTGCAAAGGAGACAGTGGATGCCTTCTTCCTCAATGACCACTATACATTTGTTGTTATGTGCCAGTTCAACCCTAGTAATGTTTTTAACAGCCCTGCTCTGATCTTGTAAACTCTGGGCCACAGCTTCCTTGATTGAGTCAGTCTACATCTAATGTGGTCTTCATTTTTCCTCCTGTTTTCAACTTTACCCAATACTATCATTATTATCAATGGATCATGTTGTCTCATGATACATCCAGAGTGGCATTGTCTCAGTTTAGTCATTTTGGCTTCTAGTGAGAATTCAGGACTGATTTGCTCTTGGACCCATTTCTTTGTCTTTGTTCATGGTATTTAGTAGAACTCTTCTCTAGCACTGCATTTAAAATGTGTTGATTTTTTCTTCTCAGTTTTCTGTACTGCCCAGGTTTATTTATTTTGTTTATTTATTTATATTTATTTATTTCATTCATTTATATGCTACCTTTTCCCTGGAATAGGGCCCCAGGTGGCTCACAAAAGGAATCTGTTAAAACCCGACAATAAAGTTTTAAAAACTATTAAAACCATCACATTAAAACAGTATAAAATTGTTTAAAAGGCATACTGAAGTTAAAAAGTAAAACACATCCTCAATTAAGAAGCCTCCCTGTGAGTGATCACACATTAAAAGCCTGCTTAAACAAAAAGGTCTTTGCCTGCTGGCAAAAGGAGAGCAGGGAGGGGACCAGTCTAGCCTTGCTTTGAAGGGAATTTTGGAGAGCAAAGACAGCCACTGAGAAGGCTCTTTCTTGAGTCTTTGACAAGGGAGTCTGTGGGACTGAGAGAAAGTCCTCCCCTGTAGATTTAGATTCTGGCAGGTTGTATAGATCTGTTTAGGGAGATGTGGTCTTTCCCATCCATATGCAGACATTATGATATGGATGATACTAAAAGTTGTGTGCGGGTGTAATTTGACCTCACACTGGCATGTGTCACTAACAAGATTCTAGGCATTGTCTCAGCATTGAAGAGCAACAGAGCCATAAATTGTAGATTATGGTTGTTGTTGCATGCCTTCAAGTCATTTCCAAATTATGGTGACCCTAAGGTGAACCTATCATGAGGTTTTCTGGGGCTGAGAGTGTGCGACTGAGAAAGTGAAGGAGTAGAGAGCATGCTGATCAAATTTGCAGATGATACCAAATTGGAAGGGTTGCTTATACCCCAGAGGACAGGATCAAAATGACCTTGACAGATTTGAGAGCTGGACCAAGGCTAACAAAATGAATTTCAAAGAGAGAAACATAAGGTCTTACACCTAGGCAGAAAAAATGAAATGCACAATTATTGCATGGGAGACATCTGGCTGGACAACAGTATATGTGAAAGGGATCTAGGAGTCTTAGTAGATCACAAGCTGAACATGAGTCAGCAGTGTGATGTGGCAGTCAAGAAAGCCAATGCAATTCTTGGTTGCATCAATAGGAGTATGGTGTCTAGATCAAGGGAGGTAATGGTACCACTCTGTTCTGCTTTGGTTAGACGTCACCTGAAATACTTTGTCCAGTTCTGGGCACCTCATTTCAAGAAGGATATTGACAAACTGGAATGTGTCCAGAGGAGGGCAACCAAAATGGTGAAGAGTCTGGAAGCCATGCCCTATGAGGACCATCTCAGGGAGCTGGGTATGTTTAGTCTGCAGAAGAGAAGGTTAAGAGGGGACATGATAGCCATTCTAAAATATTTGAAAGAATGTCATATTGAAGAGGGAACGGGCTTTTTTTCCACAGTTCCAGAAACTAAGACAAGGAGCAATGGATTCAAACTGCAGGAAAAGAGATTCCACCTGAACCGCAGGGAGAACTTCCTGATGGTCAGAGCTGTCTGGCAGTGGAACATGCTGCCTGAGAGTGTGGTGGAGTCTCCTTCCTTGGAGGTTTTTAAAGAGAAGCTGGAGGACCATCTATTGAGAGTGTTTTGATGTGTGTTTCTGCATTGCAGGGGGTTTGACTGTATGGCTCCTGTGATCTCTTCCAACTCTATGATTCTAAGAGTCTATGATTCTATGACAAACCCAAGGGTTTCCATGACTGAGAAGGAAATCAGACCCTCCAGGATTGTACTCCAACGCTCAAACCACTATATCACACTGGCTCAAATTGAAGATAGGTTTGTGTAAAACAGGGATAGGAAAACCCAAGCCTTCCAATTGTTGAGGAACTATAACACCCACTGAGCAGACTCACCACTGGGCAGACTGGTTGGGGCTGATTGGAACAGAAGTTTAAAACATGTGGAGGGCCTTAGGTTCCCAACCTTGGTGGAAAGAATTAATATATTGTTTTGTATTGTTTTCAGACTTCATTCTATCCAGAAAAGTTTCAAGAATGCATTTAGTATAACTTTAATTATAGAGCATGTTAAAAACAGCATAAATAAAAACATTTAAATGCTAAAATATGAGTTTGTAGAAAGTTATATACCTTCTTCTATTGTTGCAAAATTGATGCTTTCAAAGAAGTATAGTATTTTTTTCGTAAAAAAAACACCATTAAGAGAGAATCCTCCCTTTCTTAAACTGCTTTATTAAAAAGGTTAAACTTATGAAAAGTATGCAAACTTTAAATATGTGTTTCAGAAAGATACATAATACTGAAATGAAATTCAAGTGCTAATTATACCTCAATACAAGAAAAGAAAAGTAGCACTTAAAATTGCTAGCACCTGTTTGTGAGAAATCTCCTGCTATTTAATGTGTTTCAGGAACACTAGGAATTCTTGTAGATTGGTATATATTTTCTCAAAATAGAACACTGCGGTTGTTCAATATATTGTTTTCAAAAACATGCCAAAAACATTTATCGAAATATTATATTGTAAAACAGAGCTGGCTTTTGGTTGTCTGTACCATGGGGAAAAAAAAATTCAGATGCTGCTTGTCCTTATATTGTCATTAACTCAATAAAGGAAATTAATGAAAGAGTAAAATCTGCGAATTGTTTTAGTGCAAAAACTGGATTAAAGCATAAGCTGTGGAACTTTAATACAGCAACCCCTTGACTTTTGTGAGGGTTCAGGGCACAGAATCTTGCAAAAATAAAAAAAAATCATGAATACCCCCCTCCGTCCAAATAAGCATTCCCCCTCTCATTCCCTTCTAGCCTCCTCTCCATGTGATTGCATTTTATCTGTGGGCACTACCTTCCTTCCAGATACCCAGATGAAAGGCAAGCAAATGGGAGTGGGCAGCCATGTGCCCAAAGAAGACATATGTTTGCCTCCCCCCTTCACTTGTGTTTTACCAGGTGTGCTGCCTTCCTTCCACACATCCAGGCAAAAGGCAAGTGATTGGGAGAGGGCAGCTACCCACCTGGAGAAGGCACGTGCACACTGTACATGGCTGGAGCTGCCCCCTTCCATTTGCTTGCCTTTTGCCCAGGTGTGTACAAGGAAAACACACAAGCCCTGGCCAAATGCAGAGGAATGGGAAGGGGAGAATGGAGTGGGGAGGCAAGCAGGCACCTTGCAAATAATCAAATTTGTGAAGGTCAAACCTATGAATGTGGAAGGAGGACTGTATTTGAGTGGATATTTCCTTTTAAAGTTTTGGTATATTTTATTTGTCAAGCCCTCAAGTTCTCTGCAATTGTTAAGCCTAGACACTTTCTGGATTTAAAATTGAGGTTGGATTATTCTTGTATCACCTGATGACATTCAAAGACTTCCATTAAATGGTCATTCAAATGTAGCCATATAATTAAAGGGCATGGCAGCCATGTGAAAGGTTAAAGTATGCTGCCTATTTCTGTGTTCCACATTTTCTAGCTGCTCTGAGAATCAAATTATGCAATCATCATTTTAAGTCAGTGTTTCACAGCTGTCTGGCTGCTATCACCCTACTTTGCAATGGCAATATCTGGGAGACTCTTTTTTGAAGTTCATGTTGAGTTGAGAACATACTTCAAGAAAAAAAGATAGAGATCTCACTATTTCTGTTTTGGATTTCTTGACTCTTCCTACTGTATTTCATTTTGCCAACTTTATCTCAGATAATGAAATATATAAATGCTACTTTTTGGGAATACATGCCCCAGAATCCACCAGTTAACATGGCTTGAATCTGTGCTGGTGGGGAACAAAATGCGGGTGGCAAATAACAGGCAAGATTCAATAGGGGGTTTAAGGGACAACATCTAGCCTTGTATCTCTTCCATACTTTTAGTAATTACCTTCAATTTTGTTATAAAACAACAGAAAAGATATGACATATATAATTTGTTAATATCCAAGACTTATTGGGGGAAGTCAGTGCACGTGTTTAAGGATGAAATGAGGTTAATGAAGATTGCAGTTGGATGTATGTTGATTCTGTGCTGTTTTAATATGTATAATAAAATGTTTACAATTTGTTTTAAAGAAAAGGAAAGATTCCTTTTACTCTTCTCCTCTTCCCTCTTGTGGAATTAATTGAAAGCAAACTACTTTTGTGCTTTGCATATAGTCTGCAGCAACTGAAGTAAGATGAGGACAGAGGGGGAAAATGGGAGGAGGAAAAAGAAACTGAGACATTT
This sequence comes from Ctenosaura bakeri, assembly GCA_948474755.1. Classification (NCBI taxonomy): domain Eukaryota; kingdom Metazoa; phylum Chordata; class Lepidosauria; order Squamata; family Iguanidae; genus Ctenosaura; species Ctenosaura bakeri. The sequence continues at coordinate 80,610 of CAOLHI010000278.1, forward strand.
TAAAAACTGAAAAGTAGGTTGATAGAGGATTAATCAGGACTGTCCCTGCCAAATCCTGGCAATTAGAAGGTAAATAACAAAGAAGCTGATCAGCTCATATTACGTATTCCCTTCATTATATGGAAACTATATAAAATGTTAACCTTGTGAAGAGGTTTTTTTTTTATTTCTCTTTAATGTTTATGATGCTTGGATACTGCTAGGATGTGTGTGTGTGTGTGTGTGTGTGTGTGTGTGTATATATATATATATATATATATATAATATTTATATATTATAATATATTTTTAGCTTGACTTCAGGGATGGAATTCCTCTCAAAGCAGTACATGAAGTAAACAAGAATACAAAACAAATTGAATTTAAAAAAAAAATCAATAACCATTCAGAAGCCATTCAGGATTTAGCAGATACATCATGTTACCAGAGGCCATCCCATAGCTAGCGATAATCTTAGAAATATGCAGTGGAGTGTCAGGCAGCTTGAAACATAATGATACTTATCAAAAAGAGCCTTTAAACCAGGAATGATGACTTGCGGATTCCAAATCCCAGAAGGCCTACTCTGCCCAGCCAATGAGAATGGACTGGAAGCAATGGAGTGCAAAATCTGGATGTCCAAAGGTCCCCGCCCTTGCTTTAAAAGCAGTGGCAGTGTGGGTAGGGAGAAATTTCCTTCCCAGACCCAAATTGATTATAAAAGAAAACCCATTTTCTTTTTTTAAATTATTGTTTTATTTGCATATTGTATGATCATACAACAAGTAAAAATGTAGACAAACAACCCACGCTAGCAATTATAGGGCAATTTAGCACTGAAAACTTAGAGATACACTGACAATTATACACCTTCTCCAAGAGAAGGAAGGAAAGGAAAGGAAAAAAAGAAAGAAAAGAGAAGGGAAAAGAGGAACTTGATTTTCTGGCTTGGATACATTTGAATATATATATAAATATATAACTCTACATGATTATGTGTCCATAAAAAATATAATTATAAAAGGAGGTATAAACCTAAAACAGATTGTTATATACCTAAATATACTAAGAAGTAATATATTCCCTAAACAAAAAAAAGAAAAAGGAAAAAAAGTCCTTTAAGTTTCAAGTAATAAAGAATGATATATACATAAGTTGAGAAGAAGGCATAAGTAATAAAACATAAACTCAACATACTCTCAGTATGAAATTAGATACGTAATATACTACCTTATATTATCTTTAGAAAAGGATAGCAGGAGAGAATTTAACTTAGTTTAATTTTAGATCTATAAAAAGCATTCCCTCCCATCTTTCTTTCTATACTTCTATGCCTCCCCCCAACCTGGTTAACTTTGATTATTTTTTGATTATTATGCTTTGATTATTTAAAACTATTTACATATCTATTTTATACATATCAAAAAGTTTCAGAAGCCCTTCTTAGAAAACCCATTTTCTAAACGTTCAGAAAAGCTTTTCTTGGATTATACCCACCAGCTTAAAGACCAGTTTTGATGGTCCCTGGCTTTCATCCAAAGGCTGTGTGAGCAATGGTTCCATGATGTTCAGTGATAGATCTTTTCTACTGCAGCCCTTGTATCCAAAGGCCCTTTTTGCACACCATTTCCCATGCGAAATGGCCACGGGAGCACCGTGGGATTGTGAGGACGATTCCGCATGATGTTCTCGCGATCACCCAGCACCCCTGTAGCGATCCCACGGCAATTGTGGATTATATCATTTTCGACTTGTTGCCAAAAATGACCCACGATTGTGCATTTCTCTCACATCCCTCCCGCACTTACCTGGCATGCAGAACGTCAGGAAGCATGATGGCTGCACTTCCTCCCCCAGTGCAGAATGGGAAAGTACCCGGCTGCACTGCGGAAGGAAGGGGTAGAACTATTGCACTTCCTTCCATCCAGCATGGAACTGGTGTGGAGGGAAGCACAGGGGACGCAATTCCCTCCTGCAAGAGGCTTTTCGCGCGATCCCTGCGTGTTGGTGGCGAGAAAAGGTAAGGTGCGAAAAGGGCCATAGTCACGTGGGAAATGGTCCCCCAACTCTCAGCAGCAGATTTTTCTGAGGGCACAGGGGACTTCAATGGTGGGCAGAAGCAGGAAAGACACATTTGTTGAACAGAGCTCCAATCGCAGACCAGAAAATAGGATGCAACCACTGGTTGTCTCAGAGGAAGGAAGTAAAGACTTATATCTCAGTGTTAGTGAGACATACAGAGAAATGGAGTGGAACTGAGATACAGGACTGAAAGAAAGAGAAATGGATGAAATCCTGAATCTATCCGAAAACAAAACACATTCATTACATAAGCTATCCTATCTGTCTATCCCTCCCTCCCTCCCAGTTAGAATTCCTGGGTCAGGAGAATCCCAGATCCTGAGATTTATGAGCCAAAATGTAGAAGGTGGGGATGGCCCCTGGTAATGTCATTAAGCATGATATATTAAGCATCAGTTAGTTGCTTGGATCATGCCATTCAGAGAAGAGAAAAAACCCACAAACACAAAATCACAACAAGGAGAAAATACTTCTCTGGTTGGAAATGAAGTTTCCCAAGCTCTGCACAGAGCAAAACAAACTTTCCCCAGTTGTGTTTTTGATGTTTTCTCAAGCAGTCCTTTTAAAAACACAGGGGAATTATAGTTCAATCAAAGGAGATTTTCCAAGAAAAAGTTTTCTAAACTGTGCCTGCAATGTGATGATCCCATTTACCAGTGCCCCCTTGCTGGCCAAATTTTCCTTTCCTTTCCTGAATCAGGCCATGAAATCCTTTCTCACCTCCCCCATTAATAATAGTCATCGTCACCATACTGCTATTACTACAAATATTTGAGCGAGGAATAAGAAATGATGATGACAAGGATGATAATATCAATGAAAATGACTAATAGGACAGTGGAGAGCAACAAGGCAGACTTATGTATGCATGTTTATTTACCATCAAGCTGTACTGCATTTAATGGGATTCATAACTTTAAAATGCTGGATTTTTAATGCTTTTGAATGTTTCTTGGGATAGATGGCAGAAGAGAAAGAACTGGAGAGACAGAGAGGGACGTAAGGTAAAAGAAAGTCTTAGGCCATTGCCACACTAGACTGGTCCCTCCTGAAACTGCAAACACCAGGATTCCATAGGATGTTGAAAGTGGAATAATAGCACTATAACAGTCTAGTGCAGAAATGGCCCCTGTAATAGGTATAGGAAGGAGAAGTGGGGGTAGAGGGAGAAAGAAGATGAGAGAAAGAGAGAGAGAAGAAGAAGGAAGGCATAAGGAAATGTCACAAACATGATTGGTAAAGATGCAAAAGAGAGCCTTTCCAGTGGTTTCCCCTAGACCCTGCAACTCCCTTCTCCGGGAGGCCTTCGTGGCCCCTTCCTTATCATCCTTCTGTCAGCAGTCTAAAACCCATTTATTTTGGCAGGCCTTTAAAAAAAGAACATTTTTAAAGAATGGGATAGCAGGTGCTATTTTAATAGCTTTATATCTTTTTTAAATTGATTTTTCTTCTTTAAACTAGACAGTATAATTTAATACATTGATTTACTACTATGAATAATTTAATTCTGTTTTAATGCTCACTTTTTGTATGCTTTTAATTGTATTATTCTTTTAAATTGTAACCTGCTTTGAGTCCTAGTTTTGGGGAAAAGCAGGATATTGCTACTACTAATCTACTAATATCTAAAAGTCAAAGTTTGTTTGTTTGTCTGTGTCAGGCAAGAAGATCTTGTCACACCCAAAATATAGCAGAGATTGCTCTCACAGCTTTGGAAGCATGCCAAACAGCAGAGAATACCTTAGCAGCAATGCACTATAGCCAGGAAAAACTCACCCACACCAATTGTTCTCTTCCATCAAGGAGGCAATTTATTCTTGAGTTACTATGTGTACATATTTACAAGAATCTCCAGAAGGCATTCCAGCTTCCCTCTGTTTGCTCTTCCTGACAAAACCTCCAGCAGACACATCAGACACCATGTACAACTTGTTGGCTAGCTCTCAGCTACATTTATACCCACACTAGCTGATGCAATCCTGCCAGCCTTTGCATTGTCCCCACACCTGATGCAACCTTCTCCCCTGATTGCTCATCAGCATAACTCAGCTAAAGTCACATGGCTCTCCACAGGTGCACTTAATGACCCACATCACAAAGTATTTTCTACAGGTTTGGTCCAGCCTTTTCTTGGCAGATCTCATAGGGTTGGCTGCCTGAGAAGATTGTATGGAATCCTGTGGTTTTCAGTTTAGGGAAGGGCCTTTAGAATTCTCAGCAGAGAATAGACTGGTTGCTATGGAGATGAGGCCTAGCAGCAAGGAGGTGAGCAGTGTATTCCCCAAGGAACCCAACCTCTGTATATCTCTGAATACAGATTGGATTGTGGAATATGGAGAAAAGTCACAGGAACTGGACAAGACAGTTTGGGGAATTAGAGACACAGGATCTCAGTCTTTCTAACAACTATTACCTATGAGAAAATAAAAGCCCAGGTGACACTGGATATATACACTAGTAATAATATAATTGTAGCCAGAAGAACTGGAGACAGGAAAGAACAAGAAACGAAATGGGGAGTACTAAGGAAGAAGAGAGAATATGGGTGCAAGTTATGAGGAGGGGAAAGAGAAGGAAGGGAAGGAAAGAAAAGGATAAGATGTTTAGTCAGAAGTTGTAAGTATTGGAGAGGAAAAGTAGAAAGAAGATAATGAATGGAAGGGAGGGAGGGTTGCAGGAGGAGGAGGGAGACATAGCTGCTTTCAACTTCAAGGGGGAAAGAAAGAAGAGTCTTCTGCAGATGGAGTGCACTCTCCTATACTATCCTATACTTTCCCTTGAAAGGATGATCAGCCAACTTTTCTCTCTTTGAATTGCCTCCTGCCTCTCTCCCATCACCTCCAGCAAACAGTAATGGTGGACTTTCCTTGGGCTTGACTGCTGTAAGGAATGAATATAGTAGCAAAAAGGTTAATTTGAACTTCTGCTGAAAATGACAGTACAAAACATGTAACATAAACTACATGCAATCCTTTGGTCCATCGTGGTTTCCTGACTCCAGCTTCTCTTGTTCTCTGCAGTGGATTTAAAATTGTAGCAACTGCATTGCTCTAGAAAGGCTGCTTCCAAAATCTTGACAAGGTAAATTTCTAGGGTGAAGTTTTGGTAAGTCCTATTTGGGCATTATACTTTGTGTGATTACACTTGTGTGTGTGTGTGTGTGTGTGTTAGGGATTGCACTTGCTTGCCCAGCCCACTTATTACATCCCCATTTCTGATTCTTGCTGATCCTCATGTGTTGGAGGAGGAATGTCCAAAGTGATAGCCCTGTACTACTTGCGGAAGCTGTCTCCATTTTTCTGAATCCTCGTTTTATTAGTTTTCCTCTCCAACAAATGGAGAGGAGTAGGCATGAAAGAGAGGGAACTGGGTCAGAAGGCAGATGCATAATGGCAAATGCCTATGCCAGGGCTTACCCTGGCCTTTTGATTTAATTTACTGACTCATTCACAAAATGACAATTTCACTTGCCCCAGGATATTTATCCTTCCATAATGTATTCACACTTGCCAGCTGAAAACCTGTAGGCATTACTGAGGTTTCTACTGTTGAGAGATCAACAGTGCAATTGCCAGATCAGATGGTCTGTTGCCAGCCCAGAAGACTGACTGCACATTGTGGGAAAGTGCCATCAATAGGCTCTCCTGGCCACATAGATGTTTCAAATATATTTTCTGGTGGAAAATATATTTACAGTGTTCCTAAAGTTTCAGTAGGCTGTCTGCTATAAAATCTCAAGGAATACTAACGTCTATCAGTAAACCATGCCTGGTGTCTTTCTGCTGTCTACTTCTGATTCCCAGTATTTGGCCTTTTATCTTTCTTCCTTCATAAGCATTTTACAAGGGCTCTTAAGCCCTTCTGAATGCGGTGCATAAATCAGCAGATTTGTGTTCAGATCTAAGGAATACCTCAATTTTCTCTTTCAGAAAGCACATTAAAGCGTAGCAGTTATTCTGTCTGTCTTTTCAAAATGTCAGGTGGGAGGAGGAAGGAGATGTTCTCGCAAACTGCGCCATATGTTACTTGTGTTTCTTAATAGCATAATGTCTAGGTTTGGTGTATTACTAACATTTAAGATGGCAAGCCTAACCTGTCCATTGAATGGGACTTGAAGATAACATGTGTGGAACTGAACTGTTAGTGAGAACTTTCTGACTTCTACATATTGTGCCATCTCTGCTTGATTTAAGTGGAATTGTATTTTTCAAGCCCCTTTGAGATGGGGAGAAAGATTCACAGTATAAAAAGTCTTTTGAGCAGGTTGGACTGGCAGTAGTGCAGCCTTTGTGCTTTCTTTGTCGGTAGTTCACAGTTTGATCACTTTCAGTTACAAACCTTATTTGAATGGAGTACTCACTTGTTGTGGGACAGACCATGGTCAAAGCAGAAGGGGCCTTATACTTAACTATGGCCCTTTTTGCATGGCGTTTTTGAAGCGAAAGAGCCCCTTGAGTGTCGCGTAAATGTGAGGAGCGGTCTGCATGACGCACCCACATTTACGTGACGCTAAAGGGCCTGACGTGGACCGTGCACGCACCTTTTCATTTTTGGCTCAAAGCCGAAAATGGTGCGTGGCCGCGCCTCGCCCTGGGGCCCCACGTGCCCTTCCCTGGTGTGCGGTGCCTCGGGAACCGGGCCAGTCGCGCGTCCTCTCCTCAGTGCAGCCTGGGAGGTCCCAGGCTGCACTGTGAATGGAAGAGGTGGGGCACTTGCGCAAGGAGCAAGGAGCAAGGAGCTGCGGAGCCAAAGCAGCAGAAATGCGGCAGCGTTCCTTCCAAGCCTTCTCGCGCGAGAACCCCAACCCAGCAGTGTAAAAAGGTAATGTGCGAAAAGGGCCTGTGACTCCACAAGACTGGCATTCTTTTTAACTTAAAGGCAGCATCGTCCTGCCTGGGTTCCTTCAGGTGTTGTTGAGCTCTCATCACATTTGTCTATGTGGGTGGGAACAGATGGGTGTTTTAATTCTAAGATATCCCAAAGGCACCCAGATTTGGGAAGGCTGCTTTATTTGCTGCAGAGAGTTTTCTTCTAGCCATGACTCCTAATTCTGAAATGAAACAGGCCTATTTAGTATCTGTTGTTGTTGTGCTTCCAAGCCATTTCTGACTTGTGACAAGCCTAAGGCTAACCTATCACATGGTTTCCCTGGCAGAATTTGTTCAGAAGTAATTTTTCCTTGCCTTCCTCTGAGGCTGAGAGAGTGTGACTTATCCAAGGTCACCTGGTAGATTTCCATGGATAAGCAGGAATGTGAACCCTAGTATCTCAGTGTCCTGGTCGAACCTTTAAACCGCTGCACTATGCTGGCTCTCTTAGCATCTGTACACCTTTGGAATTCCAGATGCAGGGGACAAACAGCAGGCATTGAGGTGTCACTTCTTGGAAACGCAATTCCAGAGGAAAATTTTTGCTTCTTTTATTCTCATGTGCAAGAACTCCAAAAGTTTACTCCCCATTGAGTTAGATTACAAGAATTCTTGTGTGCATTTTTCATTGATTTTTTTTAACATATTGGGGCTTTTGAAAAGATTTATTTGCATAAAGAACTTGAGCTTTGGTGCAAAAAACCTGCATATTATGTACAAAATGCACTGTTCTATGTGCAGAATGGTTTTTCCTCATGAAATGTTTTTTTATGTTAAATTGTTTTTCTCTTCAAATATATGTATGTTTGTTGTGTACCATCAAGTTTTTCCCCACTTGTGGAGGCCCTAAGGCAAACCTATTATGGGGGTTTCTGGGGCTGAGAGTATGTGATGCACTCAAGGCCACCCAGTGAGTTTCTGTGGCTGAGCAGGGAATTAAACCCTGGTCTTCAAGATCCGTAGTCAAATGCTCAAACTGCTACACAATACTGTCTGTCTGTCTGTCTGTCTGTCTGTCTGTCTGTCTGTCTGTCTCTCTCATCTCCCCAAAATATGAAAAATCTCACAACAGTTTGCCATTTTCTTGATGGGATGTTTCCATGTGTCCAGACATCCTTTCTCATTGAGGATAAGAAAATTTGTGAGTATTCTTCGAATCCATAAATACAGTGCTGCAATGAATGGATCTTAGGCCCTTTCTGCAGGAGCCTTCCATCCCGGCATGGGGATGGGAGAGGAGCGGGACTGTGATGACACTTCTGCATGACATTGCTGTGGTCCCATCCTTCTCCCATCGCCAGGCGGTGCAATTATGGATTAAATCATTGACGGGTTTTCCCCATCAATGACCCATGATTGTGTGACCATCCTGCACTTACCTGGCCTGCAGAAGCCCCAGAAGTGCAATGGAGGTGCTTCCTGCTCCAGCACAGCCGGGGAAAGTGCATAGCTGTGCTTTGAAGGGAAGAGGCATTGCCATCGCACTTTCTTTGGCAGGGAGCCAGCCACTGTGGAGGAAAGTGTTTGTGTCCCCACTCTCATCCAGATGCAGCACCAGGTGCAGAAAGGGCTTTTGGGACTGGACGATGCCGGATCCAGGTAGGGTCCAGAAAGGCCTTTGACTCCTCTAACAGGACAATCCTTATGTTCATGTGTCTTAATTATGTCCTCTCTTCATTATTGGGATACACTCTTCATGGGGGTAATTTGGAAGAGTCTTTAGAATCTGGTACAGAACTTAGCTGTGAGAAAGTTTGATAGCAATATGAAAAAGTCTCATTCTCTATTTAAATACATGTACTGGTGTTCTCATCCCATCCTTTGGTCATACCAGGTTGTCAGACTTTGTCCTTTCTTCCTGTATGGAAATATATAGCCATTTTCCATGATGTACACATTTACTTATGTGCTTTTGCTAATATACAAGCTTTGTATACATTTTCCCATTAATAAAAGGATGTTGTGTGCATTTTCCCCAAATATTTCAATTAGTTTTGATTATGCATATCTAGCTGTTCATATTTTTAAAAGGTATGCATCACTGTGCTCATACAAAATATCCTGTAACCCGTGCAAAAGTGTATAGGTATACTTGAGCAATATTATGGTTAGTTTACTTATCTTCTGCTTTCTTCCCAGCTGTGGAACTCAAAGCAGCTCGTGCTGCTATGTGTCTTCAACTTATGGTGACCCTAAGGTGAACCTATCATGATTTTTCTTGGCAAGATTTGTCCAGAGCAGGTTTCCATTGTTTTTCTCTGAGGCTGAGAGAGTGTGACTAACCCAAGGTCACCCAGAAGGTTTCCATGGCCAGGCAGGAATTCAAACCTGGATCTTTCAGGGTTCTAGTCCAACACTCAAATGACTATACCATGCTGGTTCTCATTCTAAAACAGCTCACAAAAGTTAAAACAGAAACAGCTACAGGTACACATTGTGCAACCATTAGAATGTGATTACTAGAATTCTATCAGTAGAATTGAAAGCAATTAAATATGTGTTCATTATAAAGAAAAACACAAATGTAGATAAAACGGCACACTATTAAAGACCCTTTCGTCATGACCATTCAGCTGTTGTAGATGGTGGAAGCAAAGAGGCATCAACACTTGTCAAGCGATTAGTGCGCTTTAAAGTTAATTTAGTGGATATCTTGGTCCCTCAGTATCACCTAAGATTTGATTCCAGAACCCCCTGTGGATATCAAAAATTGTGGGTGCCCAGGTCCCATTATATACAAAGGTATAGTAAAATGGTGTCCCTTATATAAAATGGTGAAATCAAAGTTTGCTTTTTGGATTAAAAAATTTTTTTTTTCAAGACATGATGGATGGAATCCATGGATAAGGAGGGCTGACTGTAATTGCAGGCATCCAGACCTCCAGGTCAGATTTATCTGGGGGGCAATATAGAATCGGCTTGTCCAATCAGCATTTTATTGTTTTTAGTTTTATTTCTTATTCACAGCCAATGTGCAATGTTATCCAGGGACCTGTGGTACAACTAGGCAAATGTTTTGCTTTAATTTCAGTGCAGCTACCAATGTGGCATCAGAAGTAACACTGATACTGGTATATCCCCATAACAGTGCAGTTGTTTTTTTTTGTTTTTTTTGTGATTGCGGTACCCCCACCCTCCAGTGTTGAGCCTGCTATCACACTCTGTCTGAAATGCAATGGGCAGTGTCAAGAACAAGGTGAAGCATGGATACTGTATGGATCTTAGCACAATGAAGCCCTGGGAAACGCCTTGTGTATGTGTGCAGATACCTGTGCAATTCACAATCAAGCTTCTGCTCTGAGTTACATGACTATTTCTCCTGCCATTGCTCTAATTTTGGAAGGTGATGTAAGCAGAGTAGTAGAGGGACCTGTTCTTATGTATCTAGAACCTCTACTTGTACAGCTAGCTTTCTGCTTCATCAGTTAGTGCTATTCATTTGAATTCTGGAAAGGGCCCTCCTGTTGGGTTTAATCTTTACACATGATAAGATCAAACTAAGTGAACAACTGCAACAACCCACAAGGATCTTAAGATGTGCAAGAGAAATGTGGCCATATTCACACCTTACTAGTTCCTGTCATAGTCCTGGTGTTATACTGGCAATGCCTTTGCCGGGAAGGGAATGTGACATGAATGTTCCCCTCTGTACCTGGCTGGCTGCCTGCAGATGGGAGCTTGAGCAAAACTCTCCTTCCTTCTGCAGTGCAGCCAACCTCTGTCCCATGCAGCACTGGGGAAGGAAGCATGTAGATCGTGCTTCCACCCATTCCACATGGCTGACGGTGACGGGAACATCGTGTGATTGTGGGCGCTTAACAGATTTTTTCCATTAAGCAAATATCCCACAATCATGACGGGTGGGGACACACTGGCTGCGAGACTGCAACAAGGTAGTGCAAAAGCACAACTTGCAGACTGCTGCCAATGCGTCTCCATCTCAGGACAGTGATGCCATGTGGGAATGGCCTTTCTTTATAATCTGATATTTTCTGAGGCTCATGAGATGGGGGCTGGAGAGTGGATCATGTTCAGTGACTGTGCCCATTCTCTAAACTTCTCTTCTTAGAAAAACATATCTGGCCCTTTCATTGATGGCCATCTACTGAGAAAGACTTAATGTTTTAGTTAGTTAGGACTTTGTCTTGTTGGCAATCCTTCCTTCCTTTTATCTTTCCTCTTTTTACTTTCCATATGTAGGGATGATCTAGAGGTACAGGAGATATCTATCGGGTTCAGATTTTGGGGGCATTTGGTCTTCTACCTACTCCCCAATTTGCCATCTGTGATGTTTTTCCAGACTCCCTCCTTGGCCATGAAGTTCACTTGTTTTATAACTCCTCCTTCTGGTCCAGCATGGAGCTCTTATTTAGAAGGCCTTTTATTTCCACTCTATACTTTAGACTTTATTTCCACTCTACAATGTAGACATTTTATTTCCACTGTGTACTTTAGCTGACATAGAGTGCTTTGGAACTTCAGATGGAGTTGGTGTTTAGTAAAGTTTTGGGCTGAGTTTTTGTGGAAACAAAGATGAAAAGTATATTAAAAAATATTTGAGAAATGGTTAAAAAAATACATATATTTTTGAATGCTGAACAATCTTGACAAGAAAAATCCTAGACTGATTATTGTCTTCACAGTTTGGAACTTATTGTGTGAAAAATTTGCATGAGATTCTTTTACATGGAAAACAACTTTTCTGTGCAGAAAATGCAATTTTTAGTGCAAGACAACTGTGTGTAAATTTTGCACAGATCAAGTCCTGAATTGCAAATAGGCATTGAAATCTGTGTGGTTTTTGAAGACTCTCTCATAGCGGGAAGAAAATTGCTAGAATTACTTATTGCTTCCTTCAAGAAGAAAATTGGTGAGGAAAGACATCTTTGGTGGAATCTGGATCAAGCTCAGATTTCTTGTTTGTCTTTGGGGCTCAGCCACAGATCTTTCTCATTACAAGGGCCCCTCTCTCAAGTTCTTCCATATCAGAACACTGTCAAATAAATTATTTAGAAATCCCAAATGTCATCTGTCTGCTTGTTTTTTTCTCACCTCCCAACATCTTGTTGTTGATCAATAGTGGCAAGTATTTGTATGGTGTTAAGTTTTGTGTTTAGCTGCAAATCAAATGTTTGTAGAAATGACAAGAGCAAACGAGATGGAGGCTTGTTTCACATTTTTGGAAGTGACCTTTAAGATAACTGCCTTTCACCTGGCATTTTTGTTAGAATTGGTTGAGAAGTCCTCTTTTTGCTGTTTTCCACCTCCATCAGAACTGAGAAGGTCAGCGATATCATTAGCTTGCAGAAAATAAAAGTTGCTGCGTGGGCTTCTGTGTATTAAGTCCTTTTTTCCAGAAAAATTGTTATTAGTTCTTTCTGAAAGCATTTTATTGAATGGTTTTTATTATTTCTCCAATCTGTTTGACTGCTTTCAACTTTTTAAAAGATAGAATAACCTTTCACTTGACTTTTCCGATGTCTTTTCATTAGAGGTATGGATATGGGGTGGGTCAAATTCCTCCTCCCTCTACAGCCCCTGTGTACCCCCTTATCTGCTTCAAAGGGGTTAGAGATCTTCCATTTTAAGTTTGGAGAGTGGGAGGAAGAAAGGAAGAGAAGTTTCCATTGTGGAAAAAGGAACAACAACAACAACAACATTTATTTATAATGCCCTTTACACCAAAGGGCAGAACATCAACTTATACAATCAGGGACGAGGACAATAAGCAGAACACCACAACAATACATGGAATGAAACCCCCAACACCCCACTAGTTGCTATCCATCTCAACACCTTTAACACAACTCAGTGGCTTAAGATGGTGAGTCAAAGAGGAAAGGGAGATCCTCCTCCAACTGGAGGTCCAAAGGAAGACCATTCATATGTTCATTCATATGTTCAGTTTATTGTATTTTAGCAATCAGCTATTATACAGAAATATAAAAAGGAAAGGGAAAAGTCAAATAAATTAATTTACGTGTAATAGTTAATCTACAATAAATGAATCACTTTCCATACCCCTCTTTATACTTTATAGCACATAATTGTAAGGCATTAACAAGCAATGTTCTAAAAGATACATATTTCACAGCATGAGATAACAGAAAACAGGCCTTCACAGAAGAACTTCTCTTAAGAGATTTCAATAAGGAAAAAATATAATAATTCTTAAGATCATTATAAATAGGGTATTCAAGCAATATGTGAGTTAAATCTTATGTTGAGACAGAGTTGCAAACACATACTCTGTCTTCATAGAAACACTCTTCTAACAGCCCATCCAAGCTGCCAATGGAAGAACATTCAACCTGACATGTAGAAAGGCTAACCTCATTTTAGTGTTTGAAAGATCTGCCAGGTAACTTGGAAGAAATAGATGAAGACTGTTCCACAAATGTGGAGCCAGTTCTTGAAAGGCTCGTAGCCTTCACAGAGCTGTACACATTGGTGGAACAGATAATAATCACATAAATGTTAGACTGTGTTCACCAACAGCAACCTTATATGTATCTACCCCAAAGTGAGGCCCTTTCCACACCCTACCTTCTTCTGAGGTTCTCCCATGGGGATCCCAGCAGCAGCTCTGCCAGAAGGGGAATGCAATGGGAGTGCTCCCTTCCGCACTGGCTGCCTCTGTGATGAATGAAGTGCACTGGCCCCACCTCTTCCTTCCACAGCACAGCCAGGAACTCTACCAGGCTGCACCGGGGCAGGAAGTACAGCCATTTTACTTCTGGATCTTCCGCAAACCAGGTAAGTCCACAATGGTGATGCAATTGCAGGTCATTGGTGGGGAAAATCCGTCAGTCATTTACTCCATGATTGCACCACCTGGGGACAGGAGAAGGACGGGACCAGAATGATGTCATGCAGAACCATCATCAAGTCTGTTTTAAATACAGCAGATCAGGAAAGGGAAGAGTAAGAGCTTTGAAATTGCCCTTGACAGCACTAGGAAGAAGCACGAAGATCATCTGATTATATTCTTCCCCATTAGGCAGAGGTGTAATGCGTTCATGTTTCAGTTATACTGATTATTTTTACATTTGCATCCACACAGATAAATTAACAAGCTGAATGTTTTGCAGATCTGTCTTATTTTGTCTTCCTCTTTGGTGTCACTTCCCCGCTGTTTTGGAATTCTCTGTGTAGCCACTCTGTGTAGCCACAACCACTCTTTGTAGCCAGTGTGGCTTTTCCAGTGTAAAGATATTGAAGGTTTCAAAGTTACAAGCTTGTGCTGAGCGTGGCAGTGCTTGTAACATTCTTACAGAAATCTGAGCTGTTTTTAAAAATGTCAGAATGAAACCAGTTTTGGATTAAGGGAAGATCCATAACTCAGAGACAGAACACATGCTTTGCAGGCAAGAAAGTCACTTTTTTAGTACCAGGCGTTATGAAATAAGGCTAGGAAAAATCTCATTTAATATCTCAGAGAACCTGATATGCTGTCACTGAGTTAGATGGAACAATAGTCTGGTGGTCAAAGGTAGCTTCCGATGCCTAGGTTGGAGCTGAAGTCATAGGAGGTCTTAGGAAAGCTAATTTCTAGCGGTTTTCTATTATTACAATAATAAGTTAAGGGTAAGTTTCCATACCCTCCCACTGCCCCAGTTTGGCAGCGATAGTCCTGATTAATCATCTTCTATTCCACTTTTTCAGCTGCTTTTAAAATGTCTCTGTTTTTCTCTCTTCCTCCCCTTTCCTCCCTTTGTCCTCAGCTTATTTCAGTTGTTGCAAATGGAGTTCAAAGCACAAACATTTTTTCCACTCATTTAACTCAGCAGGATGGAGAGGAGAGGAGGGAGCAAAGTCTTTTTCTTCTGAATAGTCCCAGGCAAAAGCAACACCTCTCCCTTTGTGTGTTCTTCCTTATTAATAACTTTTGCCATCTGAACTGTCCCTAATGTTGCTTTGGTCAGGTGTGTCTTGGTTTTCATATCTGAAATGTTGGAGGATATATGATCATTTCCACACTGCACTGTTATAGTGCTATTATTCCAATTTCAATATGCTATGGAATCCTGAGATTTGCAGTTTAGGGAGGGGCATTTAGAATTCTCAGCCTCAGTAAACTATAAGCCCCAGAATTCCACAGGATAATAGCATTATAACAGTGTAGTGTGGAAAGACCTTAAGTTTCTATTACCTCTGGCACAGCTACTTCCTGTTGAATCTTGGCTGATGATAGAACCACTTAGTTTGATCTTGAGATAAACTGAAGTAATTCACACTTCCCAAACCAAACTGCAAATGCATATTTTCCTTCAGTTTTTGCACTACTTTGAATTTCAGGATGCAGTTTTCCAGCCATAGTGTGCATACAAGATCTGGGCATTAGGAAAAAATGTTTACAAAATTGTAAGCAGTAGAAGAGAGGAATGTGTACCAAAAATGTCTGGATTGTTATATGTGTTTCCTAATGTAGGCAGTTAATATATGCATTTTTGTACCCATTTCTTCTGATATATGGCTACAAAAAATGCATACCTTAAAATGTGCACATTCAGAGAAAAGTATGAAACGTGTGTATGGATTTTTGTGCAGATATTTCAACTAAAATTGTGCAGATATTTCAACTAAAATTGAAAAATTGTGAAGCTGTGCTTTAAAAAGTTCAACAGTTGTAAAAAGTGAAACAGGTAGATTTAATTTTCTCTTCCCCTCTAAAGAAAGAAGTAGCCATTAATGGTACCATTGTACGGCTGCTTCTAAAAAAGCCCTCCCTAGACCCCCTGAATAGGAATAATTATAGACGAGTCTCTCATCTCCCATTTTTAAGCAAGGTGATCGAAAGGGCTGTTGGTCTTCAGCTCCAAGCTGTCTTGGATGAAACAGATTATCTAGACCCATTTCAAACTGGCTTCAGGGAAGGATATGGAGTCGAGACTGCCATGGTCGCCTTACTGGATGATCTTCGCCTAGGTAACGACAGGGGAAGTGTGACCCTGCTGGTACTCTTGGACCTCTCAGCGGCTTTCAATACCATAGGCCATGGTATCCTTCTGGAACGCCTGAGAGGGCTGGGGATCGGGGGCACTGCACTTAAGTGGTTCCAGTCCTATCTCTCAGGTAGATACCAGATGGTAATGCTTGAGGACAGCTGCTCCTCGAAAAAGGAGCTTAATTCTGGCATCCCTCAGGGCGCTGTCCTGTTCCCAATGCTATTTAACATCTACATGAAACCGCTGGGAGAGATCATCAGGAGGCATGGAGCAAGGTGCTATCAGTATGCTGATGACACCCAGATATATCTCTCCATGCCTCGGATAATAGCATCAACTAAGGGTGGCATCTCGCCTCTGAACGAATGTCTTGAAGCAGTAATGGACTGGATGAGGAAAAACAGACTGAAGCTGAATCCAGATCTGACGGAGGTACTCGCTGTTAAGGGCCCTAGCCCAGGTATGGAGGTTTGTCAACCAGTTCTAGACGGGGTCACACTTCCCCTGAAAGACTGTGTCCGCAGCTTGAGGGTGCTCCTGGACTCGCCACTTCAGATGACAGCTCAAACAGATGCAGCGGCCAGGAGTGCCTGCTATCAGCTTTGACTGATACGCCGACTGCGCCCCTTCCTGGAGCTGGAACACCTAAAAACAGTGGTTCGTGCGCTGGTAACTTCACGGCTTGACTTCTGCAATGCGCTCTACATAGGGCTACCTATGTGCTTAGTCTGGAAACTTCAGTTAGTTCAGAATATGGCAGCCAGGTTGGTCACTGGTAGACCTAAAACTGACCACATAACACCAATTCTGAAGTTGTTACATTGGCTGCCTATTAGTTTCCGGGCACAGTACAAGGTGTTGGTTCTTACCTTTAAAGCCCTTCATGGCTTGGGGCCAGCCTACCTGCAGGATCGCCTTCTCCCATATAATCCGCCCCGCACATTAAGGTTCTCTGGGAAGAATTTACTCAGCCAGTCAGAACTAGGTTGGCTGCGGTTACCCAGAGGACCTTTTCTTCTATCGCTCCCAAGTTATGGAATGGCCTGCCGGAGGAGACCCGGCATATTACCAGTCTTGACAGCTTTAAAAGAGCAATCAAGACTGATCTCTTCTGACAGGCCTTCTCAGACTAGCATTTCCATCGCCTCCCATCTATTGCCTTGTTGCCTTGCTAACAGTAATTGATGGACTGTTAATTGCTGTGTATTTTAAGGGGTTGGTTTAGGTGGGTTGGTGAGTGGGGAGGATTGGGTATGTTTTTAATGTCTTTTAATGTATAATGTATGTTGTTCTCCGCCTCTATCTGTGTGGAGAGGCGGGATACAAATAAATAATAATAATAATAATAATAATAATAATAATAATAATAATAATAATATAATAATAATAATAATTATTATTATTATAAAAAACATCACCTCTAATTTCCGTTTGGGCTAAAAGAGATATAAAATTGCAAATAATACAAAAAAAGCATGCTTGTTAATATAGCTGCTCAGCTGTAGTGAGTATAAATCATGTGCAGGGAACCAGGCAAATGCTTTTTTATGTATTGGAAAACAGTTATCAAATAATTGGGATTAGCTTGAGGCCTGATCTACCATTTTTATTGCTGGAGTTGTTTTGATGAAAATTGTCAACATGTATATTGAGTACATGTCTTACAATGTTTTACTAGGAGCTAAGATTGTACTAATTTGGCACAAAAGTAATTCTAATAGTCATGGAATAAAGGTTTTAGAGATTGCCCAAGTGATCAAATTGACAGATGAGACTGATCATAGAAACAGATAAATTCCTGTGCTGAAATGAGAGTAAATTGGAGTCATTCATTTTATACTGGAAAAGTCATTGGACTGGATTGGCTAATAGGTTTAGCCTGATACATCCTCACATCGAAGCAGTAAGGGCAGACGTATCTTTGCACAGATGGAACATCCAAGTACAGCTTAGCCATGTAAAATTCAAAGTGTACAGGCCCCTGACAATACAGTTAGCCTTCAAAGATGGAAAACCAGTAATCAGGCATGCTGTAGTTATTTTTTTTTTTTTGTTAAGAGAAAAAATACAAGTTTTCAAAAAACATTTGAGAAAAAACATAGCTACAAAGAAGAAAAGAATACAAGCACTGATGCAAAAACAAAGGGAAAACACTTTAGAAAGAGCATACTATAAAAAAGAAAAAGAGTGATTTCCTATCCAATCATTGTTGAATGCTTTCTTACAATTCTAAACTCTGAAATATGAATTGATTAAGATCTCTGCAATGAGAATAAAGCCTAAGTTGATAATTAGAGTTGAAGTAAATAAATACAAAATCAGGTCTTAATAATCAAAGCTTGTTATCAGTAATTTTCCCCACCTAGATTCCCAGAAGGAGGTTAAAATTTTCCAATCCTGTCTAAAATGTGGGTCAGATTTATTTTCTAGTAACATTGTTGATTTGTCCATCTCTGCCAGATCATAAAACTTCAAAGTCCAATCATCCATTGAAGCAGGGTACGAGGATCTTTCCATCTGTCTATGGGGGTCAGCAATTTGTATTGATACTCTTTTAACATTGCTTTGAATTAAGATGTGTTTTAAAGTAATGGACCAGAATTCTGGATCAGCTGTATAAATTACCTAGATTTATTCATCTCTAGCTGTTTTATGTTCACCATTACTACTTAGTCATGATTGTGACACTATTGTCACGAGTGTACACCACTCCCAAACCTACCTTATCAAGCCTTAGGTACATGGGGAGAAAGAGATCCATTCTGCCAGCAACTGGAGCTTGGGTGAATGATATTTCCATAAGGATCCAGGATTCATGCCAAAAAAATTTAAACTATGTTTTTTTATATTGAAAAACATTCAAGCAATCTACTAATTATGAAGTGACCAATACAAAATAATACAGTTCTGTGTAGCAAAAATTGCTGTCCTTTAGTTATTTCTGAAATTCAACAATTTGTCAGCTTGCCCCTTTGAGCAATAACCAGACTTCAGAACCACGCTCTAAGAGTAGAAATACCAGAATTATCCCAATACTGAGCTAAAACAATTCTTCCTACTTAATAAGTTAAGTTGCAGATCTGTCATGTTTTTATCTTGTATTTCTGTCAGGTAGTTCAATAGTATAGACATTGGCTGGAATTCTGTATCTGTTATTTAGGCTGTTTCTGCACTACACTGTTATAGTGCTATTATTCCACTTTTAACATCCTGTGGAATTCTGGGGTTTGTAATTTACTGAGGCCAAAGGGCTCTCTGGCTGAGAATTCTAAATGCCCCTCCCTAAACTGCAAACTCCAAGATTCCACAGGATGTTGAAAGTGGAATAATAGTTGGAACGATACAGAGATTAGCATGGCCCCTGCGCAAGGATGCCATGCAAATTCGTGAAGCGTTCCATAAAAAAAAAAAGTGGAATAATAGAACTGTAACAGTGTAGTGTGGAAAGGCCCTCAGTTAAGTTAACCAAATTAAGTATACTTACTTAGCTACTCAGCTACTTGCTCAGCTTAACTACTCAGTATACTTAACTAAGTAACTACTTCTGCTCTGATTCTCCCCCCCACAAAACCTGATCACCATCAGAATGTGCCTGTATGTCTCCATGCAACTGATGCCTGCTAAAGGATGGGTGAATGAGGAGTTATGTTCTCTTTCCGCATCTTACCTTTTGCCGGTGCTGGGCTGCTCGGCTCGCACATGAAGGCTTGGGAGGAACGCTTCTGCTTTCCTGCTGCTTGGCCTCCACAGCTCCTTCCTCGCATGCGAACACCCCACCTCTTCCTTTTGCAGTGCAGCCTGGGATCTTTCCCAGCCTGCACTGCCCAGGAAGTGCGACCAGCCTGGCTCCCGACGCACCGAACACCAGATAAGTGCCCGTGGGGCACCGGACCGACGCGTGAACGTGGAGCATTTTTGGCTTGAAGCTGAAAATGAACAAATCTGTGTGCACTCTGCGTCTGGCCCTTGAGCGTCGCATAAATGTGAGTGCATCATGCAGACCGCTCCTCACATTTACTCAAGGGGCCCTTTCGCTTAAGAAATGCCATGCAAAAACGGCCATGATCATGGCAATTGTGTCAAAATTGCAACTAAGTAGAAATTCTGAATACTAGGTGGGGGAGAAGTTACATAGGCCCTTTCCGCAACTCACCTTTTTGCGGAACTGGGGTGTGGGGATTGTATGAGCAGCCTCTAGCGAGAGGCTCTCACGTCCCAGTTCCTTCAGCTCCACAGCTGCTGCCTGCTTGCGCGAGAGCCTCTCCTCTTCTTTCTGCAGTGCAGCCTGGGAGTTTCCCAGGCTGCGCTGGGGCAGGAAGCGAGAGCGCCATGGCTCCGGAGCTCTGCACACACGGTAAGTGTGCACGGGACCCCGGAGCAATGCGCGATCGCGCACCATTTTCAGGTCACAGCCGAAAATGAAAAAGTGTACGATCAGTGTCTGCCAGACCTTGGAGCATCGTGTGATTGTGTCGTGTGGATCGCTCCTCGCAGTCACGTAACACTCCAGGGGCCCTTTTGCATGGCGAATGCCATGCGAAAAGGGCCCTTGTTGAGTATGCATAACTAAGTAGCTGCTATGAATTCTGGCCAACGTTTCAAAAGGAATCTTGTAGCATTTTTGGTCACAAATACTCTTTCAGTAAGCTTGGACAACAAGACAGATCTGGGTAACGTGAATCACAACTGCATCTAATAACTGCACTTCCAGCACTCAAAACTATTTGCTTTAAGGATTCTGTTTAATTATATGAAACCCCATATACTGTCTAAACACAATTTTAGACTGAATCTCATGTAAGGAGAAACTTAGTGACAAAAACAGTGTGTAGCGCCAATTGTTTCCTTTATTCCTTGTCTTACTTAGAACTACTCATATCGCTCTCTCTTAACTTCTTGAGATACACACTTTTTTTGTTCCTAAAAAGGTTGGATGCAGAGTTTAGAAAAGCTACTTTTTAAATTCTGTTCCCAGAATCTCCCATCCAGTGCAGCATCTGTAGACCAAAAAAAGTAACTTCCCAAGGCTTTGGTTGGATTTTATGTACGTTATCTATATGTGGATGAGAACAAATGGGGAAGGTAGAGAAAAACCATGTGTGTATTTCTATATGGTAGTTTGGTAGTTAGATGCCATTCAGTCCAACACACTCTTATTATATGGAGATAGAAAGAAAACTTTATTTGGAATATTTACCATTATAAGTATACAGAGAAAGAGAGAGAATTAGATCTTTCAGCTTTTTACTTTGATAACTTGCCACAGATGGTTAAGACAGTAAAATTTGTGTGCACTACCAACTTTTATAGATTGTTCTATTAGGCTGAAATAAAATTACTCTGCAAATAGATGGAACAGTCCCTTGAACAAATGATATGAACAGCTCTTGGCTTCCTTCTAGACTGAAAATGGAGGACAGGCTCCATTGCTTCACCACTAGTTGACTGTATAAAAAAGTTCTTCACATGTTGCATAATCTTTTTCATATTCATTATTTCTTTGATGATGTTGCCAGGGATAACTAGCAATTAACCAAGGAGGTATATTAGTTTCAAAAACAAAGCTGCCTTGTTATAAAACGATAAAAGCTTCCATGGTAATGATAATAAGCATCAGTGGGAAACTGTATCAATCTGAAGGGTAACCTTAAGCCTTAAAAGTAAAAATTTAAATGCGAGGTAAACCTCTTACCTAATTGTAGTTAATATACATGGCAAAGTCACTGAATTCTAGAAGGAAAATGGAAGGTTTATTTATTTATTTATGAAACTATTTCTTTTCTAATCTCAGGATGGTGTATAGCATGAACAATTTAAAACATTTCCAGATGAAAAATGTAAATAATTTGAACAGGATAAAACCACTTTAAAAGCAATAGTTTAAAACCACTTTTAAAAACTACATCAGTTTAACACTGTGTGCAGATGTATTGGAAAGCAATCAACATTGGTACAAGATGGACCTCTGAGAGGAGGGCATTCCACAATTTTGGTGACATAGCCAAGAAGGACCTCTCCCATGTCATCCGACAACATATTGTCCCTACCAGTGGAATACATAGGACGGTCCCTTTTGTAGACTGCCGTTCTTAGGCAGGTATATGTAAGGAGAGACACTTCTTCAAGTATTAAAGTCCCAAAGGCTGCAAATGTCACCATGAGCAGCTTGAATTTAGACAGAAGAAAATGTCAGTTTCTGTGAGGTTTTTGGAACTGTGCATGCATGTGAAGCAAGATGGGGGGGTGGAGTTTAGAATTTTTGTGAATTCCTACAATCCTTAAGAGATAAGGAAGGAAAAAAATATGATGAGGGCATAATAGCTGCACAGGATCTCTGGCCGTTGCTTGGTATGCTACTTATCATAATCTCTAGTCCTAAGGACTCATGCCCATAGTAAAAAATATTGTGTTGAGCATTTAGAAGTCATTTCAAAATAGTTCAATCTACGTGGAAAGTATAGAGATTGCCCCTCATCCTGGGTCTCACTTTCCACAGTTTCAGTTACCCATAGCCTGAATATACTAAATGGAAGGTACTGACCTCTGGGTGAAGGCACCTATATGGTAGGTAGTAACCCTCTAGCTTTGCAGGGACCATGGAGAGGCTTTGTACGGTCCAGTAGTATGAGGCTTCTCTATGGTCTCTGCAAAGCTAGAAATGGCTTCAGTGTCATTGGAAGTAGCCCTCTAGTTTTTCAGGGACCATAGAGAGAATTCATACTACTCTCAACCCCTAGAAGACCTTGTGATAGGACTTGAAGGCCCACAAGAACACAGCATTCTTTGAGCTGACTACAAGTGTACATCAGTTAACAAGGCCTCTGACAAAATAGCTCCTTTTTACGAAGTTTTTTTATGCTTGCCCAATATTCCTTTTTCTCCTTGTCTGCTGCCTAGCTGCAAGTTTTTAGTAGTATTGGCACTGGAAGGATGATGAAGGAAGACTGAAGGAACACTGACTTTTAGGCCCTTTTCGCATTAGTCTTCTCGCGCGAGCGGGGGAGGGCGGCTCGCGCATGAAGCCTTCTCCGGGAGGCTGCCGCTTCCCCCTCCTTCCTTCCACAGGCGAAGGAAGGAGCGATGAAGCGGCAGCCTCCCGGAGGTGGCGGCGGCTCGCGCATCCGTCCATCCCCCCCGCACACACGAGAAAGGAGCCTGTCCCCTCCATCTCCCCCGCGCGCGAGAAAGGCGCTCCTCCCGTCCACCCCCACCGTGCGCGAGCGAGAGAAAGGCGCTCCTCCTGTCCGCCCCCCCGCGCGTGTGAGAGAGAAAGGCGCTCCTCCCGTCTGCCCCCCTGTGCGCGCGCGAAAGGCGCTCCTCCCATCTGCCCCCCCGCGCGCGCGAGAAGCAGGATGTGTCGCGCAAGCGCCCCGCCCCGTCCCTTCCTTCTGCAGGGGCGGAGGGAAGGAAGCATGACCTGGCCGGCTCCCGGATGCTCCGCACGAAAGGTAAGTGCGCGCGGGCGCCGGGAGCGTTGTGCGAGCGTGGGTGATTTTCGCTTGGAAGCGAAAATCAAAAAACCCGCGCTCGCGCCGCTTCAGCCCTGTGAGCCCGGCGGAAGTGGGAGTGCGTCGTGCGGAGCGACGCTCCCACTCCCGCGAGGCTCACGGGGCTGTCGCGCGAGAAAAGGCCCATGCGAAAAGGGCCTTAGTGTCAAGTTGTAGCAGCATGTCTGCAGTAAAAAATGTAATAAAAACTTGGGCCAGGTAAGAATGGGATTCTCCTCTAGCCAATCCTACTATAACTGTGTGTGCGTGACTACAACAGGGAAGTTAAACAGCAGCTGCCTCTAGTGTCCCTTATGGAGTTTTTATGGATGGCAGGACAGAGAAAAGGGGAATGCAGATAAGCCTCCCTCACCAGCTGCCCTGCATCATGTTACATAAGCATAGATCTACAGGTTTAGTCACGAAAATGGAAGTCATAAGAAGTGGAGGCTAATGAGAAAAAAAAGTATATCAAACACATTTTGAAATAGGCTTTCAAGTGGTTTCTTGAGGGTTCAGAAGGTTTTTCTGCACTTATTCAAGGCTTACTTGACTTGGTTGTTTCATTTTTCATGTACATTTTTGGATAAAAAGTTTGCAGAAACACATTGAACTGCTCTTTGTTTTGGGGATGCAAGAGTCTTTCCCTCTTCTTTCTTTGTTATTGCTGCCTCTGGTACCAAATTTTCTGTTAAACAAGTAACATTTAGGAACACATTGACTTCAGTAGCTGAGGTATACCTGTAGAACTGGCTTTATCTGACTGTAGAGGGGATAGTTTTGTCTCATGTACCTTCTTCTGTTCTGTCACTTCTTTGAGACAGATAGACTGGGCCCTCCTCTGGATATAACACTGGATTCTCTCAACTGCACAGCATTCAGTATACAATGGAGAATGCCTCGGCAACATGCAAGCACCATCACTGGGTATACTGTAAGTACATTTTTATTTGGGCAAGAAACAGGTGGAAAAGCATTTCTGTGTCCAGGATAAACCCCAACAACATGCCAGGGTGAAATGGTAATAAAAAATTATAATGCTTCTTCAATTGCTATAATTAAGTCTGGCTTTTTAAAAAGGTGTCAGATAAATTTTAAATGAATAGACAACTGAATTCTGAAGCATTTGGAAAGGATGAATATCTCTGCTGGAGTTAGAACAAAATATGTGTGTCAACCGAAGCACATAACTGACACAAAAATAGTGTTTTCTCTGCAGAAAATGCTGTATCCTGCACAGAAAATGCTGTGTTCTGTGCCAGAAGGGTGGGAATTTAGTTCTGAACTGTGTGCGGTCTTTGAAAACTGTGTGGTTTTCCCAGGATGTTGGCTAGTATATAGGATACAGAAAGAGAAAAAGAAACATCTTATCTCTGAAATTAAGGTAGTACAGATATTAGAGAAATAAGGAAGATACTTGGCAACTATCTTAAAAATCTATACCAAGTTAATGGGCCCAATAAGCTGGAAGAGGTGCATGATTACCTTTGTTCAAAGTGTCTTCCAGCAATCTCCCAGGATCACCAAGAATTGTTAAATAAACCTGTTACCATTACTGAGATCAGTGAAGCAATAGATAGGGCTAAAGCAAAGAAAGCTTCAGGGCCAGACGGACTGACTGTAAGTTTCTATAAACAGTTTAAGGAGCATCTTCTAAAGCCCATGCAGATGATGATGAACTCGATAAATGACTTAAGTACAATTCCGAAGAGCTGGACAGAGGCTAACATAATACCAAAAAACGACCCTTCTTACTTAACATGCAAAGATTTTCGACCCATATCTCTTTTAAATGTGGATTATAAAATTTTTGCCTCCCTCCTAGCTAACCGTTTGAAGATTCTCTCAGATTATCTCCACAAAGACCAGAGTGGATTTATTCCAGGCAGACAAATGAGAACTAATATAAAGACTGTGCTCAGCATACTAGAATTTTATGAGATGCATATTGGGAAAAAGGGTGCTCTCATTCTTTTTAGATGCAGAAAAGGCCTTTGACAATGTCAATTGGTCCTTTCTTATTAAGGTTATAGAAAATATGGAAATGGGGAAGATCTTTGTAAACTGAATAAAAGTGATCTATACTGAACAAAAGGCCCAGATAATAATCAATGGTGATTCACTGGAGAGTATCAAAATTTCCAAAGGAACCCAGCAAGGTTGCCTGTTATTGCCGTTACTGTTCATTTTGACATTGGACATTGGAAGTCTTACTCAAGCAGATAAGGAATGAAGGAATAAAAGGGGTGAAGCTTGGTTGAGATGAATTTAAATATATAGCATTCGTGGATGATTTGGTGTTATTTTTGGAAGATCCACTAAGACAAATTATCAAAGTTAATAAAAAACTTAACAAATTTGGGCACTTAGCAGATTTCAAAATTAATAAACTTAAAACCAAGATCCTCGCAAAGAACCTGAGCCCATTAGAAAAAGAACAAATTGAAAAGAAAGTGGGTATACAATGTGTACAAAAAGTAAAATACTTGGGAATTGAGCTGACGAACAATAACATCATCTATTTAAAAATAATTACCAAAAAAGCTGGAGGGCAATACAGAAGAAACTGGAGTGGTGGAAATCACTCGATTTATCCCTGTTGGGAAGAATATAAGTTATTAAAATGTTGATTCTACCTAAAATCCTATTTTTGTTCCAAATGATTCCAATCACAATCGCTAGAAGCTGGCTACACCAGTGCAAAAAAGACCTTTCCAATTTCATTTGGAATGGGAAGAATCCTAAGATGAAATATAAGTTGATGACAGATACAAGGTGACGAGGAGGCTTTGCAGTACTGGGCTTAAATTTATCCTACAATGCAACTTGCCTTCTGTGGATGAAGCCGTGGATTCTGTTGGATGACGGGAAGCTTCTGGCACTGGAAGGACATGACCTTCATTTTGGCTGGCATGCATACCTATGGTATGGAAAGTCCAAAGTTCAGAAGTCTTTTAAAAACCAGGTTATCCACAGAGCTCTTATCAAGGTTTGGGAAAGATATAAACCCCTGCTTTGCCCAAAATTACCATCATGGGTATCACTTGCAGACGCGCTCTCCATTCCCGGACTTAGAAGATATGGTAACTGGATTACGTATAAGGAATTGCTAAAGCAAAAGGGAGATTTTACCCTGCTGAAAGACCAACAACAGCTGGTGGAAGAGGGTTTTTCAGTACAATGGTTTCCATATTTGCAAATAAAGGAGAGATTAAAAAAAGACTGCCAAAGCGAAGGGGTTGGACTGAGGCCTACTGAATTGGAAGCTTGCTTGTTAAAAGGGGAAAAACATCTACTCTCCAGGTTGTATAGAATGTTACTAACCATTAATTTAGAGAATGAGGCTATAAAGGAATGTATGATAAAATGGGCAAGAGACTTAGGCCGTAATGTCTTTTTGGAAGAGTGGGAAGCAATCTGGAAAGATAATATGACAAACTCAAGATCCTATGCGTTGCAAGAAAACACTTTAAAGATGGTGCTTTGGTGGTACATGGCACCAAATAGACTTGCAAAGATGAATAACCAGATGAAAAACCATTGCTGGAAATCTGCGAATCAAGTTGGTACCTTTTTTCACATGTGGTGGGGATGTGACAGAGCAAAGAAATTCTGGTTTACTATTCGTTCTAATATACAAAAGATTTTAAAAATGAAGATTGAATTAATACCAGACCTTTTTCTACTGGCTATATGGAGAACTGAACCAAGGCTCGACTTCCAAATCAGAAGATTAGTGTGGTACCTTATGGCAGCAGCTAGAATAGTTTTTGCCAGGCACTGGAAATTGACTTCTATCCCTACAACTGAAGAGTGGTTGAAAAAGGTTATGGAGATTGCAGAAATGGATAAGATGACTTACAGACTAGGAAATATGGTAGACAGTAAATTTTACAAGGCATGGGAGCCACTAGCGACATTTCTACTAAGTAAAAAGATTTCTGTTCTCGCTTTTCATTGCTGATCTGTATTTTCAATTAATGAACTCTAACTGAAATCTAATTTGTTTTAACTGTTTCCTTTTTATGTGAGGGAGCAGATCAGAGTATTATTACTATAGTTATGTAATATATTTATGCTCACCAGTCATTAAGGCATTGGAGGGTGAAAATAGTAGAAGATAAGTCACCATTTGTTTTTGAATTTGGAATGTTAAGGGGAATAAGTTTCATACGGTTACCATTTGACTATATAGGATAAAGATGATAGAGTATTAATGGTAACAGTTTTAAACCTAATTAGCTGTTTTCTAACAGAGCAGCTAAGTAAGATTCTCCCCTTTCCTAGGACAGAGAGGTTACTAGTTTCTCTGATTCTGATGATTTATCAAGGCAGTATCCGCATTCCAGATGGAAGCATCCAAATGTTTGTAATTATTTGTGTAAATTATTTTGTTCAATTGACTTGTTGATATGGTTCTTCTTCTATTTATCCTTTCTATTCTCTCCACTTTCCCGCTATGAGATTTGTTTCAGTATTTTTTGTTGATTTGTATATATATTTCGTCATTAATTTTTTTTTTTAAAAAAAGAAAACTGTGGTTTTGGCAGGCTTTCTTGCAATGGGAAGAAAATTGTTGAAATTATTGTTCCCTTCAAAAATGAGATTTGTGAAGAGTTGCATCTCTGTTGCAGATATCCTCTCCCAAGGCTATTTAGGGCTTTGGAGATCAAAACCATCAGCTTCGACTGGGCTTTGAAACAAACTGGAAGTCAATGTAGATGGTACAAGGCCTATACTGTGTGCTCTCTACTCACCAGTAGGAGTCTGGCCATTGCATTTTGGGCTGACTTCTGAACACTCTTCGAGATCTACTCCATCTAGAGCATGTTATAGTGGTTTAATCAGGAGGTACTTCAGTCATGAATCACTGTGGCCAAAATTGATGTCCATTGGAAGAAACACAGCTGGCACACCAGCCAAAATTGAGAAAAGGCACTTCTGGCCATAGCAGTCAAATGTTGTTCTAGGAGCAATGCTGGGTGAAAGAGAACCCTCAAGCTGGGAATCTGCTCTTTCTGAGGGTGTTCTGGCCGCAGCCAGAACAAGGTGTAAGTCCAACCCTTGGTTGGTTTTCCTGCTGATCCTCCTGTCTTTTCTGGATGGAGCTGTGGGTATTACTCTTGAGTAATTCTACTGCTGCCACAAAATATGGAGATCTTAGGCACATCTGCCTATATCAGATATGCAGGTTATGTGAGTATGCTACCCTTTATCCCTCCATTGTACACAACAAGTGTGGAGCTTTCCACTGAGGCAGTCCCACCACTGTGGCCACATGTGGGGGGTCTTTATACCAAACCCATCAAATTTGAAGCCTTCTAGTGCTCACTGCAAACAGTGTGATGGCTTTCCCTGATCCCTACGTCTGTCACGCATAAAGACATCCTCCTGCCTCCTTTGCTGGCTCCAACTGTGGGTTCACTCTAAATGCCCTCAAGGATCATACGAGGATTTATACTACTTTTATCCCCAACAGGACATAACCTTTCCACCTTCAGTGCTGCTGCCACCACAGACACTTTGTCTGAATCCAAGCTTTTAGAATGATAGCAATTCCAGAGGCCCGAACGTGTATATAAAAAGAAAAACAGTATTTACAGATTGTAGTCATAAAAAAGTAGATTTTTATATATATAATCAGAAACACCTAATTCTCTCCTCTCAAGTTAATTCAGACCCTTACCAACCACACAATTCAAACTCCTTTCTCTCACTCCAGCCCTAGTCTCCCACAAAGGCCTCTCAAACACTTTTCCCCTTGCACTCTTCTCAAACCCAAGACAAAACTGACTCCCCTCAAATTCAGACCATTTCTGCACTACACTGTTACAGTGCTATTACTCCAAAGAGCAATTTGGCTGAGAATTCTAAATGCTCCTCCCTAAACTACAAACCCCAGGATTCCATAGGATGTTGAATATGGAATAATAGCACTATAACACTGTAGTGCAGAAATGGCCTCAAACTCTAGCTGCCAGTCACCAACTGCCCCATGCAAATCTCCTCAAACATTACTTCAATCAACATTCACTTCAACACTCCAGTTCTGTCCTTCCAACAGGCACTTACCTCATAACAAACAAATAAATCAAGCAACATTTGTATATACAGACTTGTGACATCACAGAAGCTTCAGTTTATTTAACCTTCATTAAACCTTATTCAGCAATCATTAAAGACTTCCTTCTGGAACCCCACAGGCTAATGGTGATGAGGCCAAACAACAGACCCTCAACACTGCCTTTTGGAAGTATTCAGGCAAATAGCCCCAGAACTACCACAAAATGGTGCCTCGAATTTCATTATGAGGCAAATGATGCAGAAGGAGACTATTACTGAAGGCAACAAATGCTGCTGAGAAGTCCAGTAGAACCAATAGATTCACATCTCTTCTCCTAACCAGTTTCTGGCATAGACCATCCACTAGGGAGGCTAAGGGGTTTCTCTCCCCAAGCTAGGTCTGGACCCAGACTGGAATGGATCAAAGTAACCAGTTTCATCCAGGAAGGCTTGAAGTTGTGCAGCTACCACTTGCTCTAAGACCTTACTTTTAAAAAGGAAGACTTAAAAGAGAAAATGGCTGATTGTTATCTAGAGTGTGCGGTCCAATGAAGAATTTTTCAATGGAGATCTTAACTGCTTCCTTTAGAGGAACTGGGAGATAAATACAGTTGGCCCTCCATATCCACAGAGTCTGTATCCATGAATTCAACCAACCACAGTTTGAAAATATATGTAGTTAAAAAAACCCTAAAAAGCAAACCTTTGAGTTATTCATCATTTTTATATAAGTGATGCCATTTTACTCTACCATTGTATATAATGGGACTTGAGCATCCATGGATTTTGGTATCCATGGGAGATCCTGGAACTAACTCCAGTGGATACTGAGGGCTCATTGTGTGTCAAAGAAGGGCAATCTCCATCATTCAATTGGCCAGCCCTATGCTGACAGCTTTAATCAGCCAGGTAGAACTTTGGTCAAATAAGCAAGTGATTATCCTCACTTTTCTAGGCAATTTGTCTACATTACGAAATTGAAGAAACTGAAACTTATAATCAGAACTGAACAAGTATGTCCCGTGATTGCGTCCTGAGAATCTGTTGTCTGTGTCCAAGTCAGAATGGATCCAAGTGATTTTCTTTGCAAATACAAATTCATTGCAGTGAGTTTCAGAGGTGGCCTCCTTAATAATCTGAAGTTTAGAATACAATAGTTTCTTGGCTAGCTGAAACAATTCTGCTGGATGAGATTGTACCGTTGCAATAACAAGAACAACTTCTTTGCTGCTCTCACCACTGCAGAGTGGGCTCCATCATCACTCTGATCATCTACCCCAACACTTCACTACCCTGAACTTCCTAGAGAATCAAGAAGGCCCAGCTTTGCACTTAACTAAAATGTGCTTAGGAGGGATCATCTCAATACCCTGGGCCATCTCCCCATTTCACATATCAAACAAGATATCAACAAGATCAACAGCTAGAAAATCCTCCAGAGCATTCAGGAATCCACTGTGATCCACTGATCTCTTTTTTAGTGGCATTCTATTAGAGGGTGGACTACATTGCAGTAGTTCCAGCAAAGGTAAACCCGATAAGGTAGTGCTCTATTGATGAACTTTCAATCTCCCTGACAGGCCCTTTTCGCATGGTGTTTTTAAAGCGTATTAGGCACGCTCCCTCCCCCCTTCACGAGCCGCCGTGCCACATGACGTTCTGGCGAATCAGGTGCTATCATGGCCGTGGATAGTGCTGATAGCACGTTTTCTTATTTTTGCCTGAAAGGCGAAAATAACCTCCCTTGCACACATCGGTTGCGGAGCCATCATCCAGTGTGCTTCCGGGAAGGACCCAGGAGTGGGCGGGGTGTGGGCAGTCCCTGCTGCCTGTCCCTCACACAGCAACTCCCAGGGGACGCTCTGCCCAGCAGCAGGCCAGCCGCTGCCCCCATCGCAGCAGGAAACACTGCATGGCACGTCACTGCGAGAGGCCAACCCGGGGCTGCTTTGCCACTCACACTCGAGACAACAGCAGCTCCCGGGGTCCGGCCAACTGTTTTTTTTTTAAAAAAACCAGCGCTATCGTTAGCACGTTAGCACGTTCCCAATGTAGTATGAAACAGCCTGTTGGCAGGATCTATCATGCTAATGTTAAAGAAAGAAAAACCACTGACCAATCAGGGGTGGTGGGGCGGGGACAGGGCAGGACCTGGGCGTGGCCCAGGATGCCGACATGCGGACAAGGCACCAGGCGGGGACTGGTGCTCTCTCGTGAATGCCCTACCATGTGCAGATTGCAGGGGGCTCTCTACTGGGCCTCTTACGATATCGGCAATATCGTGAGGGCTCTAGTTCGTCGCGCTATCAAGGTAGGGTGCGAAAAGGGCTTCTGTCTTGGCCAGCAAATCTCCCCTTAGGCTATGCCAAAACAAGTGAAAAAAAGCAAGCTGGTGAGAGGAATTCACCTGTCGATCTCAGGAGATGCAGAACGTTTGATTTGGTCTTATTGTAAAGCCTATATAAATGTTATTGGTGGCAGCTGGATCTGTCTGAGGACTTAGAGAAGCAGGAAGGAGTGGCATTGGAAAAAACAGAGTGAAGAATTGGGATATAAACCTTCACTTATTTTATTCTTACCTGCAAGAACAAAAGAGGTTAAATCTTTTCTCCCTACTGGGAAGGGAGAATTTTTGTGTATATTTGGACAATTTTTTACATGGGGAGGCAGATTGTGAAAGACTAATTTTCTTGCAGAACAACATTTTAAACACCATTTTTGTGCATAAAAGTGTATTTGGTACAAAATATATTTTTCTGCACAAAATGTTGAGGTTTTGTGCAAACATTTCCTGGACAACTTGCAAAGTGCAAACATCTCAGAGATTAAGCATCTGTGTGTAGATAAACCCTTTCTCGTTGAGAATGAGAAAATTTGTCAACATTTTTTTACTTCTTTAGTGAAGATAGTTCCCCAGATAGTTCATAGAACAGAAAAGAGAATGACAACAAAATGTGCCTCTTTCAACCTCTGGTGAAGGAAAATGTGGAATCTGCAGTGTCCATTTTAAATAATTAAAAAAGTACAACCATCTGTCCCTGCAGGATTTGGTAACCCTAATAAAGAGCAGTCTCTTAGTGATTATACTAATAGCAATTGTCATGATTATAACTATCACTATTATTGTTTTATTATCCTTAAAGTCCTCTCAAAATTGAAATGCAGTAAATGCAAATCAGGACAAGCCTTGCCAGAATGTTTGCAGTTAAGCACAGAAAAAGGAAGCACATACACGTGTGATGTTGTGTAGGGTTGCACTTGATCTGCGGTAGGGGGATTGTGTTACTTTGAAAAGAGAAAGCACAGCAGGTCTGGATTCCTCTGCTGCTCTTAATGCATAGTCAAGTCTTTTGGTGGTCCAGCTGTCCAAACTCTCCTGTGCCTGCTAAAGTAGTGTTAGATTTCAAGCAGATGGGAAGTATTGCTAGCACGATTCATTCAGACTGTATAAGGGGAAGGAGAATCCAGGCTTACCATACATTTCAACTGCCAAGGGATGAGGGTCTAGAATGTTTTTTTTTTTTATGTTAAATGTTTCTTGATTTCCTGTTCTTGATCTTTGCATATTGATTATATAGCTTTTCTTTTGCCTTTTCTTTTTAACAGAGCTATGCAACGCACTCTCATTCATTTGGACAATTTTCTAGGTTATATGATAGAATTTAACATTCTAAACTTGGGGAAGTTACTTTTTTTTGAACTGCAGCTCCTATCTCTAACTAGTATAGCCACGACAATGCTGGGTAAATGGTACTGCAAGTGGGAGTCCACAAGTGTAAACAGTGATGTGGAGTTAATGCACTGTTTTTAGGTTTGCTATTCCTACCCTGTTCTATTGAATATTTCACTATGTATTTTGATGAAATCTAGCCAGATGGGTTGATGTATTATACATTGCAAATTGTGCCAAATTCTTGCATGTCTTTGATGTATTTATATTCTAGTGTTAGCAGTTTCACAACACTTTAACCTTCATTGCTTCATCCTGCAGAATCTTGAGATTTGTAGTTTTGTGAGATTCTTAGAATTCTCTGCTAGGGACCCCTATTGCACTCCCTAACTACAGCACTAAAGCTACTTAGAAGACCATTCTTAGTACTACCACTGTTGCTGGGTGCCTTTAGGTCATTTCTGACTTATGGCAAACCTAAGGCGAACCTATCACAGAGTTTTCTGGAGCAAAGAGGATATGATGCACCCAAAGTCACCCAGTGGGTTTGCATGGTCAAGCAGGGAATCAAACCCTAATCTCCAGGCTGGTAGCCCAATGCTCAAACCACTGCACCGCACTGGTTCTCTTTCAGACCCTTTCCGCAGGAGGCCTGTGTCCTGGTGTGGGGACATGAGAGGAGTGGGACCACAATGATACTTTCGCAAGATGTCACAGTCCTGTTCTTCTCCCATCACCAGCTGGCACGATCATGGAGGAAATCATTGATGGGATTTCCCCATCAATGGCCTGCAATCCAACTCTTCTGTACTTACCTGCCCTGTGGAAGGCCCAGAAGTGCTATGGAGATGCTTTCTGCTCCGGTGCAGCCTGGGAAAGAGCCTGGCTGCACTGCAGAAGGAAGAGGCATGTCCATCATGCTCCCTACTGCAGGGAGCTGGTCTGGTGCAGAGGGGAGCATTCCCATTGCACCCCCTTCCCATCAGAGACACTGCTGGGATCACGACCAGAAGACTGTGGGCAAGGTAGGGTGCAGAAAGGGCCTCAGTTCCACAAGTACCCCGGATTCTTTTGGATGGAGCAATGAAAGCTAAAGTAGCATAAAACTGCTATAAGGGTAGATATGCTTATTATCATGTAGATTGTAAAGGTGGATAGGATTATTATAGCTTTAATAGCTGTGTAGGAAAAGGAATCCTGGCAGGTTGAGCTGTTAGTCTCATCCCTCCCTGACAAGTTGCATATCCAGAAGACCAGCAGCTGCAGAACTATCCCCATTATAGAATCCATTTTCTTCTGTCTGATTAGACTTCATGGTCTTGTAGAAATACACTTAGTACAACCCTAATGCATCTCTACTCAGAAACAAATCCTATTGAGTTCAATGACATAGGGAAGATGATGATGATGATGATCATCATCGTCATCATCATCATCATCATCATCATCATCATCATTTTATCCATTTATATTCCACCTTTCTCCCAATAATGGGACTCAAGACAACTAACAATACAAATTAAAAACAGTACAAACATTCATAAAAGGGGCCTCTCTAGGGAAGGAGTTCCAAAGTCTGGGAGCAGCCTCTGAGAAGGGCCTCTCCCTTGTTCCCACCAAACATGCCTGAGAGGGTGGTGTGGCAGAGAGAAGGGCCTCTCCAGATGATCTTAGAGCTCTAATGGGCCCATAAAGGGAGCCCATTATAGGTTAAAACCAGTACTGCCCGAAAACAGACCAGAAGCCAGTGGATCTGTTGCAATGAGGGAGCTGTGTGGTCCCTGTAGATAGCTCCAGTTAACAACCTGGCTGCAACTCCTTGGGCCTACTGTAGTTTCTCTGCACTTTTCAAAGGCAATCCCACATAGAATGCATTACAGTAATCCAAACATGATACAACCAAGGCATGTACCTTCATGACCAGATTTGACTTCTTGGGAATGGGTACAATTGGCACACTAGCTTTAACTGTGCAAACGCACTTCTAGTCACCAGGCCCCCACACTCAGAGCTGCATTCAGGAGTACGCCCAAACTGCAAACGTGTATTTTCAAGAGGAATATAACCCCATCTAGCACAGGCTGAATTCGCTATTGATTGACCAGGGCCATTTCCACACTAGATTGTTACAACGCTTTTATTCCACTTGCAACATCCTCTGGAATCCTGGGGTTTTCAGTTTCGGGAGGAACCAGGTGGCCCCTCCCTAAACTGCAAACCCCAGGATTCCATAGGATGTTGCAAGTGGAATAATAGCGCTATAACAGTCTAGTGCGGAAATGGCCCAGGAAGACATCTGTCTTGTCTGGATTAAGTTTCAATTTGCTTGCGGTCATCCAGTGCATTACAGTTGCCAGACACCAATTTAGCACAGGAACAGTTTCGTTGGAATTAAGTAGAAAGGAAGTAAAGAGCTAGGTATCATCAGCATATGGTAACACCTGACTCCAGAACTCCAGACAATCTCCCCCTGTAGTTTCATGAAGATGTTAAATAACATGAGGACATGCTTGAACCCTGAGGGACTTCACAGGTTAGTGGCCAAGGACTTGAGCAGCAATCCCTCACAACACCCTCTGAGAGGGCCCCTCCAGGAAAGAATGGAGCTACTGTAAAACAGCACCTCCAAGCCCCATTCCAGCAAGGTGACTTAGAAGGATAGCATGGTCAATGGTACTGAAAGCCACTGAGAGGTCCAGAAACTTCCAGTTTCTAGTTCCTTGCGTACGTCATCCACCAAGGTGATCAGTGCTGTCTCTGTTCCATAACCAGTTCTGAAACCAGACTGAAATGGATCTTGATAATCCACCTTATCCAGGAACCTCTGGAGTTGAGAAACCACCACGTACTCCAATAACTTGCCCAAAAATGGAAGGTTAGAGACTGGCCTATAGTTATCTAATACAGTGGGGTTCTAGGAAGGCTTTTTCAGAAGAAGTCTTACCACAGCCTCCTTCAGGCATGTTGGGACCCTGTCTTGTTGTAAAGAGGCCATTAATCAGGTAAGCGGTATATAGTATTG
Organism: Ctenosaura bakeri; assembly: GCA_948474755.1. NCBI lineage: Eukaryota > Metazoa > Chordata > Lepidosauria > Squamata > Iguanidae > Ctenosaura > Ctenosaura bakeri. Next base: position 116,728 of record CAOLHI010000278.1, read on the forward strand.
GAACTGAAATGTATTTGTGTGCTTTTGAAAATTTGTGTCTTTAACATTATATGTGCATAAATATGTTTGCTGGAGAGCTGATCATTTTACTTCCTACCACTAAAAAGAGTAATCTGTTTGAACCTGCATGGTGCTAATACAGTGGCATTCTTACTACTTTACCTCTCTTAACTATCACCTTCCCAAGGTCTATTATGCTGAGGTCAAGGCTGATAAACCAATTAGACAGCAGTCTCATGATGTGCCTCTCAGCCTGGACATGCTTGGCATGGTGAGTACCTAACTTTATGTATATGTAAATAACTAGAGGTTTTTTATGTCAGTTTTCTAATAAATGGAATGTTTATCAGCAAATGGACTCCGTTTTGATGTGGTCCGGTACTACAGAGATAGAAAAAGGATTCAGTTAGATATACATAAGGATGGAAGAGAAAATTCATTTGGTTTGCATTTGAATGCAGACTTGCATAACTCCACAGAAATGAAATTATGCTGTGAAATGTATATTTTTCTGAACTTTGCAGTGAGGTTCTCCAATGGAAAACAAAAAGAGCACATACAGAAATGCATGTGTTAGGGAAAACATGCCCAGAAACACATACAGTTTTTCATGCAAACTTTTAAGAAGGTATCAGTGTCTGGGACGAACTGAAGTGAAGAAGAGGAATTGAGAGAAACCAGAATGGACCTACACACACATCACACTATTTTTGTAATGTAAACCTGCGAGTGGCCACCCAAGCTGTTTTTGCAGCCCTCAAGAGCCCCCAACCCTGATATTTTTCAAGTGGCAGAAATAATTTGGTTTAATTCACATTGTATCCTGCATATAGTAGAGCTGTTGGAGGGGACAGATACGGCCATGCTTTTGGACCTTCCCGGGCTATTTTAAGACCAAAGAGGCCTTTTTCAAAACTTGATGTGATTCCCAGTTCACTCCTGCTTTAAAAAAATTCTCTCCTGGGCCAAAAAACAGTTCAGGGAGTCCAAAATGATGGCAGAATTTTCCCCATGCCTCTTATGGGCTGCAAAATATTTTGAGGAAAAGAGGGTTACACAGGGACACATGGGGAGGGCTAAGTTTCAAAATGGAGGTTTTCTGTGTTTGATAGAAGGTTTCACTGTTTGTCATTCCTTTCCATTTTCTGTCTCTGTGCCAGTACTTGGGAGTTAGGATTGCCCTCTTCTTTTTCTCCTGGAACTCCTTTGACTCATCACTACATAATAAGCAGAAAGTCAGTGCATGTGAATTTTTCTGCCACTGCAAAAAAACCTCACACCTTTTGTAGGGTCTTATGCCATGCAGCTCTTAATTTCACAGCAGCTTCAAAGAATAAAGATAGAGGCTATGACTGTTGGCATCTTAATGTTTTTGGCATCTAACTCCTATTAGATGAACAGCATAGCTGATGCTGAGGGCTTATGGGAACTGTAGTCCAGAAACATCTAGAAGGCTATGACTGCGTGATCCTGCTCTGGACTTTAAATCATAGCAGAAAGTGGTAGTATTTCTTAAAGAAAGCAAGCATCTGATTTTCTTGTTATCTTTCACCTTCACTGTTTAAAATGCACAGTTTTGAGAAGCTAAAATTCAAGGAATTTTTCTATCTGTGTGTAAAATATATGCAGTGCCTTTCTATATTCTGATTCCAAGCATGGCATTTTAATTAAGGAAGAGTCAATATGCATATACCATTGCTGTTATGTGCCTTCAAGTTTTTTCCAACTTATGGTGACCCTAAGACAAACCTATCATGGGGTTTTCTTGGCAAGATTTGTTCAGAGGCAGGTTGTCTTGGCTTCTCTCTGAGGTTGAGAGAGTGTAACTTCCCTAAGCTCATGCACTGAGTCATACTGTCCAACATTCCACAGGTGAAAACTGGGATGCATGTGGCCAACCAACATCCACACCACCTTGTCCAGACTGTGGTCAAGATGCAAAAGTTATTAATGAGAAAGAACAAACAAGCTAGGAGAAGCTGCAGCATTTCCTTTTGCCTGAGTTTCCTGGGAAGAGCAACATGCTGTCCCTTTCTCTCCTCTCCCCATGCTGAGTTAATGGAGTCCAAGCTACTTTTTCCACTTTGAACTCAGTTTGTGGCATTGAAAAACTGAAGAGGGAGAGTGGGAAGAGGAGGGAGAAACTGGGATATTTTAAAAGGAGCTTAAAAAAGGGAATGGCAGAGAATTAACTGGGACTGTCCCTGCCAAATCAGGACAGTCAGGCCCTTTTCACATGGCATTTTCAATGTGAAAAGGCCCCTTGAGTGTCGTGCACATGTGAGGAGCAGTCCACACAACACACTCACATTTGTGCGACGCTCCAGGGCCTGGCAGGGACCACTCATGCGTTTTTCATTTTCGGCTTGAAGCCAAAAATGGTGTGTGGTCATGCGTCGCTCCGGGGCCCCATGCACACTTACCTTGTGTGCGGAGCCTCAGTAACTGGGCCGGTCACGCCTCCTGTCCAGTGCAGCCTTGGAAGGTCCCAGGCTGCACTGTGAAAGGAAGAGGCGGGCTCTCATGCGAGCAGGAAGCTCGTGCGGAGCTGAAGGACCCCAGACTCTCTGGGGTGTGCAAACCCCGCATCCCAGCACCGTGAAAAGGTAAGGTGCGAAAAGGGTCTCAGAAGGGGATAAAGTATAAGTAAGTGAATAGCTACATTAGTCTTGCACAGTGAGCTGTGACATATGGCACCAATCAGTACTTTTCCATGTAAACTATTGTATTAAGGTGTCTTCATGCCATTTCTGTGCACCAGAAATAAAACAGTGACTGAATGAGCAACAGAGCACATTAAACTGTAACACTGTGTGCTTTGTGTGCTAATAAGACTTTATCTTTGTAGGTGGGATGGAATTTAAAAATAGCTGTCTGTGATGCTCTTCTTTGCTGATGAATGCTGCTGGCTTGTAGGTGTTTAATTCCTTAAGGAGTGAGATTTCAGTCCTTTCATGCACACCTACAAGCCCCATTCAAGCAAGTGAGCCTGGAAATACACTGAAGACTATGATTTCTTCATTTCTGTCATTGCAGTTCTGCTTTTATTTGTGTCGTGTTTTCTTTTGTCAACTTGAATTTGTTGAGTCTCAGACTGGAAAAAAGGCAGGATATACATAAGTATGATAATAATAGTATTGCGCTCCTCAGAACTTCAGTTCTGAAAGGAAGGAGGCTTCCTCTGCCTCCTCTTATTCACAAGTAAGGTTGGCAGCTGGTCAATTCCTGGGTTCTTAACAAGAACTTCCTAAGCACAAATTGGCTTCTGACACATTACTGCTTGCTGAATGCTGCCCAGCAGACTGCTCTTAATGAGACAGCTGGTCCAAATGTTGTCATACTCTGCTCATATATGCCTGTTGCTGCTATAGAATAGTTAGACAAACTATCCTCCTTGGCTACCCAATAAGCATAACCCTAATAAACAGAGCTTGAAAAAGTTATTTTTTAGACTACAGCTCCCAAAATCCCCCAGTCAGCATGAGTTTGAAATTCTCAGACTGGTCATCCAAAAAGGTAACTGTTCCAAGCTCTGCAGCTTATAAAGTTAGCCCCCAAAGTTTCTGATTGGGAGAGATTTTCAGTACTAAGAGGTGACTCACTATGGAGTAAAATGATTGCAGGACCTTTCTTCACTACACTGACCATTTCTGCACGTCACCTGCTTGCGAAGGTGGGGGGGTGCCGTTCGCACAAGCAGCCTCTTGCGCAAGGCACTCGCATCGCTCCTCTGTTCTCCCGCAGCTTGGCTTCCTGGTCGCACGACCGTCGCATGAGCGCCCCTTCCTTCCTTCCGCAGTGCAGCCTGGGAGCTGTAGGCTGTGCTGGGGGAGGAAGCACGACCGGCCCACTCATCCAATGCACCGCAGAGGTAAGTGCGCAAGGGCCCCAGGAGCCATGTGCGATCGTGCAGCATTTTTTACTTGAAGCCGAAAATGAAAAGGTGCGTGCATGGTCCGCTTTAGGCTCTTGAGCATTGCGTAAATGGGAGTGCATCATATGGACCGCTCCTCCCGTTTACGTGATGCTCAAGGGGCCCTCTCGCATAAGAAACTGCGTGCGAAAAGGGCCACTGTTATGGTGCTATTGTTCCACTTTCAACATCCTATGGGGTTTGCAGTTTAGGAAGCGGCATTTAGAATTCTCAGCCAGAGAGCTCTTTGGCCTCAGTAAATGACAAATCCCAGAATTTCACAGGATGTTGAAAGTGAAATAATAGCACTATAACAGGATAGTGCAGAAAGGCCCACTGTCTTCTCACTGCACTCTCCTCCCCGCTTCCTCCTGGCTTCCACCATCATTCTCCCAGCACTTCTGATTCATTTTTCAATATTCGTCTCTCTTCCATCGCCTCTTCCTAATAAACCCCTCTTTCTTCCCGCTGACTTACTTGAACAGATAAGTAGATGTACTTTACGAGCTCAGCCCCATTTCTGGTAATAACAGCATGTGGTTGTTTGCACCTGGAAGTCCCTCTGCATAGAGATGTCTGCTTCTTAGGCCCTTTCTGCACCTTACCTTTTTCCAGCGCTGGGGTGCGGGGATCACGCGAGCAGCCTCCGGCGAAAGGCTGTCGTGTCCCTGCTGCTTCAGCTCTGCACAAGCTGCCTGCTCGCACAAGAGCCCAGCCTTTTCCTTCTACAGTGCAGCCTGGGAGTTTCCCAGGCCGCACTGGGGCAGGAAGTGCGACCGGCACGGCTCTGGAGGCTCTGCATGCCAGGTAAGTGTGCGCGGGGCCTGGGAGCAATGCACGATTGTGCACCATTTTTGGCTTCCGGCCGAAAATGAAAAGGTATGCAATCGGCGCCTGCTGGCCCCTGGAGCATCACGCAATTGTGAGTGCATTGTGCAGATCGCTCCTCACAATTGTGCGACACTCCAGGCACCCTTTCTCATGGCAAATGCCATGCAGAAAGGCCTTAATGACAGCCTGGATTACATGCAGCAAATCTCTTTCTACATCTGCATTTGGGTTTCCTTTCCTGCAGTTGTGAACCTGTGTTGTTGTAGCATTATTGTAGAAAAAGAGGAGACGGTGTCATAACTGGATTTTGAAAAATCATATGCCCCTTTATCTCTTCAGCACAAATTCCTTCTGTACAGTCTATAGCAGTGTGCAGCTTTATGATATGAAGGAGCTGCATTGCTCTCCCGCAACCTCTTGCTACCCTTTGCTGATGAAATTTGTTGAGCGTCCTCCAGCATTTTCACAGGTGAAAGCCAGGACACATGTGGCCATGCAACACCAGAGTGTGTTCAAGATGATGAAAGTTATTAATGAGAATGCATAAGCTAGGAGAGGCTGCAGCAGTTTGCTTTTGCCTGAGCCTACTGAGAGCCACCTCCTCTCTTTTCCTCCTTGATGAACTAATTGAGTTGTGGACTACTTTTGCACATGGAACTCAGTTTGCAGCAATTGAAATAAGCTGAGGAAAGTGGGAGGAGGAGAAAGAAACTAAAGGGGAAAGTGGGAGGAGGAGAGAAAGAAACTAAGGGGGAAAGTGGGAGGAAAAAGAGAATCTGGGACATACTAAAAACAATTGAAGAACTGGGATAACAGAGTATTATTGTCATGTACAGGAGAACCTCTGATCCAGAGAACACACTCTGAAGTTAACAGTAGTTTAATCCAAGGATAGTCATGGGTAACAGCTGCACACTTCCACAGAACTTGCCAGAACTGAATTGTACAGCCGCCTTACATTTTCTTATAAGCAACCCATTACAAATTTGTGTGGGCTAAGCTTTCACTGGTTACTAAAGCATTACCCTGTATTTCCCAGAAAGGTGCTTTTCCCAGACTTTCTCTACCCTGAGCAGTTGTTGACTTACTCCCTTAGTCCTCTCCGTTATGTCAACAACACTTTGTTCTCGTAACACACTTCACATTTCTTTTCTTGCCTTTGCTCTGCAGCCCCCTCTCACTTGTGTGGTTATATCATAGCAATTCCATACATATAGGTAATTTGCAAATGGAGTCTTATACATGACAGCAAGCATAGCATTCAGCAGAATAAGGGATATGCAATGTAACATAAGTATATATACATATGCATGTATATGTATTTATATGCGTGAATGAAACCATGGTCCCTTCTACCTGTTTCCGTAAAATACTGTGGGAGGGAAGCATCGTGACCTGGCCATTATTCAGAGCGGTCCTTGTCAAATTGGGACAGTTGGAAGGTATGACAGAGTGCTGTGAGGCCCTAGAGCAGAATGTCTTTTCACGTTCAATTCACCATAAGGTCTTTAAAATATCCTTCAAAGTGAATTGCTTTTCTGGTTTTTTTTTTTCCTAAATAAATTTGATAGCTATATGTTCCAAAGGAGTTTTCTTATTCGACTACTGCTGTATCTGTGCTTAAAGTGTTTTATTTTCTTTCATCGCTCTGTGAAGTACCATATTCATTTTGAGTAGATTACTCTGTAAGCTGTAAAAATGCTTCATACATACTTTGCATGAATGAATTATGCTTTCTCACTTCTACCCACATTACAGACTATATATATTGAATAAATACGTTTAGAGATGTAATTATGGCACTTTTTAAAGAATTTTTTTTTCTTTTGCCAGGGTCCAATGGATGGTCAAGCAATTTTTGTGAGTATTATTTATTATTTTTTAAAAACAAAAGAAAAAAATAACAACAAACCCACTGCAGGAATTGAGTGCATGGGTCATGCAAAGTGGGTGTGTGTTGGGTGTATGTGTAGAGCTCTAGCATGATTGAGTCCAGTCCAGGCTCTGTCTGATCTCCCATACTGCTTGAAATACAAAACATAAGTGTTAACAGAGCAACAGTTGTCAAGCCGGCAGGAGCCAAGGCAATATCTGTTGTGGATTCAAGTGTAATGAGAAGCCAGAGTTTGTAAGCCACCAACAAACCATGATTTCTGATTGTGGTTTGTGAAAGGCTAGTAAAGCATTTCTTGGCCGAAAGGGTGCATTTAAACACAGCCAGCAGCTAGAATTAAACAAGCAATAGCCCGGCTGTCAATATGGGTGACTGTGGTCAGTATGCACTATGGGTAATGATGGTCAATGCATATTTCCCCATTTTTAAGGGGAATCTGTTTCTGCCACCATTAAAAAACATAGGCTCCTTGTAAGGTGGAGGACAGAAGTGGAAAAGAGTGCAGCTGGTTTTTCTGTAAATATTAGTGACGGTGGAGGTCAATTTTAGATGGTGTACAAACTGGGTTGAAAAGGTAAATAGTAACTGAGTTTGGAGACATGTACCTGAATAAAGAATAAAATGTATCTTCAGTTGTCAGAGTTACTGTTTGGAAGGATTTGGAATTTAGGAGTAATAAACAAAGTTCCTTGTAACTACTTATTTTGAGGGAACAATGAGAATGTAATGAAGGTGCATTCTGAAAATAATGTAATAGGAACAAGGTTGCTTTACTGATGGAACAAATCAAGTTTTATTATTTCTAAAGGGCACTGCAAGTCAGCATTTTGCCTGGAATTTTGTGCCATGTTGTTAGTCGTAAGGTTGTTTTTAAAAAGCGAATAATAACAAGCAATGGACACTGCAGTGAATAATGCCACAAGTTACTTTTTCAACACTGTTAATATGTAGTGACAATGAGTTACTTCCCAAATGCTGCTAAGAAGTTAACAAAACAAAACAAAAGAAACAAATTACTGTTATAAAGTAACATTGTAAGCTCTTTTCTTGGGGAGGCAAGAGTGAAATATTCATAGAATCATAGATAGAGCTGGAAGGAACCAAAAAGCCCATCTAGTCCAATCTGCTGCCATGCAGGAATATTCGACTAAAGCATTTCTGAAAGATGGCCATCCAGCCTCTGTTTAAAGATCTACAAAGAAGGACAATTGATCGCTCTCTGAAGCAACCCGTTGCACTCTTGAACTGGTTCTTAAAGTCAAGAAGGTCTTCCTGATATTGTAATTGGAATCCATTGGTTCATGTTGTAGTCTCTGAAGCAGCAGAAAACAAGCCCACCCCATCTTCTCCATAATATCCCTTCAGATATTGAAAGATGGCTATAATGACATCTCTCAGGTCTTTTCGCATGCCACTTTGAACGCGAAATGGCCACAGGAGCAACGCAGAATTGCAAGGACTGTTCTGTATGATGTTCTCGCGATCGCACGGCACTCCCTTAGCAATCCCGCAGCAATCACGGATTATATCAGTTTTGGCTCTTTGCCGAAAATGACCTGTGATTGCACATTCCTCCTGTGTCCCTTCCGCACTTACCTGGTGTGCAGAAACTCAGGAAGCGCGATGGCTGCGCTTCCTCCTCACCCAGCACAGCCTGGGAAAATACCTGGCTGCGCTGTGGAAGGAAGGGGCGGAGCTGTCACATTTCCTTCTATCCAGCATGAAGCTGGTGCAGAGGGAATCACAGGGGACGCGATTCCCTCCCACAAGAGGCTTTTTGCGCGATCCCCGCACAACGGCACCGTGAACAAGGCAAGGTGTGAAAAGGGCTTCAGTCTTGTATTTTCCATGCTTCAGTAAAGAAATGAATAAGGAAGTAAGGACCATTCCTGGAAAGTGGCAGCTTTTCTGTATCCTTTGCCATCCTAGGCACAGCATTTATGCCCAAGGGCTATTACCCAGCTTTGGTAAAAGACAACTAGGAAAAAAATGAAAAGTTCCTGCTTTTTTTGCTTCCCTGCTGTGAGAGATGAATCACTTTAAAACAGCTGATGCTGCACTCCAGTAGCTAGCCTATGGGCCTGAGAGCTTTGACTCTGGACTTCCAGTCTTGGCTTTAGTAAAGAAAGCAATTTTCATTCCCTCCCCCTCTCCAGTTGTCTCAGGGGTGTGAACTAAGAAGCTGTGGCTGAGTCTCCATATTCATTCTATTGACAAGGGAATTAGCAGGAGGGAGGGGAGAAGAGGAACACAATGAGATTTGGCAAACAAATGACTTGCTTTCTGCACCTGGAAATACTATTTCAAGCTGTTTTGAAGTTGCTGTGGTTTTCCATGTACTGTGAGTAAGACTTTTAAGTGTTTAGAAATGAAAAGAGTAGGCACAGGGGAGAAGAACTGAAAAAAAAAAATAAAACTTGCAGAATGGCTCTGACATGTCATAATTGAAATTTCCATGTACTCTTTATTTCAAATTATCTCAGACATTTATTTCTTTTAAAAAAGTGTAAGTCACATTTTTAGGGTAAAAACCCTCTTGGCTACTAAACCAATCCTGTGATCTTGCTATGCTAAAAAGATACCATGCTGTGACCCATGCTGGCTTAATGTCGTTGTCATCCTCAGCACTTTGAGAAGGAAGGCAGAACAGCCATGGAAAGAACAGTTAATGTAGCATCATCAATAGACCAGACTGTCCAAAGTTTTACAGATGAAAACTGGGACACATTTGGCTGAACAACATCAGCATGGCCAAGATGACAAGAGTGATTGATAAGGAAGAATGCATGAGCTAGAAGAGGCTCCAGCACTTTGCTTTTGTCTGAGTCTGCTGGGAAGAGCAACTTCCACCGCCTCCTCTCCTTCCTCTCCCCTCTGCTGAGTTAATTGATTGCAAACTACTTTTGCATTTTGAACTCAGTTTGCAGCAGTTAAAGTATACAGTAGGACCCCCATATCCACAGATTTATTATCCACTGATTCAGTTATCCACAGTTGGTGACGGGCATGCAGAGAATGGGAGAGTGCCCACTCTTCACACCTTTGCCAGCTAGAACTAGCATGCTAGCATGGCCGGTAGCGACGGACGTGCAGAGAATGAGCGATGGCCCACTCTGCACACCCCTTCTGTTTGGAGCGAGCAAGCGGAGGCTCCGGGGCGTGCAGGGATGCGGTGAATGCTGGACCTACATGCTGCTGCAGACCTGAACCGGGGCACCCACACAAGCTCAGGCCCTGGAGCATGCAGGGATGCGGCAATAGCCGACCCTACACGCCACTGTGGGAGAACTGTACTTTAAAATCGTTCTTTTGAGGTGTTGACAGGGCGTTCTCTACTGTCCGTGGATTTCAGTATCTGCGGGGGCCCCAGGACAAATCCCCCACAGATCCCAGGGTCCTACTGTAGTCCTCTTTCCACATTCAGAGGCTTGACCTTCACAAATTATTTGCAAGGCATGCACACATGCCTCCCCCCTACTCCGCATTCTCCTCCCCCCACCATTCCCTTGTGTTTTGCTGGGCATGGAGAAGGAATGCAAGACCTGGACAGAATGAAAGGAAACGGAGAGGAAGGCACACATGCACCTTTCTTCTCTCCCTCCGAGCTCCCCCTCCCATTCCCTTAGCTCTGGCCCTAGCACACCAAAGGGAAGGGAAAGGGAGGGGGAAGCCCCGGATGGGAATAGGAGGGGATCATGGGAGGGAGTTATTCATAGTTTTTCTAATTTTGGGAAAGTTCTGTGACCCAAACCTTCATAAAAGTGGAGGGGGCACTGTAAATGGAGGACAAGGGGAAAGTGAGAGGAGGAGAGAGAAACTGGGACATTTTAAAAGCAGTTGAGAAAGTGCAACAACAGAGGATTAATTGGGACTGTTCCTCCCCACATCAGGACAGTTGGAGGGTATGACAGACACTCTCCAGAATAGTTAGGCATTACTGTGGCAGGTATCAATCATGTCATAGGACACTGTTAGTCAAGTGTAGAACGCACCAATAAGACACAGCACCATCCACGGTGCCATGCTGTCATTGCCCTAGTGTAGACTTTCTGAAAACTTGTGCAGCTGGTGAGTACTGGAATATAAAGCAATCCATGAAAAACTAGTGACAGTTGGGGCACAGAATTTTCAGTGTTTATAGAAGAATGTCAAACCCATTATCCAAATCCTCCTGATTAACAAAAGGAGTTAAAATCAGCGTTTGGAAAAGTTACTTTTTGGAATCTTGGGAAATCTGGGAGTTGAAGTCCCAAACGATAACTTTTCTAAGCTTTTGTAATGTACAACTTAGTTGTTTTTGAGGGAAATTTCAGATTAGAACATCTGTTTCTGTTGTGTCCTTGTGGGCGTTGAAGTTGTTAGAACTTCACTTCATGCTGCTATATGGTTTTCTTCTCTGTTGGTTCAAAATTAAACTAGATCATGCACTTATGTTGCCTTTTGATGGTGTAGCAGGAGGCTGTGTCACCTTGCTTTCAACAGCAAGCCTCTGTAAGCAGCAAACAGACCTTCAGCACAAATGTCTGAATTGTACACTGAGATGTTGGTGCAGGTCAGGTTCATGTCTCTCCTTTGGAGGAACTTTGAAGAAGAAAAACAACTGGCCTTGGTTTGTGTTTTTATGTGATTCCTTATTAGCAAAACTGGCTTTCCTGTGATACTTCTAATTCTTTGCCTTTTAGACTTAGATGAAGAAAAGAAGACATTTAGCCACATACAAGTGGAGAACACACTGCACCTGAGCAACGCTAGTCATTGCTTCTACTTTCTCTTTGTCTGCAGAGAAACAGGAAAAATAAGAAAGAATTGCCCTTACAGTCTAAGGAGATTTCTCTGGATAATAACAATCAACAACTCAAAGCAGACATGATGTTGATTGCGGGGTTGGTGCTGACAATAGCAGACCTGTGTTGTGTTCTCCTTCCTCTAGGCCAGAGATGGGGTATGTGTGCTCTTTCAGCTGTTGTCCAACTGCAGTTCCTATCATATCTCACAATAGACAATGGCCATTTCCACACTAGGCTGTTATAGTGCTATTATTCTACTTTCAACATCCTATGGAATCCTGGGGTTTGCAGTTTAGGGAAAGGCCTCAAAGGGGGCCTCAAAGGCCCTTCCCTAAACTGCAAACCCCAGGATTCCATAGGATGTTGAAACTGGAATAATAGCACTGTAACAGCCTAGTGCAGAAATGGCCTATGTTTAGGGATGAAGGAAATTGTAGTCTAGCAATATCTGGAGAGCCACACATTCCCCTTCTGTGCTCTAGCCCTAACAAATAGCTAATTAAATATATATGCAAGTTCAGTCTCTCTTATCCAAAATACTTGGAACCATAACTGTTATGTATTTTAGACTTTTTATGGAATACGGTATCTTTTCGGGCTAGCCGCACATCTTGTTCATTCTCTACTTGTGTTGCGTATGAGACATGAGGCTGGAAGGAGACTGGTGATCTGTGAATTGGTAGAAATCCAAGAGTAGTACTCAGCAGAAATTGGTGCTTCCTGACATTTCACAGATCCTTAGGCTCTTTCTTTTTGCCACCAGTCGCCCAGTTCTGCCTTTGAGGTGACAGCTCAGATCTGAGCACTGCAGCCACCGCCTCGAAGGTAGAAGCAGGCAGCTAGTATCAAAAAGAGAGAGACGAGAGATCTGAGAGATGAACGAGCAGGAGCTCTGCAGCCACTGCCTTGAAGGCAGAAGCAGGCAACTGCTGGCAAAAATTTTGGGGTTTTGGAGTTTTCAGATTACAGATTTCCAGATAAGGGAGGCTCTACTTGTATGACCTCATCATATACATTTTGGCCTTCTGCTCTCTGCTGATATTTTTATTGAGATCACAAGCAGAGAAATGCAAAAAATGCATGACTTCCTGCATTTTTTTTTTTACTATACCTGCAAAGGAGGTTATGAATCATTAAATGACTTGGGTCTCAGCTACTAGAAGGACTACTTCCCTGGCCTTGCTGATATCAGCCATTCTTCTGGTTCAACAGTAAATGTAGTAGGTGGTTTGTGACCAGAGAGGGCCTTCTTGATTGTGGCACTTTGCTTTTGGAATGGCATTTACTCTTCAGTCTGAGAAAGTTTTTTTTCTTAAAAATGTCCAAACATTTCAGCATGTTGAACATCTGTTTTAGTTGCTGTTTACTGTTTTAGCCCGCTCTTTTATTGACTCCTGCTATGTGTTTTCTTGTAAGAGTTTTTGCTGCATATGTTTATTCTTTTAATAGTATTCTACAAAAGGAGTTATATTGAAGGGTAGTTTACAGAATTTTCTAACATGGGGTTGCTGTTTTTAGCCACAACTCATGGACAGTGCTGTACCTAGTCTTGGCCCAAGAGCCACCTTTCTTAGGCTATTTCCACACTATAGCGCTATCATTCCACAACATCCTATGGAATCCTGGGGTTTGCAGTTCAGGGAGGGGCCACCGCCCCCCCAAACTGCAAACCCCAGGATTCCATAGGATGTTGAAAGTGGAATGAAAGCGCTATAACAGTCTATTGCGGAAATGGCCTTAGCTTAGTGCACACTGCATGTGTTAGGCTCCAACTGCTAGGACCTCCCACCAACAAGCTGCACACGAGGTGTCTTTTGAACTTATCGGATTATGCAAAATGTTGCTTGATGTTCAATTACACAGCTACTTCTGTTACTGCCCTTTAATTTATCTTTTCTACTTCTCCCCTATATATTTTTTTTCAAAACAGGAAGTGGTTATTGGGGATTTGAAACCAGGGACCCTCCATCGTGTAAGCGTAGGAGCTTACGGCTGGGCAGGAAAAGGTAGACCCAGCATGCCTAGAAATGTAACAACTTTATCACAAGGTAAAAGCTGTGTGAATATTTTCCCATCAGGGATGTTGACTGGGGCAGTGGTAATGTCAAGGCTTGCATTTTCTTTTTCCTGGAACATACGTGGATGGAGACACAAGTAAATACCAGTGTGGAAAGCAATGGGCATTTCAAAGATACATCTGGTCACAGGGCAAGATGTAGTTGGAGTGGTGGAACAGTCAGAAGTATAATTAAAGATTTGAAAGGATAGACACAGACTGATGTACTTTCCTTTTACCTTTGTAAACTCCCTTGAAAAGTTTGTTTGTTTTTAACCAGGAAGGCATTGGGAGATTTCTTTTACTTCGGAACAGTTCCACCCATAACTTTCTAGCAGTTTCTAACTATTCTTTGTCATGGCTGTTTGCATTGCCTATCTCATCCATAGACCAAGGCCCTTTCCGCAGCACGGCATCCTCCTGGCATGGGGATGCGAGAGGAGCGGGACTGCAACGTCACTCCCACATGACATCATCACAGTCCTGCTCTTCTTGTGTTGCCAGCTGGTGCAGTCACAGGGTATATCATTGATGGAGAAACTCTGTCAATGATCGCCAGTTGCAAGACCGTTTCATCACAACCGACCATGCAAAAGAGCCGGAAGTGTGATCCCCACAGCAACATGGGAAGAAGGCCAGCTGCAGTGTGGAAGGAAGGGGCCTGTCCCTTGTGTTCCCTTCTGTAGGCAGCTGGCCGGGTGCGGAGAGGAGCACTGAGGACATGCTGCCACCCCAGCAGAGGCAGTGCTGGAATTGCGATGGGATGATGCACAAGAGTGTCATCCTGCAGAAAGGGCCCAAGTCAGTTAAAGCAGTACTTTTCCCACAACGAACTTGATTTTAATATATAGAAACTAATTCTGTTTGAGCCTTTTTAGACTCCATTGCTATGTACACCTACACAGGAGTAAGCTCCACTGAACACAGCATGATTTACCTCTGAGAAAAGATGGTTGTTCTGTGGGATGAATAAATGTGATTCTGCATCAGTTGCTTTCTGCTCTCTCCCTGCCCCGACCAAATCTACTTTTCCCACCAGGGTTATATTGTTTTGCATCAGGAGACTTTTAAAAGCTGAATCTGACTCTTTAACTCAGAGATGAACAAACTCCAGGTTTATGCGGTCTGCTTGGGGGTTTTTAGACTTCAAAGGAGTAGACTTGTTATCCTCTTGCAACTTATAAGGGAGGAAGGGGGAGGGAGATGGAGGAAATTGATTAACAGCACGTTTAAAACTAACTGATTTTAGTTTCACATGAGCTTTCATGGATACAAACCCACTTCTTCAGATGCAGTACAGAGTGAAATTAAAGCCTCGGGTTGTCGGGAGTCGGATGGAATGTAATAGGATCCAGAAAGATGCAAATCATGTATCCCTTGCCCTAAACTTTCAAAGGGCTGGGTGAAGTGATACAGTTCTCTCAGATCTTTACGGTGGTCAATTAGTGTGGATGTGTGAAAGCAATGAATCGACTTTTTACTAAAAGCTTGCTCTCCACGTGTCTGGAGCCAGATGTAGTATAGTGGTTCAGATGGGCGGAAATATGCCGAAAGGAAGAGAATACTTCTAATCTGCACCACCAATAATTTCAGAGAGTCACACAGATATCTGCTATTGATTTTTTGCCCAGAGCATTCCAATTCAGTAACATCATTTAGGAGGAGAAAGCTTTTAAGCTGCTGCTGCTCTTAGAGAATTAATAGTCAGGATCACTGCTGATTTACTGCAAATCACCCAGAGATCTGCCTGTAGATAAGGGATGGAAAAAAAATTAAAATATTCTGAAAAATGGAATCTTAAACTGATGAGAATCTTTGCAGGTTCATGACATTCTCTGAAAAAATTCATGCCTGATATTTTTGCCCAGAAATCAGCCTTTTCTGCACAGAAAATACAATTTCTATGCAGAAAATACTATTTTCTGTGTAAAAATGCTACATGTGAATTTTGTACAGAATAAGTCCCAAGCTGCAAATAGCCTTCAAAAAACTGGCATTTCTGAAGACTTTCTCACAGCAGGAAGATAATTGCTTGAAAACAAAATTAGTGAAGAAGTAGATCTCTGCCTGTAGAGTCTGATCTACCATCTGTCTCTGCCTAACTTAAAACAAAACGTATAATCAGTGAGCCTTTGAAAACCAGGAACTTGAAGACAACTACAATGTAATCAACCACAGATCCAATCTGCAAAATCTTAAAAAATTCTGTAAACATAAAGACTGTATAAAATGTGTCTGAAGCTGGCATTTCATGCCAACGCAGTTCATAAAATATCTATGAATATATAGGCTTGCTCCATGCTTGAAGGTAATCACTGTTTGGTACTGTCATTAAGTATATATACTTCATCAGCAACATACAGGTTTGTATTAGCATAAACATTTTCTAATTCATAAAATCCTCTTCCAAAATTAGTTTGTTGGTCTTCAGCATCGCACAGGATTCCTTCTTATTATTTATAGTTAACAGAATTTGAACCTGCTTTTGAAATTACCAAAGTGAAAATCAGATCAATCCAGCCCAGAGTCCTTTCTCAGTTTACACAATGAATGAATATGTTGCCAAATATTTCAGCAGTATGTAAAGTTTACAGCATAATTATGTTTGATTAAAACATTGCTTCTTGATAGTCAGCCATGGTTGCAGCTGTTGTGAAACTTCACCTCCTGAGTCCTTTAGAACTTAAAAAAAAAGGGGGGGGAATGTTATATATTCACTGTGCTATGTGTTTTGAAAACATATAGAAAAAGTGAGAAGCATCCTTGCTGCTTCAGAGTGTGTGCAAAGCCCAACACAAACACAGAGACTTTCTAGCCTTTGATCTGGTACAAAGTGAGACACACTCCTTCAAGTTGTCTGTGATGCATGAAGAATTCTGTATAGGGTAGAGATGCCTCAGACTGGGCTTGGGTTGAGAAGGTAGTTGCTGGAGAGGTTCATAATTATTGACAGCATGGAAAGTTGCAATTTGTGGGACTTCTATGTGTTCTTTAATCTTTAAGATTCCATAGGACTTTTCATTTTGTTCTGTTTCATTAGTCCTAATTCGGTTAGCATTTCAAGATTCTCTGGCACATTCTCTGTTCCTGATCTTTCCTTCCTCAGTCTTTGCTTCAGAGATCTCATCCCATTTGAGCATCCTGTTTTCAAACATAAGAATGCTTGGCGTGGATCAGAACCATGACTGGTGCTAAACAGGGAAGTGGAGATTCCTCACTAATTTCCACAGTCTTGGAGAGAAAGAGTGTCTTGACCTATTCCACTTCCCATTGAGAAAATGGTTAACCATTATTAGATTTTTTTTAACTTTTTTGGTTGGGTGTAGGTTAAGAAAATAGTGTTGACACAAAAAACAAGGTGTTTTGCATAAATATTTTTTTCTTTCCTCCCCTCCTCCAAAGGCGGGGTGGGGAAGGCTGAAAATGCACAAAATCTCATAACCTCACCTGCCAGGGAGAAAACCATTGAAATCCTTTTTTCTCTCTTGTAGGGATGAAATAAGGGATACAAGATTTAAGATTTAAAAGATTTTAGAAGGGGGCACAAAGAAGGAAAATATAGGTTGAGGGAGAATTTGGTTTGGTTCACATTTTGGCAAAGATCTACCAAATTTTTGCTTATTGAATCATATATGTGAATATGTTCATGAAGCCCAAGCAAGCTTAGATATTATTTTTCATTCTCTTGAGCAGTAAGGTCTGCAGGGGTGTCATGATTCCAGGTTGTGTTGACAGCCTTAATTGCATTCAGGCAAATATGAGTGAAACTCCCGTTCAGATCTTGCTAATTAACATGGTAATGTTGGGAACCTGAGGGGGCCTATCTAATATGTTCAGCCCCATCCCCTTTTTATGTTTTGGGAGAACACATGAATGAAATGAGGAACAGCTCTGGCTTTCCCCCTTTCAAAATATAACTCATTAGACATTTGTACTTCTTTTGTTTTAGATAAATGTATGCCTCCAGACCCACCATATCAGCCTCAAGTCATTGTTGTTTCTGACTCAGAAGTTGCACTGACATGGAAACCAGGACCTAGTGAAGGAAGTTCTCCAATTGAGTACTACACAGTGGAATTTATCAGGTGATCTTGTTTATGGGATTTGCATATGAGGATAATATGGGTTTGTATGAGCTGACAACTGCTTCATATAGGTGTCATCAAGAGATAAGTTTATTGTTCATTCAGTATTTATAATGGCTTGGGTCAGGCATATCTCAGCTCCAAGATTTTCTGAATGAAAGGGATCATCTAGATTTGTTTTAGTCTGTCTTTAGGCTTTGGTAGATGACGTGTGCCAGGAACTGGATAGGGAGGAGTACACTCCATTTGTTGTGCTGGACCTATCAGTGGGTTTCAGTACCATCAACCATGGTATCCTTTGGAAGTTGGTCATGGAAATAATGTTGAGGCCATGGTAGTACAGTGGCTTAGGTCCCTCTTGGGGGTACCTGTTTAGGAAGCAGTTGTATATTGATTCATCCAGCCCAGTGTTGTCATATTTGACTGACAGTGGATCTCCAGTGTTTCAGATAGGATTGTTTCTTAGCCCTACCTGGAGATTCTTGTCATTCTTTGTTGCTGTCCCATCCAAGTACTTAAATCAGGCTTGACCCTGCACAGCTTTTAAAGACAGGCAAAATTTAGTATGTTCAATGTGATGGGATCTTTGACACCTTTGCCTTAAAAGACACACAAGATTCTGGGCCTTTCCACACTAGACTGTTATAGTGCTATTGTTCCACTTTCAACATCCTATGGAATCCTGGGGTTTGCAGTCTAGGGAAGGGCCTTTAGAATTCTCAGCCAGAGAGCTCTTTGGCCTCAGTGAACTACAAACCCCAGAATTCCACAGGATGTTGAAAGTGGAATAATAGTACTATAACAGTGTTGTGTGGAAATGGCCTCTGACCTGCACTCCATGCGACTTAGTATCTATATAGTTCACCCTTTCCTGTGGCTGCCCTTAAGCACTGGAATTTCCTTCTGAGACAGGCCCATCTTGTCTTCTTGTTCACAACCTTTCAGAATCTCTTAGAGAGTCTCCTTTCACTGAAGGCATTCAATATGTAAACTGAAATATCAGTTTCTATTTTTAAAAGTATTTAAAATATACTGATTACTGTTGAACTGTTTCCTGCTGCTGTTTTCTAAATGTTATGTTGTAAACTGGAACGATGGGCTGGTATTTGCCTTGCAGTTAGGTTTGTATGGAATTCATGTAATTGCTCCATTTTCACGATCATGAAATTATCATGATCATAAATACCCCCTACAACTCATCTTAAACTCCAGAGAGCTGGTCTGAGTGGAGATATGGCTCAGTGGGGCATTTTAGGATGATGTGGATAGCCCCCTTCAGGCCACTTATCGAAGTGTCTGACTTGACCATGCTATAGACTCCTATCACTTGGAGTGATTCCCTAAAGATTAAGGTGGATTTTGGGGGTTGATTGCTTAGGGCATTCATAATAACTTTTATATCACTATAAATTCATTACAGGATCTCAGCCATTTTTGCAACTGTAAGCTGCCTAGAACTTCTTAGAAATAAGGCAAGATATGAATTGTTTTAAAATACACAAGGCAATAAAAATATCAAAGACTTTTTTTTTCTCCTCTTTCTTTTTGGAATTATCAAGAGCAAGTCATAATGCCTCCCATGTGCTTCTTTCTGAACAGCAGCAATACCTAAAACGCTGCTTTTCTGTGACATCTCTGCCATTCTCAACCTCTACAAACTCTTAAAAACCTGAACATCTTTCAGAAACATTCCCAAACCACTTAGTACCTCCTACCTTTCAGTGTCTGGGAGCTGAGATTTATAATAGCCGGTTCTAAGTCAGCCTTTCTCAACTTGGTTTCCTTCATAACTTTCAAACTACAGCTGCGATCATCCTTGGCCATTGCAGGTCACCACATTGAGGAAGATTATTCTAGATGTTCATATATATGGCCTTTTCTGCACCGTACTTTCTTCCAGTGCTGGGGTGCAGGGATCGCGCAAGCAGTCTCCGGCGAGAGGCTCTCATATCCGGGATCCTTCGGCTCCGCACGAGCTGCCTGCTTGCGCAAGAGCCCCGCCTCTTCCTTCCACAGCACAGCCTGGGACTTTCCCAGGCTGCACTGGGGCAGGAAGCGCGACCGGCATGGCTTCAGAGACTCCGCATGCCGGGTAAGTGCATGTGGGGCCTGGGAGCAATGCGCGATCGCACACCATTTTCAGCTTCTAGTCAAAAATGAAAAGGTGTGCAATTGGTGCCTGCTGGCCCCTGGAGCATTGCATGATTGTGAGTGCATCGTGCAGATCGCTCCTCAAAATCGTGCGACACTCCTGGCACCCTTTCACATGGAAAATGCCTGTGTTTTATGGTATTGTATTGAATGTGAGCATTGGCAGCAGCAGGTTTGTGTCTTATCTGTTTTGATAAAATCTTGGTCCTGTGATAGAGGTAGGTCAAATGTCCAGTCTCTGATGCTTAATTGCTCTGATGTCACAACAGTCCTTGTGCTAAGAAGCTGAGTACAAAATGAGAACAAAAAATATTTTGTTAAATGAAATCATGCAAATCCTTGCTGTAATCATCTTTATGTAAATTGGCTCAGTTGGTTTGGAATTTTTTTAGTAAACACAAGTGAACAACAGCAGTATTTATGAATGCAATGTGCTTTTTCTTTTTTAACCCACTATTGGGATAGCCATTTTATAATGGGTTATTAATAATTACCAAGTAGATAGTAGTGATCTTTACATGCAGAAAAATGTAGAATATTTAAATGTCCATATAGCTGAAGTTTGCATATAAAATTACAAGTAGCTCACATGTTATAATGCATACGCCTATGTGAATATACACTAAATACTTTCTAACAGAGCTTGCTTTGTACAAGCAGACATCTATAGATCTGATTCTTATCAGATGTTTTTCTTCCACCATCATGTGATGATTATTAAAGGTGTGTGATGGATGTACTCCAAAACTCTTCTATTGTATTTTATGTGTTGTGCTTTTTTCTGACTCATGTTCTTGGCTGTCATTGCAAATCCACCCTCCCTCAGTCTCAGGTCAAATCAATTGTGCAAATGGAGAACTCCTACACATAACACACCTGTTATTCCATTGTATGTGTGGATTGGCTTGTTCTCTATTGGGCTGCTTGATGGTATTTTTAAGAGGACACCGTGCATTTTGGCTATTTCAGAAATATCCATTTTTCAAACTTGCATAGTAATTAGGGTGTCCTAGGCAAATTTCAGCTCTTTGCCCATTGTAGAAATGTCCCAGCTATTTTGATATTTCCATGTTCTTATATATAATTGAGCATGTGCCAAAATCTATATTAAACTTCTTGTTAAAAATTTTGGTTACCTAAGATAGTTAAGATTTTAAAGTTAGTACATTGTTTCTTTTCTTGCAGAGAAACTAGTAAAATGTGGGCTGGATAGGGCTACTGTTAGGTGGTTTTGTAATTGGTTGACTGACCGTTCCCAGAGGGTGCTCACCAATGGCTGCTTTTCATCCTGGAGAGAAGTGACTAGTGGGGTGCCACAGGGTTCTGTCCTGGGCCCAGTGCTATTCAGTATCTTCATCAATGACTTGGATGAAGGAGAGGAGGGCATGCTGATCAAATTTGCAGATGATACCAAACTGGGAGGGGTTGCTAATACCCCAGAAGACAGGATCAAATTTCAAAATGATCTTGACAGATTGGAGAGCTGGGCCAAAGCTAACAAAATGAATTTCAACAGAGAGAAATGTAAGGTCCTCCACTTAGGCAGAAAAAATAGAATGCACAAATATAGGACGGGGGACATGTGGCTGGATAGCAGTATGTGTGAAAGGGATCTAGAAGTCTTGGTAGATCATAAGCTGAACATGAGTCAGCAGTGTGATGCGGCAGCCAAGAAAGCCAACACGATTCTTGGTTGCATCAATAGGAATATGGTGTCTAGATTGAGGGAGGTAATGGTACCACTCTATTCTGCATTGCTTAGGCTACATTTGGAATACTGTGTCCAGTTCTGGCCATCTCAATTCACGAAGGATATCAACAAGCTGGAACATGTCCCAGGGAGGGCAACCAAAATGGTGAAGGGTCTGGAAGCCATGCCCTACGAGGAAAGGCTTAGGGAGCTGAGTATGTTTAGTTTGTAGAAGAGAAGATTAAGAGGGGACATGATATCCATGTTTAAATATTTGAAAGGATGTCATGTTGAGGAGGGCGTGGGCTTGTTCTCTGCCACTCCAGAGACTAGGACAAGGAGGAATGGACTCCATCTGTAGGAAAGGAGATTCCACCTGAACCTCAGGAAGAACTTCCTGATGATCAGAGCTGTCCAGCAGTGGAATGTGGTGCCTCAGAGTGTGGTAGTGTCTCCTTCTTTGGAGGTTTTTAAGCAGAAGCTGGATGGCCATCTATTGGTTTGATGTGTTTTCTGGCATAGCAGGGGGCTGGACTCGATGGCCTCTGGGGTCTCTTCCAATTCTATGATTCTGTGATTCTGTGATTGTCATGTATTAATTCTTATTTTAAATTAAGTTTGTCTTTTAAATAACATGAAATAAAAGAAAGCTGAAAGCTCTGTTGATTTGGTACTCCAAATAATACTTCAATAAATCACTTCTGATCCAATCTAAAGGCTAGTTCCTACTATATCCCTCTTTTCTTTGTTGATCTGGTAATTTTCTTTTCTTGCAGTTCAACTTCACTCAAGTTGCTTTAATAAATTTTAAGTTCTGCAACTGAATTTATCCAAGTGTTTCCAAACTTTTTTGTTTGTGTGACCGCATTCTGAAGCTTTTCCCATGACCCATGGCAGCAACATGATTTAGAAGCCAAGAAACCGTACACTAAAGATGTTTCTGTAATGTGACTCATGGGCTTTCATAGTCTACAGGGAAGGGACTGAATTATATGTGGACCTTGTACCTTTGACTCCAGATCTGCAGCCTGAGGGTCAGAAATTCATTGTATGCTTTAATAAATCAAATTTCCCCCTATCCCATGTTTGAAATACAGTGCAACAATGACTGACTCAAAGAGCATTTTACAGAGTGTGATGATCACAGAATAAGGTGTGGACTAGGGTTGAGTTTTTTTTTTTAAAATTGTTTTTAGCCATAAGCATGGAAACAGAATTTGTACCTACACAGAATTTTGTGTGTACTCGAATGTGTATTATGAAATCCTCATTCAGGGAAGCTGTCCAATTTCTGTGAGTAGAGAGAAGCTTCGCTATTTGACAGAAATGAACAGAGGCCAAAATTGTACATTTTGTAATTTTATGAATACATAGTTAAATTGAAGAAATGCAATGAAACCCTGATACTGGATTACAAAGATTTATAGACTCATGCACATCTGGGCATCAGCAAGAGAGTTGTGATGTGCAAATGGCACTTCATAGACAGTGTCTGGATGAAGCACAACATTGTACATCAGTGCCTACTGTGCACTGCGGGTCATGGTACATAAGTCACTCCACTAGCTACATTTGCCCAATGTTGTAATGTCATGGCATCTTCTAGGCCAGTGGTTCTCAACCTGTGGGTCCCCAGATGTTCAAAAACTTCAGCTCCCAGAAGCCCTGAGCATTGACCATAGTGGCTGGGGCTTCTGGGAGCTGAAGTCCAAACACATCTGGGGACCCACAGGTTGAGAACCACTGTCCTAGGCGAATACAGATGTTGTAAACCTACTCAGTTCAATTTTGTGCACTTACCACTTACAAAGACATAAATTCCTAGCAGACATATGCCAGCCCTCATATTTGTTTCATTGTTTACAAAGTGCTGTCAGAGCACAGGGACAATTCTACAAGGAGAGCAGCAGCAGATGGAGAAATTCTGTGTGTTCATTGCTTCCCACCAGTTTGCTATTAAATGAGTTTAGCTGATAGTGGCTGTCTTTTTCTTTGCACCGAATGTACTTTTGTGTGACACTCAAGCTCAAGTCACTTTCCAATAAGCAGTTCCCAGGGGCTAGTACTCATACTGTGTGGATTCAGGTGCACCGCTTCCAAAAGCATTGTTTATTTATTCATTCATGCCATTCATATGCCACCTTTCCCAGGCATGGGCAACTAGCTCACAAAAGTTAAAAACACAATCAGCTAAAAACCTGACAATAAAAATTAAAACACAGCTTTAAAAAAGATCCTCATGTTATCATTTTTATTTTTTTTTAAAAAAAATCTATAAACTTATTCAAAAGTATAACACAGATCAAAAGAGCACATTGTCCCCATAGAATTGCTCCTTGAAAGCAGTTACTCATTAAAAGCCTGTTTGAACAAAAAGCCTTTGCCTGATGGCAAAAAGAAAGCAGAGAGGGGACCAGTCTAGTTTTCTGTGGCCCTAATGAGGGTTCTGGCCACAGCATTTTGGAGTTCCCAAAAAAGTTTCAATATGCAGGCGCACAGATTTTATTTTATTTTATTGAATTTATATCTTACCTTTCTCCAGAGATGAGATTCAAGGCAGCTTATAATCATTTAAAAAAATATTAAGCTAAAACCTTAGTTTACAAAAGTTAAAAAAGAATTAATAACAAGATATTGTTTTAACTGAACTGTTTTGAGAGTTTTTTTGTTTCTTATTTTCATTTTCATTTTGTAATCAGGTGTTCTTAATACTGTAACTAATTTAATTCTGTTTTAATTATTCACTTTTTGTATGTTTTTAATTGCATTGCTTCTTAAATTCTGAGTTGATTTGAAGCCCAGTTTTGGGGAAAAAGCAAGACATTTTTAGTAATAATAATAATAATGATAATAATAATATAAAAAATATCCTGGGACATACAAAACTTGCTTTTCAGAGCAGGCTGCTCTTGAACTTTTTTTTCTGACATGCAAGCTTTCCATAGGTGCATGTTGTTTTTCTAAACTCTGGGGAACACTTGAGCATTCAGTCACCTACCAACCAAACAATAGATGTTTTAGTAAGCTTCCTCAAGTTAAATTGAACGTACATGGAAGAAAAAGTTTTGCTCCAAGCCCATTTAGTACCTTACGCTATTATTAAGGTCTTAATAGCTGCCACCCCTTAGTTATCAGGAGCCCTGGAACAGCCTAAAAATAAAAGCCACAGGGAAGAAATGTTTTATGGCTCAAGACATCCTTATCTGTCCTAGCCAGAGGCTGGGATTCTCCTACCTAATCTGGTAGAAAAGACCTTCCCCCAAAAGTATGTGACTAATGAATCTAAGCAGTCTCTTCTACAGATCATAGATGTAATTGTGTATTGAGTTGTCACTTAGACATTGTTAAAGAAGAGGCAATGCACCACCAAAGAAAGATGATGAAAGATGATATAGATTTTTATAAAATTGGAATAATTTAATGTGCAGGTAGTATGGTGTAATGGTTTTGAGTACTGCACCATGATTCTGGAGACCAGGGTTTGAATCCCCACTCAGCCATGGAAACCCACTGGATGACCTTCGACAAATCACATTCTTAAAGCCAAACTCCCTCAGAACAAATCTTGCCAAGAAAATCTTGTGATATGTTTGCCTTAGAGTCACCATAATTTTGAAACAATTTGAAGGCACACAACATTAATGTAGGTACATAAGCAAATTTAAATAGAAATATGATCTGTTTCCCTATCAGCAACCATCAGTACTTTGGAGGCTGAAAAGAAAACAAGTACTTTTCAAAATTAGCTTCCCAAGCTCTGGTTAATTTTACATTTTGAATTATGAAAATAATTTCTTTTCATGTGTTTGTGTATATGTGTTCAAAAAGAAACTTTTAATATCGAACACAACTATAGAAGAGAAGATTTTTTCCCCCAAATGCAGCTGGAGATTAATCAATAGTAATGTTTGTAAAGCTATAAAACAGGTGGTACAAGTTCTATTTAAAGACAGAATTTTCCTCCCAGATGCACCTGCAAATATTAGATGTGAAGTGTGTTGGAAATTTTAATATATTTGTGCTGGATTATTGTGAAATTTCTTTCAAAGCCACATCAGGACAGAAATTGGTTCTCTAACCTTTATGGATGCTGTGTTCACTGGGGCATCTTAAGATGCCATATTATGGACTTCTGACTTTGAAGACACTTTACAAGTTGTTTGGTCTCTTTTTTAAGTACACTTTGATACTGCTGCTAAAGGTAGGCAGCATGGTGTCTGCCAGAACCAGAAGGCCATATGACATATGAGGATTGACCTCCTCTCCTCAATCCTGCCCCCTTCTCCAAGGCCTTGTCTCTGAAGTCCATGGTTATTTTTCCTCTCTTTGTGAAGACAGAGAGAGAGAGAGGGATTTAGCCATGCCTCACTCAGCACAGAGAAAAGCATTTCATTGGCACAGGGAGGAGCAATTTTTTTAAATTATTTTTATTAAAAAAGAGATAACAAACACTCAGATTAATCAACAACAACATATTCAGCATTTTCCAAGATATGAATAAAACAAAGGAGCAATTTTTTGAGGTGTTCCTTGAGTTTTTGGTTAGATTGGGACATAAAAGAGAGGGTAAAAGGAGCATTGGGTCGAGCTGCTGCCTGGGGCAGCAGCAAAACCATGAGCCAACCTTGCTCCTCCTTTGGCTTCTCTAGTTGAGGAAGTGGCAAGTTGATTGTAGGTGAGGTGTTGTCTTCAAGGCTATGACTTACCAGCTCTTCCTGCTGCTCTTCACTGGTCTGATGGGGTGAGGCTTCAAGAATGAACTTAACTTTGTGAGCTAAATGTTCTCTATCCATGTTCTACGTTGATGGCATCATTTGCCAGGAAGAACACCCAAATCTGTAATTCAGAACTTTTTTCCCCTTCTTCGTGGTCTCTGTGACTTACACAAATGGATTTCATGCCTGTGCAGAAACAGCATTTGGAACCTTCTAGAGCCTACCGTTGGCATTTTGGTGATTGACCCATCCCCCATCCCCTCAGGGTATATAAGCCCCCATCTTGTGTAATGGTCAGTTCCTTTTTATCCGCTGCATGTGCAGAGTATAGGAGCCTTTTCGCTAGTGTGAACGGGTTTTTTCCCTAATTTCTGGCGTTTTGGACTGTTTGTTTTGGCTTCGGATTGGACTTGGATTATTCTTTTGGATTGTGTTGTTTGGCAAGTTGTATGGCAACGGCTGTATTTACCTGTGGAGGTAAAATATCTGATAAGGATGGACACTCAAAGTGCCTCCTTTGTTTAGGTGAGGGCCACAACATGGGAGCTTGTTGTCATTGTCAGCTATTTATTCCACAAACTCGTTGTAATAGGGCCACTCGGCTGAAAGCCCTATTGTGGGAGAATGTGCTGACTGCTTCAGAATCACCCAAGCGGCCTGAATCTACTCACTTACCATCCAGTATGGCCCATTCTACTTCGTCCTCCACTTCCCGACAAAATGTGTTGGTACCATCGTCGAGACTGAGATCTCGCTCGACATCAAGGCCTCGAGATCAGGCTTTGTCTGGTAATGCTGATGGTCATTGAGACCGTCCTTCTCCTCCACCTAGTACCAAACTGCCAAGGAAGGAGAAGGATCAGAAGAGGAAGAATAAGGAGGCTGCTTCGACAGAAGCTAAGAGACAGAGGAGGAAGGATAAGCCTAAGACACATCTTTCATTTCCGGTGAGGAAGGCAACTTCTCAAGGGTCTCCCTCAGAGGATGCATGGGCCCCTCAACATCGGGGATCCCAAGATGTTATACCTTCTGAGTAAATTGAGGAAATGTCTATTGATTCAGAGGGAGAGATATTGAAACCTCCCCTCAGATTTCTGTCGGGTCGCCTTCAATCTACAGAACGCTGTCCCCTTTTGTAAGACTTTCTGGGCACAAAAGATATTTGGCCAAGCGGTCCAGGATGCTTCGGCGTACTCTGCCTTCACCCCCTAGGTCTGCCTACCAGGACGATCGGTCAGTCAGCACTTCCTTATATTGGTATCAGTATTATAGGGAAAGATCTCCCTGTCCATACCATGATGATGTTTCGTATGATTCAAGTGATATGTCCCCTTATATTGACGATTTGGAGCGATATGAACAACATCGTCAGTATCGAGATGTTCCTGATAACCTATACCGTCATGTCACCCCCCCATTCTTTGTCGAAGACTCCTCCATGTCGGCAGGTGATAGTGTCTTCTGCCACATGTCTAAGTCCGCCAGGCGGGATCAAACTGTAGATGATAGGCATCAAGAACGCTTCCCGGAGGGAAGGAGGAGAGAGTCTATTGTTATGTCCCCTTGAGATTGTCAGATCCAATCACCATGGGTACCATCCTCGGTATCCTTGGCAGTGTCCGATGAACTAGATGTTGAGTCCAACTTTGTTTCCACTGCCAAGAGGATTTCACCTACTGATGATGTGCAATCATTTTTGGACCTTGTTCTCTGAATGGCCAGATCATTGAACTTGCAAATTGAAGATCACAAGGAGGATCTGAAAGACCCGATCCCCCAAGATTTGCAGGACTGTGCTCCGGTACCATCTATAATTGTGCCGCTTCCATATCTGTTGCAGACAGTGAAGAAATCATAGTTGACACCATCTTTGCTACCACCTACACCTAAGAAGCTGGAGTCTCTGTATCATCTTGTTGAGGCTGAGGATGACTGGTGGGTCCAACATCCCAAACCAGACTCTATTGTGATGCATGCGGCCCAGTCAAAGCAGTCGCAGAGAGTACATGCTGTGAGGGGAAAAAATTGGACAACATTGGTAAGAAATCCTATTTGAATGCAGCCTTGCTGTTTAGGATTTCAAATTATGCCACATACATGGGCACATACCAGCAGTTCCTGTGGGGCAGAATCAAACCCTATCTGGAAATGCTTCCTGATACTGAAAAGAAGACTGCCACTGCATTATATGGTGAGGCTTACTATCTGCCATCTCAACAAATCACTGCAGCTAAACACATCACAGACTGTAGCAGTAAAACTGTGGCGGGTGCCATAGTGATCCATGCATGACTTTGCTCATCTGGGTTGTCTCAGTGAGCCAAGATGGTGATTGAAGACCTACCCTTTGATTCTCTAGGGTTGTTCAATGCTGGTACTGACAAAAAGCTGGAACATGCCCCAAAAATGCATTCAACGGCCAAGAAGTACGGGTTCCCAGTGTCGACATATCAACAGCAATACCGATACCGTTGATACCAGCTGTTTCTGACGAGAACGTTGAGTCTTACTCCGCCTCAACATAGGCAGAGCACACTTTAACCACTCTTGACATGGAAGTTTCCATCTGCAAAATACGAGCAGCGTCAATGTAAGAAATGGCAGTCAAACTAGAGCAAGCGTAGGTTTTGGCAACCAATGCCACGAGACTTTTCTGATGAATACTGGCCTTTGACAAGGACAGTGCATCCTTTCTGTTGTGGACTTGCATTCAGACAAGCATCCAAGTCTCCATTCCAAACCACCCTTTGGGGAAAGACTAAGCTACCATGCTGAGGTTTGGTCAATGATCACCTCGGATTCTTGGGTCCTAGACATCCTAAAGGATGAGTATGCCATAGAGTTTCGATGTCTACCACTGACAGGTCGAATTCGGAGGACTATGCCATCTCTAGAGCTTGAAGAGAAGATATCCACATTGCTCCAAAAGGGAGCAATAGAAAAAATCACCACAACTCAATTGAAAAGAAGCTTCTCTTCGGGGTATTTTCTGGTGAAGAAAAAATATGAAGGCCTCCGGCCTATATTGGACCTGAGAGGCATCAACTACTCTATCTGACCAAAAAGGTTCAGAATGGTGACTTTGACTTCTATCCTGCCACTCTTAAAAAGGGACGATTGGTTTGCAACCTTGGATCTAAAGGATGCATATTTCCATATAGCCATAAGACCGGAGCACAAACAGTTTCTTGCCTTCACCATTGGCAGGCATGCGTATCGTTTTCATGTCCTTCCTTTCGGCATAATCACAGCTCTAGGGTCTTAACGAAATGCATGTCTGTTGTAGCAGCTTTTCTTTGTCAAAAAGGTATCATGGTGTTCCCGTACATAGATGACTGGTTAATAGTGGCATCCTTTCGAAACCAACTATGCATGCATCTCAGAACCACCATTTCTCTTCTCAGGACGTTAGGTCTAATGATAAATTACAAGAAGTCAATCTTGGTACCGTCCCGACACATCAGGGCAGTATTGGACTCAAGTTGGCAAAGAGCCTTTCTTCCACAGGTCAGGTGGGAGAAGATTCTGCGATGTCTGAAGAGAAAGCAGCGACTTCGCAGAGTATGAGTGAGGGTGGTACAGGTTGTGCTAGGCTTGATGGCATCAACTACATTTGTTACACCATACGCAAAACTAAGGATGAGACCATTGCAGCGGTGGTTTATACATCGGTTCAACCCTCTTCGAGACCATCCTCTTCAGTACCTAACAGTACCGAGGACTATACCCGTGTCTCTGGATTGGT
Organism: Ctenosaura bakeri; assembly: GCA_948474755.1. Classification (NCBI taxonomy): domain Eukaryota; kingdom Metazoa; phylum Chordata; class Lepidosauria; order Squamata; family Iguanidae; genus Ctenosaura; species Ctenosaura bakeri. The sequence goes on from CAOLHI010000278.1 coordinate 146,595, forward strand.
GGACAAGACCAGAGAATGTGTTGAAAGGAATGCCTTTCCTTCCTCGATCGCTGTCACTGTTGGTGACAATGGACGCGGTGGAGCTCTTACGATATGAGGTCATTGGACATCTCAGGAGAGGAATCTCCATATCAACCATTTAGAATTCATGGCAGTACTGAAGTTGTTGCAAGCGTTTCAGCACTACCTGTGTGGGAAATCAGTCCAAATCATGACAGACAATACCACAGTGATGTACTACATAAAGAAACAAGGCGGGACTCGGTCACATGAGTTGCTGAACCTGTCAGTGCAACTATGGGAGTGGTGTCTGTCACAACGGATTCTTCCTTCAGCAGTTCATTTGGCAGGAGACTAGAATGTCTTGGCAGACACACTCAGCAGGACATCGTGGTCTTGTCACGAGCGGATGAACAACAAGGGTGTCATCCAGGGAGTGTTCGCAAAGTGGGGGTTTCCTCACATAGATCTTTTTGCATCGAGACTGAACACTCAATGCAAACTGTACTGTTCCCAACACTCGAAGGGGCATTGAACTCTGGGGTATGCCTTTCTGTTTAGTTGGATGGGTCCAAGGGTCTATGCGTTCCCACCATTTCCCTTGATAACGCAGGTGATTGCCAAAATTCACCAAGACAGAGCAAAGGCGATACTTGTAACACCATAGTGGCCAAGGCAACCATAGTTTGCCAATAGCAATAGCATTTACTTCTATACCGCTTATCAACTGAGTGTTATCTAAGCGATTTACAATGTATTTTAGCTAATTGCCCCCAACAAGCTGGGTACTCATTTTACCGACCTGCGGAAGGATGGAAGGCTGAGTCAACCTTGGAGCCGGGCAGGATCGAACTCACAACCTTGTGGTTGCAGTACTAGCATTTAACCACTGCGCCACCAGGGCTCCTTCAATCTCCTTCAGTTTCCACAGGGGAGGTACCGACTGCTGCCATGCAGACAAGATCTGCTCAGCATTCACAACGATACCGTTTTCCACCCTGACGTTCAAACACTGTGCTTGACCGCATGGAATCTACTGTAATAGATAGCCTACCCAATGCCAAAAGATGTATCATGTTGGCTGCGCATAAGCCCTCAACGTTGATGTCTTATGCATATAAGTGGGGTAAATTCTGTGATTACTTGAAATGACAAGGTGTTTCCCCTACAGATTGTGACAATGTGCATGTCTTGTCCTTTCTAGCAGAGTTGTCGATTCAGAGTTTGTCTTTATCCTCAATGAAATGTTATTCAGCTGCAATTTCATGTAATTTTCAAAGACAGGGTAAACCATCTTGTTTTTTGGACCCCCTGATTAAGAGGTTTATCCAGGGCTATAAACAGTTACATCCTCCAATCCAACTACCTCTCCCAGGTTGGAACTTGAATTTGGTGATGAAATACCTGGCTGCTAGGCATTTCAAGCCTATGGCAACCTGTGACATGTGACTGCTCACATGGAAAACTGCCTTTTTTGGTTGCAGTAACATCTGCAAGGAGGGGTAGTGAACTATATGCACTCAGGGTTGATCCTCCTTATTTGCGATTTCACAAAGATAAGGTGGTGTTAAGACCAGACATAACATTCTTGCCGAAAGTGGTATCATATATTTCCATCTGAACCAACAACATTTCTGCATGACACTCTTATAGCGTGATGATTCCACTTTCAACCTTCTATGGAATCCTGGGGTTTGCAGTTCTGAGAGGGGCCATCACGCTATAAGAGTGTGGTGCTGAAAAGAGGCCGGATATAGTATTACCAGCTTTCATGCAAAATCTTGGTTCAGACATGGAGAAAACTCTGCATTCTTTGGATGTCAGAAAGGCATTGGCATTTTATATTCAACACAATTCTTCAATTAGAAATTCAAATAAGTTATTTGTTTGTTATTCAGTATCTAAACAGGGTAATCCAGTTTTGCCTCAAAGGCTCTCTAAATGGGTGGTTTCCACCATTAAGTTATCTTATGAACTAGCAAAAAAGAAACTCTCTGATTCTATACGAGCTCATTCCACAAGATCTATGGCAGCTTCTGCGGCCTTTTTGCACGGGGTATAGAATCATAGAATCATAGAAATGTAGAGTTGGAAGAGACCACAGGGGCCATCCAGTCCAACCCCCTGCCATGCAGGAACACCCTCAAAGCACTCCCGACAGATGACCGTCAAGCCTCTGCTTAAAAACCTCCAAGGAAGGAGACTCCACTAAACTCTGAGGCAGCATATTCCACTGCCGGACAGCCCTGACAGTCAGGAAGTTCTTCCTGAGGTTCAGGTGGAATCTCCTTTCCTGCAGCTTGAATCCATTGCTCCTTGTCCTGGTCTCTGGAGCAGCAGAAAACAAGCCTTCTCCTTCCTCTACGTGGCATCCCTTCAAATATTTAAACAATCATTCTAGGAATGACACATGTTTTGGGAGAACTGTATTGTTTTCCTCTGTGGGATGAAGGAGACAATATTGTCTGTTTTATTAATAAATGTTATTTATTATCTTACATGTTGGTGCTAACTAAAAAAAAAGGGGGGGAGGGAAAGGAAAGGAAAAGAAAATGGGGAACCAGAAGTGGACAAAAGTGTTTTTTCAGCAGCATGACATACCCTCCATCCTTTCTGGTCAGCTTGCTAGTCTCCCATTTGTGTGAGTCACAGAGACCATGACAAAAAAGATGTTGCTTACCTCTAACTGTGGTTTTTCGGGTGGTCATCTGCAAACTCACACAACCCCCCCTCCTCCCCTCATCTGTCTTGCTGTGCGGTGGTTCTGTTGCTGTCACACATGCGGTGACGGAACTGACCATTATGTGAGGCGAGGGCTTATGTACCCTGAGGGGATGGGTCAACCACCAAAACACCAGCAATAGGCTCTAGAAGGTTATGAATGCTGTTTCTGCACAGACTCAAAACCCATTTGTGTGAGTTCACAGATGACCACTCGAAGAACCACAGTTACAGGTAAGCAAGCTGTTCTTTCCATATTGAGCATTTTATATACTGCAAATCCAGTTAACAGAATTTTCCCAGGCCTTCTTCATGAATGTTTAGAGAATTCATTTCTGTACAAAGACAGAATGTTTCCTATGAAGAGAGCTTTCTGCATAAAACAGCAAACCAGTGGAGACATTTATTTTTCATTTTGGAGAGCAAACACGTTTCCCTAATGTATCAAACAGCATCTCAAAATGAGAATGCCTTCAGATGGTCATATCCTTCCTGTTCCAGTGTATGTTAAAGCAGTATGCATTGCATGCAGAATATCACTTTTAACAAGTAAAAGATTTAAGCAATGGGGGAAGAAACCATTCACCTATAAAAGCTAAGGCTGCTATGAAACAGAAGAGGGAACAGATGCTCTTAATTGTTAAAAAGAGTGAAGCCCACAGTCTGAATCAAAATTAAAATTTCAGTACTCAGATATGTACAGATTAATAGGCTGTCCCTTTCTTTTTTGAGTAGGCCCAGGAAAGGCAGTTTTTTTTCTTTTAAAGCAATCACTGAGGATTGAGACAAGACAATATTTTAAGGTTGAGTCATTGGCCTGTTGGATGGAGGTTGTTTTTTGATTTCTTTTTTAGAAATGCTTTCCTTATTTGTCCCCCGTGACTAGACAATTTGGTTTCTCAAGTTCACAGAGTACAGACCAAGTTGAAAGGAAGAGTCTAAATTACTCTCTTTTTATCACCATGTCCTCCCTTCGTGCTCAATAGAAATGACTCTCAAATGACTAAATCACTCTTGCATTGACCTATTTAAAAATGATGTGAGTCAGTTTTGGCAGCACCTTTGAGCTCCAAATGTACATGGGCTTCAAATGTATGTGGAAATTTTGCCTTGTGCTACTTTTTAAAATTAAAATAACTCCAGAGTTCTTTGCAACTAGTGCTGTATATAAACAACAGTAGATCTAAGGCCTGAAGGTTATTTCCTGTCATTAATAGTACAAGGACATCCAAGAATGGGGGCAAGGGGAAAAGCAGTTTAATCTTATTTTTGGAAGTCAATTCAGGGCTTGTCATGCTCATTTCCTTTAAAAAGAGGCCTTATGTAGAAATAATATGTGGTGCAGTCTTTCTTGAATGTACAAAACAGTGTGAGGAGTGGTCTTGTAGAAGAAGTCAGTGTAGCTTCTCTCCTGTTGGGCTGGCTCTGTAGTTTTGAGTGCTCAATATTGCTGCCAAAATGTTCATATGTTGCACTTGGAATCATTACTTTTTGGACCATGGCTAACCTGGAACGGTCTGCAATTTCACATTTAAAATTCAAGTTAGAATGGCAAGTTTGGCAAATATTGAATTCTTTAAAAGATTTGACTCAAGATCTTTAAAAACCCTACTTTTAATGGTACTTATACTGTTTCTTTCTTCTAATCAGACCTGATATTGATACCAACTGGACAGTAATTAGAGAACAGATCCAGATGGACTCCATGGTCCTGAAGGGGCTAACTCCGAACAACAAGTACCAGTTTGCAGTCCGAGCAGCAAATTCATTCGGAACCAGTCAACCTAGTGCTCCCAGTGACACTATCAGAATGTTCAGTGAGTAAAAGATTCATCTTTCATTGATTGGCACTAAAACCAGTGGCTACTATATCATCCATTCCAGGTTTTAGATGGAACTTTGAAAGAACTATCTTTTGTGCTCATACTTGTCAAGTGCCCCAATTCATCCTCTGTCATCCTACTTTTTTCACCTGCTTTTAAAATGGCAGAGGGGCAGGATCTTGCCTTTCCCAGTCAGTAAGCTGCTGCAGATTCTCCTAGCTTGCATACTCTACCTGATGAATAATTTTGTCATTTTGGCCACACTGTGATATTGCTTGGCCAAATGTATTCCAGTTTTCATCTGTGAGCAGCTGGAGAGTATGTGTGCTGAATCTAAAACTTTGGACTAAAACTCAGAGTAGATTCCCACACACTCCAACATAGAAGGCACCATCTACCTGTGCTTCAAAAAAAAAAAAAAAAAGGTGACAGCAGTCATATTTTTTAAATGGACAATCTCATTCTTTCTTCTACTTCTTCCCCACCCTTCAATAAGGAAGGGCTAGTAGTTTCTAGAAATCTATAAAAGTCAAGCAATGGGTGGAATTAAAGAAAGCTCTGGGCTGAAAATGGGAGCATGCTGCTTCTGTGCTACTGCAAACTTTTCATTTCTATATGTGTCTGAATACACAGTGTGTGTGTGTGTGTGAGAGAGAGAGACAGAGACAGAGACAGAGATTCATATGTAATTGATAAGGAACATCTTAAGGAGAAGTAACATTGACAAGCCTATTGTTCACCTCCTCATGCCATTCTTTGAAACGGAATTCTATATATTACATGCATAATTTAAAAGCTACCACAGCAAAAGACCAAAGTAAGACTGTGATGCCATAAAAGAGAGTTGGAGAATGCTTGCAGTTTCAAACATTGACTTGAAATTGACTTGGATAATGGTGTGAGTTAGCTGGTGCCTGGGTTTTGATCAGATGTCACTGGAATGAAGGCTGTATTTGGGGAGGGAATCATTCCTTTCAAATTAACTTGGTGACTAGCTGCTGTCAGAAGAGTCTAAAAGTTCCTTGACATGCTTTGAACGTGAGGGGAAGAAAGAGCAGAAAGAAATATGGGGCAAGGGTCTGCTGCCAAAACCAGCAATCTCATCCTGGACTACTGTTGAAGTAAAGCTAGAAGGACAGAAAAACAGGAGTAATGATCATGAAAATGTTATTTTTCTGGACTATAACAATCAGAACCCACGAGCATGCATGGCTATTTAATTGTGGGATTCTGGGAGTAGCAGTCCAGAAAGCTCGTCAAAACTCTGGTTGTGACAGTTAATGGACTGTCCAGCGAGGAAGAAGAAATGCTGAAATGCAATCATGTACTGTTCCTATGAGCAGAAAAAACTCAGAGATGAGTATGACTGCATAGAGGATTTGGATGATCTGAGATCTGGAAGGGACATGGGTAGGAGGAAGAATGCTCTTATAATCAAGAGGAAAATTTTTATTTTTATTTTTATTTTATTTATGTTCCTTCTTTCTCTTAACATGGAACCCAAGTGGCATACATCAACTTATGGTAGAGTTGCTGGATCTGTAAGGATGATGTCAGGAAATCAGGAATGTGAAGTCCCAGAATGAACTGAGGTTTCCAAAGTATGTTGAAGATAGCAAAAAGGAGACCTCTGCCTTTGTTAGGAATAAGAAGTAAATCACAGAAGAGGTAGCTTTACTGTCAGAACCATTCAATTTAGGCCTAGATCTAATTGCTACTGCTAGCTAGAGTAGACCCATTGAATCAGTTCCTGAATGGTAAGTCAACACTTATGTAAATCCTATTGTTTCAATTACTTTATTGTAGATGGGATTAAACTTTGGACTGAGGTTGTACTTTGCTTTTAGTCTTCACCCACAATGAGTAGAACAAAGGAAGGAAGGAAAGAGGGAAGGAGGGAAGGAAGGAATTGCAGTCTATAATAGATAAAGATATGTTTAGAGTGCACCTAGATCTGTGTTTTTGGCTGTCCCCAGTAGAATCAAAGGCAGCGTTAAACAGCATCAGGCCACATGGACTACTTAGTTTGAAAGATGGGGGTGTCAACATAGGCTTGCTGCTTTTCTCTTAGTTCAATTTCAAGCTCTGTGTAGACAGCATGAAGGTTTGGATTTAGCAAATTCATGGTGGATTTTTTGTGATTGACAGAAAGCAAAGCAAGATTCCAAATGAACCGAACCACGTTATTAAATCAGTATTCTGCTATTTATGGATCATATTATTGGTTCTATTTTTTTTTAACTGTAAACTCCTTTTCATGCCAGCTTCTTTCATCTGTGTTGGTCCTGGTTGACTTTCCCAGTCCCATTGAGACACCTTTGTTGCCTATTTCATGTTTTTTTTTTAATCGTTTTATTTATTTGATGTTTCTTGGGGTTTAAATTTAACTTCTGAACAAAATGTTTATGGAAAAGTCTTCAAGGTACAGCATGTTGTCTGGGATTTGTAGCCTGCCGATCATCACAGAAGATTGTCTGTATTGCTGTTCACACGCTCTCTCCACATCCTGTTTATCTGTAGGCACAAAATGTTTTGAATCCTTTTGTAACTGAAGATAAAATTCTTTTACTGTGCTAATTTAAGTAGGAGTAGCTGCTTTCTCAAACAGGAGTCTAATAATGCCCTATGATGATAAATGTTTTGCGTAGGTGTGTGTGCATATAAATAGATAAATGGATATAAAGAGAGATCTGTAGAAAGAGATACAGAGATAAGAATAGATACATCTGATTTTCAAAGGCAGAGTAACTAAGAAATAGAACTCAGTTGGAGCTATACAGGAGCAGACTTGACTCCTATTCACTGCAATCAGAGGCTGGTAAGAAATAAGTTTACCCTCTCCATCTTCATGTAAAAAAAATCTTGATTTTGTCTAGTTGGGGGAGCAGTTGCCATTCAGTTTTATGGGGAATAGTAAGAAGCTGCTCTTGGAAAGTTGGCTATAATGGATGAAAATTTGCCTCTATGAGTACTTCCGGATGCCATCACCTTGACATCCAGATGTCTTATTTGCTTGGCCGACTTTGCCGTTAGGGAGAGTTATGCCATAACCCAAGCCTAGAATTGCTTCGTAGTATGGATGAGCCAGTGACCCCGGACCTTATTCTTCTGTTGCTGTATCCATACAGAGCTGTGTGTTCCACGCAGCCTGCTCTGCACCCCTAAGGTAGCTTACTGGAGGGGTGGGTGTTGTCGCATTACTAGTAAGATTCAACTGCTACTCTGATCAGCTTCCGTAGAATAAATAAGGAGGTGCTATTTTGTCCTTCATCTCAGTCAGCAAAATGTTTTGAGCTTGCCCTACAAGTACAGTGTACAATGCAGTCACCCAAAGGTTTTGAAAATATACAAACCTGCCTGCTCCACACCCTACCATCACACTGCTGGACAGATTTCAAATATTCAAAGAACAGCAATAGCAATTATAGGCTAAAGGGGACCAAAAATGTCAAAGAGAGCCAGGAATATACCTAGATGGATAAATAAGACATCATGAAGGTTGGCTTTAGCCTTGATGAAATAAGTGTTTAGTGACATGCTGCTATTGCTACACACTGTGAATGGAAACAGAGCAAGGATTTCCCAGTTCCAAAAGCAATAAATTAATCAGTGAATGGAATTGAAGGCCAATAAATTACCCACTGAATGAAGGTTGAAGTAGCTGGTGTTTCCACTCAGTTGTTCCCACTAAACAAAAATTCCTCATATACACAAGGAGAGCTCAATTATTTTCCAAATGCAAGTGCCATAAATGTGTAACGTTGGCCTCTTAATAAATTGACTTTGTAAGCTATTGATTGATATTTAGTTGCCACTTAATTAGCAACAGCAGGAAGTTTTCTTAGGTTCTTGTTTATTTTAACAGGGGTTATTTGATGTAACCTAATCCTTGATTATTTGGAAAGAGGCTTTTTTTTAATGCTTCCCTGCAGGGTTTTCAGTTAATTATGGGCACAGGATTACAGGGTTGGTAGAGCGTCTTAAGTAGGCATCAGTTTGTTGCACACTAAGGATCTACATTAAAGGCCCTTGTAATGAAACAGATCATGATTTCTACTCTCCATTGTTTGGGCATTCATAGAAACGCCATTGTTGAACAACAATTGCTTAGCTGCTCATTGGGAACTAATGAGCTCTTCATCAGTTACCTAAAATGTACTCTTATTCTCACCTGGGAATAGCAGAATATTTACAAATTCACCTGCTTGCTTTTAGAGAGAAAATGGTGTGAAAAACTGTGGTTTTATTGCATGACATGATTGGACAGGGGAAATAACAGAACAAGAACTGGGAGCACTATAGGGTATGCAGTAGTTTCATCCTGAAGCCTAAAGGTACCAAGCTAAAAAGAAACAGCAAAAATACATGGTTTGGTGCTTTGCTTAGAGCAGAGGTTTCCAAACTTTTCATGTTGGTGACACACTTTTTAGACATGCATCATTTTGTGACAGAGTAATTCAGTGAGTGGAGGCAGCCCCTCCACTAAAGCCACTGCCACTGCTGACACCCTCGCTAGAGTCTTCCTTGACCCAGGGCGGCAGTGGCTCGAAAGGCAGTTCCTTCACCCATTATGTTTGAGCAACACACCTACACGCTGCAACTGACACACTAACGTGTCATGACACACAATTTGGAAAGCTCTGGCTTAGAGAATACCTCTTTAATCAGCGTAAATTAATTATGATAAAAGGGTATGATAAAGTCTGGTTTTAAAGAAATCATTGCTTGTAGTCGTGGTTTCTGTTTCTCAGTTGTCTAACAGGTTTTGCAGGTATCTAAAGTACTACAGGTCTCTTTTTGAGCAGAGACCATAATGTTGGTATCATGGATAATGGTAGATGTTTATTCCCACCTTTGTTACCCACATTCAGTGGGATTGCTCATAGCATCCAATAGATAAGCAACCATTCCACATGAATGGGATTGGTCTGTTTGATAGAGTTCTCTTCACCCTTATTCTTTGCAACTGGAAGACTATTAGTTACACTGGATCCACACTAGTAATGGTGGGAACTCTAGGTCCTCTCCACTAGCAAAGGAGTTTTGCATCCAGGATATTCATCTTACCCCGTTTCATAGCCTAACCCAAATTGCCACTTGTGTGATTACTGCTGGGAGTAACCTTATGCCTTTGGAGCTTTCCAGCTGTTGCAGCTGTTTTCTACCCCTGTGATTCCCTCCTTAAGCATCCTAATCCCCTTTGGACAGCTGTCTGAGGGGCTAGGATAGCAGTATAATTCAGGAATAGAGATGTAAAAGAATTACACTCAGTTTAATTGCCTTGCTGAAGGTTATGCTTATGCAGTAGATTTAAAACTGACTGTCAGAAGAAAGGCATCTTACCTTCGGGAAATGAAATGCATACAAATCAATGTGCACATTTTAAAAAATGAACTGCTAAAATGTATACAATTGAAAAATATGCACAAACACAATGGGGGCAAGCATAAATTTGGTAAAATGCATAAATACATGCCTACATTAGGTAAACTGCATAAATAAATGCAGATTAGGCAAAATATTTACAGCTTTTAACATGCAAGGAAAAAATAAAATCTTGTAATCCAATACAAAATTAGCATAGGCAGAAAATCTAATTTTAGTTTTGAAAAAATGCAACAAAATTGAGTCTAAGAAATGCCCACATCACTACTCATAAATTAGTCCCATTGAGACAGTGAGACATATTTCCAAGAAACAGAAGAAAACAAGAAGGACTGTGTGTTATTTTTCGAGATATTTCAGAAAGCAAAACACTAGAACTCTTTTTTTTCTTTGATCCACCTTGTTTAATCACAGCTCCAAATAAGAAGTTGGGAGGCAGCTATGATCAGCTAGGAAATGGTAGCTGAAAGTAAACACTAATGTGATCCCTGTTCCAAGTAAGACTAATTTTAGAGTTAGGAAAGCAAATGAGTGAAACACTATCTCCTCTGATCAAGGGCTGCCTGCAGAGTTCTACCCTCACATGATATTGTATGAATGGAGGAAAAGAATGATATGTAGGTATATTTCAGTGGCAGCTGATAGATTCCATGTAAGAGGAAAATGATTCTACTCTTTGTTTTAGTCTAAATTTTAAGGATCTATCCAAGGTGCTGAATGTTGTTGTTGTGTGCCTTCAGTTTTTCTGACCTACAGTGGCCCTAAGGTGAACCTATCATGGGGTTTTCTGAGTCTGACAGTGTGTGATGTGCCCAAGTGAGCTTCCATGGCCAGATGGGGAATTGAACCCTAGTCTCAAGGGTTCCAACACTCCATCGCTCAAACCACTACACCACGCTAGCTGCTACTAAATCCTGTCCTCAAAATGTTTTCATCACCTTGGACAGCTCTTTTAAAGCTGGAGCAGATTCATACCCACAGTCATGGAAGCCCCCAGCAATTACAGGATCATTTAATAGAGGTTGTTGTTCTCATTGTGTGCCTTCAAGTCATTTCTGATTTATGGCAATCCTAAGGCATAGCTATCACATGGTTTTCTGTGGCTGAGAGTATGTGAACTGCACTCAAACTGCTACACTACCCTGGCTCTCTTAATAAGGATTGGATCCCTTTTAACATCCTTTAAACAGCTTGTTGTTGTTATCTACTTTCAAGTTGATTTGACCTATGGCAATGCTATCATAGGCTTATCTTGGCAAGATTCAGAGGATGTTTTCCATAAACTTCGTCCAAAACTGAAAGAATGTAACTTGCCCAAGATCACCCAGTGGGTTTCCATGGCTGAGCCCTGGTCTCCTAGAATCTTAGTCCAACACTCAAACCATGATACCACCTTCTTAATGTATCACCCTCTTAATATACCACTCTCTTAAACACATTGCTGTACAGTCCTCCCTCTACATTCGCGGGTTAGACCTTCGCGAATTTGATTATTCATGAGGCACATGCTTGCTTCCCTGGACATTTTCCTCCTCCAGCCCTTTGCATTCCTCACCCCAGGCTTGGGAGGATTGTGTTTAAAATGGCCATTTTTTTTTCTTTTTGGGTGAGCAAAGCCCCCCTCACTTTGCTGGTGGTATGTCCTCTCTGCCATGTGGCCGCACTTTCTGCTATGTAGTGGCTGCTGCTTGGTCGGGTGTTCTCTTTGCGCCTACCACTTCCGTTTCAAGATGGCTGCCAGGAGTAACTAGAAAAGAACTCTGCTCTTCTCTCTTTGAGGGGAAAGTACCAGTGAACCCTTTACTGTGTCTTTTGTTCTCCCCTGACCCAAAGCTGGGACCAAAGGCAAATGGAATGGTAGGGGGGCTCTGGAGGGGAATTAAAGGAGGGGGAAGTTATTTGAGATTTTTCCACTTTGATGAGAGTCCTGTGCCCCTAACCCTTGCAAATGTGGAGGGGCTATTTTGTGTGTGTGTGTGTGTATTTAAAAAAGTACCAAAAGAAACAGAGTTGGGTTTTTTTTCCTTTTATTCTTTATGTATTGTGGTTGATATGTTGGGTTTCTAGTCTATGTTAATTATTGCATGTACAGGATTGCTGTTCTATTAACATGAGCAGAACTTGGAAAGTTACTTTCAAAAAGTAATCTCTTCTATTAGTTCTTGTTCGTCAGGCAATTCACCATTTTGTGAGTTAAGCTGTTTCAAAGGTTACTTGCTACGTTGTTCAGGATGCTACACATTACTTTTTCTTGTTGCTTTTCATTTCTTTTCTTTTCAAGTTCCTAGGACTGATAAGAAAATGACATAAAACTTGAGCAATTAAAAATGTCCTTAAAATGAAATTTTGAGGTGTGATTAGAAAGTGTTGCTTGTTATGCTGATAAAGTAGTATTCTTTTGACTGATTAGATTACTTTTGAAGTATAGCTATTCTGGTGATCTCATTACCAAGAAAATAACTTTTAGCAGGTGGCTGTGTTGTTTGTAACATCATACTTCCAAGATATATGCATACTTGTGAATCTCTACTGAAATCATATTTCTGTGACTATCACTGAGTCACATCTATGTCTGTTTTGTCTTCTCAGGCCCAGAAGAGCTAGGAAGTGGAAGCTATGGGCATCGGTATGTCACAGACACTGGAAATGGTGATGATGATGGAATTGAAATTGATGATTCAGACTATGACATTTACATTGATGAGGTAAATGAAATGGCGCCAGTCATGCTGGCATTTCAGTTCATTCAAGATAGCATTTGGAAAAGGAGGTCGGAGAAAGGCAGGGCACAGATATATGAATTAATCAATGCTTTGGTGGCATATTGTCTCATTCTAAATATATTCCTTTATTTTTACTCAGTCTGAACTTTTCCTTCCTCCTGCCATCACATTTACTGAATAGGGTGGGTGGGTGGGAGAGACTAAAGAGAGCCTAAAGGATTAAAGAGAACCTACACATTAAGCCACTGGATTCAAGGTACCAGTACTAAAGTATGAAAACCTGACTGGGTCAAGATTCAGGTGTCCGTCTATTATCTATCTATCTATCTATCTATCTATCTATCTATCTATCTATCTATCTGTCAATCAAACAATCAAACAAACAAACGAACAACATTTATTTGGCATTATAAACATTGACATATACAATCAGGAACAAAGACAGTAAAATATAACACCACAACAATACATGGAATGAAATCCCCAACACCCCACCGGTTGCTACCCATCTCAGCACCTTAAATGCAACTCAGTGGCTTAAGATGGTGAGTCAAAGAGGAAGGTCTTCAACTGTTTACAAAAACGAGTGAGATCCTCTTCCAGCTGGAGGTCCAAAGGAAGACCGTTCTACAAATGCAGAGCCAGATCTGGAAAGGCTCACAGCCTTGACATTGTTGTACACCTTGGTGGAACAGGCAATAATCCTTTGCCTCTAGATCTCAAATTCCTGGCTGGAACATACCACACAAGCCAAGCTGCAAGCCAAGCTGAGGAAGGTTAGAATGCAAAGCTTTAAGTACCAGGACCAAAAATTTGAAACAGACCCTGGCCTGAACTGGTAGCCAGTGAAGGGATCTATGGGGAGAAGAAACAGGTGAATATTTCAGCAGATTTAAAACAACCTGGACAGTATTGTTCTGAATTAAACCAGAGGAAAAAGGGAGCAGGAAGGCAAACTTGCCAGTAAACTGTTACAATAATCCAGGCATGAGATAGCCAAGGCCTGGATGAGCAGATGGGCAGTCTCTACAGCCAGGGACTTCCAGATCCTGTAGATGTTTTAAAGGTGGAAGTTATATGCCATTGCTGTAGCCCTGATAAAAGGATGTAGAGATAGGCAGTCATTCAGCAGGATTCCAAGGTTCCTGGCAACTGAGATGGGAGCCACTGTGCAATAGCTAGATTCTGCAGGGTTATCCCCTTGCTATACTAAATGTGCTACTGTTTTTATCTTTTATCAGCTCAAACCACTTCCTGCTATCAAAGGAGGCAATAGGAAGTTTTTGGTTGAAACCAAGATCTCACAAGGGTCTACTGTAAGGCTCCTTTCGCGGCTCCTTTCATCTACACCATCTCCCGTTACTTTCCCTGCAACAACTACGCTACCACCTCGTACCACCAGCACTGCTACTAGCACTACTCTTAAGACCCCCAGGAGGAATGGAGTGGCTTCAGTGGTACGGCAGTCTGATCAGTCCTGTGATGAAACCATCTGCTCTACTGATAGTTTTTGTGTCAATGATTATGAAAGGAGCGGGTCTCGTTGCCACTGCAACCTTGGCAAAGGAGGAGAGAGTTGTTCAGAAGGTTGGTTTATTTAGAAGCCACTGACAATCTGTTGCTTTGCTTACAACAGGTTTTGAAAGCAGCATTGCATATATTTGGTCACATATTTTGTTTGGCACTTTAGTGCAATAGTGGATGAACAGTAAGCATAGTTGTAAAAGGCACATCTGACTAGTACGCAGGTGATGAGCTTCACTAAAATCTGGAGATCATTTATTACGTGTCTACTATGTTGCTTGAGAAGTGATGCAATCAGTGACCAAATGTTTGGGACAAACAACCAGAAATGTTTGTGTTCATCATGACATTAATTTTAGATTCCCAGTTCAACTAGTCAATCAATCAACCACTGTATTTATACTCTGCCTTTTCCCTGAGGTTCAAGGGGACTGGTGACTGGGAATCTAAAAGCAACGTAGACTCCAGGAACACTGCCAGACTCTGAACTTGAATTTTGAAGATTCACTTACCAGATGTTCATGGAAAGTTCACAGGCATGTCACAGTGAAAACAGACATGTTTGTTGTTTTCCCCAAACTTCTGCTTGTTGGTTGTATTAGCTTTCAAAGGCAAGGTTGCTGGTAACTGTGACTGGAAGTACTTTGCTGAGGTCACCGTAGTGCACCACCTATATGCATATGTGGGTAATATGGATATAGCTGTTTTCATACATGGTTACATTTATGTTTCACCCAGTTGCATTGATAGCTCACTTGTCTGTGGGGCGGTGCATCTTGAATGTTTTTTAGCCGACAGTTCAATGAGCCTGTCCAAGGTGCTGGTCCAAATTGAAGAGGTGCTTTATTGACTTGGATAACCCCTTTAAAGCTCTGAAAACGAGAGTGGGTTCATGGCCCCACTGACATGGAAAGTACCAGCTGCCACTACTTGTGCTCCTGCAGTGCACTATACATAGGCCTGCCCTTGAAAACTGTCTAGAAATGCAACACCAGGATTTTTGATATGCACCATTCTTTTTTTCCTGGAGCGTTTTACTCCTTTGCTGTAACAGTTTCATGGGTTATTCCTATCCCTGCACCACTGGTGTATGATCAGGATATCTGAAATACTGTGTACTCCCATATGAATCTACTCATCTACTGGGGCCAATTGGTGAGATCTTTCTGCATGTTTTAACACATTCTAAGGTATACCTGGCAAGGTTGAAAGAAAGGATGTTTTATGTTGTAGCAGCTAGGATAGAGAACTTTCTATCCTTCTAAATTAATTTGGTCCCCTCTTTTGGCATTCTGCCATCACCAGAAGGCAGTACTGTTTAAGAAGGACTTTGTTGTCTGGTAATTGAATGTTTGTTGGCTCTCTTTTGTTTGGCTGTTTTCTCTGCTGCTTTGAATTCTTTTGTTATAATCTATCTAATATATAAAAGTCAAAGTTTGTCTGTTTGTCTGTGTCAGGCAGAGAAGATCTCATATGAATGGCTATGTCAGGCAAGAAGACCTCATATGATTGGCTACCTAAGAAGATTCTATGGAATCCTGGGGTTTGCAGTTTAGGGAAGAGCCTTTAGAATTCTCAGCCAGAGAGCTCTTGGGCCTGGCTGGTTGCTATGGAGATGAGGCCTAGCAGCAAGGAGGAGGCCAGTGTATTTCCCTCAGGAACCCAACCTCTGTATGCTAATAATTCTGAATACAGATTGATTGGGGAATATGAGGAAAAGTTACAGGTATCGGACAAGACAGTTTGGGGAGTTAGAGACACGGGATCTCAAATTTTCTAACAATTATTACCTATGAGAAAATAAAATCCTGGGTAATGCTGGGTACATATGCTAGTTTTTGTATATTTTAATGCTGCCAGGCTATGGCAACTGGGGTGCCCATCCATATGAAAAGTATAAGTATGAGGAAATGCCAGACTATTTTGAGCTGTAAACAGGGAGAGAGAAGTTTTCTGGCAATGCCTCTCCAGACAGCTTGATGAATATTGTTATTTAGTGACGTATTCATTTCCTTTTCCTCCAAGAAGGCACAAGTAGAGCCTTATTTTGAAATATCAGTAGGAATGAAGCACAGATTGACCAACTAGTTAGTCCTTGGGCATGTCTGGGGTGGGACTGGAAGTGAGGAGCTGGTGTGGATCCTTCAAACTTTGTGGCATAAGGGATTCTATTGTGAAAAATCTAAAGGGAATACAGAGACAGTCTGTTGAGTACTACTGATAAATATAACTTCAAATAGAAGTGTCCTCTGATTCTAAAAATGCATCTATTGATTTTGTTCAGAAGTTAACTGCTAAGCAACATAGCCTCATTGTTATCTTTCAGATGTTAATATTCAATATCCTCAGTTCTTTGGCTACTCATACATCACCTTTGAACCTCTGAAAAATTCCTACCAGACATTCCAAATTACAGTCGAATTCAGGGTAAGTGTGTACAGCCCTGGGGCAATATCATGTTTAATGTCTCATTACATTTAGATTAATGGAGACACAATGTAAAGAAAATCTGCCAATAGGGTTATACTAAGAGCAGGCAACTCCGAAGAGGTTTACAAGATGTTCCCAGCTTCCCAGCTCCCATTTAAAGAAACTAGGGGAAGATCTGTATTGGAAATATAGGAGAGTCATGGAAAGTTAACTGTACTAGGTTGGAATGTATTTTTGTAAGTCTTCTAAAAGATGATGAGGAAATTATGCCATGCAGAAATGGGTAAAATTTTGTGCTGGAAGTCATTGGAGTTTTGATGGATTGACTGCAGAATATATATATGGGGAACTTCCATGGCTAAATGAGGCCCCCTGTTATCAAGTCACTCTTCTGGTGTGGACTAGCATGCTTTTCTCCTTGCATGTTCACTTATCCTAAGTATCCTAAGTATAAGCTAAGAAAATGAATTTCAACAGAGAGAAATATAGGGTCCTACACATGAGCAAAAAAAAATAAAAATGGAATGCACAAATATAGGATGGGGGACCCGTACATGTGAATGGGATCTAGGAGTCTTGGTGGATCACAGGCTGAACATGAGTCAGCAGTGTGATACAGCAACCAAGAAAGCCAATGCAATCCTTGGTTGTATCAATAGGAGTATGGTGTCTAGATCAAGGGAGGTAACGGTACCACTCTATTCTGCTTTGGTTAGACCTCATCTGGAATACTGTGTCCAGTTCTGGGCACCAAGAGGGATATTGACAAGCTGGAGGGTATCCAGAGGAGGGTGACCACAATGGTGAAGGGTCTGGAAGCCATGCCCTATGAGGAGCAGCTTAGGGAGCTGGGTATGTTTAGTCTGCAGAAGAGAGGATTAAGAGAAGAGAGGTTAAGAGAGGACATGATAACCATGTTTAAATATTTGAAGGGATGTCATTTTGAGGAGGGAGCGGGCTTGTTTTCTTCCGCTCCAGATATTAGGACAAGGAGCAATGGATTCAGGCTGCAGGAAAAGAGATTCCACTTATATCTCAGAAAGAACTTCCTGACGGTCAGAGCTGCTCAGCAGTGGAATCTGCTGCCTCAGAGTGTGGTGGAGTCTCCTTCCTTGGAGGTTTTTAAGCAGAGGCTGGATGGCCATCTGTCAGAGGTGCTTTAATGTGTGTTCCTGCACAGCAGGGGGTTGGAGTGGTTGGCCCCTGTGGTCTCTTCCAACTCTATGATTCTATGATTCTATTATTTTTGTTGCGTGCTTTCAAGTCATTTTTGACTTATGTGATCCTAAAGCAAACTTGTCACAGGATTTTCTGAAAACTGAGAACGTGTGATGTGCTTATGGTCACGCAGTAGGTTTTCATGGCAGAGCAGGGAATTGAAGTCCAATGCTCAAACCACTACACCACAGTGGCTTTTATCCCTAGTAGAAGATGCCTTAATAGGGGTCTTTGGACATTTCCTTATGCCTAGTTTCATCTTACTGAATTCAAGATACTCTGGATGGACCAGCCTGTAAGCAGGCATAAAACAACCAGCTGTCAAGAGAGACCTCTACTTTGATGAAAACCAATAAAACACTGTGCATTCTGAGTGCCATAGATCAGAATTTTGTGCATAGTCATCACTATAACAGCTGATTTGAAGCCCAAAATTATGATAACAGCATTTTTGCCACATTGCAAATAACCCTGGGCCATGTATCACAGATTATGTAAAGCAGTTGTCTGGCACAGTCAGTGTGACATGGGTAGCTTGAATCTAGATTTATGATCAGGGAGGTCAGGTTCAAATCCTCTGCCAACCATTAGAGTTCGCTTGGTCCTGTTGGTCTCTCTTTCTCAACCATACTCAAAACTTTGAAAGTCTCTTCTCAAAATAAGTCGTTATGGAGTCATTATGGAACTCTTCCCTCCTGCTGCCCAAAGTAGGTAAGTACAGTCATTGTAATAATTTTTAGCAACTTGCTTCTTTTCCATATTGTATTCCTCAATACTTTGGAAGAACAAATAGAGAGTGAACTAAGAAGAGAAGAGCAAAGCTGTTGAAAATTCCTCTCAAATGTCTACTTTAAAAGTAACAGGAAAATCAGTGAGAAAATATTCCTGTTATACCAAAAATAAGTAAGTGACATTACAAATCACAATGTTATTTTGCAATGCAATATCATTATGCCTTTGCTACCAAAGGGAGGGCAGGGAAAGTAATTAGTTCCAGGGAATGACTGCACTTGTGATGTATCACTCCCAAGTTCTTGCTTATACCAGCTTACACATTTCTGACAAGGATAAAAATATGGAGTTCTAGGCATTCTCCTGGTCAGTTTGGAAGAAGGATGGAATAAAATGTAGTAAGTGAATAAAATGACTGGGATTGCTCGGGCCTCTTTCATATACATCCACAGTGGTGTGGGAAAGGTTTCCTTATAGCTTCTTCCCACTTTCTCTAAGAATGTTTGGATGAGCAAACGACTTGGCAGAATGTAGGCAATGATGCAAAAACTATTCCCCTTCCTGGCAAGCAAAGAAACATTGTGTCCTCATTACGTTGTGGAACTGTATAAAATGGGTCTGTTTATTTGTAATTGTGTTTCAGGACCAGGATGTTATTTACCTTTCATTTGTTTTTCGCATTCCCAGCCTGAAGCTGAGGATGGTTTGCTTCTGTATTGTGGAGAAAATGAGCATGGGCGCGGTGACTTCATGTCAGTGGCAATTATCCGAAGAAACGTCCAGTTCAGGTATGCATTTTGAAAACAAACAAATAAGAGAGAGTAGAGCTAAACTGGATTTCACATGAAGTTTCTGGTGGTGTGGCTTTGTCCTGGTGTGACAAACCCATATTCTGTTTTCTCTTAATCACACCCACCCACTGGAGACAAAATAAGAGGGTTTTTTTGTTTTTGTTTTAAAAGGATATTTTTCAATTGTCCATTTCTGTATTGGTTGCCCATGAGGCTTCCCAGTCCATCAACTCACAAGCAGCTTGAATGTCACATATAGAATACTGGTAAATATTAATACAGATCTGCCTCTCACTGGGGAGCCAGAAGAATTCTCACTGGGAAGTGAGCCTGTCAGGTTCTAATATTGTGCATCTCCAAGTAATCTTTGGATAATAATCTGGTTTCTTTATATATGTGATACTTGCTTTCTTCCCGATTTGTAGTCAAAAGTTGCAAAGAGCCCTCGATTTGGGAAGAAAAAAGAAATTAAAGAAGACTTTTCCACAAAAAAAACTTCTTTAATGAACTTTAGATGTAGGTAGGGGCTAGTCAATGGCCAAAAAATGCCTGACACTGGCATTTTAAATTTAAACTGATGTGGTTAGTAATTTGGATGGGAGACCACTTCATATAGACTAGAGATATAAATCATTCTTTATTTCATTCTTGCAAACAAGAATGAAAATTCAAAAGTTTTTCCCATCAACTGGATGAAGCTATGAGAGTTTTTCAGTTTTTTAAAAATGTTATAGGACATTTTTTTCTGCAAGGCAACTTCCCCATATTTTCATGCAAAACCTCATGCTTCTGAACAGAATACAGCATATTCTGTGCAAAGATTCTAGTTTCTGAATAAAGTGGGTGTCTTTTTCACAAAAATAAGCTTTCATCTACAATTTTTTTGACAAATAGTCTTGAAATAGTAGAAATCTTGTGGTGGTTGACAGTTTTTATCAGGGACTGTCACATTCTTTCTCAATGGGGATGACAAACTTGGCAAATAGTAGTATTAACTATGTATTAGCTTTTTTACAAAGAAAAATGTATCCAGGAGTATGGTTCTCAAACACAATTTTGGGACATAGCAAGTGTCAAAGTACTGATTTTGGGCAGTGGGAACTTTTAAACTGGAGGCAATTATATTTTGTCCTTTCATGGAAGATTGTCATGTTTTCCTGTGTAGATTCAACTGTGGCACTGGAATTGCAGTAATTACCAGTGAGAACCGAGTTAAACTGGGCAATTGGCATAGCGTGACTGTGTTCAGAGATGGATTGGAAGGTTGGCTTAGACTGGATAACAGCCCTCCAGTATCTGGTAAATCTCAGGTGAGTCATTCTGCTTGTGAAAGGTGCTACAGCTATGAATGTATTTTTGTTCTGAAGCATGCTGGAATTCCAAGAAGTCCTCAGACCCAAGAGCAGTCCATTTCTATATCCCCAACAGGATGCTTTATATTTGGGAGACAGAGGTGGGTAGGAAGAATCTCCAGATCATTCAAGGCTTGTGACAGTCTTTCCACCTCTCCTTACCCAGGCCTCCTCAGTGCCACTTGGTAAAATTAATTAAATGTGGATTGTCACTTTAGGTTTGCCACTGGGACCAAATCCTTCTGAAAATGTCCCCAGATCAATAACTGCCATTTCCTACCAAGTTAAAGAGTAGCAAGGGACTATTAAGTAATTTGGAGGCAAGGGACAAACATTTCTGGGATATTGTGTTACAACACAATAGAATTGCTCTCTGTTAGCAGATAACTCTTCTGGAGGGTTAATACAACCTTTTGCAAAAATGTGTCTAAGCTAAAGGCATGAAAATTGGGGTGAGATAAGATTAGTTAGAATCACATCACCACTAGCCAGTAATTCAGCAGCCTGCAGCAGAGTGAGGTGACATGAGAAGGATTTCCAGATCTCAGGGTCTGGCTGTTCTTCTCTTGTCTTCAAGGTGAGGGAGAGGAATCTCAAGTCAAGAGCGCTACCTTGAATGTTGTGTGCATGTGTATTTTTTTTCGTTTTCCCCACCAAAAAACTTGGTGGTTTTTTTTAAAATTGAAAATGTATACTTTGTGCAAAGAGCCAGAATGCTGTAGTAGTTTAAGCACTGGACTACAGCTCTAGAGACCAGGATTCCTGTTCACCTGTGGAAACTCAACAGGTGACCTTGGGCAAGTCACTCTCTCTCAGACTCAGAGAAGGGCAAAGACAAGCTCCCTCTGAACAAATATTTCCAAGAAAACCCTGTGATAGGTTCAGCTTAGGTCCAACATAAGTCAGGAACAAGCTGATGGCGCACAACAGCAATGCTTTGTGTAACTACAGTTTAAAGTATGACACTTAATGACCATCACCTGAAGCTGCCCTTAGCAATCTCTTCCTTTTAACATCACTTATGCCCCCGCCCTGTGACATCCCAGGTCATCATCCTTAGGTTTCAGGCTGAGTCTAGATTTGGCAGCCCTAGATGTGAATAGCACAGTTAATCCAGAAGCCTTGCAGAAATGTTACTTGCTTTTCTACCTCTTTCCTCCCCACTATTTTTCTTTTGTTGCTCTATCTTCTTTTCGATTCTAAGTCTGTAAGGGATTTTTTTTTAATTGATAGCTTGTCTACCCCTTTGAGATACTTTTTTAGATGAAGAATAGGATAAAAGTGCCCATCATCATTATCATTGTCCCAGACATGTTGGTTTGCTTAACGAGAATGTTTTGAGTTGATTAACAAACTCAGGATATAAAACTGCAACCAGGACATAAAACTGCAATCCATTGCTGTGACAGTAGATCTTTCCACCACTAGTCAAGGGAGGTCCATTGTACATGGAGGCAGTCAGAGCCTGCAGCATTCTGTGGCCCCTGGGATGTCCTTCCACAGTTGCCAGCTCAGTTGTATATTAAGAGGAAAATGCTTGTGAAACTGATGCAGCAATATAGTGTGTTTTAGGATATAACACAAAGCTGAGAGAAAGATCAACTCCTGGGAGTAAAATGCATGTTTGCCTTTTAGAGAGTGAGGCAGATTGGGTCACTGTAGACCAAATCAGATGTGGCATTTGTCAAGCAGTTCATTTTGCAGTTATTTGAAAAATAATTAGTCAGCACACAATGGGGGAGCATGACATGAACAGAGAAACTTAACTGTTTGCTGTTGAGACCTAGCTGTTTGCTGCTGAGGCTATGCTGATTGCAAGTGGAATAGGATCTGGACCTACTGTTTGCTATTGAAGATGACAGGTTCAGGAACCTCCTATTCTAATTGGGATCCCACAGAGAGGTTAGGGATTAAATCCCTTCTTTTCCCATTTAGTGACTGTATGTCAGCTTGGGGGATCCTGCTCTGACTACTGATTTTTTTTTTAAACAGTCACACTCAGAAAACTAGTTTGACCTACAGATAAAAAGTCCTTATTGAGCATTCCTAACTGAATTTAGTTCAGTATGTGAGGAAGCAGAGTATGCTGGTCCTAGTCCCTTTACTAATCTCTATCCTCACATGGAGCGTGATGGTCTCAAGAGTATCTTTACACCCTATTCTAGATGCCTGAGTAGGGCTACAGGCCAATGTTATATATAATTTTTACCATTTTACCATTTAAATCTTCATGACACAATTCTGTTGAGAAACTCACAGTTACCTAGCACTTCTGCTGTTGTAGGTAAGGAGCATGTGCAATTGGCTGAACAGAGATCAGTAGGGTGACTGGATGACATATCTGTTGCCTAAAATATCTGCTTAAGAGGCAGATTGTCATGGTTCTGCACTTTTCCAGAATGTACATGATATTTTTTAAAAGAGTACAATAAAATGTGCAAGACTTATGCATAGTTTTGTTGCTGCTGTCCATAGAAGTAAAACTTCTCTCTCTCCCCCTCTCTCTCTTTAAATATATATGTGTGTGTGTGTGTGTGTGCGTGTGCGCGCGTGCACGCATGTGTGCATGTGCGCGTGTGTGTAATTTTACTGGAAATTACTGTTGAAAACTAACTGGAACATTTGGAAACCAAATAAAAGTTGTTTTGAAGGCTATGTGTTAGTTGCGAGACCATTGGCCTGCAACTTGTAAACTGCCTTCTTTTCTCAAATCCTGAAACTGGCTTTGTTTTTGACCTGTTTTGTCACAGAACATAAGATTCTGCAGTTATGTCATGGACAAGAACATCGTCTGAAAGCAAAAAAATTGCTAAAACTAAGGAGGTCTTGGTCAGATGGCTGGATAGGAATCTGCCTATGAATCTTCTGCACAAAAGATTGAGTCCTTTGAAGGAAAAGAAGGATATAAATAAATAACAGGCTTCATTGTCTTTTTGGATACCCAGTTTCCTATAGATGTTTTCTCTCCTCATCCTTTTTCTAGGGTCAATACAGCAAAATTACTTTCCGAACTCCCTTCTATCTTGGAGGTGCTCCTACAGCCTATTGGCTTGTAAGGTCTGCAGGAATCAACCGTGGCTTTCAAGGCTGTGTCCAGTCACTCACTGTCAATGGAAAGATCATTGACATGCGACCTTGGCCTTTGGGAAAGGCTCTTAGTGGAGCAGATGTAGGTAAGTGCAGTGTCATTCTCATTCATGTGAAGGAGAGAGGAAGAACAAGTTGCCCTTTCCCATATAGAAAATCCAACCAGTTTTTCTGATAATAGTTGGGATTGATTTTTGTTGGGCTTATTTCTGATCTGTCATATTTTGTTTGCTTTGATTGGGTTGGATCCAGAGTCAATCATACTTAGTATAGACCCATTAGTCTGGCTATGAAAAGTTGTTAGTTCATCTGTCTGTTGGGATCTCTGTCCCAATACTGAGACCCAAGGCCATTCATAATGTGATTAAAAAAACAAGTCAGCTAAACAGAAGTCTAAGTACACTGAAGATACCAGATTTCATTTGATCTTGGAAGCTAAACAGCGTCAGGTCTAGTTAATACTTGGATAGGAGGCTGCAAAGGAATCCCAGGTGTTGTAGGTTACATTTCAGAGGAAGGCAATGGCAAACCACCTCTGAGTATTCCTTCCCCAAGAAGACTCTGTGAAATTCATGGGGATTTCCATAAGTTGGCCAATGCCTGGCTGTTCCAAAGGCTTTTGTCTGCTGGCAGAGGGAGAATAAGATTCCCTTGGAAAGGAACTTCACAAACTTAGGATCAGCCACTAAGAAGGCCCTTTCTTGTATCCTCCCCAAAAGTGATTCTGAGGTTGGCAGATTCAAGAAACAGCCCTCCCTTGAATGTCTTAAACTTTAAGCAGCCTCATATGTGCAGATGGAGCTCTCCAGACAAAGGCCCTTTCTGCAACTCACCTTTTCTCAACGCTGGGGTGCGGTGCTCGCACAAGCAGCCTCGGGAGAGAGGCTCTCATGTCCAGGGTCCTTTGGCTCTGCATGAGCTTCCTGCGAGAGCCCTGCCTCTTCCTTTCACAGGCTGCACTGGACAGGAAGCACAACCAGCCCGGCTCCCGAGGCTCCGCACGTGAGCTAAGTGTGTGCGGGGCCCCAGAGCAATGTGTGACCGTGCACCATTTTCAGCTTAAAGCCAAAAATGAAAAAATGTGTGAGCGAGGCCTTGGAGCATTGCACAAATGTGAGCGCATTGTGTGGACCGCTCCTCACATGTGTGCGATGCTCGAGGGGCCCTTTCCAATCGAAAATGCCATACGAAAAGGGGACAAGTCTGAACCAAGTGCAGATGAAACAGCTCTCTAGACTAAATCAGAGTAAACATATCTGTAACTTAGCAAAAGCCTTAGTAAAATGGGAACTTCCTTAGAAAAGAGATTAGCTGTTGCTGTTGCTAATGAACTGGACCCATAACACAGCATAGCATGTACACAGATTTTGCCATCTTTTTCAAAATGTAACTGCTGGTAGTCTTTTAGCGTAACTAAGCTTGCAGGATTGCTGTAAGGAGAAAATGGGAAACAGGATCACAAATGCTATCTTAAGCTTCTTGGAGAAAAGGTAGGATATGAATGTAGTGAACCAATGAATCAATAAACAATATTTCTCTGCCTTAGGATAGGAGAATAATTTATTCATAAAATTTGGGTGAATAACTTATTCATAATATTTTGTGGTCTCTTGAAAAGGTTTAAATGCTGTTTCCACTTGAGTTAAGTGTACAGAATCTCAGGTTTTGTGAACGGAATCCCATTATCAAGCAAAACATTCCTATTACAGAATGTATCCATTATTGTGTTTCTCCCCTCTTTGTTTGTATTATTTAAATGAGCACTATCAGAGGTTTCTCTTTGAAATTATGACTAAATAGAAAATGCCTCCATCATCCCTAAATAATCCCAAGTCCCCAAAGTGGAAAACAACAGAGGCATCAGACAATCACATTTATTTAAGTAAGGTAGAAAAAACAATCAATCAATCAATCTACTTTTTATAATTTACAATGACCTGATATGTGTCTTTGTTTAGCAAGGCTGGTAGTCATCCTAAATTTCTGAAATTGTTTTCTGCTTATGCCACTATCAAGGAAAAAATGCAACCATCATCACCGGGAACCATACATAGATACAGCCTCCGTCAAATTGTTTCATCTTCCTTTATAGTTATCTAAGTTGATAGTCACTGTGTGGTAATGCATTGCACAATTTAACTATATGCTTTGTGAAAACATACTTCTGTTTCCTCTGATAATGGTGCTCTGAAATGTTCGATAATATTACTAGAACTAGAAAGTTGGAGAATTATTATTGCAGTTATTCCATTTGTTTAATCATAGGTCAATGTCAAAGGATTATGTTGACTTTAATTTGGCTGCTGCTTCAGTTTTGGGATCCACTGACTGTCCCACCCATCAGCCATTCATAAAGTTTGTTTTTCACTGAGCGGATTTCCAGATCTCAGTTGCCTCACTGCAAACATTCTGAACACACATTTTGAATGCACACAAAAGCTGAGCCCCCTGTTTTGCTCCCCAAGGTCCACTTGCCCATCCACCCATCTATAATATTTGTAGTATCAAATTCCACTGCATCATTTCACAGCATATAAACCTGGAGATCATCCTTTTTGAGTTAATTCAGGATGAAAATAAACCTTCAGAGCACAGCTGTATAGTAACTGTATATAACACAACAAGTTTAGTGACATTTTTTAATGCAATGTTAAGTGCTGTGTAGGGTTTGCTATAAAAAATTATTCAAAGGATAGAAAAGATTTGGCACAGGTGTCAGCAGCGGGCTGGGGTCAAGCAGATGCGGGTCAAGCAACTGGGGGCTGCCCGCGTTTATTTCAGCCAGTAGTCAAAGGGTAACGCAAGACAGTCCTTTACTCAGGTTTCACCTTGAACAAACAGCAGGCTTTAACAGAAAACAAAGAAGGGTTACTTCACCCGGGTTGCTGGCTGGGGTCTTGGCTGGCTGGAACGCTGGACGCGGTCACAGACAGGTGGGGCAGGAACCAGTCGTGGGCGGGAGGCACACAGAGGGCCGACGGTTGTTGCTCCGTGCCTCCCCCCGCCCAATGCCTGCCCTAAGTAGGTCCCTAAGCCGGCGGCAGCCAATCCGGATGCAGGCTCGCAGCTGCGGGCCCTCAGCCGGGCTCACAGCTGGGAGCTGTCAGCCAGCTGGGAGCCCTTAGCCTGCAGCCACCGTTCCAGCAGACGCTGGGACCGGCAGGCAGCCTCCTTGCTTCACTGCCGCTGCTGAAACGTGGGAGGAGGGGCGGCAGCCTCCTCTGGGTCGGAGCCACGGGTTGGCGGTGCCCCAGGACCGAGCCCGGGACCTGCCCACCCCGGCGAGCCTGCGCCCGCCTCGCCCACCAGTGAGGGGACCGGGATGCACTCCGAGCCGCCAGCGGGTCTGCTGGTGTCGGCAGCGGCGTCCGCAGTGTCCGGGGCCTCTCCCTTGGCGGCGGTGGCCTCTGCGGCGTCCGGGCACTCTCCCTTGGCGGCGGCAGCCTCCGCGGCGTCCGGGCATTCCCCCTCGGTGACGGCGACCTCCACGGCACCCAGGGAGTCGTCTGGGTCCTCCTCCGCCCCAGAGACCACATCCGAGGCGGCCTCAGAGACGCCGGCGGGCACAGCCACGCCGGGGCTCCCGACAATAGGGACCATTCCCATAGAGAGCTTCAGAAGTCACAGTCTCATCATTAGGGTGAGTAACAGTGATGCCTTCACCTACGTAACCTGAGGATGGATACCTACCCCCTTCTCTGAGTCTGAAAGCTTCTTTTCTGGACTCTTGTCCATGCAGAAAGACATGCACCTAGTAACACCACACATCAAATGGAAATACATGACCTACTCACCTGCAGTCGGGAATGACACAACCAGACAACCACGATGAAGAGTTGCCTTCAGTCTGTAGGTCAAGTTCAGCTTCAAAGAAGTTATTGGATGCTGCATTCCACTAATGTGGAGGTGTAGGGCCAAAGGCAAAAGGACCGAAAATGCCAGCACATTTTACTTAAGGCTCTTACTGCCAATAACTAAATCTTAGGAGAGATATTTCAACTTTTTAAACTGAAAAAAGGAAAATCCCGTACAAAATGTGAAGTCACGAGGAAAGGGATCTTTAGAAAATCAAAGGATCAGACTAGAAGCTCTAGAAGTGCCAAATTCAGTCCTAGAGCCTGAGGGTCTCCATGCCTGGCCTAAGGAGGAGGGTATGGCGCCATTTAAACCAAGGGTTGGCAGCTTTCAGAAGTTAGTGGACCATATTCAACCTTAAA
The DNA here is from genome assembly GCA_948474755.1 of Ctenosaura bakeri. Classification (NCBI taxonomy): domain Eukaryota; kingdom Metazoa; phylum Chordata; class Lepidosauria; order Squamata; family Iguanidae; genus Ctenosaura; species Ctenosaura bakeri. The sequence continues at coordinate 174,598 of CAOLHI010000278.1, forward strand.
GGGCTGATTGATTGATTGATTGATTGACTGAAATATCCTGCCCTTTATTCATAGAATCATAGAGTTGGAAGAGACCCCAGGGGCCATCAAGTCCAACCCCCTGCTATGCAGGAACACCCATCAAATATTCTCAACAGATGGCCATCCAGCTTCTGCTTAAAAACCTCCAAAGAAGGAGACTCTACCACACTCTGAGGCAGCATATTCCCCTACTGGACAGCTCTGACCATCAGGAAGTTCTTCCTGAGGTTCAAGTGGAATCTCCTTTCCTGCAGCTTGAATCCATTGCTCCTTGTCCTAGTCTCTGGAGCAGTAGAGAACAAGCCTTCTCCCTCCTCAACATGACATCCCTTCAAATATTTAAACATGACTATCATGTTCCTTCTTAACCTTCTCTTCTGCAGACTAAACATACCAAGCTCCCTAAGCCGTTCTTCATAGGGCATGGCTTCCAGACCCTTCACCATTTTGGTCACCCTCCTCTGGACATGCTCCAGCTTGTCGACATCCTTCTTGAACTGAGGTTCCCAGAACTGGACACAGTATTCCAAATGAGGCCTAACCAATGCAGAATAGAGTGGTACCATTACCTCCCTTGATCTAGACACCATAGTCCTATTGATGCAACCAAGAATCGCATTGGCTTTCTTGGCTGCCGTGTCACACTGCTGACTCATGTTCAGCTTGTGATCTTCCAAGACTCCTAGATCCTTTTCACACGTACTGCTATCCAGCCACATGTCCCCCATCCTATACTTGTGACTTTCATTTTTTCTGCCCAAGTGCAGGACCCTACATTTCTCTCTGGTGAAATTCATTTTGTTAGCTTTGGCCCAGCTCTCCAATCTGTCAAGGTCATATTGAAATTTGATCCTGTCTTCTGATGTGCTAGAAACCCCTCCCAGTTTGGTATCATCTGCAAATTTGATGAACATGCCCTCTATTCTTTCATCCAAATCATTGATGAAGATGGTGAATAGCACTGGGCCCAGGACAGAACCCTGAGGCACCCCACTAGTCACTTCTCTCCAGGATGAAAAGCAGTCATTGGTGTTCACCCTTTGGTGATCTTCAAAGATCTTAAAACAATAAATAATTAAACAAGTATAAAACTTATACAAGTCTTCAAATAAAAGATTAAAATACATTAGTTTTTTCAATTTAAAAACAGATAATTTAAACTGGTTAAAACAATCTTGAATAACATAACTATAAATGTGTAGCATAGATAATATTGGGTCCTACATCTTCCCCACCCCCCAAAAAATCATTTTTTTTGCCCCAAATGCCTCATACTGTATGAGGTTTGGGGGCATGTTCGCATGTTTTTGGTCCCCAGGGCATTTTAGACCAAGGAGAGGCATTGTTTATAACAGCAAGTGACCCGGAAGCATTTTCGTACTTCTAGAGGTCCTGGGGTCCACAGAAATTGCCCTGAATGTGGCCTGTAGATTACACTTTGTCCACTTCTGATTTAAACCCTGTCAGTGTCCTTAAGAGGGACTATTGCTTGAGGCACGATGAAGACAAGAGGAATACTTATGTTCTTAGTTGGCTCTGGACCATTCCTACAACAAAATTTTGAACTCGCTCTCGGGTTCCTTGTTTTTACCACTCACTTGTAAAGAAGCCAGGGTGAGATCTTGCGATCTTGGGAACTATCCTGTAGTCTAGTTGAGTTTCACCAGTAGCCATTCTGAAATGAAAGAGAAAAGTCTGGTTTGACTCCTTGGTCTACCATGAAGCTGATGCATGTGATGAGTCAGGTCAAGTCTTACAAAATCTGTCATTTGTTTAGGGTGGGCAAGAAATATAAAATATAAATGAACAAAGTCTTCACATCACTAAGCTGATCAAAAGTCTTGTTCAAGTGACTGCACTTTGTAAGAGGTAGATGGAGATATAAATCCTAGTTTCAAGTCTAGCATTTCTTTGATAAAAGCTCATCTCTTCCTCTCTTCTGTATTTCCCTGTATCAGAAAAGGGCAGTGACCAGTAGCAATAACTGCACTACCTCTGGACATAAAAAAGGGGGTAGATATCTAGGAAGAGATATAAAAGCTAATAGAGTGGCCTAGAAAGCAGACACTGAAGAAAATAACACCTTAGAAAGGCACAAAGAGCAATTTCACGATAGAGTGAGAATCTGTGGAGTACTTATAGAACCTGAAACTTATCAAAAAATTTCTGATCTATATTAGTCCTTGGATCTCCAATATAGCACTCTCCAGTTCCAGTGTTACCTTAACAACCACACCAGTCTGTCTCTCTGTCTGTCTATCTGCCAGGTATGTTTCAAGATTTTTCACTGAAGGCAGCTCACCACATATTAGAACACAGATTTTGGGTAATATACAATTTATTTAATTAATTAATTTACATTTCTGAAAAGAGGAGGCTTTTTTTGGTCCTTACTCAATGTTATTTAAAAATTGCATCATTAGTTTGTATTTGCATATTTGATTGTAAATACACATTAGGTATATGACTAGAAAAGGAGCATGGGATGTTTTTGCATACCACAAGCAACAATCTGTGCTTGTGTGACTTCAAGTTACCTGTTGATTTATGGACACCCCACAAATTTCAAGGGGTTTTCTTAGGCAAAATGCACAGAGATGGTTTTGCTAATTCCTTCCTCTGAAATATAGCCTATGACATCTGGTATTTGTTGGTGGTCTCCTATCCAAGTATTAACCAGGACTGACCCAGCTTGACTTCCAAGATCAGACAGGATCTGGTGCCTATGGGATGTGCCTGTTCCTGATTCTTCGTGCTCTGCATCCCCCAGGGAAAAATAACTGTCAGTGTCCAGCCTCAGATAGTAGCATAAGAATGGGGACAAACCAGTATTAGAGAAACCCATATCTTCAAATTCACAATTATACCTTTTTCTGATTGGAACGTAATTCTATTTTTGTAGAAGGTGGATTGGGCTCTGCACGTTGTCTTTCAGAATTCAGAGACAGACTTGTATTTTTGCAGCCTTCATTAAATTCAGAATTAGACCATACACAGTCCATGTCTTGTCCTGAATGTCCCAATCTGAAGATTAAAATAATAATGTTGATTGAGTGAACAGATGGGAAAATAAGAAGTGATCACTTGATGGCATATGTCTCAAACTGTCCTTGATTGGATTAAAGCTTGCGACTGAGCTCACTCACTCTCCATGATGTTTCCTTTTCAGCATGTTATGAAGGCTATTTTTCATGTTGAACAATTTGTTGCTAGTGGCATTTATATCAACTTGACCAATCAATCTTTAGTTATGAGCTGGATTTTATCAGGGAACAAACTGAGACATTTTGGCTTCAGTCCTATCCACCATAGGATACACTGCAGCCTCCAATTGTTGTTCGACTGCAACTCCCATCATCGCTAGCCAGTTTAGTAGTGATGAAAGATAACAGGATTTGCACTCCCATCATTGGGAGGCCTATATGTTCAAGATTCCTGCTAAACATATTATTTTATTTTTCTTCTAATTTTCTTCAGACACTAGAGCCTTAAAGCATTTCACAACATGTTTTAAAAGAAAAAAAATGACTTAAAATCATCAGTTATAATATTAAAATGCAATTAAAAAGACTATCATATTAAAGTAATCTGCTGAACTCACTGGGATTTACTGTTGATTAGATATGAATTGATAGAGAGTGTGTACAGCAGTACATGAATAAGGTTATGGTGGGATGAGAGTTTTGATAGAGAGTGTGTACAGCAGTACATGAATAAGGTTATGGTGGGATGAGAGTTTTGATAGAGAGTGTGTACAGCAGTACATGAATAAGGTTATGGTGGGATGAGAGTGTGTCCCCAGTGTTCCTCTTCACATGCAACCGGCTGCCTGAAGAAGGGATCGTGAGGGACACACCTCTTCTTTCCGAACTGCAGCTGGCCTTCTTCCCATACGGCAGTGGAGGCGGAAGCTTGTGCAATTGGGGATCATTGATGGAGTGATGAATACACCTTGTGATCCCACCGACTGGTGACGCGAGAAAGGCGGGGCCTTGATAACGTGATGCAGAAGCATTGTTGTGGTCCCACTCCTCTCACTTCCCCATGATGGGATGTCGCCATCCTGTGGAAAGGGCCAAAGAATCATGAAGTGTGAAAGAGTCTAACAGTGACTTGGTCTAGCAGCTCCCAAAAGTTACAAGCCAACTGAGACGTAATTTTGAATTGGCATAGGAGAAATTTTCTTTTGTTGTGAAAAGAGTTTCTCCTGTAAAGAGTTTCATCCAGATACAGATTAGAGATTGATACTGGAGATCAGTTATGAGAGAGCGTAAGCTTTATTAGAACTGTATCACACTACATTGTTATAGCCCTATATTCCACTTAAACTGCCTGTTGACATCCTATGGAATCCTGGGATTGCAATTTAGGAAGGGGCATTTAGAATTCTCAACCAGAGAGCTCTTTGGCCTCGGTAAACTACAAACCCCAGAATGCCACAGGATGTTGCCATGGCAGTTAAAGTGCAATATAGCACTGTAACAGTACATACAGTGTGATAAGGTATTTACTCAGAACTTGAAAGTAATGTATTACAAGCAATGTTGTCACTTATAACTTATTGTTATAAAAAACGACAATGTAATGAGGTTAGATTACAAAAGTAGCATGGCACATTGTAATGTTATAAAAAGGAGGGAAGAAGCAGGGTAAAAAAGCTCGGAGAACTAAAAATATTTCTTGATAACTATTTCACAAGTATTCTGCTAATCTTTCCAAAGGTTTTCTTGGGAAGTATTGCAGTGAAAGAAAGAAAGAAGAAAGATAGAAAGAAAGAAAGAAAAGAAAATCTTCCAGTCTTCTGTTGAAAAACAATATGAACATTGTCCCCAGTCTATGTTTGCCAGAGTGAAAACTGGAGAAGACTCCTGTGCCTTTAATTGTTGTGCAGGAGAGGGAAATTTCAGCAAGTATTGCTTGTTTCAGTCTCTGTATCTGTGCATTTTGTATCCGTGGGTTCAACCAACCATGGCTTGAAAATATTTTTTTAAAAAATCCACCACCTCCTCAAATTTTTATTTTGCCATTTTATATAAGGACCGCCATTTTACAACACCAATGTACATAGTGGGACTTGAGCATCCATGAATTTTGGTATCCATGAGGGGGTTGTGGAACCAAACCCTAGTGGATACCGAGGGCCCACTGTACCTGGTTGTGTGGTAAGCAACATCTGCTGAAATTCCTTCTTCTACAAAAGGTGCAGGAGGCCTTTCCTATTCTCAACATAGCAACCCTGATCCCCACTTAATAATGTGAGATTTACAAGAAACAACCGCAATTAATTTTCAGTGAAGTGTGGATAGACCTACAGATGTTTTCCACACTGCCTGTGACTGTGGGAGAAGCTGAAAGAGGCTTCATCTGTTGTCAAAAACCACTCTAAGATGCGGCAATAACAAGCCATGTAGCCACCATTTCAGTCATCATATGTAATTGCCAGATGTGAGGGAGCTAATGCATGATTATGAAATTTATTTATTGTTCATTTGTTCATTCTGTTAGAACCTAACTTTCTTCTGCCAAGGGACATAAGTTGGCTTACAAAATTCAAAGCAAAATTTTAGCTAAAAAATTTACAAAGGTTTTTAAAAGACAATTAAACATCAGTTCTGTTAAAAGGACATCATTAAAAATGGTTTAAAATACATTTAAAACATAATTTAAATTGTACAAAATAAAAACAGAGCACCCCACTTCTGATACTGTTCTGCCATATGATTAAAATCTGTTAAACTCCTGCCTAAATGAAAAGCTTTTAACCTGCCAGCTGAAAAAGAGCAGGGGGCCAACCAGACCTTCCATGGAAGAGATTTCTACTTCTGGGAGCAGCTGCTGAGAAGGTTCTCTCCTGTGTTCTTATCAACCATGCCTATGAAGGTGACAAAAACAAGGAAAAGCTCTCACCTAAGTCTGTAAAAGTCAGACCAGCTCACATGGGAAAAACCATATTTTAGCCATATTTGGTCCATTAGAACAGAAATAGCAAAGCATAGGCCCTTTCTGCACCTTACCTTTTTTCGGCGCTGGGGTGTGGGGATTGCACGAGCAGCTTCCAGCGAGAGGCTCTCGCATCCCCGCTGCTTCAGCTCCGCACAAGCTGCCTGCTCCTGAGCAGGTAGCGCGAGATCCCCATCTTTTCCTTCTGAAGCGCAACCTTGGAGTTTCCCAGGCTGCGCTGGGGCAGGAAGCGTGACCGCCACAGCTCTGGAGGCGCCGCATGCACAGCTGAAAATGAAAAAGTGCACAAGCAGCACCTGCTCTGCCCTGGAGCGTTGCGTGATTGTGAGTATGTCGTGCAGATCGCTCCCCACAATCGCACGATGCTCCAGGTGCCCTTTCGCATGGCAAATGCCATGGGAAAAGGGCCATAGGCAGAATAATCACTTTATTAGAAACCTAAAATCCACAGTTGTATAGTGGTTTGAGTGTTGGACTGTGACTCCAGAGACCAGAGTTCAAATCCCCACTGGGCCATGGTAGCCCATTGAGTGACCCTGGTGAAGTCACACTCCTTCAGTTTCAGCGGAAAGTGGAGTCAAACCCCATCTGAACAAATCTTGTGAAGAAAATGCTATGATAGGTTCACCTTTAGGGTCAGCATAAGTCAGAAATAAATTGAAAGCATGCAACAAAAAAAGTTCCAAAAAACAGCATAAAAATGGAAATGATGGGAATAAGGCATCTAGAAGCACTTTGAGAATACCTGGTTTATTTCAGCATGAGCTTTCATGGACATCAGTCCACTTCGCAAAAGTTTATCCATGAAAATCATGATGAAATAAATCAATTAGTCTCAAAGGTGGTAGCAGATTCCTTCTTCCCGTGACAATTTTCCATTTTATACTGTGACAAACTAGCACAGCTGTCTCTTTGGGAAAACAACAGAGTTATAGGGCTCTGAGATGTGGTATTTTATTTTTAAAAAATAGCAAATGTGAGCATTTTTCAGATGCCTAGAACATGTAATTTCAGAATCCAAACAATGGTTCATGGTTCATGAGATGATAGGAGGGGTTATGGTGTCATTGTGGGAAGGAGGCCTTTTTTGCAAGTTTGTTTGCAAGCTTCAAATTCCTTTTCAGACGTAAAGTTTCATGGGTGACTTTTGGAAAGTATTTCTGTCTAGAGTAACCTACCCCAGAGTGTTGTCATGAAGACAAATTGGGATAATTCCATTTACCTTGTGCATTTCCTTGAGCTACTTGGAGGAAGCATGAGTTAGTAATTTGAAAAATAAATAAGTTCCTAGGATTCTTAAGACATTTTTTATCCTTCATCCAGCACTGCCAGTTTGTCAAAATTTGGAGGAAATATTATTTGTGCATTTTAATTCCCACTGTTCAATACTTTTCATGAGACATTACTATCACGGTGAAACATATTCTTCTATTTGCATTTCTGTTGAGAGGGTATTGTTCTATGGCATTGCATCATCTGTAACTCCACTCTGAATTTGGTTTACCATACTGTGGGGAAGAGAGGCAGTGTAAATTGCTAGTACATTTCTTTTTTTAAAAAATCACTTTAAATGCACATTTCACAAGATGATAAGTGCTGAAATATTTAAATGCTTTTCAGAAGTAACTCTGAGGCATTCAGATCTGTCAGTCTTTGACAGCTTCTGTACTGTTACCTCCAGCCATCTTCCTGGTAGATGCCAAGATGATAAAGATGTTGATTACAAAAGCCCGTATGTTGGCAGTATGGATTACCTGCCATCCAGATAGAATTGTTAACTACAAACAACATAACAGCTAATGAGCTCAGACCTCGCTGCTTATCACCCGCAGCTCTTACTACGGCTTTTCTCAAATACAGAAGTAACAAAACAGCACTTAAGATAATTAAGGTTAAAGAGAAGGTTGGTGCTACTTGTAATGTAAACAGCCTTGTGACCATTTGGAGATTTGAACAACCTGGACCGTCCATGAGAGAAAGAAACAAAACAACAGAATGTGAAAGACACTAGTCAATCTGACAAGCAATTGCTTCTAGAAAATCAGTGTGGTTACCTCCTGTCACTGACATGTTTTAGATCTTCCTTGTGGCTTAGAGCTTAGTAGGGAGAGAAAATAAGAGTTAAGGTAGACATCTTGGCAGCTTTTTGTTGAAGGGAAGGATTCTGGAACTGCCTCTTTAGGTCCTGGGGCCTGGAGGATGGGAAGGAGGCTACACCTGGGTCTGGCCTGGAGATTTTGCCTTCACTTGAAATCTTATGACTTAGGTCCATGGGTGGGTTCTTTGGGTCTGCCTTCCAGCGGAGGGCCAGACAAGGAGCAACCCTGCTATTGAATTGCCCTCAGGACCCAGGTGTTTTCCCCAGGGAGGACTAAAGAGGAAGTCAAGCGGTGATGCCTGTCTCAGCTGATCCCATACTAGTTTGCCCCCTCTTTTTACTCCTTTCCAGGTTCATCACACTTAATAAATAGGTTTTAAGTTAAAGAAAGTGATCCTTATTCAACCTAACTTTCTGCATCTGGTCTCGTCATTCCATGGTGGGTCAACAAACTACAAACAGCATAACAGCTAAACTTAGGCCCTTTTCACACACCACTCATGTGTGCCACTTTGCGCAATTGCGAAGACCGTCTCACATGACGTCCTCGCAATTGCGTGACGCTCCTGAGGCCAGTAGGCGGTGATTGCAGATTATATCATTTTCAGCTCATTGCTGAAAATGATACATGAGCGCGCATCCCTCCTGAGCCCCACATGCACTTACCTTGTGTGTGGAGGCTCCAGACATGCGGCCATCGTGCTTCCTCCCCCAGCGCAGCCTGGGAGAGTACCCAGCTGTGCTGCGGAAGAAAGGGGTGGAGCGCTCACGCTTCCTTCCGGCCAGCACGGAGTTGGTGTGGAGGGGAAGCAGAGGGGACGCGAGTGCCTCTCAGAAGAGGCTTCTCACATGATCCTCTCGCAATCCCAGAAGCACCAGGTAGGGTGCGAAAAGGGCCATAGACCTCACTGCTTATCACTTCCAGCTCTTATGACAGCTTTTCTCAAATACAGAAGTAACAGAAAAGCACTTAAAATATTTAAAGTTAAAATGAAACCTTGTGCTATTTGTAACGTAGATAGCTTAGTGACTGTTTGGAAATTTGAGCTTAAAGAGTCAATGAGAGAAAGAAAGAAACTGTCAAAATATGAAAGGTGTCTGATAAGGAATCACTTCTAGAAAGTCAGTGTAATTAGGAATCAGTTCTAGAAAGTCAGTGTAATTAGTTTGTATTGCTGCCATCTTGTGAATCTTCTTTGTGGCCTGGAGCTTCAGTCAATTTGCTACATAGTTTTGCATGTCACCCAGAAAAAGTTTCATTTATATGGGAAATGGGGGTTGGTTTGTGTAGGTAATAAAAACCAGTAGCTAAATTAACCCATTCCTTGGGTAACTTGCATGACAAATCATTGTTTATGTTGTTTGCCTGCTTTTAGGGGAATGCAGCAGTGGAATTTGTGATGAAGCATCTTGCATAAATGGTGGCACCTGCACAGCGAGCAAAGCTGATCGATACATCTGCCTTTGCCCCCTTGGATTTAAAGGCCGCCACTGTGAAGAAGGTGAGAGGTTGACTTACAGGCTGCTATCTGAATTTAGATTTCAGTTAGCTACCCTAAAGCTAGTGGCTAGCCCCAGCAAGAGTAGGCTCAGTGAATCAATGGGAACTTGGTAAGTCAACACTTGGCTTTGGTCAAACTTCACTTGGACTACTGTGTCCAGTTCTGGGCACCACAGTTCAAGAATGATACTGACAAGCTGGAACATGTTCTGAGGTGGTCTACTAAGATCGTAAAAGATCTGGAACCTAAGCCTTATGAGCAATAACTTAGGGAACTGAGTTTGTTTAGCTTGGAGAAGAAAAGACTGTGAAGTTACAAAAACTTATGCCAGATAAAACTTTTAGTCTGTAAGACTCTGTTGTTTTTACTGCAACAGCATACCCAGCTGGAAACTGTTATAGTGTACCATGTGAATAAACAAAGTGACTTGGTCATTTTTACTGTCACCAGGTCAAGACACTGAGTTGTTTCACATATAATGCTAAACTTAGGCCCTTTTCGCACCTTACCTCTGTCTGGCGCAGTCATGTGGGGATCACGCAAGCAGCCTCTTCCATTAGGCTTTCATGTCCCTGCTGCTTCGGCTCCGCAGGAGCTGCCTGCTGGCTGGCAGCCAACATGAGGGCTCAGCCTCTTCCTTCTGCAGTGCAGCTGGGTATTTTCCCAAGCTGCACTGGGGGAGGAAGCGTGAGGGCCATGGCTCCAGAGCTCCGCATGCAAAGTAAGTGCGTGTGGGCCCTGGAACAATGCGTGACCGTGCACCATTTTCGGCTAAAAGCCGAAAAGGATGTAGTGCACAATCGGCACCTGCCAGTCCCAGCAGCATCATTCGGTTGCAAGGACGTTGTCTGAAACTCTCCTCACAATCACGTGATGCTCCAGAGGCCCTTTCACATGGCATTAGTCATGTGAAAAGGGCCTTAGTGGTCCGTGGATGAGACTGAGAAAAATTTTGGGCATTCATGCTGCTCCTCTTCTTTTCTGTCTCCTCTTGTGTAGTCAGGAGGAGGATTTTGGAAAAGTTTTAAACATTAAATAATCCTACTTTAGCATTACATCCAAACCAGTGAGCCAGGCTTAAAGCAAACTCTTTAATATGTTTCTAAACAACCCAGATTCAACAATGGGTTCAAAAGCTGGCTTATTAAACTAACTAGAGCTTGTTTTTAAAATCAGACTCCCTAGTTTAAACATAGTCCTAAGCCAAGATCCTTTAGAAGTGAAATCTTGATGAGGGCTTGGAAAATAAATTGATTGTTGTTGTTGCTGCTGCTGTTGTTTTGGACTAAAGCTCCCCAAATTCTTTAGCCAATATAACCACTGGCATTGGTACTTAGGAATTCTGAAAGTTATAAATCCCAAAAGATAGCTTTACTAAGCTCTGAGACCAACACTTTGCTTGGGTTTATTTTGGACCTTTCACATAGTTCCATACCATACTAAACATTATGTGTGAATTGACTCAGTGGTTTGTCTACTACAATGCAAACTTATTTCTGCTTCATTTAACAAGAGTTAGTGAATACTAGATTATAACACTTTGCTCCAGATGTTTATGAAGGGGATGGGTCTTGTGTCTCTCATGTATGTCTCCACTGACAGAAAATTAGAGATGGGTGAGGATCGTTTGGGGATTATTTTGGACAAAACCTTACCAAATTTGAGAATTTCTTCATGAACAAGATAGAAAAATTTTTGAGATTTTTTTTTTAAAAGGAATATGTGGGAAAGGGAAACTGATAAATCCATCCAACTGTGCCCAAAGAGGGCTTCCCAGCACTTAGGTATTTAATCTGGATTTGAATCTCAGTGCATTAAATCATGTTTGTGATGATGAGTTAGAGCTGCCCACTCTTTTTTTCTATGTGGCTTTTTAAAGTCTCTCTATGTGGAGAATAATATACCTATTGAATTTGGCCAATGTAGATTGATAAGAATATTTGTCAGTTCTTCAACTTGCTTTTTTTTTAAATGTGAATTTATCAATGTTTGTAAATTTCTTCATATACAAAACAGAAAAAACTTGAGGTTTCAAAAAACCATGTAGGAGAAAACAATGACAGATTCACCCCAACCCTACAGATGCCATTTTGACCATAATAGGTCAGTAGTAGTAACCATTCAAAGGGTGGACAAACCCCAGCTTCCTTCACAATGGGTTGCAAAGTGTTATAATTACCCACAGATATTTAAGGAAATTACCAACAGATGTTCAAGGAAATTACAGCTCTGAGTTATGGTAAAGACTGTGTATGTATATATGTAAAGATTGTGTATGTGTTCTAAGAAGCCATCTGTTATCAAGTTGTGGGGAGGGGGTTCAACAATTTGCAACAACTGTTTCGTCTTACGATTGTGTAAATATTTTATTACTAGAACACTGAGGATTGATTGATAGCAGTCTTGTCCATTTCTGAACATCAAGGAAATATTTCATGCTACGAGTGATGCATTTAGATTGTAGACATTACACTTTATGTGGTATAGCTTCTAGTATTCATTTGTGCAATGAAATTTTACTGTGTAGAATAAAGGGGAAGGAATCTTTATCATCTCAGATATTTTAGTTATTGGTTTACCTGCTTCAAATGGAGCTTGTGGGATCTGAACTTTCAGATATATGGAGGGCCAAAGGTTCTCCATCTCTACCATAAAAGAAGAAAAGAAGAAGAAGAAAAGAACTGGCAAAACAGTGGGAGAGTCTCTTGCTTCCTTGCATTGAAGAAACTTCTTTCTTGCTTTTTTTTTTTTTGTCTTGGTTTTCTAGCTTATGGCCTCATCATACCTCAATTCAATGAGACCTTGAAATCCTTTGCTATTATTCCCTGGCCATTGGAACCACAAAACTATCTTTCATTCATGGAATTTGAGATTACGTTTCGCCCAGATGCAAGCGATGGTGTCCTTCTGTACAGCTTTGACACAGGCAGCAAAGACTTCCTGTCTATTAGCATGGCAAACAGCTATGTGGAGTTCAGGTTTGACTGTGGTTCAGGAACAGCTATCATCAGGTAAATGGGATTTGCAATTATTTATTTGTGATATTAATTAACTGCATTCTCCCTGCCATAATGAATAGCTTTACTTTAAAGGATCATTAGAGCTAATAAAAAAGATTTTTCAGTAGACACTGTTGAAACAAATTATTGTTTGAAATTATTATTGAAGACTGGTCATGTTAATTTGGAAAACAGAGTGTTGGGATGTTTTAAAGTCTAACAGATTTATTGTGGTATGATCTCTAACTATTGGTTGTTGCTTCTGATGTGTTTTCAACAATGCAGCTGTTGGAGATCAATTACTTGAATACTCAGAACCCAGCTGGATATTACATTGAATATACTGCTGCCACATTTATGGCCCTTTCCCCATGCAACTTTGAACGTGAAATGGCCACGGGAGTGACACAGAATCGTGAGGACGGTTCTGCATGACGTTCTCGCGATCTCGTGTCGCTCCTGTTGCGATCCCGTAGCAGTCGCACATTATATCATTTTCTGGTTTTTCCCAAAAATGATGTGTGATTGTGCATTCCTCCCACATCCCTCCTGCACTTACCTGGCATGCGGAATCTCAGGAAGCGCGATGGCCACTTTTCCTCCCCCAGTGCAGCCTGGGAAAGTACCCAGCTGCGCTGCGGAAGGAAGGGGCGGAGCTATCGCGCTTCCTTCCGTCTAGCATGGAACTGGTGCAGACACAAGCGCAGGGGACGTGATTCTGTCCAAAAGAAGGCTTTTCGCGCGATCCCTATGCAATGCCAGCGGCACCAGGTAAGGTGTGAAAAGGGCTTAAGTCCCCTTCCCATAATCTAATGTTACTGATTAGTATCATGACATAATAGAATTCATTTTTTCCATTTTCCGATTAGTGCTAGTGAATTATGTGGAGTAGAGGTAGTAAACCCTCTATGCATCTTATTGGGACTAACTGCCATGTGGCTGTTCATTTCAGATTTTTTTCCAAATCACTTTACCTGAGGTCCATTCACACTACTGAGTTATAGTGCTGTTATACCATTTTAGCTGCCATAGTTCTACCTTATGGAATTCTGTGGTTACTACTTTGGTGAGGTACCAGAGCCCCTCCCTAAATTTACAGTCCCAAATTCCATAGGATGCAACCATGGCAGTTAAAGTGGAATAATGTTGCTATAATTCTGTAGTGTGAATGGACCCAACTGGTCACTTTATAAACACTTAGGACCCTCTGCAGTACACTGTTATAGTGCTACTATTCCACTTTCAACATCCTATGGAATCCTGGGCTTTGCAGTTTAGGGAGGAGCATTTAGAATTCTCAGCCAGGGAGTTCTTTGGTCTCAGTAAACTATAAGCTCCAGAATTCCACAGGATGTTGAAAGTGGAATAATAGCACTATAACAATGTAATATGGAAAGGCCATAAGTACTGTAACAGTGTGCAAAAAGTATAACTGAGTATCCTTTTTTCCCCTTTTCCTTCCTTCTCTCCCCCGCCCCCGCCATGGTATCATTTATCTTTGAATATTCACCATTATTTTGAATTGCCAGCTGCCTTGACTTCGTTGGCAATAAAGCAACATATAAATAACAATGAAGGTGGCCATAATTCACAAAGGGATACCTTTTTCTTGGCAGCAGGCATGTTTAGCAAAACATTTCATTTCAAGCCCTGGATGTCTGTGGCTTTGTATGTTTGCACGCCTTCTTTTGTTCCTCAACTAGTAATGGGTATAGCTGTCTCCTTTTGTGCTTCTGCTTACATCCTGGTAAACAAACTTAAGGATTACACTAGGAGTCTTCAACTTTTGGGGCACCATGGATACATCTGGGACTATGAGGAAATACTGTGAGCACTGTCACCAGATGGTTGCCATGGTGGATGGGAGTGAGGGCATCCAGTAAGAAGATGTACAGTGCAGAAGGAAGAATGATAAGGCTGAAAGACTAGTATTAAGTTGTCCAAGAAACTGAGAGAGGTATGCTCTGAGTCTCAAACCTTTGGCCCTTTTCACATTGAGGCTTCTAGTGCAAGCGGGGGAGGGCCGGTCGTGCGAGAAGCCTTCTCCGGGAGGCTGCCGTTTCCCCCTCCTTCCTTCCGCAGGCGAAGGAGCAAGTGGGGAAGCGGCAGCCTCCCGGAGGCGGCAGTGGCTCGCGCGTCCGCCCCCCACTCGCGAAGCAAGAGGCTGCCGCATCCGCCCCCCTCGTGAAGCAGGAGGCTCGCGCGTCCGTCCCCCCTGTGCGCGTGTGAAGCAGGAGGTGTCACGTTCGTCGTGCTAGCTCCCCGCCCCGCCCCTTGCTTCCGCAGGGGCGGAGGGAAGGAAGCGCGACCCGGCTGCCTCCCCGACACTCCGCACAGGAGGTAAGTGCGTGTGGGTGATGGGAGCGCTGCGTGAGCGCGGGTGATTTTCGCTTTGAGGCGAAAATCAAAAAATATGCGCTCGCGCAGCGTCAGCCCCGTGAGAGCGGCGGAAGTGGGAGTGCGTCGTGCAGAGCGACGCTTCCACTCCCGCGAGGCTCAGGGGGCTGTCGCGCGACGGAAGGCCCGTGCGAAAAGGGTTTCAACCAAGAATTCTGTGCTCCAGCTCAGCCAATAAGTATCGTTTTCTCATGCCAGTCAACTCAGTGCCTACTGCAACCAAATTTCTCTGTGCCATTCAACTTTCTTAAAGTCTTTCTTTGCTGGCTAACTCACCTTCTCCATCTGTTCCCACCTCATAGTCCTTTCTTTCCTCTTTCTTTCATGGTATGTGGTCTTCTGCTCTTTTTCATTCCCTATGGCCTCATCTAATCTTTTCTTTCCCTTCCCATCCTCATTCTTCTTTCAGTCCACAACCCATAGGCACAGCCACAGCCATTGTCTTTTTCTTTTCAACCAGTCTTTGCCAAAAAGGATAAAAGTGGGTCTGTGCAGCATAAGCTTGGGGAGGAACAATAAACCAGAGAAGGAGCAGCAGCTTTGGATGTCATTTGAAGTCAAACCTTGTTTTGCTATACTCTGGTGTGAAAGATAGCAAATAACATAGGGAGTGCTATGGAAGGCTGCTAAAAGTAAAATAAATAAATAAATAAATAAATAAATAAATAAATAAATGTTTACAGATTCCATCTAAACTTATGGAAAAACTTTCTGATGGTAAAGCAGTTTGACAGTGGAATGTGTTGTCTCATACTGTGGAATCTCCTTCTTCCAAAGTTTTTAAACAGAGGCTGGGTGGCTGTCTCTCGGGAATGCTTTAATGGTGCACTCCTGCATGAAAATGGGTTGGACTTGATGACCCTTTGGCCTCTTCTAGTTCTGTGATTCCATATATAGGTTGTATGGCTAAAACCAACCATAATACCAACTGAGGCTCTTTGTTCTTCTAGCCCATGAGTGGGAATCCTGAAGCCCTCCAGATGGTGATGCACTTCATTTCCCAGAAGCCCTACCAATGGTGACAAATGTTGGGATGTCTGGCCTCATGTAATCTGGTTTGACTTTCCAGTAGTATTTCCCCAGGGGCTGATACTAAGGCCATTTCTCCCCTATACTGTTATAGTGCTATTATTCCACTTTCAACATCCTGTGGAATTCTGGGGTTTGTAGTTTACTGAGGCCAAAGAGCTCTCTGGTTGAGAATTCAAAATGCCTCTCTCTAAACTGCAAACCCCAGGATTCCATAGGATGTTGGAAGTGGAATAATGGCACTATAACAGGGTAGTGCAGAAAAGGCCCAAGATCTTTTCCATCAGCTGCTACCTGATCAT
Source organism: Ctenosaura bakeri (assembly GCA_948474755.1). Classification (NCBI taxonomy): domain Eukaryota; kingdom Metazoa; phylum Chordata; class Lepidosauria; order Squamata; family Iguanidae; genus Ctenosaura; species Ctenosaura bakeri. The sequence continues at coordinate 190,907 of CAOLHI010000278.1, forward strand.
TTCAGGTAGGAGATGCCAAAGGGTGAATCAGACAAGATGTGGCTCCTTTCATGGGCTATGGCCCCAGATAATTAAAACATTAATTGTTGAAAGCAGGAGCTTTCCTATCAAAATAAAGACCAATATTGGAAAGAGGACATAATATGACTATTGTTCCTTATTATGCAGCCAGCTTCATATTGTTTCCATATTACATATTGATCTGTGGTAATTATTATCCTATTATGTATTGATTTATCCAAGGTCTTTAATCTTAATTGTTAGTAAACGAAGACCAGGAGGGAAAAATTGGTAACACAGACAGATAATTAAAGAGGTGATGAAATGGTTGTTTACTATATTTTTCTGGTGTTGCTGAGGAGATAGTTGTACTTGGAGAGATGTTAAGAGCTCATCAGTAACAAGGTATAAAAGCCAATCTGCATTTGAAATTGAAGTGTGTGCATTGTTAAGACTGACATGAGTTTTCAGCTTTTTCCATAATACTACTAAATGTAACCTGTCTAGTGGGAATTTAATTTAGCTCTATCCATTATATGTCAACTGTTTTGCTATTTGTAGAGTAGTGACAATTTATAAAGATTGCCTTGTACTTTTCATATTCTTCCCATGGGATGCCTGGTACCGCATTTGCAAATTACGTTTCTTCTCAAGACCTCTTCATAATTAGGATTGTGTGTCGATTGGGCATCCCCAGAGAATGTCTAATGTGCAAAAAACACTGAAGTTGATTTATCTGTAACAAGTTCTACAAAACATACAGCATGATCCATCCACTTCAGCAGATCCTCATGGGAAAGTTTTTCTTGCATCTTTCCACCCACTCAGCTTCAACCCACTCTTTGCAAGTCCTTACCTGAGCATGGCTTATGTTGACTATAAGACAACCTTCCCAGTTCTTCCATAGCTCAAATGGAGATCTCCAAATAGTCTCCTTTTCTCTCTGGTTGTGGCATGGTTGCTCATTCTAAATAAATTTGATGAATGAGTTGTCTAGTAGTTTTAATTACTTTAGAAGTTGTGGCTTTGGGATGAAACAATGGCGGTTATATTTACAGTGACCACCAAATAAGTTAGGATGCTGAACTTCCAAGAATTTCTGTGAAGATCTGGTACAGGTATACTTCAATCAACAGTGTAGATGTGTACCTGGACATCAGTTCTTTAACTTACAATTTGGTACCAGAGGCAGAAATAACAAGGAAAGAATAGAGATAGGTTCCTGCTTCGTAAAAAGGAAGAGCAGCTCAACAGATTTCAATAAACTTTTTATACAAAACTAACAGTATGCACATATGAAATTAAACAGCCAGGTCCAGTGAGCATTGATTTTTTTAAAAAAGATTTTGAATTTTCTAGGTATCACTTGAACACTTATTTTAAAAGTTGGTGTTGCTGTTAACTGCCGACGGGTTGACTTTGACTTATGGCAACTCTGTGAATGGGAAACCTTCAACATCCTGTCGTCATCAACCATCCTGCTCAAGTCTTGGTCTTGCAGACGTAGGGCCAAGGCCTTCTTGATTGAGTCCATCCATCTGAATGCAGTCTTTCTCTTTTCCTACTGCCTTCTACCTTGCCAAGCATTGTTTTCTTTTCTAGTGAGTCATGTCTTCTTATGATATGTCAAAGGTAAAACAATCTAACTTTAGTCATCTTGAATCAGACTTGATTTACTTTTGTTGTGTGCCTTCAAGTTGTTTCAAAATTATGATTACTCTAAGGCAAACCTATCATAGGGCAAAATTTATTCTGAGGGGTTACCTTTGCCTTCTTCTGAGGCTGGGAGGACATGTGACTTGTCCAAAGTCATCCAGTGGGTTTTCATGGCTGAGCATGGATTCGAACCCTGATCTCCAGAGTGATAGTCCAGTTCTCAAACTACTACATCACATTATTTGTCTTTTTAGCAGCCCACGGTATCCATCAGACTCCAGGAAAACATTTCAACTGAGTTGATTTTCTTCCTATCAACTTTCTTCAGTGTACAGCTTTCACAACCATATGTAGAAATTGGAAATACAATGGCGTAAACAGTCCTAACTTCAGTATTCAATGGTTTATCTTTACACTCTCAAGATGTTGTCTGGTTCCAAAATACCTAGTTTGGTATCTACTGATAGATCTTTACAGTTGAAGATCTTATCTACTTACTTCATAGCTGCCCTTTCAAGTCCTAGTCTTCTGATTCAGTGACTGCAGTCTGCATTCTGATTAATGACTGAACTGATGTATGGAAAATCTTGAACTACTTCATAGTCTTCATTTTCCACTTTGAGGTTAGGTAATTCATCTGTGGTCATTATTTTTGTTTTCCTAATGTTCAACAACAAACCTGCCTTTCAATTTTTTCCCCTCTACTTTCTTCGTTGGTCATTGCAAGTCTCTGTTGTTTTCTGCTTGTAGTATGGTGTCATCTGCATAGCTTAAATTTCCTGCCTTATGTATGATATGTTCAATGTACAAGTTAAACAGATAGGATAATAAAATACACCGCTGCCTGACCCACTTGCCAATTGGAAACCATTTCATTTCTCCTTATTCTATTCTGATGTACTTATTCTAACCTCTTGTACTGAGTACAGGGTACACACCAATATGATCAAATATTGTAGCATACCCACTTCTTTAATAGCGATCTATAATTTTCATGATCTACACAATCAAAGCCTTTCCTATAATGTATAAAACACAGACTGATTTTCTTTTGAAATTCTTTGTTGTGTTCCATTATTTAACATATTTTTAGCTCCTCTTCCTTCCTTGAAACCAGATTGGAATCTGGCATTTTTTGCTCCATATATTGTAAAGTTCTTTGTTGTAGAATGTTGAGTGTCACTTTACTTACATGGGAAATTAATGCAACTGCAACCCCTGGCATCCCTTTTGTTGGAGATTGGAATGTATATTGAACATAGCCATTGTTTTGTCTTCTATATTTGTGACAGATTTTAGTTACAGCTAAAGTAGATTCTGTCTCTGTAGCTTGAAATATGTCTATTGCCAAGTCATCTGGTGATTTATTTCTCTCAAGCTCTCTAAGTGCATCTTCAATTTCACTTTCCAGAATTGTAGGCTTATCTTCAAATGGTTCTTCCTTGAATAATTCTGTCATCATTTTCTCTCTTTTATATATTCTTCAGAGTATTGCTGCTATCATCTTTTTATTTCTGCTTGGTCATGTAATGTGTTCCCCTACAGGTTTTATAGCATCTCTACTCTTGGTTTAAATTTTCCTTTGACTTCTCAGATCTTGTGGAAGAAGTCTCTTGTTCTCCTTTTTGCTGTCATCTTCTGTTTCTCTGCACTGATTATATAGTAGTTGTCCTTGTCTGTGAATGCAGGTCTTTTATTTTTGCTTCTCATCTATCTGTAACTGCTTGAAGAGTTTCATCTGTAATCCACTGAAGCTTCTCTTTCTTTTTGGTTACAAAGAGTGTCCTTTTGCATTCCTCACTGACAATGTCCATGGCTGCTTCTAGAATTTTTCTGGCTTCTGGTCCATTAGGCTTACTAGTGCAAGTCTGCTTTTTACATTACCTTTAAATTCTACAGAGATGTTCTTCAAGTTGTACTTTGGCCTGATGGTTGGTTTAGTATCTTCTTTAGCTTTATTTTTGATATTAAGAGTTCATGGTCTGCACCACAATCTAGTTGTGGTCTTGTGTTTGCAGAGAGAAGGGAGTTTCTCTGTCTTCTGCTTTCAATTGTGTAATCTATTTGATTTATGTACTGACCATCAGGTGATATATCCATATATATAGTTCCCTCTTTGGTTGCTTGAAGACTGTGTTTGCAGTGAACAAACCGTTGGTTTCACAAAACTCAGTCAGTCATTCTCCTGCTTCATTTCTTGATCCTAGGCCAAATTTTCCTACAATCTTTGTTTTTTCTGAGTTTGCTACTTTTGCAGTAGTTGATGACTAGTGCCTTGGATAACTGCAAAATTTCTCATGCTTATAGTTTTAACTATAGAGTAAGGATGTGATTCTTCACTAAGTTTCTTCTCAAAGGAATGAGTAATTTTAACAATTTTCTTCCATTGGAAACCATATAGCTGGGACTTTTTCTGCCCAAAATTAACATGTGGTTGTTTTGCATAGAAATCAGCATTTTCTGCATAGGGACTAGTATTTTCTGAGCACAGAAAAAGCTATTTTCTGTACAGAAATTCTGTTTTCTATGCACAGAAAAAGTCTGCAATTATAGCATGTCCTACTCAAGAAGAAACTCTTTCTGTGTAAGAAATTATTGGTCTGTGTAACTGCAAATATTCTCATCAGTCCAGGTTTCGTCACATCACTGTTTTTCTTCACTCAAAAGCATTTTTGACAGTTTTAAAAATACTTTTGAATATTCTATCCATTCCTACTACAGAGATGCACAAACTGGGATTTAAACACATTTTAAAACTGCGAGGGAGCCCATGAACCATTTAAAATGTATAAATCACTTTCAGCTTGCCACTAGTGACACTGCCAGGTTTTAAACAAAGTGTATTAAACAGTTTACCTGCAGCCTCACAATGAATTTGGAGGGGAGGTATTTGTTTTGTTTTTTGTTTTTGAGTTACAACCAAAGCATGTGTTCCTTTTTAACATTTAACATCTGTCTTTTGCTAATGCATGTGAAGTCTTGGACACACCTGATGATACCCAGCCTCTGCTGAAAAACCTCCAAAGAAGGAGACTCCACCACACTCTGAGGCAGCATATTCCACTGTTGAACAGCGCTGATCATCAGGAAGTTCTTCCTGAGGTTCAGGTGGAATCTCCCTTCCTGCAACTTGAATCCATTGCTCCTTGTCCTAGGCCCTTTTTGCATGGCATTTCCAATGCGAAAGGGCCCCTTGAACAACGCGCAAATGTGAGGAGCGATCCACACGATGCACTCACAGTTGCACTATGCTCCAGAGCCTGACACAGACCGCTCACACATTTTTTCATTTTCGGCTTGAAGCTGAAAATGCTGTGCAGTTGCGCATCGCTCCAGGGCCCCGTGCACACTTACCTTGCATGCGGAGCCTCGGGAGCCAGGCCGGTCGCGCTTCCTGTCTCAGTGCAGCCTGGGAAGGTCTGGGAATATCATCAGTGTTTGAACATGAAAGATGTTTTTCCCAGATGGGCAAGAGAAGTTCATTTTGAAGTTTGGTGTCTGCAAACTAGTTTTACTGTGTTCATTGTTTCTTTGGTATGCCTGCTGCCATGTTACTGACCCTGTTCATCTGGTGCAAAAGTGTCACTATTTACTTCAGTCCAGCTTTGGGAGATATTAAAAAAAATGTTTGGCACTGTTATATATTTGTTCCATTTCCTTTTTTATGTAGGAGTGAAGAGCCTGTCAGTTTGAACCAGTGGCATGAGCTCAAAGTGTCTCGCACAGCAAAAAATGGCATATTGCAAGTTGATCAGCAAAGACCAGTAGAAGGAATGTCAGAGGTAACAGAAGGCGGTATTCATGTATTCGTGTTCACACACAGTGATTTAGCTTTAAATGTATGGCTTATTCAGTTTTCAGCTCTTGGCTTTGAATGATTCTTGGTCTGCTAAACAAAAATAAAACAAACATTTCAAGACATACGTAAGAGGATGCAGCCATTCTGTGACAAAGCAGGGTCAGTGAAGTTTTGTACTGTGTTAATTGAAGCAGTCTGTTCAAGGCTCAAGATGAAGCTGTTTCTGCATTACTTCAGTGTATTACCTCCCACGTGTGCAGATGATGCTTTGGGCCTTTTCCAGACAATAACTGCATGCAGATGATTATGGAAACCATTGTCTGGAGGATTACAAAGAAGCCTTGTGCCAACCTTCTCCTAATATCAAACCAAAGTATTCTTTTCTGTCTGAAGTGGATCTCAAATGCATCCCTACAGCCATTAGGAAAAACATTGAAAAGAGAAATTCGTCTGGGGCTGGAATCCTATTGGAGATCCTATGAACAAGACTTCCAATGGTTTCTTATTCAATGCATAAATTGCCCTACAGAAATGATGGGAAATTTTTGTCCAGTGTGAAACAACATCTTGGAGATGCAGAAGCAGCTGCCTGTGGGGCAGTTTTACATTATTGTGCATTGACCATGCTTGTGTGCTGTGCATTGCTGCACATTATGGGCACTGTGCATGTGCATCTGTGCACAGTGCACATTTAGTTACACAAGATCACAGTTCCCTAATCAGCTGGCCTTGCATAACTATCACATTACTCTTTGAATACAAAGTAATGCTCAATCTCCTCAATGTCTCCATTTTTCCCCATCATGGCACAGCCTTGCTGCATAAGACAACTGGACTTGAGGGTTGCTGTCTCATCTTTTACCCTTCAGTTATTTGTGAACCTTAATGTATTCCTTCCTGGTTTGATCAAACATAAATTGCCCTGCAAATTAAGACCAAGCTTACATTTGATCCTCGAAACCACAGAAGTTAATTTGGATGTAGCCAGGCTTTGTATGCAATCATTAATGGTGGTGATGGAAAATTTAGACATTTTTTAGTGCAACATTTGATAACTCTGTACCCAATTTTCCTGTTGTGTCATTTTGTCATTAGGCTAGATGGCCAACAGTGGCCCTGTAAATCAGAGCTTTCTAAACTGTGTGTTGTGACATGTTAGTGTGTCAGCTGCAGTGTGTCGTGTGAATGTAATGGGTGAAGGGGCTGCCTCTCCCACCACCCTGGGCTGAAGAAGACCCCAGTGAGGGTGGCAACAGTGGCCGGCCAGGCTAAGGTGGAGGGGCTGCCTCCACTTACTGAATTACTTACTGAATTACTGTGTTGTGAAATGATGCGTGTCTAAAAGGTGTGTCACCAACATGAAAAGTTTGGAAAGCTCTGCTCTGGAACTTATTGGGCTGCAGCTCCCTTCACCAATAGCCAGTGTAGCCAGTAGTGAGAAATGATGGTAGTTATTGGTCAACAATATGTGAAGGTTTATGGTGCCTACCCCAGCATTAGGAACACTCCCTACCCATCCTATCTAAAATATTAGTGGGAAATTCTAGTATATAAATGTAATATTAGGCAGCCTGGAGTAGTGAAGGTTACTTTTATTCATATTTATTTTGCTTGCAGGGAGCTTTCACACAGATTAAGTGCAATCCTGATATGTTTATTGGCGGAGTACCAAATTATGATAACGTGAAGAAGAACTCTGGGGTCCTTAAACCTTTCTCTGGGAGTATTCAAAAGGTATGTGGATTTCCAAAAATATGTATTTGTTTGGCTTATGTTTGTAGGGTTTGTAGGGTTTGTAGGGTTTGTAGGGTTGGATTTAGAACAGACTCATTGAAATAAATGGGATTTAAATTGTTGCTCATTGGTCTACTGAACAGCTTGACTAGAGCTGTACCCAGTTCATTGGCTGCCCTCCTTCCAACAAATGTACAGTTGGAGAACTGGGAACCTGCGGTTGTGTTCTGTCCAAGATGGAGGCCAAGGACTGCATTAGCTTAAGAGATGGAACTACACAAAGTGCCTTCAGACAATTCTGTGCTTTAAATATGTGCTGCAACTCACTTTTGCTGTGAGTTGCTGTGAAATTTTCTAACTACCTCACAAAATTTATAGTTGACAATAAAATTCTAATGCTCTAAAGCCTCTTCTTTTGGAGAATCATGTTTTAAAGGAATCCTTTATGATTTAGACAATCGAATGAGCAAATGCAGATAACCCGTATAGCCTTATCATGCTAGGTTTATTAACTTGTCCAACTGAAGGTTTAGCTGAGTTTTTTTAAAACTAGGAAGCAAGCTGTGCAAGGTTGCTGAAATACTTTGTTTGACTGAAGATATCCCTTACAGTGAGGAATACAACACATACTTTTTATGAAAGTCTAAGCATGCTGGTGCAAACTAAGACACTAGAAACACACTTTCAGTAAATAAGACATCATCTTTGGAATGCTATAGGAGAGCAGGTTCAGTGATGATGGCATTTTGTTTTGTTTTTCCTTTGAGTCCCACTAGGGTGCCAACCTAACAGGCTAGCTTGGTGATATATACAGGTGTACCTCAGCTGAACAAATGGATGTGCTCCTGGATGTTACTTCTTCAACAGAAATTTTGATACCAGAGGTGGAAATCACATGGAAAGAATAAGAATAGATTCCTATAGCCCATTAAAAAAGAGCAGTTCAACCTGTTTCGGCAAACTCTTCATTCAAAACTAGCAATATGCACTTGTGAAACAATACAACCATGTTAAGTAAGCCTTGCATTAGTAAACAATAACATTTTAAGTCTTCTTGAGTGGCTGGGAGGAGTTGCACTGCAACAAGGAAGTGTTCCTACAGCCACTGGAGCTAGCACAAGATGAAAGCCCCAGGAATGGACCAACTCCAAGTTGCAATCTTCCAATATGGAGGCTCTTTATTCTTTTTTACAACATATATACAATATTTACAAAGTCCAGGTGGCAATCCAGCATATCACACTTGCTCTCTCCAGCAAAGCCCCCAGCAGAAACACACATCAAGCAATATGCACAGTGTTGGCTGGGGTTGTGCTTCCTTTATACAGACACCTAGCCAATCCTGGCCAACCCTTGTAATGTCTGCACCTGGTGCTCATCAGCCTGACTCAGCACAAACTCAGGTTGGGTCACATTCCTTTCCCCAGGTGCACTTAAAAGTTAAAGCAATTAAAGCAACATGACCTTTACACTAACTTTAGAAAGTATTTTCTAGAGGTTTGGTCAAACCATCTCTGGCATTGTCCACTTGAAGGCTTCTTCCAAAATGTATCCAGGGATGACTTTTGCTTTCATGAGCTTCCACTTTTTTTGTTATTTCTGTTTTGGTGGCCAAACATACCGGGTCTATGATTTTGTTTTGTTTTGTTTTAACATGCTGGGAGTACCTGGAGATGCAAGGTGGTCTCCTCTTTTCTTTCTGTTTTGCTATTCATCTGGAGGCAGATGCTTTTTACCTTTGCGTGTTGTAGCCAGGTGCACACAGTGACAGTAGGATTGGCTAGAGCTTCATTCTGCAGGCACACTGCTACAACCTGATACTGAAAGTCTGCTTTCCCAGCCCTCCTTCACCACTCCCTCTCAGTGCTGATGCTGCTTAAAAACTTTTAGCTAGATAGAGGACAAGGAAAAAAGGGTGGCTGGGCACACACAAAGAGATTTTGTAAAACTGAGCTTCTTTGTCAGAGCCATTGTTAAGCAAGGTATGCCTGTATATTACAAGCCAGTTTATTTACTTTGCACATTTGATGAACTGAAAAAGAAACAACAACACAGAGCCAACAGTATATGTATCTGCATATGTATGTGCAGATGACTATATAGAATATGCTAACAGATTTTGTGAACATATTTTCATAATTTGTAAGGAGCACTAGCCTGAAGGCATTATCAAACAACTGAAAGGGAGAAGCAGAATATAAACTCATCAGATGTGTTATAAATGTCATACAAACCTGGCTCAGGAGGAATTCTACTCTGAGATCATCTTTATACAGAAGTTTCTTCTATATTGGATCCTAGCAGATCCACAAATGTTTGTTTAAAGTTTGTGCACTAAGTTCATGAATCGGTCTCAGTTGTAAAAGAAAGAAAGAAAACAAAGTTAAGTATGTTTGAGTTACACAGCTCAAAAATGCTCATCAGTGTTATATCTGCCTCTTTGTGTCATCAAGGATAAATGATGGAATCCTTTGGCAGGGCTGTTTTCAGGAAGCATAGTGATGAAAATAAACAGATGTTAGGCCAGCTTCTCCAAGCAGTCTTTTTCTTCATTTGGCTTTGGCAGATAAAAAACAAAACAAACCTTTAATTTTTTAGGTATTTGGTAATAAATAAAATAATGCAATGTTTTGGATGAGAAAATCTTTGAAGTTTTTTCCCTTGTCTGTTAAACCAAGATTGTTCTGAATGACCGGACAATAGACATAAAGCAGGATTTTACATCTGGAATCAACCTAGAGAACACAGTCCATCCCTGTGTGACCACCCCATGTGTCAATGGGGGATCCTGCGTGCCCAAGAAAGATGGCTATGAATGTGATTGCCCTTTGGGTTTTGATGGGCAACACTGCCAGAAAGGTAAAAAAGTGATATTGTTGTACCATTTCCTTGTGTGTAGAGTAATTTTGCTTGGAGCATGAACTTGCATCAACAAATCTTAAGGGGAAATGTCCTCACAAGGTGATAAATCCCTATAATTCTTGGTTTTTGGTCTCACCTTTGTTGCATTTGTGCCAAAACAGAGAGGAAATTACAAGCTGAGATGCTGCATCAGGAGACATATTTCTGGCATGTAGCTGTGGTAGTTCTCCCAAAGCAAACCCTCCAACACTCACCTTTTCCCTGTTGTACCTCCCCACCCCCTGAGGGAGCCATGAAGGTCAAGAGTGGAGAGAACAGCAGAGATGCATCCAGATGTTTTCTGTGACAGCATCCTGAGGGATTTCTTGAGATCCTTGAGAAGTCCCTGATGATTTGCTACCTATCCAGACAAAGGAAAATAAGGTGGATGCTCCTTTTCTGCTGCTCCCTTCTGACACAGAAAGGTCTGTCTGTTTATGCCCATCCTGCAGATAAAAAGGTGGGTTTGTGAGGGATTTTGGTGACTGCATGGTTAGAACAAAATCTTGACCTCTGCAATGGCCAAAAAGGGGATTACGATGGTGTAGGTTGGACTTATTCCATCATAAATCACCATAACAAGATGCCATACCCCACCCTCCCCACAAAATTTGTTCTCTGTGGATTCTTCTGATTCCTTTTTAAAGCCATCCAAGCTAATGAAGATCACTTTACAACCTCTTGTGGTAGTGACTGTGTTCTTTTTTGTGATCTTTTTGTGCCATTGTCCCTTTATGCAGTACACTGCTATTACTCCATTTTCAACATCCTATGGAATCCTGGGGTTGCAGTTTAGGGAGGATGTTAGAATCCTCAGCCAGAGAGCTCTTTGGCCTCAGTAAAGTACAAACCCCAGAATTCCAGAGTATGTTGAAAGTGGAATAATAGCACTCCTAACAGAGTAGTGCGGAAAGGCCCCTAAGTCAGGCAGGCAGGCAGGCAGGCAGGCAGGCAGGCAGGCAGGCAGGCAGGCAGGCAGGCAGGCAGGCAGTCACCATCTAGAATTAGGAGCCAGAGGGAAATTGCACACCATTCTTTGTCACTTTGATCGTTTCATTTGGTTCCTGACAACCCAGAAGGACTAAGCAAACACACATTTTTTCTCTTTGTGTAGCAAACTCTATGTCCGATCCCTTCCTTTATAATAGTGGTGGGAATTTGGTGACGCTCCAGATGTTTTTCAGCAGCCCTAGGTAGTGTAGCCCAGTGACAGTGCCGCCTTATCCATTAGGCACTCTAGCCACAGTGCCAGGGCCTACAAAAACTTAGGGCCTACAAAAACTTAGGGCCTACAAAAGCAGGATTTTGGAGCCTACGAAAACATTCCTAGCGGTATGGCGAGGTGAGGCGAGGAGTCAAATACAAGATTGCCAAGGGCCTACAAAAACCCAGTAGTTAGGAATTCAGGGAGGTTGTTCTTCAACAACATCTGGAAAATCACACAGTTCCCATCCCTGCGTTATGTTTTCGTGAGTCTAAAGCCTGCTCTCTTCTGCAACAAAACCAGAACCTGTGGATTGTGTTGACATTTGCGTATAAGTGAAGCAATAAAGCTTTTACTTCAAGATGGTTTTCATTTACCACAGATTTATTCAATTTACTAATTTGTGTGGTGTGAATTGGCTCCTCGGGAAGGAAATTGTAGCTGACAAATCTCAAATACAAATCCTGATCCAGAAAATTAATGAGCAGTGTTTGTTTGCTGGGTTTATTTGTTTGCATCCACAACACATGGATTTAGTCACAAGATTAAAATGCCACTTCGAAAGTTGTTTTCCTTTCCTTTCCTCTCCTTTCTTCTTTTTTCTCTGTCTGTCTGTCTTCCTTCCTTCCTTCCTTCCTTCCTTCCTTCCTTCCTTCCTTCCTTCCTTCCTTCCTTCCTTCCTTCCTTTCTTTCCTTCTTTCCTCATTTTTGTTTTCCTCTTCTTCCTTTGGCATCCTGTTCCCATCAAGATGAGAGTTTTTCAATGTGTGAAAAAAGCCCACAAGACCGATGCAATTTATGCTAAGCTGAACACTTTCTGTATGGGGAAATTAATCTACTTACAAATTCCCATGATTAATTTGTGATCGTTTCCTGTATACACACAAGTAGAATGCTGATACTTTCACCGTAGCTTGAAGTTTAAAGCTTCTAGTGCAAGAATGAAAAAGCTCCCTGCCAGCACACGAGAGAGGGAAGCTTCATCTTGTCATATTCAGGGGGACTTAGCTCATGCCCTTAAGCAAGAGGATTTATGGGCCTTGTAACTTTATCCTCATTTGTGTTAACTGCCTGGGCTGCAATGCAACCTCTAATCCTTTGCTACACTTTGGCTTCCTTGTAATTTGACAGCAAGAACAAATCCTTTCTTGGTCACACATCGGAGACCACCAAAGAATTCTTTACAAAAGCAGAGAGGGTTTTGTTCCACTGTGCTCAGAGGAGCTAGTAGCTGATACATTATTTTTTGAAGCCAGTGGATTTTTTTAAAACACTTGGTGACTAAATCACATGCAGATGTATTCCACTAGGTGGCAGCATGCTACTTCTGATATATTCCCATCTCTCCTGGTCAGGCAAAAAAAGTCTCAGAGATGTTTAAACATAGGAAACACATGAGTTATGAAGAGCAGGTAAGAGTTCCTAGATGCACATGGCCAGAGAATGGAAATATTACTTTATTGGACTGCCAACTCAGCATGGTGTTGGACTATGACTCCGGAGACCAATGTTTGAATCCCTGCTCAGCCATGGAAAGCCACTGGGTGACCTTGGGCAAGTCACACTCTCTCAGCCTCAGAGGGAGGCAAAGGTGAACCTCCTGTGAACACATTTTGCCAAGAAAACCCTATGATAGGGTCTCCATAAATTAGAAACAAAGGCATTTTAAAGCAGCTGAAAAAGTGTGAGGGCAGAGGATTAACAGACTATTTCTGCACTAGACTGTTACAGTTCTATTATTCCACTTTCAACATCCTAGGGAACCCTGGAATTTTCAGTTTAGGGAGGTAACTCAAAGGATTCCATAGGATGTTGAAAGTGGAATAATAGCACTATAGCACTATAACAGTCTAGTGTGGAAATGGCCTGAGAATGTCCTTGCCAAATCAGGATAGCTGGAGGGTATGACATGGGCTGATAGATGCCAACACAGTTTCTTTATGCATGTCCTTCATGTGTAGGCATCGTAGGAATTAGTGTAAGAGCTGGAAATTTTTTTTTTTACAGAACTTTGAATTCACCTGGGGGTAATCTGTGGGGCAGGTTACATTCTGGCAATGGGAGAAGCAAAAGCCAGTAGTGAACAAGGTCAGAGCCAAAAATGGGTAAATCTAGCTCATTCTCCCATCCCTTTCTCTCCTCTTCACCTAGAGCAGTGGTTCTCAATCTGTGGGTTGTGACCCCTTTGGGGGTCGAATGACCCTTTCACAGAGGTCGCCTAAGACCATCAGAAAATATGTATTTCTGATGGTCTTAGGCTCCATTCCCTCCTTAGTGGTGGTGTGCAAGCGCGAGCCATGCGCTCACATCCTCCTGCCCCCTTTGGCGGGAGCGCGTGCGGCCACAGCCTCGCCACAGCAGGAGTGGGGGTGCGCAAGCACGAGCTACATGTTCGTGTCCTCCTGCCCCCTGTTCAGAAGGGACTGAAATCGCTCCCCTTCTCTGCTACCAGGAGAACCTCCCGTCTGACAGGCCAGCTTGGGGGGGGGGGGGCAGCACGGGGGGCAGGCCCCCTCCTCACCATGGCCCCTGCCCCACTTGCCATGCAGGGGGACGCTGCGGAAGGACCGGGGGGGCTGCAAGGCGGCACTTTTCTGGGGGGTCAAGCAGTGCCCGGCGCAAAAGACAAAGGTGCTGGGATTCCTCCCCCCCAGCCAGAGTCAACACTCTGGAAACTTTTCCCACACTGTCCCCTCAGCGGAAATGAGAGCAAAGCAGAAGCAGAGCCCGGGAGGGGGTTTCTGGAGTTTTTTCCCAGGGGAGATGCGTGGTTCCTCTTTCCCTCCCTGCCCCCCATTTCTGGCTGGCGAGGCAGCCTTTGCCGGGGGGGGGGAGGCATTGTAAATAATAAATAATTTTATGGTTGGGGGTCAGCACAACATGAGGAACTGTATTAAAGGGTCGCGGCATTAGGAAGGTTGAGAACCACTGACCTAGAGGGTGTTGTAGGAAGGACAATGTGCATGGATTGATCACGATCATGAGACTTTTGAAATCGGGACCACATGAAATTAAGCCAAGAGCCATACACAGCCCTTGGGCCAGAGGTTACCCATCTGTGTTACTCACCTATGACCTGGTGAAAATGGGGTCAACACCATTTCCAAGCACAAGCAAAGTGAGCTTTAAAACCAACAGAAAGATGTAGGCTTTGGTTAAGGAAGACATTTTTTTACATGATTTGTAGTTCTTGTTTAGATGAAATACCTGACCAGGTTCAAGCGGACAAGAGTCCCCAGGGAAGTACCAGGGGCCTGGCTGCATTTCATAGCCCTTCAGTGATCACCTGCATAACCCCACCCCATACCCATGCACAGTGCATCCATAATCTGCCATGGCCTTTTTTCAGGTTACTGTGATTGTGCAAATCGTAGCCATGATATCGGCTGGCATGTTGCTAATGATTTACAAAAGCATAAGTCCAACTTATCCCTGTGTAACACCTCTTTTTGGTCATTGTGGAGGGAGGAATTCTCTACCAACCATGTTCATACTCCTCACTCACCTTTTAAGCTGGATGCAGAGCAATGATATCTTTGGACACACAGCAATGTCATCATCCTCCATGGTCTCCAGAAGACCTCTGGGAATTAGCAGAGGATCTGTCTCTATACCTCCAGTTATATGAACGTAACTGGCCACCTCACTGCCATTCTCCAGGGGTCAGTAAATGGTTGTCTTGGGAGAGGAGGCAGGAACTTAAAACGTGGAAGGTTTGGGGAGGAGGAAGGGGAAATATGTTGTAGTCCCACTTGGATGGAATTTTACGACACATCTCCTGATGGCAGATGGTTTTCACAGATGGCATCTCTGGAAAAGTAGCAAAGGTGACCTACAACTTCCAGAATCCTTTTGGCCAGGATGCCCACTGGCGATGCTGGCTGATGGAATCTGGGATCTGTAGTCTAAAAAAAAAAAAAGCTTTCTAGGGTCTTGATGGAATGCAGCTCTTTATCTGATTTGGACCACTTGCTTTGCTGTTCTAATTTTTAACCCTAATCCTTCTTACAATCATTCTGAAAGTCAAAAGATTCACTTCTTGCATGCATTAAAAACTGGACTCTCTGTTCAAATTGGGTTTCTTTCACTGCTAAAGAATAAAATATGAATGTTCTTCTGCTTTATGCTGTCTCATTGAAGAATGTGGAAATTACTGCTTAAACAGTAAGTAACAACTGTGAAACATTGTTCCGCACGTAGATCTGTGTGTCTGTGTACTCCTGCGCTATAAAGCTAGCAATGTGATTTAAAGTGCTTTTTTGCAAGTAACTATAGATAACCATATAATCCATAATCATGTCTTGGATTACAATGTAAAGCTGTAGCATTATGATGATTCGGCTCATAAATAGCCATTTGCCTTGCTATCTGTTAGAATTACTTCCAGGTAAATCTAAACATATGTGGGTAAGATGTCTAATTAATGTTGTAGGAACTAGTGCATTTTGTAGGTGCATTTGCACAGCCATACTAAAGCATTGAAATGCCTCCCTAAAAATGAATTTTAGGGAAAGCAGAGAAAAAGACAAGGTGGCATTGCAAGTAAATTATTACATTTATTCCTAAACCCTGTAAGACTGCCGTGGATGCATATGTAATCCACATTTGTGTTTGAAAAAGTTTCTGAGCTTGTCGAAAAGGTTGAAACCATGTGTCCATCTTTTATCTAATGCTTGCCATCCAACCATCTGTATCTGCCTCTGTTGAAGAATCCGGAACCTGAATCTTGGGGCTTTATTGTGAAAGAAAGAAAAGAAAATATGCTTGATTTGTAAATGTTAGCCTAGTCACAGAAGATAATCTAAATAAAAAATGAGAAAATCATTAATTTTTAGCACCATCTGTCATACTTAAAATACTTTGAAATTTCACCAGTTCTACAGAGAAAGATTTAAAAACTCCTTTCATTTCCTTGGCAAAACCAGATGTTCATTTAAGATGAAGCCCTGTTTTCAGTGGAACTTACTTTCTAGAAAGTGTGTTTAGGATTGTAGCTTATTTTTGTCTGATTTTGATCAAATATAAATAGAGATTTATATTTCCTACTACATACCTCTTTGGGACATACAAGTATTCATATCATATACTAATATAAAGTTGTTCCAAAGACAGAAGTTCCCTTAATTATCTTGTTTTCTCCCTGAATCCAAATTCAGAGGAAAGTTATTTGTTATTCATCCTGGCTTCTTCACTGCACAGTCAGAGGAGTGTTGTGTCCACCCCCTCCACTGTAATTTTTCTCTTTTCTCTTCACATTGAAAGGGACGTGTTTGCAGAGGAGCGATTCTTGTATGGAAGGCTCTCTGTGTGCTTACCTATCTTGGAAAATCAGGGATGCTTCTCACATAGAAAACCTCAGTGTGAACAGGATCCTCTCCTCTACCAATGTGTTGCTTTCTATATGAGGAAGATGAAGACAAAGAGGCCTGGGTCTTCACACTCTTCTGCTCAAATGAAGAAGAAACTAGGACCGTTTCTGCACTACACTGTTATAGTGCTATTATTCCACTTTCAACATCCTCTGGAATCCTGGGGGTTGCAGTTTAGTGAGGGCATTAAGAATTCTCAACCAGAGAGCTCTTTGACCTCAGTAAAGTACAAACCCCAGAATTCCACAGGACGTTGAAAGTGGAATAATAGCATTATAACAGCATAGTGTTGAAATGACCTTGGATAAATACTGAATAGATAGGCTTAGATTTTCTTGGACATTTCAGGCTTCCCTTTTGTGGGATGAATCTCATCAGTTCTGCAAGACAAACATCTGATTTTGTGCTGTGTTCAACTAAATTAGTTTGTGGTACTTATTTATAGGCACCCTCAGTCCTGAACACATTTTCTGGCTAGTAAGCTCCATTGAATTCAATGGGATATAGTTCCAATTGCATTGTTGATGTCTTGGGTCCAGTTTATTTTTCATAACGCTACTGAAGTCAGTGAGATGTATTCTTCCGTAATTAAACTGAAACCCTGAAAAGCCATGGATGCCAGTCAGAATAGACAATACTAAGGGCTTTCCACACTATATAACTATCGTACTATGATTCCACTTTAACTACCATGGCTGCCACCTATGGAATCCTGGAGTTTGTAGTCTTGGGAGATACTGGAGTTCTCTGGCTAAGAATTCTAAATATCCCTCCCTAAACTGCAAATCCTATGATTCCATAGAACAGAATGGTGGCAGTTAAAGTGGAATCATAGTGCAATAGTGCAGAAAGGCCCTTAAAGGCTGTTCTTTCTCATGCTGACATCTTCCCAATGGTTAGACAACAATTTTGATTAGCTTCAGCTTGTAGTTGGGTGCTGACGGAAGTTGTACTCTGACACATCCAGAAGGCACCAGTTTTAAGAAAGGCTGGTCTGCATGTTACACTTGCTGGGCAGAGATGCCTGGAAGAGAGTCTCCATGTGGCAGCTCACTACTACAGCAGCTGTGGAGGATGGTTTGCCCAGGGATGATGTATATGCCATAGAATAGAAGGCACGCTGATATCAACTGTCAGCAATATGGAAGCCACATGTTTGGTGTGATCCATATAGCAACTCATCCTGCCTAGTACAACAACCTCCTTGTAAGTAAGTGCAACATGTAAACCAACCATAGCCATTTCCGCACTAGGCTGGACCCTCCCAAAACTGCAAACCCCAGGATTCCATAGGATGTTGAAAGTGGAATCATAGTGCTATAACAACCTAGTGCAGAAATGGCCCATGACTTCAAGTATTTAACTATGGGCCTTTTTGCACCTTACCTTTTCACGGAGGTGGGTGGCAGTGCTCGCGCAAGAAGCCTCAGCAGGAACGCTGCTGCTTCCCTGCTGCTTCAGTTCTGCAGCAGGTTCCTGGTTGCGCGAGTGCTGTGCGAACACCCCGCCCCTTCCTACCGCAGCGCAACCTGGGAATTGCAGGCTAGTGCTGAGGCAGGAACTGCAACTGGCTCGGCTCCCGACGCACCGCACGCCAGGTAAGTGCGCGCGGGCCCTGGGAGCATTGCACGACTGTGCACCATTTTTGGCTTTAAGCCAAAAATGAAAAGGTGCGTGCACGGTCCGCGTCAGGCCCTTGAGCATCGCGTACATGGGACTGCGTCATGCAGACCGCTCCTCCCATTTACGCGGCGCTCAAGGGGCCCTCTCGCTTTACAAACGCCTTGCGAAAAGGGTGCATGTTTAGCAATGCAACCAGTGTAAATGATTTCAGTGCAACTCAGAGGTGAAATACACATGATCAGAGATGTATGGTACAGATGCCATTGGATGGGGCAATTTCCTTGCTGCAAACCTTGATTTGATTGCTTTGTCTGAAAAAGGAATTATATTTATATGAAAAACTTTTCAGTCATAGAACTCTTTTGCTCCCACGTTAGAAGGGTAAACTCCAATGAAAGCTGTACCATATGATCGCTCAGATCATGGGCCTTGGCTCTTGCTTGCCTTTGCCTGGATTGTATTATTAAGGGGGCAAGGTGCCTGGCTTTGGAACAAGAAACAGAGACATGCTGGGAAATCTTGAAGAATGGACAATTTAGTAATTGGCAGAAATCACTTGCGTACATCCTTCATCCTGCACATGTCAGCCACAAGCTAACAGTAGGTTTGATATAGTTAAAAGACATTGATTCAAATAGACTGGATTGTGGCTGTCATGTGCAAGGAAAGGGGGAGCATGACACCTTCCCCATATCTACTAGTCTAGGGACAGAAAGCTTTCCCTACCCTGTTGCCCTTGGATGTTGCAAATGCCTGGCTCTGTGCTACCCAGGCTTTTTTCTGAAGCCTGTGAATAGCGAAGTGCAGTGTAGTCTGTGTTGTGGATTGCATTGTGACCAGCATGGTGCAAGACTTGGGTTTCTGCTTCAGCCACATTGGACATTCTCCCTAATTTCATTGCAGATGAAACTGCCATTTGCCTACCAGGTATTTTCATATTTTGTTACCGTGCCTTTTCTCCCTTGCTCCCTTGAAGAGATGCCCAGGAACAGCAGGAGGCAAAAGCCAAGAGCAGATAAAATTACCAGTGACACTGAGGACAAAGGCAGGCATGACATGGGGGATATGATTACGAGGTCCTGCCGTTATTGTATTTTGAACATTAACCCTTTCTGCAGTGGGATAAAAATTTTTATTGTGTGGAGTTCTAGGCTATGTTCTGACACAAATGAAAACTCCAGTATATTGCAGGGTACCAAAATGCCCCGTGTTCAAAGGAGTGTTTATATGTGCAGAATCAAGAGTGTCTCACCCAAACATCTAGAGCAGAAGTGGCCCCATTTTTGGCATGCTCTTCTGGCAAATTTTGCCCCCAAATCACACAAAACCCACAAAATGTGTGAAAACACAAAAAATACCCACCACTTCCACAAGGACCCCAGAACTCTGTACTTTCCCCATATACTTCCATTTTCAATCTTCAATCCCTCTCAAAATGGTAATAGGAAGTGATACAGCATCACTTCTTATCACCATTTTGTTAGAGATGGCAGAGGGAATGGATTTCCTGTGTGGTGTGAGAGTCTGGATGAGGGGAAAATTGGCTGCTGCTCCACACAATATGATTGTCCACCCAATCAAGAGCCAGAAAAAACAAGATGTAAAAATAAAATCATGTAAAACAAAATAAAACATTCATACTCTTCTTATATTCTGGGGCATTTCCTGACCCACATTAATTAACAATTACAGTGTGTTCCCAATAGAAGAAATCTGAATTTCTCCCAAATGGAGACGCTGTACTTACAAATCAGTTCACATTGTTTCTATGTGTTGTTTTATGGTTTGCTGAAAAGCAGCTTGAAACTTTTTTGGCCCAATATGCTTCCAAAAAAGTACTGTAATGGCAAAAATCCCCAGATTTACTGGGACAATTTTTCCCCTGCTGTTTCTTTTCTTTGATTCTGCTTATAAGGGGAAAAAAAAAACTTGTGACAAATGGTGAAAACTCAGGGTCATTGTTTACAACTCTGTATGTCTCGGTCTAGTTCTCTGGGGATTCTGCAAAAGAATGCATCTTGGGGGTACTAAAACATCCTGTCCTGGTGCACAAAGGTTCAAATCAATTTAGACCATTTGATCAAAGCACAAAGCACAGGTTGTTCAATTCATCCTGTACAGTTTACCAGTTCTAACTCATACCCTGAGGCTGTTGTGATCCCATGGAGGAACGGGCAGCTAGCTGCTTTTTACCAGTTCAGACTGCCTACCTGATTTTGTATTGCATATTCTTGCTGGTAGCAGCTCTGTCCCGTGTCTCAGGCAAGTGATCCTTCTCATCAATTGCTACCAGCATTATTTTTTGCAGCTGTTAAACCTGAGATGTCAAAGACTAATTATGAAAAAAAAAAGAGCTATACAGATATAGCTTCTGTGCCTGTATTTTCTTCTTTTCTTTGCCCCCAACAGCGATTATGAGAGGAGGAGTTAAAACTGGGAAACGGTGAAGGGGAAGGGTGAAGCACTCTCTCTCATGCACACACACGCTACTACTGGCAAAGCAAATTCAGAGGAAATTATTCCTATTCTAAAATAGCAAAAATCTTCCCCAAAGAAGGGAAGATCTGTTATGCAGTGCCATATTAGTAGGACTCTGAATTTGCTTTGGGTTTAGTTCAGACTTTAATCCGTTCTCTGTTTTATTTCATATTGTCTGGGGATACTGATCACTTGTTCCAAAGTAAGTTTGGCACATTGGATAGCAATTTTTAAAGTTCATGCTATAAGCCATACCATTGACATGGGAGCCTCCAGCTGCCACTGCTGTGATTGAAACTTCCATATAATTTGGTTTGGACACAGAGATGGGGAAGAACAGAGAGGGAAAACAGAGAAAACAAAAATGTTGAAATTGTTTCCTCTGTTTGGATTCCTCCTGCACTTTGCTCACTAAAAAGAGAACAATGCCCAATATGGATATATGTTGAAAAGCAGAAATAACAATAAGTGGTTAATTCCTGGCCGATTGCTAAAATGGCAGTCAGACCAAAAAGAATGAAGTGGGAACAATTGTATAAGTTATGGAAGGCCTCATGCTAAAATGACAGACCTAACAGAATGAAGTGGGAAGAACAGAATGAGCTATGGGATGCCCCTCAAGGAGGTGAAGGCATGTCAGTAAAAGAGACTGCATTAGCAAATCCTAGTTGGACGGCCATCCTGGAGTCGCTGGATGGGAGTGTGGAACACTGATGGGCCCCTAATTTTTATATTTATATATGATGCTTCTTTTTAAAGAGACACTCATCTCCTACAACATTCTGGGTAATATTTAAAAAGTTGTTCTGTTAAGAGGTGTTCCCAGGAAGGGTTGCAGCTGCGCTGATTGAGAAGGTATCCATTCCAAGCGTCAGGTTGGAGCCCTCCATACTGGTGGGTGAACCAAGGATGTGCAGTGGATGCTTATGTGGAGGGTTGGGGCAGAAGGAGAAGGAAAAATAATGTTGCCTTGCCTTTTCTCAGAAGGGGCTGGTGTTATTCTTTGATATACACACAGACATTCAGTGCCATGTAGATGGCTTGGGAAAATGGGAAAGATGTGGGTTAAATGCTCAGGGTAGGATCTGAACTGGAGAGAAGCAGCCAAACCTGGCCATTGCCTGTGGAATTGTAATTGCTCTTACAGTTCCTGAAGCACAGTGCCTGCTGGTGTTGAAGTCCTGTTTTCTTTGGAACTACTTACAGCGAGGATTAGAATCACGTGGCCATTCAAAGGTTGGACTTCAACTCCCAGCAGCCCTGCCCAGCATAAACAGTGGTGAGAATGCTGGGAATGCAGTCCAACAAATCCACCCATGGTTTGGAGGGATGGGAAATTTTAAAAAGTGAGGGAGATGAACTTGAGTGACAGGAATAACACATCTGATATACATCAGAAGCTGATCCCCTTTGCTTACCTGTAGGCCATTTCAGATCCCAGATTATGTTACTGGAATGGTATCTGGGATGAAGATTTCCCCTTCTCCTCCTCAATCATCCCACCTTTCCACTTAAAAAAAAAACAAAAACACTTATCAAGGTGGCCAGCAAATGTTATTGAAGTGGTTTAAAATATTAAAAACTATTATAATAAAAATAATTTAAAATAACCAGATTCAAAAGATGCATTGTCCTAAAGGCAAGAATCATTGGAACTGATAACAGTTCTGAGGGGTTTGGATTCCGCAATCTGAGAGCAACACAAAAGAAAGCCCACTCCCACATGCCTTTAGAAGATGGACTGTCCTGGGAATCTTAGCAACCAGACTGATTCCTAATGGAAACGGGCAGTCCCTTGGGCAGAAGCAACTTGAACGGAGCCTGGAAAACAATTGGATTCTCTTTTCTCTTACCAGTTACCTTCACTGTAAAACTAAGATGATCTAATATTAATTTGGAGATGACTACTCCATTGTTCTGTAAGAAAATATCTGCTTTATGTCTTATGAAGTTATGTACAGCACATGAACTTGCCATCTCCTTAGTTCATGTATTACCTTCTTCCTCTATTGAGAAGAGCAGCAAAGGACTGAGGGAACAGAGCGTGCAATTTCCATGTCTTTCACATAGTAGAATCCCAAGGGTGAAAATACTGGCTTATCTGAACAGGACCAATTCCCTTCTTACTGGTAAGAACATACCCTGAAGCATTTCACAGAGGAAAGCCAGGAAACATGCATGGCTAAACAGAATGTGGACAAGATGACGAAAGTGATTAATGAGGAAGAACATGACAAGTTAGGAGAGGCTGCCGCAGTTTGCTTTTGCCTGAGCCTACTGGGAAGGACAGGATTTCATCTCCTCCTCTTCTCTCTGCTGAGCTAACTGAATTAAAATTACTTCTGCACTTTGAATTCAGTCTGTATCTGTTGAAGTAAGCTTGGAACAAAGGGGGAAGTGAGAGGAGGAGAGAAAAATGGGGTCATTTTAAAAGCAACTGAAAAAAGTGAGATAATAGAGAAGTAATCAGGACTCTCTCTTCCACATCAAGACAGTTGGAGAATATATAAGAGATTTTTCTCGCCACTGTACAGGGAAGATACTTTTAATTCACAATTACAGGAGCTTTTGGACTTCTGCAAGCTTATGCTCATTGATAGTAAATTTTCTGGTACATAAAAGTTGCCATTTTAACATTAGCCTTTCCTTAATTTTCTAGCTGTAATGGAAGCCATTGAAATCCCACAGTTCATTGGTCGCAGTTACCTCACCTACGATAGTCCGGATATTCTTAAAAGGTGAATTGTCACAAGTCAAATTTAAAGTCTGGATATTGTTTGTAGGGATATAAACTAAGTAGTTCCACAGGAGGAAAACTTGTTAAATGAATCAGTAGCTTATTTCCGAGGAGAAGTGGAGTAACTTTGTTTCATGCGGGCAAATGAAAAGAACATTTGAGGGATGTTAAAATAAAGATGTTAGAACCATCACATATAGTTATGGTATAAACAGCACCTAAACAGGGCAAGTATGGAAGTTGAGCCCCTGGCTTCCCAGCCATTTCCTCCGTCTTCTCTGATGCATCTGGCATGGCTTTTTTGCATCCCCTGACTTTGACGCCCAGGGCACATGTCCTACTTGCCCCACTCTAGATATGCTTCTGATTCTTAACTTTTTGAAAAAATTTAAAATGCACAATTTTAAGTTCGAATACATTTGGAAATGCATAGTTGAAAGTAATATGTTTAGAAATGCACATTCGGTAGATTTGTCTCTCACACATAAATTTATGTGCAGCTTTTTAAAAAAGGTCCATAGATAAAGGCTGAAGCAGGAGGGAATAGATTTGTGTATAAACATAAGTGAAATGGACATGATTTGGAAATACACTAATCCATCCATGTCTACTAAAATGTTGCATTGCGAATACAGTGTGAGCGTTCTCACTTTCTCTTTATCTATGGAGAGGGGCTGTTTTTGATAAGTGTATGATAACTGTAGCTCTTCGTGTCTACAGTGACACCAGCAACAAAACTCTGTGCTTCTAGTGGGAGGCTCTTCCTCCTCAGTAACCTCTAAATGTCTGCAAATCCAGATATTTTGCACTTTTCAAATCAAGCTGTGCTTCCTTATTCGAGAAATAAAGTTCTCGAATCCAGTTCCTGCTGGTGTTGTTGTTTCAGTTTAAATTGTTAAATTTAAATGATTGATCAATGAAACAACCCAGATTTTTAGGGGGAGAAGAGTCAGCTAAAATTGTAGCAAAAAGATAGCTTACTGAGTTATACCTTGTATATGAAGAAGGCAATGTAAAGGAATGATTGATTGTAGACGTTCAGAAGTGTATTATGTTCACTGCACTATCCTTTGTCTCACTTCATTGTGTTTTCCTCTTCATTGAACAGAGTGTCAGGATCAAGAACAAACATATTTATGAGGTTTAAGACTACACTGATGGATGGTCTCTTGCTGTGGAGGGGAGACAGTCCTATGAGACCAAACAGTGACTTCATCTCTCTGGGTCTTCAGGATGGTGCCTTCGTCTTCAGGTGAGCTGCTTGCCTTCTCTGTCCCATCTATTAGCTCCAGAAGGGAGGTTTCTGAAGCATACTAGTTTTCCAGACTGCCCTATTCACATTCAGGTGGGGTTGCCTGTCCATTAGGTATATATCCTGCTTTCTAAAATTGAGATGTCCACATAAGCAAGGACCCTGCATAGTGCCGAGATGTTATTTAAAGAAGGCTTAGCATTATGGTATCAGAGAGAATGCAGCCATCAAACACCTCATCTGTTCAAAACCCATCAAACACCTGTTCACCTCATTCTGGTGAGAAAAAGCAGAAGAAGCTTTGGTGTAAAGTTAATAGGAATGCAGCTATTCTCATTCCCTCCAGGGTACAGTATTGGGGACAAATAATGACAGTGGGTGCACATGCAGAGGTTCAGATCCACCCCTTTAATTAAGAATATATTTTGTATTCAAGCAAATCTCCTATAGGAACAAGAATGTAGAGGGGGAAAGGATTCAACAGAGGGTACAGGTTTGCCTAGTAGCATGGGGAAGTGTAGGAAAATGAGTTCAATGTTGTTGATTGGTTGGTTTGACCTAAAATCATAGAATCACAGAGTTGGAAGAGACCACAGGGGCCATCCAGTCCAAGCCCCTGCCATGCAAGAACCCACATGACACTCCTAACAGATGGCCATTCAGATTGTGTGTAAAAGCTTCCAAAGAAGGAGACTCCACCACACTCCGAGGTAGCATATTCCACTGCTGAACAACTCAGACCATCAGGAAGTTCTTCTTGAGGTTTGAACAGAATCTCTTTTCCTGCAGTTTGAATCCATTGCTCCTCGTCCTAGTCTCTGGAGCAGCAGAAAACAAGCCTGCTCCCTCCTCGACATGACATCCCTTCAAATATTTAAACATGGCTATCATGTTCCCTTTTAATCTTCTCTTCTGCAGACTAAACATACTCAGCCCCCTAAGCCGCTCCTCATAGGGCATGGCCTGCAGATCCTTCACCATTCTGGTTGCCTTCCTCTGGACATGCTCCGGCTTGTCAATATCCTTCTTGAAATGAGGTGCCCAAAACTGGACACAGTATTCCAGATGAGGTCTAATCAAAGCAGAATAGAGTGGTACCAGTACCTCCCTTGATCTAGACACCATACTCCTATTGATGCAACCAAGGATTGCATTGGCTTTCTTGGCTGCCGCATCACACTGCTGACTCATGTTCAGTTTGTGGTCCACCAAGACTCCTAGATCCCTTTCACATGTACTGTAATCCAGCCATGTGTCCTCCATCCTATATTTGTGCATTCCATTTTTTCTGCCTAGATGTAGGACCTTACATTTCTCTCTGTTGAAACTCATTTTGTTAGCTTTGACCCAGCTCTCTAATCTGTCAAGGTCATTTTGACCTAATTTAAACCATTCTCTGTTTCTATAATATAAAGGAACCTTTTCTAACTCACTCTCAAAAGCAAATGTTTCTGCTACCAAAAGTGAAATATAAAGCCAGGAAATGACCTGTCCTCTAGGATTTTTTCCCCCTACCTGCTTCAGTGCCCTAGGAAGTTTCCAGGTGGCACTGTCATGCATTTACCAGGAGCCTTGCTCTTTTTGTTTTTTCAGATTAAATTACTGCAGAATCTTGCGATTATATATTATGACAAGGCAGCAAAATGTTGTTTTCACAATGTAGTGAAATATGTACAGTGAGACATGCCAGGCAGCTCAGCCCGTGCACAAAGATATCCACTTCTCAGTTTCATCACTCACCTCCAGTGCAGTTTCCCTCAAGCATCTTTTCAAAATCAACCGTTGTTACAAAGACATTTTCAGCCACTATGATGCACCTTTACTGAAAAGTGTTTTTGAAGCAGAATTTGAGATCTTTGTTTAATGAAAAACAAATTAAATAATAGTTTTCACTTTCAGGAAAACTTTCAGGATCCCGAGCAGGATCCGGCCAGCTGCAGGCAGGAGAACAGTGGGGAGCACGAGATCTGTATTTTTTGGTTGGTGGATTCAAAAGATTCAGTTCGCCTATTTTGGCGTGGGGATTTGGATCAGCAAATTTCAAATCCTTCCCAAGGATTTGAGGATCTGAGGATTCGGTTGGCCCATCCCTACTATGTGTACGAATGGTTCAATATAGAGAGTGAGATAGCATTGTTTCCTAGAGAAAAGAAGCAGATTTGAGGGGAAATTACTTTTTTCATTAGTAACTTTGTGAAAGTAACATACTGCAATTAAAGTTGTGGGCAAATTTCTACTTGTTATGTTACCCATTTTTTTCTATTCCTGTTTAAAAACAAGTAAGAAAATGTCCTAAATTGGGGGGAATCTCCCCTCAAATGCTCCATGAAGGATTTTTAGCCCCCTCCCCCAAAAAAATTTACAAACAACATTACTCACTACACTGAAAAAGTAACAACGTTATCAGTGGTTAAGATATTTTGTCTTTTTTTGCAAAAAGAATATCATTCTGCCTTACTCGCCTATCCAAAGTAAGGCAACACAGATAATATTAATACTTGCAACACAGTACTCTCAGGATTTGCAAAACAGGCCATAATAAGTATGTTTGAGGGGTGAGCTCTTTAATCCTGGTGGAGTGATTTGGTGGTCTCTTTCATTGTGCCAAATGGTAAAGAGACTTTTCCCACACGTTGGAGGTGCAAATAAGTGGTAAAATCTCAGTTATGAAAGGCACCATGCCATCCCCTTGTGGTTTCCTGTGGTTAATCTTGCAAAGCTCTTAGCTTTCCACAAAAGAGGAACTGAAACTGAGGCTGAAATCAACCTTAGAAAAAGTGCTCAATCATGCAGAAGCCATAGTGGGTAGGTGTGTTTTCATAAAAGGATAAATGTCAACTCCTAATCACAGGAAAATTGGAAGCGAGGTTGCTCATTTATTCAGTGAGAATGTCTCTTCATGTTTCTGTCTGTGGTGGTATTCTAAACCAGAAAAGCTTACGTGTGCTTATAGTTACACTGACAACCAGTGGCTGATGTTCTGTTTGTGACTTAGGTTGGCGTACTTCCCACTTATACACACTTATGCCTCTTTCCAGATTGGGCACAGGGAGCTATTATTTTATCCTTGTGCTCTGCCCCAAAACTTCCCACCACCCAGTAACTGTCAAGCCTTGGGAGGGACCCCTGCTCTTGTTGCTTATTATTGGGAAAGGGAAGAGTGGGGAGGCAATGAAGATCTGGCTGTTCTGGGCTCCAGGGAGAAGGAAAAGGCAGGCATGCTCCATTTAAGAACACACCCTAATTTCCCCCCACCATGCAACCAAGTTGAGACCTTCTGCTTCTCTGTGGTTTGAATCCCATTTTCTCCCCTCCCCTCCCCTCCCCTCCCCTCCCTCCCCTCCCCAGGACAGCACTGAGCAGTGGATGGATGTGAAATTCAGTGTGTGGAGTTGCACATCGATGTAGGATCTTGGCCCCTGTGTAACTTGCTGAGGGCCTTTCCACACTACACTGTTACAGTGCTATCATTCCACTTTCAACATCCTATGGAATCCCAGGGTTTGCAGTTTAGGGGTTTGGCCTTTAGAATTCTCAGCCAGAGAGCTCTTTTACCTCAGAATTCCACAGGATGTTAAAAGTGGAATAATAGCACTATAACAGTGTAGTGCAGAAAGGCCCTAAAACTAAGGCAGAAAGGAAAAGGAATACTAGGGTGAGTGAGGGGAGTGAATATTGCCTCAGGTTCAGAAGTAGAGATATACTGTTCATGAACTCTTGCACGTAGAGGCATGAACACCCCTGAGGTATCCATGTTTTTTCCATCCAGTGTTCTGGTAACCACTATTTCCTCATATATCAGGGGCATCAGCTGTGCCATTAGTATTAATGCCATTTTCTCTTCTGCTTTCTCCTAACTAGTTTTGAATGTTCATAACCCCTGCCTATTTTGCTGCAAATTAAATTGTGCTTAAGCTGGAACAGGACTGATTTTGAAAGGCAAAGAAGTTGGTGATGGGCTACAGAAGCTCCTCCTATCCATTGTGGATAGCACAAGTCCATAAACATCCCCTGAGAAGCCCCACTGAGGGGCAAATAGAGGGAGGAAGTGTTCCTATTGGTTGTTTTATCTGTTGCTATAGTTCTGTTTGTTTGTTTGTTTGTTTGTTTGTTTGCAAACCCCAGGATTCCATAGGATGTTGCAAGTGGAATCATAGTGCTATAACAGTCTAGTGCAGAAATGGCCTAGGACATGGAGCAATGGCTTCAAACTACAAGAGAAGAGATTCCACCTAAACATTAGGAAGAACTTCCTGACAGTAAGAGCAGTTTGACAGTGGAATATGCTGTCTTGGAGTGTGGTTGAATATCTTTCTTTGAAGGTTCTTAAACAGAGGCTGGATGGCCATCTGTTGGGAATGCTTTGGTTGTATATTCCTACATGGCAGGGGCTCGAACTTGGTGACTCTTGTGGTCTCCCCCAACTCTATGATTCTATGAGAGAGAGAAAGAGAGAGAGGTCAAAAAGTCTCTGCAATCTAATAAGCAATTTTGCTTTGGTTTCAGCTATAATCTGGGCAGTGGCATCGCTTCTATAACAGTGAATGGGTCTTTCAATGATGGAAGATGGCACCGAGTTAAGGCAGTTCGGTAAGTTTTTTGCAATTATCAATGTGAGTGTGTGCATGTACTCTACTGAGTTACGGGTGTAACTCAGCACAGAAAAATCCTCTCCCTCATCTGACCTTTCAAAATGAAGGATGGGGGAAGAAATTTGCAGGTATTTTGAGAGGAGGAGGGAGTGATTTTTTTCCCCCTGAGTTTCTGGAGTAGGAATACCATACTGCTCATGAAGTTTTGTATGTAGAGATACGAACACCCCTGACGTAGCCATCTTTTTTTTTTCTATCTAGTGCTGTGATAACCATTATATCCTTAAATATCAGGGGCATCAGCTGCCCCATTTCTCAAGCCCAGTTGCTACCTTGTTGTGTGGGCTCTCAGTGGACACATGTTGTTGTTGTAAAACTTCAAGTCATTTCTTACTTATGGAGACCCTAAGACAAACTTATTATGGTCACCCAGTGGATTTCCAGTGGGGAATTGAACCCTGGTCTTTCAGGGTCCTAATCCAATGTTCAAACCACTACACCAGGCTGGCTCTCAATGGACCCATACATATCTTTAAAAAGATGTGTGTTATGAGGCCGCTAAATCCACCTCCAGCACAGATAAAAATCAGAGCTGGAGAATCCCCAGTTTTCATTTCTGGTTCCCAAAGCCCCTTCTACTCAACTATTCCCGAACCCCTTCTCTTTAAATAGCATAAAGCTGGCCAGGACATTTGTAGTAGTCCTTGGGAAACTTGGATGTCTTGAGAGGTTCAGAACTTTTTTTCTTGTGGGACACCAGTAGATTCAAGTGAATTTCAAGTAAGATTATCCCAGATAAGAGTAGTAATCCACTGTTGTGGTTCTCTGTTTGGGTGACAGTGGGAAACATTCTATACTCCTTATGCATATTAAATAAGTTATGCTGTAAGGCTATTTGAAGGTATGGAAATATGTATAATTTTTTTTTTTGTCAATTAAAGTGATGGTCAGTCCGGAAAGGTAACAGTGGATGATTATGGTGCTAGGACTGGCAAATCGCCAGGAATGATGAGACAATTGAACATCAATGGGGACCTATACGTGGGTAAGTGTCTGTTAAGTTCTGTAATCCATCCTTATGTTATCCCTCTTCGAAACTAATTGAAATATATCAAGCCAATAGAAGTCCATGGGCCTCCTGTTTTCTTGTTCTCTTCTTTTTTTTCCATCTCAAGAATTTTACCAGGAGTATCTCAGAATGCCTTCCATTTTCCCATCTTTTTGATGCCTCAGGAATTATAGGCCCTTTTCGCACAGCACTTGCCATGCAAAAGGGCCCCTCAGCATCGCACAAATGTGAGGAGTGGTCCACACGACGCACTCACAATTGCACGACACTCCAGGGTCTGGTAGGCGCCGTTTGCGCACTTTTTCATTTTCGGCTTTAAGCTGAAAATGGTGTGCAATCGCACATCACTCCGGGGCCCCGCATGCACTTGCCGTGAGTTCAGAGCTCTGGAGCCATGACACTCGCACTTCCTGCCCCAGCACAGCCTGGGAAACTCCCAGGCTGCACTGCAGAAGGAAGAGGTGAAGCTCTCGCACGAGTAGGCGGCAGCTGCAGAGCTGAAGGAACCGGGATGCGAGAGCCTCTCACTGGAGGCTGCTTGTGCGATCGCCACACCCCAGCTCCGTGAAAAGGTGCGTTGGGGAAACGGCCTTAGTAGCAATGCTTCAAAGAACCTCCTTTGCTTATGCAGTGGAATTGTATTCGGCACTGCTTAATGTTGTATTTAATACCTCTGAGAGTCCTTTCCTGTTATTCCTGTTTTCCTGCCACTTTTTAAAACAGCAAGCCTCTTCAGCAGCAGTACCCTATCTCTTCCCTGCCTTTTTTTCCTGCATCAGAAATCAGAAAGCCCTCTTGTATTTGCTAGTCCCTGGGCAGAATCCTGTTAGTTGCTTATGCATAGGCATGTTTCTTTTTGGAAGAACCATTTTTCCATTTTTCCTCTTTTCCTGCACTTTGTGCCCTGTCCAAAACCTTCCCCAGGAAAAGGGAGCAAGGTCACTCAGAGGAGGGAATAGTATCTGGTCTTTGTTCTGAGGGGTGTGGAAAGGATGATGGACTCCATTTGGAAGCACAGCCTCATTTCTTTCTCCCTCTGAGCCTTGACCAGCTGCATCTTCCCCCTTTCAAGCTGCTCTGGCACTCCAGACAGCCATACCCCCAGAACTCCGTCACAGTGGCATTGTGTTTTATCTGTTCTGTTGTAAGCTACCCTCATAAATCCAATCTATCCATCTGTCTGTCTGTCTGTCTGTCTGTCTGTCTGTCTGTCTGTCTATCTATCTATCTATCTATCTATCTATCTATCTATCTATCTATCTGCCAACAATGTTTTATATATAAATTATAACTTGTTTTACTTTTCTCTCCTACAGGTGGAATGAAAGAGATAGCACTCCATACAAACAGACAATATATGCGAGGACTGGTGGGTTGCATTTCCCACTTCACGCTTTCCACAGATTATCATATTTCACTGGTTGAAGATGCAGCTGATGGGAAGAACATTAACACTTGTGGAACAAAGTAGCCATTGGAGTGGTGTCTACAGGGAAGAGACTTCCTTCCACATGCGTCAGTAACAGTACAATGACTGATCTTGCACACTGAGGACTGCCTCCCTGAAAGGCAAGAAACCAAGAACCAAAACTGAAGGGAGCATTTCCCATACTTCTTCTCCTTGGACCCTCTGCTCTTACAGTTCTACCAAGTGCTTTGGGCAGGAACAACATGCTTTTACTCCTTATTAAGGGTATAATCTAGCAATGTCCCAATGCTGTTGCATACAGCTGGTGCATTTGCTGCCAGGCCAATTGTATTAACATGCACTTCCCAGTGAGATTTATCATCCAGTACTACCTTCAGACATGTACAGCTGATTTGCAACAGCCAACTCCTGCAGTTTAACAACAAAAAAAAGATGAGATAAAACAACATAGACTAGCTTTCTGGTTGTGGATACTTGTCAGCACTGACAGTACAATTCATTCCAAGGACCAGTTCCACAGCCTTCTTCAGTATTTATCCAGTGCTTTTCTCCTCACTTCCCATCAGAGCTTAGAAAAGTTAAAATTTTTTTGGATTATAATTCCCATGTTGGCTGTAAAAATCTGGGAGTTATAGTCCCAAATGGTAATTTTTGTAAGCTCTGCTTCCATGTACTATTCCGTTAGTGACACCAGGGTCTGTCCAGAGCTACTTTATGGAAAAAGTACTGTTGCAAGAACCTCAGATTATGTCACATCATGGCAAGACTGATGCTGCTAGCCACTGTGACTGCAGCATAGCATGGGCTGTTAGATTTCTCTCCTCTGTTTTGAAGAAGGATTACCTTTGCCACTCCTGAGCATGGAATGAGACCACCCATTCCATCAACCACTACTTCACTCATAGAGGGCCAATAGACACATATAGCAGATCCAAATGATCAGTTTCTGGACCATTGAACATCAAAGCATAAGAAGGGTTGTCATGCTTCAGTGAATCCCCTGGAACTACACAATTCTCTGCGAACCAGAATTAGCATACTGTACTACAAAGTAAACCTCAGTTTTCTACATGCAGATGATAAAATGAACATTCATTCGTTCATTGTCATCTTCTCCATTTCTAGTTGACATTGTATAATTCATGAACACCTTTAACCATGGTTGAGATACTTCTGTGGGAGACACATCATAAAGTTCTGCACGGCTGATACTACTCCATGTCTCCTCTCCAACCAACCTTTTAACTGTACAGCTCCTCCAACCTGACCATTAACTTGCTGATAGAAGGTAGCAGAGAGGAAACCAGCTGTATTACCTATAGCTGGACATACAGCACAAGGCATTATCTGGGACTTCCTGGGGGTCCTCCAAAGGCACTGGAAAATGATATCATTGCTATTCTTCCAGTTATAAAAACATAGCTGGACACTTGACCACTGCATCCCTTCCCCTCTTCACTAGCCAATAAATGACCTTGTTGGGGGAGTATGCAGCATCTAAAATGTGTTCTTTTGGGGGGAAGGGGTGCTCTCTGTTCATTGGATAGTTGGTAGAGGAGTCTGACCTCTGCTCCAACCAGAATAGTGAGTTACATAGACATAAATTGGACTTAATGTCTGCATAACTCACTAACAGGATGCCACCACCCAAAAAATGATTTAATAGATTGGTTTTGTTTCATGGAGGATACTGTTTTAGTTCCTTAGCCTAAGGGAAGGTGAGGATTCTCTTTTACTTTGTTATTAGTAATAATTTACTAAAATATGCAAAAATCTTCCCATTTCATACGGCAAGAATTTGCGGACAAAGAACAGTAAAAGTGGAGAGTTTCTGAGAGTTTTGTTCATTCTGGTCCAGGCCACTGAGTGCTTAGCTCTTCAAAATTTTGGCTTTGGACCCCTACATGTCACTGCTGATTAAGGGTGCCACCTCTCTTTTTTTTGAGGAAGATCTTCATCTTTATCACTTCTTTAAAATGCTAGGAATAGCTGTATCACGGCATTTTGCCAGTGCAAATGGGTAAGATTTTTTCCCTCCTGGCTTCGAGCAGAGCTCAGCAAAATTCACAGATTTCTTCATCTCTAGAAAGAAGTTGAAATCGAAAAGTTCTAATGCCAGAGAAAGAGAAGCTGATAGATTCTTTGTTTCGGTCCTGAAACTTTATATTGAGATTCTGAAGGACCTTATTTTTGACCACAGGAGGAGGATCTACGTCAGACACATTTGCAAGTAGTGATGTAATGTGCAGTAGAATGAACATTATATGAGTCTCAAGTTGCTTCTTTTCAACCTGAGGGATGGTATTGAAACTGATAATGGCTTAATGGCTGCACTTTTAAAAATCTCAGTGGTATATCTTGAGGGCTGTATTTATGCATTCCATTTACCTGTTCCAGATCACCATGTTGAATTTATTCAGAAAAAAAATATATTTAGAGCTCCATTCCACCCCAACATAGACAACTATAAAAGCTATCTCCTTTCCAGGTTATGCTGTTTGCTGCAGAGAATGGTTCTTTCTATTTAAAAAAAAACCTACTTTTTTATTACAAGCAATGAAAACCAACCACCACATTTTATAGCAGTAATTTTGTACATGTATATTTTTATATAGGAACAGCTGTGGCACTGAACAATTAGATAATTTTGCAAAAGGATTAGGTGTCTGACACAGACTAGCATGTTGTATGTCTTTCCCAAAAGGAAAAAAAAAAAAAAGAGTGCTGTGAAGCAAGGAAGCTTTGTATTTGCTTTTTCTGCAGTGTCAGTGGAAATATTTGTGAAATGTAACAGGTTTTACAATGTGGTTTGGGGGGAGGATTAGACAGCTGAAAAATGTACATTAATGAAATTTTTCTGGCTTGAAAGTATTGAAAAAATGTTAAATTGTGTTCTGCTGTGGCATTTTTTAAAAATCTTGGCGATGTTACCTTTGGGATGAGCCAGTGTGGTTTGAGGGTTGGATTGGAAAGCTGGGAGACCAGAGTTTGAAAGCTTAGCCATGGAAACCCTTGGGCAAGTCATGCTCTCTCAACATCAGATGAAAACAATAGAAAACTCCCTCTGTAACACCATCTTGCCAAGAAAATTCCATGATAGGGCCAGCCTGAAAGCACATAACAGCAATACTTTTGGTAGAAGCAGAGCTTAGGAAAATTACAATTTGTGAACTATGGCCCCCAGAGCCCCCTCCCCAGTCATGACAGATGTTATTCATGCTGTCGATTCTGGGAACTGTAGTCCAAAAAGTAACAGTTCAATGTTCTTACAGGATTGAAGATTTATTTTATGATGGGTAGGCCCAGATGATAAAAAGTCTGAGAACCTATGAAAATATAACCAAGATCCTACATCATAGGCAACATTTACCATGTCATAGATACATCCCCAACAGAACACACAACCATTCTAGTGAATTGCAGTAATGCATATTGGGATGTCCACTTGTGCAATGGGAATTCCAGTTGCAGAAGAAGTCGCACAGCATTCTGATACTCATTGTGCAGTGGGATCAATGGCGTAACAACCACACTGCTGGTTCTGTTTGTGCAATAGTCTTGAAGAGGTAACACCTCTGTGAATACGAACATTGCACAACACCACAATTCACCTTTACAAGATTGTAAGTCAGCTTACAATGACATAAATACCTAAGAAGATGCCAGCCATAGTATTGCAGGGGAGGATATTACTGCTACAATAGAATGTTGGAGGGTGGTTAAACATTACTAATTCTACATGCAGACACAGAACTCAATAAAAGTAGTTTGAAAGGAAAAGTATATATAACATTCTGAAGAGTATATAAGAAAATACATTTATTAAACTACATGACAATAGTCTTGCAAAATTCATAATACATGCATATTACAAGGAAAAGCAGTACATTGCCATACAAATAGGCAGGGAAACTAGCTTTATACTCGTGCTAAATTTAGCATACTATGACTATATCCCTTATACAGCTTTGCAGTCTCTCTTCCTGCAATAGTGTTTTTCCAATACCAACTGAAATCTACCAACTGGGAAATTTCACCGGGAAACACATGACTACTAAATGGCTCATTTTATCATAGTTATGTTTCTAAAGCATACTGGCCCCAATCCACAGACTCTGACATGTATACACACTCAGATGTTCAAGGAATGAACAGCTCTCTTCATCTGTTGAAAAGAAAATCAGGACACCCCACAACTGCAAACTGTTTCCTGGCATTGGGGTGCAGGAGTTCTAGGAAGCACTGAGTGTTACTCATACTCATGTTTCTAATTTTGCAATAACCTGGAGTCAAAGTCCTGTAGGGGCATGCCCTTCCTTTCTCAAAATAGAATACAACAATAAGTGACTAAATTCCAAGGGCACAGTATGAGATTGACAATAGCCTCAAAATCACTTCCCCGAGACTTAGAAATACACAGTAGAATAAAAAGTACATTCAGTTACATCATATAAGTTTGCTTAAGAGACAAAATGATACCTGAGCCATTTTGGCATCATATTGCCAATTTCAGCAGCCCATTTAGACAGTCTAAAAGCAAAGCTAGATTAGGTCAAATTTCTTGAAGAGAAGGAAAAAAACACATAGGCAATTTTGGGTCTTCCAGTCAGTTTAGTATGACAGTGCTCACTTAATATTTCAAAAATCACTGAGATTAACCTCACATCCATTACATGTTATATATTACATGTTATATTCTATGTACATTTTGTAAAAAACATCAGAATTTGCTGAACTATAAAACACAGCATCTATTATACAAGTAACATGCCTTCACTGACAGCACCCCACCCCACCCCACCCCATCTCCCCTTTATTCTGACTTCCTTCGAGTTTCTGCTTAATCTCACTGCAGGAGATTTCACATTCTCAAGGAAAGGCCTCAAGAAGACCACACAACCACATGAGTAAAGTGGCAAGAAATGAACAAACATCTTACTCTACTATGCTCAAGAGCGTGCCAGTGCCAAACCATTTGCAGTGGGGTTGTTCCACTGAAATGAGTGCTAATCAATGACCTACAAGCATCCTATTAATCAGCAAGCACACCATGTAGACAGATCTGCTGATCAAACCCTATGAGCCCCCTGTGGGCTCCTTGAATGGCCACATGTCTACCCAGAGCACAGAACTGTTTAGCATTACTCCATGTGGGCTGAGCACATGCCCTAAAATAAGCACAAAATTCTTCTGCATATTTCCAAGGAAGATCAACAATAGAACTTCAGGGAAGCATATGCCTCATAGCTTGTCTCTCATATTTTCACTGATGGCCCGCAGTTCGAAAAGCAGTTTTATATGTGATCTCAAACAGATCCCCCTTCCACTAGTCTCTAAATCAGAATACACCAATGCCCTGTGAGTCAGGTAACCCAAAGCAGCAAATGTGGAAACTTAAAAGCTCACGTGGCACTCAGCATAACTAAAAACCATGAACACAACATAGCTCAGTGGGACCCCATAATATTTTGTAGTTTGAAGCCCTAGTGAGATGTGTTTACACTAACTCCTAAGAGGACAACATCACAAGCCTGAATGAGATAAGAAGATGCTGCAGAACACAGTACTTTCAGGGAAATAAAATCTTACAACAAAGCTTTTATTGAAATGCAGTAACCCATGTCTTGCCCAATTTTCCCCTTTCATCTCCTGTTCCATAGAAGAAAAATCTTAGAGATGAGGTGTAAATAGTCTATAGGCATGATTGTATGGGTAGCTCAGACATCTTTTGTTTAGAACTTTGGTGGTAGTCTTGAAACACAGGAAGCATTATATAGAAAGAAAGATAGCTCTTTTCCTTACAAACTCCCATACAGACAGTGAAAATCTACATGCCTGCCATGGAAAAGGATGGCTTGTGGTGGTCACTTACAATGCTCTAGTAAACTGAAGATTTCATGAACATTGACATCCAGCATTAGAAACATCCTTCTGAGACCTTGCGGGCTGCTTTGATGTGTATTTTAAAAGGCAATTGTGGGTGTGCAATCAGAAATTTAATGCACATTGGTGTAGTTCCTGCTGATTAATTTACTAAGAATAGCCCAACAGGCTTGCAAGGATTTAATGGGAGAATCTATAGACCCACTGCTCACTCCTGAAGAGAATCACTGTCATGCTGAAACAACAGGTGATGGCTTGTGCCACACAGTAAAATAAATCCATGGTCTTCACAGGGAGGAAAGACAGTGATCCATGAGGCTGAAACACACTGGTTTGTTTCCAAAGTTATAGCTTACTGTATCTGATAAGTCACTTTTGTGAGGTATATTGTATATACTAGTTACTAAATATATATATATATCCTAAACACTTCAAAAATGCCATTTCAAAAAAAAAAGTAACAATATGGAACTGAATTCACAGTGCTTTCCCTCCCTGTCACTCAACACAAAGAAAAAAATACCAATGAATTAAAAGAAAAACATGAATTAAACACTATGTTGCGCATCAAAATACATTTTTAAAACAAGATGTTTTTTTTAAAGAAATCCATATAACAATTTATAACACCCATATAATAACTAAAGAA
The DNA here is from genome assembly GCA_948474755.1 of Ctenosaura bakeri. Taxonomy (NCBI): domain Eukaryota; kingdom Metazoa; phylum Chordata; class Lepidosauria; order Squamata; family Iguanidae; genus Ctenosaura; species Ctenosaura bakeri. Next base: position 229,282 of record CAOLHI010000278.1, read on the forward strand.
ATTCTGGAACTAATAGAATTTTTAAGTTGAAATTGTTTTAAGTTTAAGCATATTTTAAGTTGAAAATGTTACCAAAAGGAGCACCAGAGCATAATTCACTAATCTTCTGGGGGGGGGGAAGGCACCACAAACTGGCTACAGACTCTCAAGCTCCCTTTTTAAAATAAAATTTTCATCACTGCTCTAAAAATAGCTCTTCAGGTTAGTTCTTTGGGTTATAACAAGGTCTGTTTCTTGTTTTTGTTTTTTTCCACAATCTAGCACACACTCCAAAAATTAAAGAATAAAGGCTTCTTATGAAGCACAGATCTAGACTCCAAAATTTCTACTGATGCTTATGAAGTTAAATAGCACCACAGAATGACTAAAAACTTGGAATGGAAGACTGAGATTCATTCTATTTTCCCTCCTTCCAAGATATTTATCACAAGTCAAAAGCCTGTTAAAAGAATACTGGTATTTAGTTCCAATGCAGTCCATGGACATAGAGATAATATCTGACGTCAGCTGAATGAGATCAGTTGCTTTAATGCAGGGGTAGACAGTCTCTAAGCTATAGCTGTTTTGAGACCTTCCCCAACTCCCATTCTCTCTCTCAATTTCTGTGATTGGCTTCAAAACCAAAATCAAAACTGCGGTTTATGAAACAGCAGCCTAGCGTTTGAAAAAAAATCTTTGATTTACCTCCTATGTATATATGAATTTATAGTACTTTTAATCTTGCATATGCTTGGATGAACTGTTTTCTTATTCTGAAACTATTACCCAGTGGTGCATGGAACAGGTTGAGCATGTGGTGGCCTGGAAGGAAAAACAAGCAAGTATCTTCATTGGGGAAATAGCTCCATCCAACTTTACAATGAAGGCCTCCATGTGTTGATACATTAGGGCAGTATAACTCCTGGATTATACCCTGCATTAAAAATAACTTGATAAAATAAAGGGCACTCTCCTAAGCATGAACAACAACAAAAACTTCGAGATTTCAGGGTATGTCACAGCCAATGCTACAGCCCTTTAAATAAAGAAATGACAACAGGTATATAAGATCTTAACAACAAATATTATGGAAGAGTCTGTATTTTAAAAGGCACTCTACAAATGTAACCGTTGTCTGAACATTATTAATTGAAACTAGCAACTTTCAATTAACCTCATGTTATTTTAAAACAACCATCCAAATGCGGTTGACATGAATTTGGGTGATAAAAATGGATTCCCTCAGAAAGCAGATAGGAAGGACACAACTACCCCATGCTTTAGAAAAAAATTCGAGCAAAGCTGAGCCAACATGTAGATATAAGAGGCTCAGAGTAAATACAGAACCAGTAGAGCAACCCCCCCAATTTGATATCTTAAAGGCTTGCTACATACACTATAGCCAGGTGCCAACGAGGAAATCTGAAATAGTTTTGCACTTCAAATGTTCACACATCAAAAAGGCCAGCTTCACAAGCAATGTATAATTACAAATTTGCACTAGCAAGAAATATAGTAATGTTACAGCTAAGATTTGGTTTACTGTTCTTTTGAGTCTATAGTCCATCTGTCCCCAAGTCCTTTATTTAAAACATTCATTCAGTAACAGCTTTAAAGAAACATTTCAATCTGCACTTGTTATCTGTGCAAACATTTGAAATTAAATCCAGAGGCAATAGCAGCTCCATTTATGGTAATCACTCATGAAAAATATTCATGGTTGGCCATTCCTCAGGAATGATGCTTTTCCATGGAGTCTATGGACGGAAACACTTCCAAGTTTGCCCTGGCTTTTTTTAAGGAGTGTGTGCACAGGAGAAGATCTTTGGAAGACTCTTGGTAAGTATCTCACTTTTAGAGTTTTCCGAGAAACTGATAAAGGCAGGAACAAGCAATTTCTCTGGGATATGAACAAAGGCCTACTGCTCATGAGGACAGTGCATGAACTGTAACTGGTGTCTCTCCACATGACTGAATGAACCTTGGGAGGAAAAAAAGGCAACAGAAATCCTTCCACAGAAAAGTAGCACACTGGGGAGAAAGCTTCTGGCCCACCATGACTACTTGAGACCAAGATACAGTAGTCATTTCATTTTATTAAAAAAAAGGAAAAAGTGGAAAATAACATTACTTTTAAAAAAACAAAAAAACCCTGCATCTGCTCCTGAATAAGATTTTAAAATCAGTGTTATACTTGTTTTTGCACCCCTGAGTCAATACTATTGCATATACGTCTATACAGTAGGTACAGAAAACAGGATCCAGGCTTCCTAATGTCAGAGGCAGCCACAGCTGATGCCGATGCCAGCAAACTAGAATTCTTCCATTAAAGTTGATTCAAACTGATTTTCCACAGAAATCAAAAGAGAATCAACCACCTGCAGTGATGGGTTTGAGAATCAGTGCCTGTATTGTAGTGTTTTGGTATTGTAGTGTTTGGATATTGTAATGTACGAATGCTGTAGTGTTTGCGCTCCTAAAACTGTAAACTGTTGCGGGGGAAGTCTTTGATTAGGCATGCCCTAGGGCTGGGTCGATCTATATACATCTATGCCTCTAAAATGTAACAGCTCTCATAATTGTGATTAGGGCAACAAGCAAGGCCGTCAATAATCTCCTGTTATATTCAAAATGGGAGATCATAAGATCAGTCATTCAAATAGAGCCCTTAGTCCTACTGACAAAGGAGGGAAAGTAACCTGTTCAAATGGAGAAACAGATCTCCTGCTGCTCTTTGGGTTCAGAAAGAATAAATCCAGAGTATCGTCCTCAAGCTGAGGTGCCAGGAATTAACTTCTCAGCCATTCACAAAAAATAAAAGAAGGCGATTGGTCAATTTCACAAAAATGAAATGATAAACCCTCAAGGACACTGCCTCCCAAGGTTGTTAAAAGCAGCCTCCAACAAATGGCTGCTTTTGAGACAACCAATTCTATATTAGTGTTAGTCATTTGGCTTGTTGTGAAAGAAGTTAGAGAAGGACCATCCGGTGTTAATGACTTTGGGCGTGTCTTCATCCTCTTTGGGTGGGATCAAAAACTGTCGGGAATTAATTGAACAAGGGCTCCCAAAGGAGACATTTTCGTTGTTGCTCTCAATGGATACTGGAGAGTCTGGGCAGTCTGTGTTCCAGGAGGGTGCATTCACTTGAGGTCTATAGCCTGCAGCCTTCTCCAAGTCCTCTTCTACAGATGAAGTTTCCTCTGTGATTCTTGGCAGCTGCATTTGAGGCTTGTAGCCCGCGGTAGCCACGCAGTCAATTTCTAAATCTTCCTTCATTTTATCTGGGGCTGGGTACATTGTCTGGATGTCTATATAAACAACCTGGGAAGATCCCACAGATCCATCTATTGGTGGATTAGGGATCTCCTCCTCGATGACGGATGGGCAATAGGAGACAACAATGTGACTCTCTGATTCAGAATCAAAGCCATCTTCAGGGAGTTCCTCTGTCACAGGTGATTTAATGGTTGCATCCTCAATCTTCAGGAATGAGGACTGGGTTTCAACCACTTCAATATTATTGGGGGTACATGGATTCATCTCCAAGGTTTTAGAATTAGGGTTCCCCTGCAATCGAAGAACAAAATGTTCAGCATTTTCAAGTTTGTTTTAAAAAAACAGAATGTTTATGATTAGGTAGAATATCACAGAATCAATTTTTGAAACTTATTTTTCCTTCTTTTTTTAAAAAAAATTGGATTATTTATTCTTAATATAAATCTTTCATTTTCCCTTAAAAGGTTGGGAGAATGTTCCAAACTAAGATCCCCATGTAAATTTTTCACAGAACTGACTGCTACAAATTTCACACCTACAGTTACAAGGTTTTGGAAGCATAGGTGACCAGGCAGCTGAAATTTCATTTTAACAACTGTGGCCATTTCTGCACTACACTGTTATACTGCTATTATTCCACTTTCAACCTCCTGTGGAATTCTGGGGTTTGTAGTTTACTGAGACCAAAGAGCTCTCTGGCTGAGAGGTCGCTCCCTAAACTCCCTCTGGCTAAAGGTCGCTCCCTAAACTGCAAACCTCAGGAGGGTCAATTTTCAGCATCTCTCCATTCCCTTCTCACACACATTCTCTCAGGAGCTAAAATCATTTTTTCAAGTTCATCACGCCCATTAACTGTTTCATGTTAATTTCAGACCTTTCACAAGTCAAAGCACAAAGAGACAGATGTACTCAGTTCCTGCCTCCCTCCAAGTAACACCATCCATATACCTATTAAGAAGAGCACAGAATGGTAGAACACAATTGATTACCTCAGGATCTTTTGGGAACTCCAAAGCTTTACAGTTTTCCGGATTTGGAATATCAGGATAGAAGGTTTCTTTAATCCTTTGAAAACAGAAACACTGAAATTAACATCAGGAGTCGCCACAAAGTAGCACCACAGCATTCTGTCCATCAAAACACGAGTGCTAGAAGCACTTTTACCCATAGTTATGCTGGGACTGAGCAATGAACTGAAATGTATAGACATTCCACAGAACCGACAACTTCTCTCAAGAGTGATTACAAATTTGGAGCTGCCATTTACTTATTTGTGGGATTTATACCCTGATTTTCTACCAATGAATGGCAGTCATGGCCGCTAATAAGAATAAAATCAAATACAATCATAATAAAAACAATATAATTAAAACATAATTTTAAAAATCGCCACTTCTAAGTACATATTGATAAAAGGAAGAAGAAAACTCATTTAGTTAAAAGCCTTTTCCATGTCAAGTCAATATAACTGCCAAAATCTGGCCTAAGGTGGTGGAAAGATAAGTGTGGGGGAGGCAGATTAATTTCCCTCATCAGGTAGGGAATTCCACAACCTGGAACTATTTTCTAGCATCCTCACCATACACACCTCTATGGACAGCAGGACCAAATGAAAGGTCCTTCATCCTCGCCTTGTGAACATAAATGGGTACAGAAACAAAAAACTCATTTGACTGTACACGCCTCCTCATGTAAACTGTCAATCAAGCAGCACAAATTCAAGAGATATGTAACCTTAAAGCATTCTTCTTGGGTGGTGCGTCATACACATTTAGGGCCTTTCGGTTGCCCAGAATACAAAGACAGGCTCTTCTGCTTAGTCATATTCCCTACTGACTGGACCACATGACTCAAACATATGTCTTTAAAAACTCTCATTATTATCACTCCTCCCTGTTCTACTTTTTTATGTATTTCACTTTATTAGTAACACTTATATTTCATCTTTCTCTCAATGAATTCAAGGGCTGTACCCAGCTGTTCTCCTCATAACGCCACTGTGAGGTAGGTCAGGCCAAAAGACAGTGACTGGCTGAAGGTCAAATAGTGAGTTTTATGGCTCACTGAAGACTTGAATCTGGATCTACCAAGTCCCACTCCAACATCCTAAGAACTACAGGTAAAGTGATCTGCCTGATTTATGGATGGCTCTCCCCTTCACAATTAAGTGGCGCAGTAATTAAAAAAAAAACACAGCATTTTTTGTTTCTAGTAAGCTAGGAGAATCCTTCTCCAAGAAGTACAGTTCTCCTACAAACACATGCCCCTCACCTTTTTCTAATGTGAAAAATTTTCCTTTCCCTTTTCCCACAAATCAGAACTAACGATTTGTCACACTTCCACCACTGGTGAGGCCATTTCCGCACAACACTCTTATAGTGTGATCATTCCACTTTCAACATCCTATGGAATTCTGGGGTTTGCAGTTTAGGGAGGGGCCAGGTGGCCCCTCCCTAAACTGCAAACCCCAGGATTCCATAGGATGTTGAAAGTGGAATTATCGTGCTATAAGAGTGTAGTGCAGAAATGGCCTGAATTTCAGCAGCATGAGGATGGGGAAGAGGGTCAGCCCATGGCAGGTTTCAGGGAGGGAGACTTGGCTCCCAAACCTGCTGAAGACAGGGATTTCAACACTACATCACAACCGCAATTGTGCTATTTACAACCCAAGACAAGCCTTGTTGTTCAACCCTACCTACAGGAGTTTAGTAAATGAAGTCTGTTAAATGTAAATAGTTACCATTCTCTCTTCCGGTAGCAAAGGATGCTGGTCACCACTGCCAGGGCAACAACAATAGCCACAGGGATCAGGATGGCAATAATCAATCCCATAGCTGAAAAATTGAGCAAAAACTCATTAGAGTACAATAATGCAAGTAGCTAATAAAAATGCTAGTTGTCCAAGACTAACCAAGACTTCAGTGGTTTGTAATATTAAGCCAATTTTCAAGGTGATGGCTGATCCTAATTACATAGCTTATTAGAAATGAAAATGATCACAGGCAATTACAGATCTCCCTCCAACTGGCTATGAGTTGGAAAAACATATGCACCCAGCTACTGCCTTGTTGTGCATATTATTCTGCCAAATCTTGAGTGACAACCAGTTCTATAACTAAAATCATCCAAGGACAGGAATTCTGCAGCCCTCTAGTGTTAGTAGGCTACAACTTTCAGCATTCCTCACCATTGACTATACTGGTAGGACTTGCATCTGGAGGGCCACACCATTCCTATCCCTGATCAACACACACACACATTAGAAACATCTGGAGAATGGCTCTTATTCAATAAAAAAGCATGAACCAGGGTGGAAATCCTACAATTTTATTGATGTTTTGGATCTCAACTCTGATCATCTCACCTGGGGTGGCCAATGGTAAGGGATTAGTGGAACCTAAGTCAAAAAGATCCAGAGGACAAAGTGTTTTCCACTCTTCAAAGCTATGACATAGGCCATTTCTGCACTAGCCTGTTATAGCATGCTGATTCCACTTTCAACATCCTCTGGAATCCTGAGGTTTGCAGTTTCGGGAGGGGCCTTAACAGGTCCCTGTATAGAAAATAATCTCCTCAATACTCATCGCCTATAGCCTCAAGCCCTAACAACTGTGCTCTCTCCTCTGCTGCTTGAGCCTCTCTCTTTCTCCTCCCTGGTTGTTTTCATCACTGCTGGCATTTGATTGTTATATCCTATAGACAGAAACCCATCCCTTTTGTTTATGTTTTGTTTGTTTTTAAATTGAATAATTTTTTAGTTTTTTATCATTTTATATGCTTTTAATGTTTTTAATTGTTTTAAATGTTTTAATATCTTAATTTATCATTGGAAGCTTCTTGGGTCCCATCCCAAGAGAAAGGCAGCATACAAATGAATAAATAAATACATGAATATGAAACTTTGAAAAAAACCATTTATATAAATGTTCCTGAACAAACACAGCTTTCATATTCTGGGAATCTTTTGAGAGTTACTCAAGTATTTATAGTGTGGTTTGCTTCACACTGTACTATTAATCCACTAGACCTCATATGGGACAGCAATCCCCAGCTCCAAATCAAAATGACTCTCCACTTACCATTTTCCTTGGTGACCACATACAAACTCTCTGCAGGTCCCATCCCTCCAGCAGTGTAGCCACTTAAGTTCAGGTGGTAGCCAGTTTTCCCTTGAAGGTTTGAGATTTTTATTGTTTTTTGTTTCAGGTTTGTAATGTTAATTGTTCGAAGGCCTAGTAAAATAAAATTCCACAGGAAAAATAAAAATTAAAGAATTTTGCACAAAATATTTAATAAAATGGCTGCAAGGACTTTTTCTTGTATAAAATGGTTAAAATAAGCTCTATAAACAGGTTAATGTAGACAAAAAATGCAATAGCAGGATACCCAATTATCAGCATCTTCTCATTTTGATACCTGTGTCTGAACTGACCTACATATGCAGCCTTTAGGAGCATCTTGCCACCAAGAAATTGATCAAATTTATCCCCTGATTTGAGGACACTGAATCACCTTGCCATTTTTTGTTTAAAAAAATGCAACCTGATAAATTAGGAACTCAGAGGCGATTTCCGCACTACAGTTTTATAGCATGATGATTCCACTTTCGACCTCCTATGGAATCTTGGGGTTTGCAGTTTTGGGAGGGGCCAAGTGGCCCCTCCTGAAACTGCAAATCCCAGGATTCCATAGGAGGTTGAAAGTGGAATCATCACACTATAAGACTGCAGTGCAGAAAAGGCCCCAGTTGTTTTCCACACTTATCACGCTTCCAGTCCTTTATCTCTCCCTGCCTTTTTTTTATTAAGTAGGCACATATATACCTGGAGGAAAAATACTTCAAAGGCCATCTTGATAGCACACACACCTGCACCAAGATGCCTTTGTGAGGCATTTGATGCACAGTTGAGCCCATTGTTACAGTACCACACAAAAGTAGTTATTGTGTCAGAGGGGACCCAAATGAGACCCCAAGGCTATTTTGCAACACCCAAAACCTTCCAGATCATCCTTATTCTGGTAAGGAAAGGGAAACGAAGTGAAAAGAGACAGACAGACAGACGAACTGTCTGTCTTGGAAGCCTCCAGGAGTGGCAATTCACCATTCAAATAGGATTTAAGGCTGCCCTGAACTGTTTAATATTAAAAAAAATGTCCTCTTTACATTTTGATTTTTTTCCCTTCTTTTTGGCATTTTTGGCATTCTTGGAAGACTCTGGGTGCTGCAGAATATTGGTCCCCATCCCTACTGAAGTTGCTCTCCTCTGCCTGAAGTTGCCCACCTCTGCCTGTTCTATGAAATCCTGTATATAATCATTGTGCTTGTTTGTTTACAGTGTTTTTCCAGTGCACATTGTGGTAATACGAAGGAGAGAAAAAAGACAGAAAATAATTGAAAGACCTGGAAATCTCCAGGCAGACTAGTTTTTGAAGTCATGGAAATTAAAAGGCAATGCCACAAAATACTGCACTCTTTTAGTCCCCTTTAGGATCTAACAGAAAGAAATGGCCCCGGTAACAAAATGTTGCAGCATGGAAATGCTTCTGTTCAAGGTACAGGCCAGCCAGCCAGCCACCCGCCCCTTTTGTATTGTATTTCAACTCTGTTTTCCCTGACTTCTACTGTTCTCACACCCACCTCTTCCTCACCACCTTTTTTGTTGTTGTGAGCTTCCAAATTGTTTCTGGCTTATACAACCCTAAGGTGAACCTATCATGGGGTTTTTCTGGCACAATTTGTTCAGAAGGGATCTGCAATGACCTGCCTTGAAGGCTGAGAGAGTGTGATTTGCCCAAAGTCATGCAGGGGCTTTTCATGGCTGAGCAGGGATTTGAACCCTGGGCTCCTGGAGTCCTAGCCCAACACTCAAACCACCACACTGCCTGTCCAATTCATTTAATGAAAAAACAAGTTCTGGTTCTTATGACATCTTTTTACTGGTTAGTCTGACAACAGATGAACATGAGCATTCTTGTTAGTGAAAATATAATGGGCTTGAATGTGTGTACCAGCAAAAGAATTCAGTACGAAGTTCAAATCTACAGTGATTACATGTAACACAAGTGCAAAAGAATGTGCCCTCCATACCCTGGCTATGGGTATGGTAATGTGAGAGTGGTTGTTGGCACATGATTTGGCCAAAGAGCTTCTGCTGCTCTGTGCCTGAATACTGACTGCTCCAGACTGATCATTCAGCAGATATGGCAGCTAATCTGATCAGAACACGGAAAGTCACTTTCTAACTTCTCCCCCTTTTTTTCAGCTTTCAACTGTTCTGCTTTCTGCTATACAGCACAAAAAATTAGCCATCTTTGCTTCTTATAATGTTACAAAAAATGCTTTCTGTTAGTTGCGATTACTTTTTGGATGGCTGGGAATCCGTGAATGTTTTTAAAATGCCTTTTATGAGTATGACACAAAATTTTAAAAATTTCTGTCAAAAGGACTCTCAATATGCCCTTTAAATGTAAATTTCAAAGTAATTAAAACATGTAATTCATATTAGACCAATCATCTAACATGGCTTTCATTTATCATGTTATTTTTAATGTAATTTTGTTATCTCTTTAGAAAAGAAAAGGGGGTAACTTGTTAGGTGTAACTATGTTGCAGCATATTTAAGTTCCAAGTTCTAGGTCTGGCTGGCCACTTATGCAGGGTACTGTGTTGTCCAAAGCACCTATTTGCTGTCTCTCCAGAAGAGCATCCCCTCTTTTCTTCCTGACATGAAGAAGACTGAATACGCCATAGTCATGTTGGCAACCTGCATTTTCCCAAGGTCCATAGAATATCTACCACCCCCACTTTAGTAATCTGAAAGTTTTCTCTACAGGTACCTTTGTCATGCTATGATTGTTGTGCTTATTTTTCCCCCCAATTATAATCACTGGAGCATCCTAGAGTGCCACAAACCAGGTCTATTCATGCCTATTCATGAAAAAGCCTGGTCTACCAGAAGGGTCAAAAGATTATTAATTGCCACCCAAGGCTGTGCCACCAATTTGTCAGTGAAGAGAGCGGCTGAGAAAATGGCCATGCTGTTTCTTCACCCATGTCATTTTTCCATGGCATGAAAACAGTAGGTGATAGTAGATCATAGCCTCCCATCTTTGGACGCTTGGTGTCATCTCTTCAACTACTCTAACAAAATATTTCATATTCCATTTGCAGATTACTCTGAAATGAGAATCGTTTCACTCCTTCACAACAAGCATCACAGATTGCCTCTGTTCTCAGAATGATCCTCTCTTCATACCCACAGTCATTTTAGTGATCCCATGTTGATATTGGCCACTGTGATTAACATGGGCCCTTCTGACAGCTCTGCACTGCATACAAGGAATTGCTGCCCAATGGATTACTGGACAGATTCCTATCTGTCTGCTGTTTTGTGCTGGAATAGCTGAGACTTAAGGAAGCATTTTAGAACAGCACCCGCAACCCACCTTCAAAGCAGTATCTCCTCTGCTTTACTGCCTCTACTAATCACTATGCACTACAGGGTTTGTTCCCAAGGAAGTTTAGAATTCTTGATCATTATCATTCTGATATTGGGAGCCAAAAAAGAAATGTTACATTGCAGAGGCATTACCACTAGTTTCTTAAATAACTCTGCTTTGAAATGAATTTTGGACAACCTATTGGAAGGACAGAAAAAAGGTACTCCACAGGGCAATCGTTAGAAACTTGAGGCAAACACCATCCTCGGGGTAAAAAATGCTTTAGCCTGAGTAGTCCTGTATTTTTCACTCTGGGAGAAATAAATGCTACTATCATGTCAGGAGTAAGGAACATTAACCCCAGGTCCACAAGGGTACAATTTCACCCTATTTTTAAACCTTCCTGGCATCATTTCCTCCCCTAACAGGAAGTTATAATCTCAGCAGTTCACCTTCCTTGTATATTTACTGCCTTGAGAGTTTTAATCACACAACTAAATATTAATAACCTTTCCTAAAAGATATCATGATTGTTTTCGGGACTATCCAAACAATGCCCTTGGTGTTTATAGCTTAAGTCTTAAGAAGATACAACATACGTCTTGGGAATGGGGATTGTTTAGATCCTCATTACGTTAAAAATGGTGGCCAAAATCCTGTACTGGACATATATATAACTTTGATATCACAGCTATGCCCCATTTCCCTGAAACCCATCTTACAATTTAGGCAGCCATACCAAGGACTGGACTTCTGTGGTGCTGGAGATCAGGTGCTGAAGGATGATGTATCCAACCCTCTTCCACTAGTGAGCAGCAGTGCGGCAAGCAGAAGCAAGGACCCTGTGGAATCCTGTTGCAACTCCTTGCCACATCTGTAGTTTGCTCATGAGAAGCTGGACATAAGTTAGTGCTGCAGTTGGTAGCACTGCTGAACTGGATCTCTCTGCAAGACTGTCTAGATTTTAAGGTGGGTTTTAGGAGCATTTGTTGCCATGGGGACGGTGCAATGATAGTAAGTGTGAATACTAAACACTTATGAAGCTGTAAGCCAAGCTTATGACATCATAACTGCCTAACAAGATGCCAATCAATATTTTTGTTTAGGGGTAGCAATGACTTTGTCTCCTGCCTTGATCCATGGGGAGAGGCAGGTAAGCAATGTAGCAGCCCCTCAACTTTTGCAAGGGTTTGGGGTGCAGAACCCTTGCAAAAGTCAGAAAACTGTGAATAACTGCCCCCTTCCAAGTGAATGTTCTTCCTCCCATTGCCTTCCAGGACTCCCCCGCCATTCGCCTTCTAGGCACCCAGGAAATAGGCAAGTTAATGGGAGAGGGAAACTACACATGCTTTTCCCCACATTCACTTGTGTTTTGCCCAAGCATGCTGCTTACCAGGTGCCCAGGTGATAGGCAAGCGACACAACCAGAGATGGCACACGTGCAGAGCTGCCTCTTGCCATTGTCTTGAATTTGGCCCAGGTCCATAGAAGAAAGTCACATACGTCTGGGCAAAAGGTGGGGGAATGGGAGGGGGAGAATGTTGGGGAGGCAAGCTGTCACCTCACGAATAATCAAGTTCATGAAGATCAAACCCATGAATGTGGAGGGATGACAATTACTGTTATTATTGTTGCTATTATTATTATTATTATTATTATTATGAATAGTAATGTTATCTGAGAATACCCCTTTCATATCAAAATTATAGGATGTGTGGAGTGGACAATAAGCCTAAGGAAGTGCTCTTTTTCTAGCACTGAATATGCTCTAACTTTAAAGAACAATGAAATGGCAGTGAAATAGCAACAAAATAGTTATTTTAGTCTAATAGGAAGAGTGGCCAAATTACATCCTTGTAACTGTAGTGTTTTCCTCCATGTTGTGCATGGGATGTTACTTCCCTCATTCAAGACTTCCCAACCCACTTCCACATTTTAGCACATACTGTACAATGGCTGCTGAGAGTAGACAGAGTTATGCATATTCTATTTGGTTTTGTAAAATTATTTTTCAGTCCATTGTATATATCATCATCTCATCCAACAAACACACTGAATAAATCTTGCACAAATTTCATCTGAGAAACGCATAGCACTGCCACATGTAACTTGAACATCAAGTAAATCTTTCAAAATTATTTCTGATTATGCTGCAGCATTGTCACATCCAGAAGGCAGACACAGCAAATCTTGAAACTTATATCTGAATATACTGCAGCATTGCTACTGTCTCTTAAAGAAGGCACAAATAACAAATCTTGCAAAATTTTGTCTAGTTATAATTGTAACATCATTGTTGTCTCTTCCAACAGGAATGCTTAGTACATCTTGCAAAATTATTTCTGATCATTATTTCTGTAGCATTGTCAGATGTGGTAGGGACAGCTAGTGATTTCACAGGATTTTGTCTCAGCACAATATGTCGTCTCCTCCAGTTGGCAAGTCTCATATATCTTGAAAAATTATATCTCAGCACATCATAATGCTGTTTTATCCAATAGGCATACCTAGCAAATCTTGCAAAATCATTTCTAAGTATATTGTAGTGTTGTTGCATCAAGTAGGCACGCCTAGCATATCTTGCAAAAGTATTTCTAAGCATATTGTAGCGTTGTTGCATCCAGTAGTGGTGCCTAGTACCTCTTGCAATATTATTTTTAAGCTTGTTGTAGTGGTGTTTCATCTGATAAGCATGCCTATTGCACCTTACAAAATTATATCTCAGTGCATTGTAGTGTCTTTTCATCCAGTTGGCAAACTTCACAACTCTTGCAAATTTGTATCTGAGTGCATTGTAGCGTCGCCTCATTGCTCTCACTGCAAGTTTGCATTTCAGAAAGATTTTGTGCGTGCAAGGGGAAAAGGGAGACAGAAACATGGATTACTTTAAAAATGAAGGTTTTCATATATATATAAAAATAGCGATAGTTGCTTTTTCTAAAAAAAAATTAATAATGACCACTTCATCTTTGTAGTGATTTTGCTTTTACCATGTTACTCATGATCAAGCAAAAATAAAAGATAAGAAAGACAAAAGAAACAAATAGAGAATATAATTCACTCAGACTTTTATTTCTTAGAGTGTTTTCAAATTATTTTCATTTTTATGGGGGTAAGTAAAGATGTATTGACTTGTAAATTCCTTTAAATTGATTGACTCCTAAATTGATTCTTGATAGTTTTAATGTGTTGTGCATCAATTTTGAGATGTATATTTTTGTTGCTTTTAAACATTTTTTGTCAGTTACATTTGCATTTTAACTGATCCCATAACATGCTTTTTAAACTAATTTTTTGTACTGCTAAGGATTCTTTGAGGAGAGTATCAGGATACAGTGTGCCCTTCTGACTCACAACTTCCATGTGCATGATTTCCAGCTCACATGAAGTGGTGTGTCCCTAAATAGTGGTGACGTGCATACAGATGTGCTGAAGCATCCATGCACAGGTCACCACTACTGAATATAATGGGCCATAAGTATTTGGTTTTTTTTCCTTATTTGCAGAGGTTCCTAAAACGGAACCTCTACATATACAGAGGGTCCACTGTATAACATTTTATTTTAAAAGATATTTCAAGATTTCCTTTCCTCTGAAGTCTTCTCACTGCTATTCTGTGATTCCCTTACTCAATCTCCATTCAGAGAACAGATGTTCCTCCTTACATAGGGCCACACTCAGAAAAGAGCAGAAGGTCATGTTAAGTAACCGCTGGTGGTTTTAAACAAAGGTCACTTCTTCAGCAGTGGCACACTCCAAAACTTTCAATGTACAAACCATTTCTGCCTCTGGATTCTGCAGTTCCTCAAGTGCACATTTCTAAGGTTGTTACATGCTCCCAGTCACATATCTACCCCAGCACAGAAGTAGGCATATACTTAGAAAATATAACTGATACAACAAAGAACCAAAGTTGGGCTTAAAGACAGGGTTTATCATAGATAGACAAATCTATCTGTTTTACATTCTCTCACATTCAAATGTTTAAATCATGTTCAAAAAGAAACATGGATTTTGGTAAGAACTTGTAAAAAAAGAACTAAACAAAATTCTCAGCTATTTGCACTCACTTAATTCTGTTCATACACTAGCATACCCAGCTGAGAGGGAATCACATTCTGCCATGGAGCTGTTAAAGTAGTGGCAGTTCTAATTCAGCATCACAAAGATTGCTGAACTCACAGGAATTCAAACCCAGACTTTAATGAGTTTCCCCCATATTCTTTCTGTCAAATTTATGAAGAAAAATGCATGAAATCTGAGTTGTTCTTGTAAAACAAACCCTCAAGCCAAACAAAATAGATTCAGTTCACAGTCCATCTGAAAAGGGATTCAAAGTAGAAGAAAAGAGACTCTACCTATCAGGAATAACTTATTTACTGTAAAACTGCTTGACCAAAGAACACACTGCCTTGGAGGATGATAGTCTCTAATTCTTTGGAGTTAAACAGAGTCTAGATCAGTGGTTCTCAACCTGGGGGTTGGGACCCCTTTGGGGGTCGAACGACCATTTCACAGGGGTTGCCGCTCCTCAATCCTGCCCCCCCTTTTAAAAGAAGGTGGCCTCACAGCCAATGGGAGCAGTGCTTCTGAGACCCCCTGCGCTGGGAGGAGGGGAGAGGAGGCATGCTGGGTGTTTCCTCGTCTTTCCCTGCCTGGTGGGAAAGCACTGGAGGAGCCGGAGCCGGAGGTGTGGAGAGCGGGAGGAGAGAGCTGGAGCCTGAATGTTAAGGCAGAGGTGAGGAGACCAAGAGGAGAGAGCTGGAGCCAGAGTGTTAAGGCGGAGGTGAGGAGAGGAGACCCCGCACTGGCGGGAGGGGAGAGGCGGCATGCAGCTGGGCGCTGCTTGGACGCTCGCGCCTGCACCCCCCCCACACACACATGGAGGGCTTCCCCTTCAGTGTTCCCTTTCCCCTTCATGCCGGCTTGCAGAGTCAGAGTTGCTTGCCAGGGCAAGTAAGCAGCCGGGCGCTGCTTGGACGCTCGCGCCTGCACCACACACACACACACACACACACACAGAAAGGGCTTTCCATTCAGGGTTTACGGCGCTGCAGCAGGACGTCTGGGAGGTAAGACCCTGTCACCTCACCCTCTTCGCCTCACGCTCATTCATGCCGGCGAACAGAGTCGCTTGCCAGGGCGAGCGACCAGCTGGGCTCCGCTTGCTTCCCAAAGTGGCGGGGCTGCAGCAGTGGCGATCGCCCATTCATTCTGAGCACGCCGCTCCGTGGGAGTTGTCAGAGTGGCTGTCGCCTTTGGTCCGGCAGGCAAAGGGGGAAACTTTCCTGCAGCGGATCTGCCATTCGACGGGGGAGATCGGTTCCTCCGAGACCAAGAACTTGGTTGGGAAAGGAGCAGGGGGCGTCAGTCAAGGGCTTTGGTTTGTGTAGCAAGAGCCCCCGAGGCTCCTTGGTTGGGGGTTTGTTTTTTGTTTTTGTTTGTTTTTTGACCTGAAAGCGCTGCTCTGATCCGTCCTGTGGACTTTGGCCATTTCCACATTCCAGTGTTATAGCGCTATGATTCCACTTTCATCATCCTATGGAATCCTGGGGTTTGCAGTTCAAACTGCAAACCCCAGATTCCACAGAACGGTGAAAGTGGAATAATAGTGCTATAACAGTCTAGTGCAGAAATAGCCAGGATGACTTTCTCCTCTCACTTTTGTTGTGCGTGGACCCTTAGCGCTTGCCACACGCACGTGTTGTGTTCTCCGCCCTGACTGTCTTGCATTCCTCACTTTTTGTATGTACAGCGTCCACACTCCCTTTAAGGGAGGGAGGGAGGGAAACAAAACGTGTCTGCTTATGCCGCCGCCATCTTTCCTCTCTCCCTGTCCTTTCCTCCCTGCGCCTCGTGTAAAATGTGGGCTGTTTCGGCATTGCCTTTGGGAGTGACTGGCTTTTTGAACTGTGGAAACCCAACATTCAGAACTAGAACTACTGCCTTAATTTTGGCATTGATGGACGCTTTCTGTGCTCAAAAAAAGGGGGAGGGTTACCAGTTTTTAGGCATTAGAAGTCTATCCAGAGTAGTGATTTAGGGCAGTGTTTCCAATCTATTTGATGTTGGAAATAACTAACTAACTAAATAAATAATAACAAAAATGATTTTATGGTTGGGGTCACCACAACATGAGGAACTGTATTAAGTGGTCACGGCATTAGGAAAGTTGAGAACCACTGGTCTAGATGGACACCTTTCAGGAGTGCTTTATTTGTGTGTTCTGCATGGGAAGTGGTTGCACTAGATGGACCTTGTGACCTCTTCAAATTCTAAGATTCTACTATTCTCTAAAAATTCTCACCTATTCCTGGTAATTAAGATGATGGTATGTGAGACCTGAGTGAATATAATTTTTTTACAATTGAGGAGATTATACAAAAATCTGACCAGTACAAAATGAATACCTTGATCAGATTAATCCAGCCTCCCCCAATCCCTTAAATATGCTGGACTACAACTGATACTGCCCATCTAGCATGGCTTTTGGTCATGCTAACTGGGGATAATCAGAATTAAAGTCTAACTCATCTGCAGAGTATCATGATATGTAAAAACTACATCAGCCTAATACTGGCCCAGAACCTAGGTGCAAGTAGAAAGCAGAAATTGAATATAAAAGCATTAGAGATCTTGGCAGAAACAGCTGGTGGCCTAAACATGATGGGATAATTCAAGATAGACCCATGAAAAACACCTTACAGAGTACAGCAGAGGAGATGACAGAGAGAAAGTGGATACTGAAAGACAGGTTAGAATGGTTGTCTTCATACTGGTTTGTTCCAGTGTAGGAAGAATATAAACAGGAGGTCTGAAATGCTATAGTTCAGGAGCATGGAGCCTTTTTGGTTCTACCTCACTTAAGTAGACAGGTCTTTGGGCACAAAGAACAAAGTCAAAGCAAAGTGGGTAGAACCAGATCTAATTGTAACTGGTGTAGATATTATTCCACCAAACCTACAGAGTAGATCTCATTTCTGTGCATAACTGTTCAGGAATAAATCCCAATGCAACTGCTTCTGGGGATTTAAATAGTTCCTTTTCTTCAAGCATTGACTGGGAGGTAAACAGTGGATTAAGTTTGCAGGCCAGATGGGGAGACCTGCAGCCACTTTCAGGCCTTCTGTCCTGAAGTTTTCCATTCTTGCTTCCAGTTCCAGGTTTTGAGATTTTCCTTTTGTACTATGAAATTGGGAGGATTGGAGAATCATAGGAAGGAACAGGGTAATGAGCTAAGTACTGGTAAAAAGCTGAGTCCCCAAATCCCATCTCTAATTCTACACGCTTCCCGGAAAGGAAATCTCTCTTAAAACTTAGTTGAAGGGAAGGATTATACCCCAAATTAAATGGATGGTGAGTTAGAGAGGGTTTATGTTCCCTTTGTATTAATGGGTGCCCATGCATGATATTGGGAGAAAGGTGAAAAATCTGTCAGGTGTTTTTTTTCATTGTATTTCTCAGAAACCCATCAGTATCCTTATCCTGGACATGGGCTGTTATCTGGTCACAAGACGTTTTATCCTACTTATGATATGAAAATTCATGTGTATTTTTGGAACAAATTTTCCCTGATCTACATAATTTAATCCACTTTTCCCAACAGACAACTTTTTCCCCACTGATGAATATGTTATTATCTGCCATTTTGAAATATAAGTAATGCATTTAGTAGCCAAAATTGTGACGATGAAAAAAGAATAATCTGACACTTGCTGTTTCCTCCACATGACAAAAAACCAAAATATACATGTGTGTTTTCATGAATAGTCTTGCAGTGAACTGGAGGTAATCATGAAAAATAAATCTTGGTTAATGTGAATTCTTTCTGCTCCCCATGTAAGTGCTTTATGGAGTCTCTTCCTCACTCTTATTCTCTCATTTATTCTCTCACTTGCTCATACTTATGATGAGGGTTTCAGTTTGGTTAGTTCAGAATTTACCATGTATAACTTGAACACATTAGTCATTCAGCAATCAGAAAAGCATTCACAAGTTCTAGAGTCCTCATTCTTTGCATACTGGTGGAACAGGACGAGGGAGCTTCTGATTATTTAACACGATTAGAGGCCAACAACAACAAATCACCCTTGCACTCTGGCCAATATGCAGTCCTTACTAAGTCCTTACTGAGGCAAAATGAAGATTTTAGATTCAAAATGTGTGAGACATTTCTCAAAATAAGAGGGCATCCAGGTTTCTGAGGAAAACTAAGGGAATTGTCCTGTTTGCTCTCTATTTGGAAAGAGTGCTCTGGTGTGGGCATTTCTAGTAATTTTCAAGAGAAAATTGCAGAAATAAAACAAAGAGATAAATGGTATAGATCCCACTACTGAGACAGGTATACAAGTCAAGGCCTTTTCTGCAACATCACCCTGGCTGTGGAAATCCTTCTCAAGGGAGGTCAGGTTATCTTCATTCCTGATCAGTTTAAGACAGGCAGTAAAAACTGCACAGTTTCACCAGGATTCTGGCTTCTAAAAATATTTTGTCCCTTTTTTAAAGTAATGATTTTTGTTTGTTGTCTTACATTGCTGTAATATTAAAAGGATTTTATGTCATCCTATATTGATGTGATGGCAGAAAGGCAACATATTAATAAATAATAATACATAATACACACACATGTAGAACATCTTCTTAGCATAATATGTTGAGCCTTGAAATGAGGTATCAAATTTCTGTGGTACTTTCCGTAGAGGTACCTTGGTGGCTGATTCCTCAGAGATGGATTCTCTTGAACCAAAAATTAGATTATTTTCCATGCAAGTGCAAACACTCAAAAGGAACTATCAAGGGGAGTGCCAACTAGCATTGTGCAATGAATAATGCTATAAAATAATTTGCATATAAAGCAGTGCTTTGTAAACAATAAGATGCAGAGAAAAGTACCACATTTCAGTAGCATAACGAGGGAAACCTTGAGTAAAACTGATAATAACAAATGGTTCAGCTGTAAACCACAGAACTGGGTAATCTTACTAGCATTCAAAGGTCTGCTTTACCTTAATATTACATTGTATACTTCTTGTCTGCCCCACCTGCCTGTCTCTTTCTTGTTGCTTGGTGGATCTCTCACTTAGGGTAGGTCCTGCTCCAAAGGACAGGGCAGAAGGTGCTGTTGTGGTAGTACTGCAAAAGGTTGCTACACTTATCTTAATTTTGGATGAGGGAGGAGAAATAGATGTGTGACGGTTGCAGAGCCATCTGCTTTTGCATTCTGTGTGTTTGCAATGTGGTCCAATTGAGTTGCCTATCCTTCCGAAGGACAGTGATACAGTTCTCCATGAATCCACTGAATAGTACACTGGTGCCAAGAACAGTAATGGCCATTGTTTAGACATAGTCCCTTATACACTTGTGTTGTGTCTTGGAAGGCAATGCAGTGATCATCAACACTTTTCTGAGATGTCTTGTTACCAAATTTGAAAGGAGTTTCATATATTGGCTCCCCAGTTTCTGTTATGATAATCTTACTTGGTTGCTATGCGATTTTTTAAACTTCATGTTTTTATCTTTATCTTTTTTATCTTTTATCTTTATCCTCAACTTGGTAGCCCTTTGTGTATTGCTCAGTGGTGCCTCTTTATCTAACTCTTCAGCAGGTGGAACATGATCTAATGCAGAGACACGAATGATGAGACCCTCCAGATGTTGTTGAACTGCAGTCGTCAGTATTCCTCAACAGTGCCCACGCTGACCAGGGTTGCCAGGAATTTCAGCACAGCAACATCTGAAGGCTCACACAGTTCCTAACCCTGGTCTAATAATTGTCTTCAATAATGAACACATTCTCATTCCCACACCCATTTGGAACCCTATACCTCACACTGTGGAGGGGAAAATGAGCACCATTTACTATTTCAGTTTCTCCATGCTCCACCTCCTATATGAAATTTTCAGCTATAGAGGAAACAGAAAGGGGATAGTTAGATAGAACAAATAAATGTTGTTAATGAAGAATAAGCAAGGGGCCAATGTTGGCATGGACAATTCAACTTTTCTTACGTGGCGATAGATCCCTAAAAGGTAGGGGATCCCAATTAAGAGTTTCTCTCTACAAAACCCATATAAGGTGAAGAATAAGTTATGAAAAGTCAGGTAGTTCAGTGGTGAAGTCTGACAGCATATTTGCGTCAATAAAAATAAAAGCCACCTCTGACACCCACCCTCAGGATTTCCTTATCAAGCTGGCATCAAAATTTAGCTCAAGTTTCAGAGCTGCTTTGTGTTCCTCCTTCTATTCATAGTATTCCCACACCACTGATATGATAGTGGTACTATGTTGATCTACAACATGCACGTTCATGGTTGCAAGGCCTCTCTGGAACCCGGAGCACTTAATGTTGGATTCTTCTGCCTACAATTGCTGCTCATTACTGCTTACAGACAGCACTGTGACTAGACTAGTTATATGTCAATGTCAAGTCAGGCCAAGAAGCTTTTGGCCAGTCTGCACAGTTACAGGACCACCAGGCTGTGAAAGATGTTTGCAAAGAGCAGTGGAGGAGTCTTGGAGAAAGCAAGGTTGCTTCATAGCATGGCTTGGGCAGTTGTTGGTGCCAGCTTCAGTACACAGCATGCCTGTTAGCATGCTCTGTTAATCAAGTTGTCTCTCCAGATATTTCACAGAACTGTAGAATCAGAAAGGATCCAATGCAGAAATCCATAGCCAAAGTTTTCCTGTGAGAGACTCATTCAACTGCTGCCAAAAAATCTCTGAGCAAGTAGTGTCCACTACCCCCATGGCAGTCTGCTACATAGTCAAACATCTCTTACTATCAAGAGGTTCTTCCTAATATCTAGTTGACATTTCCCTTCTTAGCATTTGAATCCACTGGCTCAGGTTCATCTTCTGGAGCAATAGCAGAAAGTAAGCTCATTAAATCATCTACATGACAGCCTTTCAGGTATTTAAAAATAGGTAATGTATCAGTGGCAAGAAATGCAGTCTGCCTAGCCAGCAACCAAGCTTTTTATCCCGGCTGCTACACTTCTTTGGAATACTAATGTCAGTAATGTGGTGACATCTCTTCTGTACAGAAGGATAGTTGCTAGTTTATTATACAAGGGCACAGTGCTCAAATCTACCAGGGCAAAAGGACTTTCGGAGTTGTGTCCAAAAAAGTAAATTTCCCCAAGTTGTGGATCTCCCTCAGAAAACTTATTGTGAGTAGTAGTTTCCTTTTTTAAAAATAGAGGATTAATCTTTTCATGACATTAATGAACTATGATGGTCAAATCTCTTAATTTCTTCCATATTCATTTTTTTTTTAGAAAAAAATCTCAAGTCCTTTCTGTCACATTAATGAAGAAATATCTGAATTTTGATAACTTCTTATAAAAATTCTGAACCAAATAAAATTTTCACCATCTGCAACAGCTAGATTTAAGAAGTAAAGCTGTTTCTAGCACGGAGAAGATGACTATGACCATTTCTGCACTACACTGTTATAGTGCTATTATTCCACTTTCAACATCCTAGGGAATCCTGGGATTTGCAGTTTGGGGAGGGACATTTAGAATTCTCAGCCAGAGAGTTCTTGGGCCTCAGTAAACTACAAACTCCAGAATTCCACAGGATGTTGAAAGTGGAATAATAGCACTGTAACATGTAGGACAGAAATGGCCTATGTTGTACTTGCCTTCCTTGTAGCTTTTGGAAGTAAGGAACCTTTCAGGTGATTAAAGGTGCCAACCATGAAAAGGTACCACAAACTCTTGACCACTCCTGACTATAGCTGCATTCCAGTTCAGAGTTGTGAAAGCTAAGCATCTGAAGACTTCTGCTTAGATAAAACTACCTGGCAACTTTACCATCTGTGTGAAGTGTACCATTCATGAATGTGAAGTAAGCTCTTAGTAAAAAAATAACGAACTGAACACAATGCTTACTGTTTCCTAAACGCACTTCCTTCATGAGTTAAATATCAGCTCATGGTTCATATTCTAAGTTCCTTTTTCATGACTGGGCTGTTTAATTGGACAAGGATCCTTCTCTTTCTTCCCCCTTGCCCTCATATCTGGCCCTCTGCCTCAGAGAAATCAGATACTACAGAAGGTCCTGTTTTCAAGAGACCATCAAGCTACTTCACTAGGTAAGGACATTTTAATAAAATGGTCCATGGGCTCACCCTCCTTTTTTTCCTTTTTGCAAGACTGCTCCCAAACTATACAGGCAGATTGGAGAGGGAATGCTTATCAGGAAGAACATGGGCAGTGAAAGAAAGCCTGTTGTTAGGCAGAGTGAAGAAATAAGGTAAGATTTCAAATAGCACCAGTAAGAGCAATTTGGATGCAGAAGCAATTTTGTTTTCCTCACCTCCAAAGGTGGATGGGAATTCAAAGCATTAAAACAAACCCATCCATACTTTCAGTGTCCCAGACACACTTTGTGTTGAAGAATGTGCACAGACATATAGACCTACAATACTGGTTATTACTAAACATTGTCACTTGCAGAATAGTATACAATGTTCTCCAAATTTTAGTCACCTACTATGCAGGGTTTTTTTCTTATAGGCTTCACTTACTATGCATAGTTTTTTTCTTATACGCAGATAGACACTGTTCTGATGACTCTGTTCATCTATGGGCAGGATGCTTTTCTGCCCCAACCAACATAATGTACAAAATGTCCCAAGCCATGACAGAACAAAGCAGAAGTAATGGACCCTGGTTGTAAGTAGACTGGCCCCATTCAAAGGAAACTGAAATTTTGTCCATCATGTGGATACTATGTTCTCTGACTCCAGGTATTCAGTGGGATGCTTTTGATTCGGCACACACAAACACTTCTTTGGACATGGGGTTGACTACTCAAGCAGAGGTGATTCATCACAGTCTCACACAGCATATAGGTCTGCTGTGGTTGTTACTGTGGTGTGCCTTCATCATTTCCCATTTATGAAGACATTAAAGTAAACCCGACATGGGGGTTTGCCTTTGCCTTTCTCTGAGAGTGAGAGAGTATGACTTGCCCTAGGGGGGTTTCCACCTAGGGGAGTTTCCATGGCCAACTGGAGATTTAAACCATGGAATCCAGAGTCAAAATCCAATGCTCAGACCACTGCACCTCACTGGTTCATATTTCAGTCTACCTGGAGATGCCAAGGATTAGAACGAGGGCTTTTCACATGTAAAGCAAGTACTCTTACACTAAATCTACAAAGGCTATAGAATCTGGCATGAGCACGCTGCCAAAAAGTAGGGTTTCACCCTTAAGGTGTATTCTCTAAAAGTGCCCTTCTGTAATATTTACAATTTCTTCACTGTATTCAGTACTACTGTCATATTATGAGTGTCCATACTCTATCTTCTTCATGAGCAAGGGTAGGGGCACAGAAATAAATATAAGATAGAAATAATTCTCATATTAAGGCTTGTAAACACTACAGTGGAGAAGGTGTCTTGTGTGCCTTTGTAGATAAAGTACAGTTTTCAGCAGAATCCCTGTGGCAGATGCAATGTATATTGTAGCCGTTATAGTTCATAACTATTTAATTAATTAATATCCAGATTCTGTCAAAAGTGGCACTAAAGGAACTAACAACACTAAAATACAAAATTAAAAATAAAATTTTGATTAAGAACAGTAACATAGAAGCCGATAAATTAAGAAGAGAATGAAAAGACACAGTGAGCATCCACTCAGTTAGACCCCTTTTAGCAAGAGATCAGCTTGTACAGCAAGATCTGCCTGAAAAGAAGGACTCTGCTGGCAGAAGGAGATGGAAGGGATGCCAACCTACCTTCCATCAACAGGGAGTTACAGAGTCTTTGGATGGTCACTGAAAAGGCCCTCTCCCATATCATGACTAGATGTGCCTTTGACAGTTGCAAGGCTGAAAAAAATGGCCATCCCCAAAGATCTTAAAATGGGGGTAGGCTCATATAGTGGAACGAGCCTGTCAGACTGTTTTTGCCCAAGCTATGGTATGAAAGGTTTTGCTGCTGCATGTGTTATGAATCTGGACAAGTGAAGATCTTCATGCACATTTCTGTGCCTCTACTGCCTATCAACATCACCAGACTTCTTGCTTGAAATTTGGTTGGTTGCAAACCATATTTTGTGAAAAATGGTTAAATAACATTACTTACCTGACTCAAAACCTTTGGGCTTTGTGGTGCCTTCCTCTCCTTTCCCAAAGTGAAGCAAATAGCCTTTTATAAAGCCACGGCTCTTTTCAGTGGGGATGTCTTCCCAATTTATTAAGATGGAATCTGAAGTGGTTAGTTTGACATTAAACACTGGTGCAACTGCTGGTTCTGGGTAGGAAGGAAATGTAAAGAAAATGTTTTATTTTGTTTCGTTTTAAAAAAAATGAGATTCAACCACTGCAGTAAACTGATTGCTCTGATCTGATCTGAAGCCTGTTGATGACTGCAATTAAAATAGATCCACTGAATTATTTCGAATAATGAGCCAAATCTTATGCAAACCTGGTTGCTTTAATGGGTTTATTTAGAGCTGGGACTACTACAGGATTCAGGTCTAAGACAGTAACGATAATGCATACAGATAATAACTTCCATTTCACTGTACTAGTGAAGCAACAAATACAATCAAAACACAGTCTAAAAACATTTCTCAGTAGGTTTTATATGCGTGGTCATGCATAGCCAAGATTATTCAGTAACAGATGAGTTCTGGACCCAATCCCAAATTTTCCACAGTAGGTAATAACAGAGTTCTTGTTGGTATTTCATTGCTCATCATCTGAAGTTACTGTTTGCTTGAACTGAATTTTAATGCATTCTGCTCACAGAAAGGTAATGTCCATGCTTCAGGTTTGTAGGACTCTACCATGGTAAAAGATGGAGACCCTAACTGCTAAAAAGAGACCTTAATTACACTTCTCCTCATTTTCACCTTGTTTCACTCAGCCATTACAAATTTAAATGCAAGTGCAGTCATTTAAGATAATTTTCCAGGGTCCAACCAATGAGACTGAACCCACTTCTATTTTTTATTTTTTTAATAGTATGGGGAAGATCAAAGGGCACCACAAAGATATTGCTTCAATTTCAACTGTGAATTGCACAGAAAAAAAAATCCAGCCCATTATTATTATGATTTTTTAAATAATGTATATTACATTTATATAGATTTGCTTTTTGTTCTCTCATTTATGATCTTTTCAACTCTTTTCTCTATTCATTTGGAGCTTGCATGGACAGAATGTTTCTCCTCCTGTAGTTCATCTTCCTTCAGCACATCTCCCTTGATAACGCACAAAGCCTTGAGCAACATCAATAAAGATGATCCATTCAGGCTTTCTTTTTTCTGTGTATTTTCAAAATACAGTTCTAGTGAAGTTGGTACAGCCTGTTTAAGTAGGCTCACAGTCCAGTTTTCAATCTAGATTAATGGTCTGAAGTTACTACTTGTTTAAACATACCCTAACAGCAATGCACATATAATGTACTTTTATATAAATCAATTTCTTTTTAACTCATATCCTGGCTTTTGTTCAATAAACCCTAACTGCATTAAGATGAATTTATTTTCTTCCATCTGACAGCTTTTAACAAAAGAACAAAATGTGCTTACCCATTTCTTTCATATAACCATCTATATATTTCAGTAGCTGGTATCCATTTTTTTTGCAGCCATAGAGAGAAAAATGGTATCGGACTCCTGGCCGAAAGACAGCTGTGAGACAGAAACAACATTAAATAATCTCTTTTTACAATATTACAGCAAGGAAATGTGTATTTTCAGAACAAAAAGGGAACTATACAGGTAACTATAAGTATGGGCTTTACTTTGTCAATCTTTAAGAGCAGAAGTAGTGGAAAAAGCAATTCATTACGGATTTTTATTCTCTTAAAAAAAAAAAAGGTTGGCTAGTGCACTTGTGTGTTGCATGCAATCCCACTGAGATAACCTTTGGCAATCCCACCATCTACCCTTGGAGGCCTCTAGGAATGGCAGATTCACCTTTGCCCATGTTGCAGTCCCCCAGCCCTGCATTGTTTCCATTGTGATAAAATAGCCAGTCCTTCTGTGCTTGCTGTGTGTGAGCATGACTTATCTTAAAACAGAAAAGTCACTAGTTTGCCGTACAGTGAAAATTTCCAAAACTTCAATGAGGTGAAACAGCTCTTTGTCCTAATCTCATTCTCACATTGGAGGTGAGAAAGTTCACAATTGTTAATGCAACTTTGACAGGTTGCCTTGAGGCATCAAGACAGTCTGTCTCTTCAAGTATGAGTAATTTAGGCAGGCTTCCTAACATTCCTACTATCATTCTATCATAGAGAAAAGTTTCTAACTTATAGCCATCCTGGCTACCCCCAAATCATTCTTATATCCTTCATCTGAGTTCCTGTCATTGAATATGATTGCCAAAGAAACCAGAGGGAAATCTAATTAATCAAATCCTTTATCAAATCAATGATAAAATCCCCCAAAAATGTAAATTCAGGAAAGCTAAAACAAATATGACAGATAACTATCCCATATGCAGTAAACTTTATCACATACCATCCAGTTATTAGACTTGACCTAATGCATAGTTTAGGGATTAATTTTTAGACAATCTACTACATAAATTGGGATACAGTTAGGCATGAAATAAATGGCAAAAAGAAACCACAAAAGAATTGAATGCAAAATCACAGGATTCCCATCCCACTCTGTTCAGTTTTTTGGTGATGTCCTTTTGACATTTGCATGCCTTTCACCAAATTAGATACTTACCTGTTTAGCCTATTATTTACCTCAGCAGTCCTCAAAAATACATTCACTAGCAATACAACAAGAATGTCTCAGTGAGAGATTTTCAGACGGTGGATAATTCACACATATAATTTACTATACAGGTCCAGCCCTACCATAATGTAGAGTGAGGTGCCCACCCCATGTGGTGCATGCTGGAGAGAGTTCTGTGCACTCAGTTCTGTTTCAGGAAGCCTATCCTTAAGCTAGCATGTTGCCTTTAGTTACAGCGGAGGATGCTTCCCACTGCTGCTGCTGTACTAAAATTCTGTTGCCATTCCATTGCATGAAAGGGGTATCATCTTGTACTTCACTTCAGCCATCAAGATTTCTTGAGTTGAGCTCATACATGGTGGCTCTTGTCATGTTTCACAATTCTCCACTAAAATGAAAGTAAATGTAGAAAGTTATTTCTTACCAGATCTGATGACAGGATTTGTAACATTGGAAGGAAATGTTTCCCAGCTGACGGCAGTACAGGGCTCTGGCCCATTACACCATCTCACTGTATAGCCACAAGTCACACTTGGGTCAGGAAGCCAAGTGACCTGAATACCATCTCCTGTTGACTTTCCAATCTCTGTTGGAACAGGACCTGTGTGATAAAGTCAAAGGTTACTCTCTGGGTCTACACCCAAGCTTATCCATTTGTTCAAAGCTACTTATGATTTAAACACAGAGAAGGACCTCAACAGCATCTTTCTCAGGCCTAAATGTCCTAAAATTAAAAATCAACAAAGTCCAAACAATATAAAGCAGAATCTTCACAATTTCTTTTTCATTCATCATCTTAATTCAGGAATAGCAAGTACCAGAGCTCAGAGAACTGCACTGTACTCCAGCAGATCACACTGCACTGTACTCCAGCAGATCACACCCTTCCTATATTTTTACATGTTTCCCCTCCTAGAAATAGACTTCTACAGGTCTATTTAAAGTTTAGAAATGATTATATTTACTGTCCTGGTTACTTCCTGTTTTGAAGAACAGCATGTATAGGATGCTGAAGGTCTCTAGAGGCTTCAAAGATGAGCCTCCTCATGCAAAAAGGGTGGCCAAAGAGGCAAAGTGCCCACAAAGGTTTGGAGTCTAGAGTGAGAAAGGTACCTGTTTCTGAATGTTTCTGCATGCCTAATAGTCCAGGGTCCATGGGACAGAGATGCACAAAATCCATTTGTTTGGTGTGCTGTTTCAATATTGCTTTTTAAGACTCAACCCCACCTCTAAACTATTAATAGAATCACAGGGGCCACCCAGTCCAACCCCCTGCCATGCAGGAACCCATATCAAAGCACTCCTGACAGATGGCCATCCAGCCTCTGCTTAAAAACTTCCAAAGAAGGAGACTCAACCACACTCCGAGGCAGCAGATTCCACTGCCAAACAGCTCTGACCATCAGGAAGTTCTTCCTGGGGTTTAGGTGGAATCTCCTTTCCTGTAGTTTTAATCCATTTGCTCCTTATCCTAATCTCTGGAGCACTGGAAAACAAGCCCGCTCCCTCCGCGACACGACATCCCTTCAAAAATTTAAACATGGCTATTATGTCTCCTCTTAACCTTCTCTTCTGCAGACTAAACATACTCAGCTCCCTAAGATGCTCCTCAGAGGGCATGGCTTCCAGACTCTTCATCATGTTGGTCACCCTCCTCTGGACATGCTCCAGTTTGTCAATATCCTTCTTGAAATGAGGTGCCCAAAACTGGGTAGTGTATTCTAGATGGGGTGGTACCATGACCTCCTTTGATCTAGACACCATGTTCCCATTAATGCAATCAAGAATCACATCGGCTTTCTTTGCTGCTGCATCACACTGCTGACTCATGTTTAGCTTGTGGTCCACCAAGACTCCAAGATCTCTTTCACATGTCCAGTCATGTGTCCCCCATCCTATATTTGGGCATTCCATTTTTTCTGCCAAAGTGTAGTACCTTACATTTCTTTCTGTTGACATTCATATTGTTAACTTTGGCCCAGCATTCCAATCTTTTAAGGTCATTCTGAATTTTGATCCTATCCTCTGGCATATTAGCAACCCCTCCCAATTTACTGTGATCTGCAAATTAGATCTGCATGCCCTTTACTCCTTCTTCCAAATCATTGATGAAGATGTTGAATAGCACTGGGCCCAAGACAGAACCCTGTGACACCCCACTAGTCACTTCTCTCCAGGATGAAAAGCAGCCATTGGTGAGCACTCTTTGGGTTCAGTTGGTCAAGCAATTCCAAATCCACCTAACAGTAGCCCTGTCCAGTCTTCATTTTACTAGCTTGCAGGAATGTCATGGGGAACTTTGTCAAAGGCCTTACTGAAATCGAGATATACTACATCCACAGCGTTCCCTTCATCTATCATCTATTCAGTTCCAAAGGAACAGTAACAAGAATCCAAAATGGCTTTCAAGGGAAAAAGGCAGGGAGGGTTTGCAGATTACACACCAGTACCCCATAAGCATGAATTTTCTACATACAGGTTGCCAGAAAGGACCTGTTTTGGTCCTTACCTGCTCCTCAACCCCTGGGCTGAAGTTGAAAGATGTGCTGATAGCACTCTTTTTAATAATTCTCACTGAAACAGATCTCAGATGAAATATTTACAGACACACATAAATACCCCATTCTTTCTACTAGGCATCCAAAACATTTGTAGAATGCAGAGGACCCAGTCTGAAGTGACTGCCAGTATATTTCTCAGCTTGGCAGATGAGTCACCCTCCCTGACTCTTGATCCATGACTCACAATGCCTCAAAATTAACTTATGGTGTGAATAACACAGAAAGAGATATTAAGTCTTTCACAAAGGAGTTATGTAGCTCCTGAAAAGATGCACCAAAATGTTCAATCAAAGTTTGGGACCAACATGGACATTAGAACAGTACAAAGAGTACTTCAATGATACTGAAACATTAGTTATAACTGATGCTAACTTTTTATCACTCTCAATATTGTATCAGAGGAACAACTGCAAATAAGCTGGAAATGAGTGCGTAATCTTCAACTATTTAACCTCCCACCAGACAGGACAGAAGAGCAAGTGGCAAATGATAAAAATTATTAAGCAGAATTAAAGGTGTGACACCAAAGGAAGTAGAGAAATGAAGTTAATTAGATAGCAAGGGGGGAAAAATGTGTCACAGGAAGAGGCCCTGGTGGGAGGGGGAACCAAAATATGTATATATAAAGATGTGCTAGCTATGGCACCATTTTTATGTAAATACATGTATATAACCACAAAATAATAAAAAATGAAATGAACATGGAGAATGTGTGCACTCTAGAAATGAACAGAATTTACTTTGAAAATTTCAAAAGGCAGACAGAACAAAAAATCTTAGATTTATCCATTCCTATCAGTAACAATACTCAGAAGCATTTCAATCTGCTGTTGATTTGTAAGCTGGCAATTGTTTGCAAAATGTATTCTATTAATTTTAGTAAATTTAATTGTACTAATTTAAGAATTAATCTGCCTTAAGGTCTTGCCTTCCCAATTTTATTATCATTAATTACTGCTCATCTTTATACATTAGAGCTTTTTATACAAATGTTGCAGGTTCTTATGTTAAAAAGTCTTTTAAGCTTACTATTTACAATGCTTTCTTTTATCTCAGTCTCTCTCTGTGTGCATGTGTGCGTTATATCCAAACCATTAAAGACAACGCAACATGTAATTGATGTTTGCAAAAGCTTGTATTGCAAAGACTTACAGTGTAATAAATCTGTTCAACTCTAACATGTCATGAGACCCTGACAGAATAGCATGAAAAAACCCTCTGGAATCTGGAATAGATGAATGTAGAACAACTCACTCTTTTTAACATATTAATTTATAAATGCCTATTGCCTTCAGAAATCCATGAGCATATAAACATAGAGAGTATGGTAAATGATCCAGATCTCACACGGATCACAGCTGGAGTAGAAGCAAGATACTTTTTGTATCTCTTCCTCCCACAGGGATGTAAGAAAAATCTTGGGTCACAACAACCAATGCAGCTGAGGAGGAAGTTTGCAAAGTCAAAGCAACCAAAATAAAGAGATACTGAAAAATCATGACTTCATGTACTACAAGAAAGGAGGAGTATGGCTGTTCTTTGAAGTTCACATCTGGTTTTCCAGCGGTATTCTTTTGGCTTCTGTCCAAGCTGGCCTGAGAGCTGCAAGAGTGCTCCAGCATCACAGCTGCTCTTTTCCAGAATAAAGGGATTTCACTACAGTCAGTGGGATGCAATGGACACAGCACACCAGTGTACCGTTTCCTCTCTCAATTTTACCTCTCCACATTAATCCTTTTAGCAGTCAAATTTACAACTAATAAAAAAAAAGTCCTACTGGTAATATATGACAGAGAGAGAGAAAAGAATCTCCGAATCTCTTTTAGTTAACAAGATGAATCAGAACTTTGCCTCATCTTTGTCAACACCACCATCTTCAGATGACGGTGGTAGTGATGACAACGATGATGTTATTGCTTATTGACATTGTTGCTATTTTTATTACTTCTGCAAACTCCTATATCGCCACGTCATCGTGGCTTGGAGGTGAACCTGGATTCTCAAAAGTTATGCTAATGCACTACAAGTTCTAAAAGATTCTTCTAAGCTGGTAAGGTTTTTGATAGGTTTTCTGCCATCCAGAAAGCAGCCCAGCTATGTACAGAGAGTCTTCTTACCAGAAGTCTAGTCATCAGGTGTGGAACAGCTGCAATCTTGAATCAGCAGGAGAACTATCTGGACTGGGCTGAAGGTCTTACATCGTCACCATCACCAGCATCGGTATTATCTCCCCTTATTAATAAAGCACTAACTATGTACCTGACACTTTGAAAAGAAAACATCTAACAATTTCTCATTTTGCTCTCTCTGCAAAGTCCAACATCTAAAAATGTTTTCCCCTCCAAGTTTTGCTGACATTATAATGAACTCCTCCATTCTGCCTTCCTCAGTTCTTTATATGATAATAGACATGGGAGTTACACTGAAGATGGAGAGAGTTAATGGCACTCATTAGCTAAGGGACATGTAGCACAAAAGGGAGTATCATTTGCATTGTGCCTCATTAAAAATATGACTTCAAACTGCCAACACTTTGTTTAAGAATGTTGCTAAAGCCACACAGAGTGGAAATCACCAAAAATACATGCAGAATGCAACACTCTTGATTTATTTTCTTTCAGTCTGTGACAGAAGCTGCTTAGGAAGAGAGGGAAACTACCAAGAGTTGTTGGTATGAGAGGCCTCATGTCCTACTGGCAGGCTTCTCATGGACACAATGAAGGCAGGATTCTCAGTTTGAAAAGTAAATGCCAATTTGTTTGTTTTTAATCTCCTATGAACAGCTGCCCACTCACACTATATATTGTCAAAATCTCCATTTCATCTCATACTTACCAACTGGAATTTCTGCACTGTTTACTAGAGAAGGAGGAGAGAAACCAGCTTTATTTTTGGCCACCACTGTAAATATGTAGTCATTGCTTCCAAGCTGTATTTTTGTGCTGTTCACATCTTCAGAAACTGGCTGTTTCCTCGTGGCCATCTCTGGTATAACCCAAGATACTTCATAACCCTTAATCACTCCATTTCTGTCCGGAATGGGTAGTGGCTGTTGAGAAAGCCATTGTAAACCATGCAGAAAATTAGTTTGAGGAAACAGGAAAGGGAGAGTTGAAAGAAAACAAAAACCCAGAGTTCACAATGGCTCTTTTTCTTTAAAAAAAAATCCTAAGAGAAGCTGCAGTCCACTTATTACAGAACACTGGGTCAGTCATTCACATATTGGTAGTGAACCAGTCATTCACATCTTGCTAGTGAACTATTAATAAAACAGATATATACAGTAGCAAGGGCATGTGGAAGAGGCATCTCTGTGGCTGCTACATACAGATGCATATTGTGTGCTTCCAGATCAGGCTCCAAAAAGCAACTAGTTCAGAAATTTTCTGAGGACCAAGTATTGCTGGTACACTGAGTGAGAAACTGTCACTTACTCTGGAATCAGAGATGACTGAAGGTAGCACAGGAGACACTGTGCACTTTATTTCTTGTTTTTAGGACTCCTCACTAAAGAGTATAGGGCCTCTACTAAGGAAGCAGTGCATGAGGGCAGTGTCTAAGGTTTCCCATAAGAGTAATGAAAGCACTCAGACATGCTGCTGGAAATGAAAGTCAAGTTTGCCACTGGTGAGCTCAACCAAAGAATCAAGCTTTCCTTTTTCCCAAAACAGTGCACATCACCCCAGCTCTTCATATGTTTTAGACTACAACTTCCATCAGTCCAGCTTCCATGGATTTGGGAAAAGTTGACATATCCTCTCTAGGGTTTGGGGTTTCTGGCCACACTGAGTATCAGGAATATGGAGTAAAAATTTTGACAACTGCCCTTTATACAGATAAGCCCTGAACTGGGAATATGAACTTGTATAGTGGCCAGGAAATCACAGGTATCAGCCCCGTTACACAAGTTAGAAGTCCCAGCTTAGACAGAACATCTGAGCAGGGCTATATATTGATCTAAATCAAGTTAAAAACAGATAAGCCAGAAAAGAACACATTACTTACAAGACTGGATTTATACTACATATATGATTGAGAATTCTATAGGGATGTCCATATGAACATCTCTCTGTAGTCTGAACTAGATATCCAAAACTGTTTTATTAATAAATTATTTAAAAAAATCTACTGCCTTCAGAGAGACGTATGTATATTAACAGAGAAAGTGTGGTAAAGATCCAGTGTGCCTTGGTCTAGCAGCTTGTGAGAGGCCTTCCCTACATGTTTCAGTTACCGCTGTTCGCTGAAGGAGAGAAAAACAGCTAGGCACAATTGCATCTTGTCTTGGCCATGCTGGCTAGAAAGAGATCTCCCACCATATTCCAACTTTCATTGCTCTGGCCTCCCTCCATGTTCCAACTTCTATTGCTGTGGCCTTTGAAGGAAAGAGAGCAGTTGCCTTGGCCCAAGCAGCTGGTGAGAGCCCCCCTCCATACAAATAGGCATTACTTTCAACTCTAAGGGAGTAAAGGACAACCAGTGTCTTCCATGTGTATCCTTTCTTCTTAGGTTGTATGTCTGAGGTCAGGGAACTGTTAAATTCATGATTTATAAGCTGCTCTGGGAGCCCTTTTGGGGTGAAATATAAATAGTCTAAACAAATAAAATAAAATCATAAGTACCTTTGTATCCACAAGATACATACAAAATACACACAGAAAAATAGGGGCAAACAAGGCAACTAGCCCTGCACAAAAATCAGCACCCAAAGTTGACTGGCAATTCACACATCCAATTGGGGCATGTCAGAACAGCCCCTCAAAAAGTAGTATTCCCATTCTGATGGTACACTTATGTGCAAAGTGATCCCATGTGGCTACCTTGTTTTGAAACATATTGCCATAAAAGGGAACGTTGGGGGAAGATAATTTTCCTTCTCATGATTTATACCTAATATAGTTGTTTGAATTGCTCCAGAGAAAGTATACCTTATAGCCAACCAGCATTATAACTATGGACCAGAACATTTAATAACAAATCCAAACAAACAGTATATATATACCTTCCAAAAGATTATGACAGCTCTTTCATCAGGACTTTTCTCTCGCCAGACATCTAGCTTTCCTGCAGGAGCTACAAGAGAATGGTTTTAATCACATCAAAGAAATTATTATCAGTTTATATACACAGCATAAATAACTGGTTTACTGAATCATATCATCCATTTATGATATTGGGCAAACAACAATAGCTAACAAAGTGGCAATCTCGCAGCAATTTTTATATAAAGGAGTTATTTATGCATGCACGCATGCATGCTGTGTTTCTTCATCTTCACAGAATCCTTTAGTCCAAGAGTGGACAACTCTGGAATCTAGAGGGCTGCACCGAACAATATCCCAAATCCACAGACTCATACACTACTGTGGCTGCCATAGTGCTTTCACATTTCAGTAATGTGAGCATGCTTGTAAAAAGAACAATTTTTCCTTAACCATAAACCATGCTACCATTGAAATTAAGCAGTGTGGGGTTTGCAGTCTAGGCAGAGGTATTTAAAATTTTCAGCACAAGCTTGCTTGCTTGTCTTTCTTTCTTTCTTTTTTTCTTTCTTTCTTTCTTTCTTTCTTTCCTTTCTTTCTTTCTATTATATCCTCCAACTGGGATCCAAGCTTTAGTGCTGCCCCAAACTACAAACCCCAGGATTCCACAGCACGTAGCTGTGGCAGTTAAAATAGAATCATAGTATTATAATCATGTAGTATGACAGGGTTTCATGCCTCTTTATTCTATGTAAGTATTGAAAAAACACTCTAAGGCCATTTCCCCATGAGAGCGGGGTTTTTTATTCCAATTCAAAAACCGTGCTGTCTGCACACACCCCGTTTACATTGTACTACCTTGGAGAAAAGTGGTTGCTGCATCCGCAACAGCAAGTCCCTGGTCATTCCCAGTCTCTCCCTCACCCTGCCCCACCAACTCCAAACTAGTCTTTCAAAGTAAGCTATCAAAGCTGTCAAATTAAACTGTCAAAAGATTGCTACTCTGCAAAGAGAAAGTTAAGGATGTAGTGCGAAGGCTATCAAGGCAGCCTGAAAGCCTGAAAGAGAAACAAAAGAGAAACAATGTTGTACTATGTTTGTCGATGCGAGAAATTAGCCATTTATTAGCACTCTTCCTGTTGTCTGTTGAACACCTGGAAGACAGCCTGTCCTTTGACAGGTGGAGAAAGACAGGGATGGAAATGACAGCCTGGGAACACCTCTAGCCAGCAACTTCTCCTCTTTGAATCGATGTTACATTTCTGCACGTGGGGGAAAACGAAGCAGAATCAGCTTGGGAGATTTACGTCTGAGTTTTTCCAGTTTTATAATACAGCAGTTACTCATCACATTGAACCGTGCCAGGAGCTTAAAAAATGCAGAACCATGAGGGAAACTAGGAAGTCAAACCAGTTCAATGTGCAGATGGGAGGGTGAGAATTCGAGGCGACTCCATGTATTGACCTTGTGCAGAAACGGCCTAGGTCTCCAAGTTAAATGCTCCCATTAAATTCCTCACTTTACTCTACCTGTCCTTGAGTTCCCACTCACAAACTCACAGACACCATAGGTCAGCTATATATATAGTGAATGCAATTTCTATCCCAACTAAGGCCCTTTTCGCATGGCATTTCTGATGCAAAAGGGCCCCTGGAGCGTCATGCACATGTGAGGAGCGCTCTATATTATGCACTCCCATTTGCACGACACTCAACAGCCTGACATGGATTGCGCACACATTTTTTCATTTTCAGCTTGAAGCTGAAAATGCTGCATGGTTGCGCATCGCTCCAGGGCCCCACGCGCACTTACCTTGTGTGCGGAGCCTTGGGAGCCGGGCTGGTCATCCTTCCTGTCTCAGTGCAGCCTGGGAGGTCCCAGGCTGCACTGTGAAAGGAAGACGTGGGGCTCTCGTGCAAGCAGGAAGCTCGCGCTGAGCCAAAGAAGCAGGGAAACGAGGGTCTCTCCCCGGAGGCTGCTCAAGTGAGCCTCGCACCCCAGCACCACGAAAAGGTAGGTGCAAAAATGCTCTAAGTTACAAAACAGAGTATCTTGAGATAGAAAAGGAGACGAGACAGGGTTGTCCGCTTTCCCCATTACTCTTTATTCTAACTTTAGAAGTGCTTTTGGCCTCAATCAGAAATCATTGGGAAATAAAAGGGTGTAAAATTAAAAAAATACGAATATAAAATTAGAGCATTCGCGGATGATATGATGATAATTCTGGAAGACCCTGTACAAAGTATTGATTTCCTAATGCAGACCTTGGAACAATTCGGTGATGTTGCTGGACTAAAGATTAATAAAGAGAAGACTAAAATCATAACTAAAAATATAACGAAGGAGGAAGAAGCAAGGCTAGTTTGGAAGACAGGTTTCAAGGCAGAGAATAAAGTTAAATACCTTGGAATATGGGTGTCAAGAAAAAATAATGAGCTTTTTGAGAATAACTATAAAAAGGTTTGGAAGGAAATAAAAAGATCATTAGAAATTTGGAAGTCCCTAAGATTATCATTACTAGGACGGATAGGTGCTGTTAAAATGAACATCTTGCCAAGATTAATTTATTTATTTCAAAATGTACCTATTATAATCAATGATAAACCCTTTAAGGGTTGGCAAAGGGATTTATCTAGGTTTATATGGGATGATAAAAAACCAAGAATCAAATGGAAATTATTAATAGAAAAGAAAGAAAAAGGAGGACTGGATGTACCTGATTTAAAAATCTATTATTACGCAATTGGGCTTACATGGATTAAGGATTGGATATTACTACAAGATGAAGAGCTGCTGAATCTAGAAGGGACAGGTAAAAAGATGGGGTAGCATGCATATATGGGGTATGGGAAACGAAAGATTGATAAAGAATTTGAAAATCATTACTTGAGAAGAGCCCTTCTGACAATATGGTTAAAATTCAAGAGTAAATATTATGTTAAGAAACCGATTTGGCTTTCCCCACATGAAGCATTGTATGGGAGGTGGAGAGAGCCGCTAGAGAAATGGATAAGATATGAAAACATACTAAAGGGAGACCAAAATCAAGAATATAAGTTGAGATCAAAAGACGAATTAGAACAAAATGGATTCAAATGTCATTGGTTTTTATATAGACAGTTGAGAGAGAGGTTTATAATGGATAAAAATGCAGAAGGAATTGAACCAATGCGGAAGGAGGATCCATTTGTTAAAATAATACCTGGAACATATAGAGGTATGATTTCAAAGTTGTACAAGTTATTATTGGAAAGAGAGTTAGAAATGGAGCAAGTGAAAGAGGTTATAATTAAATGGTCCCAAAATATTGGTCGGGAAATTCAACTTGAGCATTGGGAAAAAAGTTGGTGGGCCACAAACAAATTCACAGTAGCACAAAAGTTGAAAGAAAAATATGTAAAAATGTTTTATAGATGGCATTTGGATCCAGTAAAGTTGAGCAAGATGTATAAGTTAAAAGAAAATAAATGTTGGAAGTGTGGTAATGATAATGGCACTTTTTTCCACCTTTGGTGGACCTGTGAGAAAGCCAAAAGTTATTGGAAAGACATTCATGCAAAAATGAGTGAAATTTTACAGATAAAATTACCTATGATACCGGAACTTTTCTTATTGAACATGACTCAGAAAATTGAGAGGGAGGAGGAGAGAAAGTATTGGAGGGTTATTTTATACAGCGATAACCACAGCGAGGCTTATTTATGCACAAAATTGGAAAAATAAAAATATACCTCAGGTTGGTGAGTGGTTGATAAGGATGACAGAATTCACATGTTCCAACTCCAGTTACTGTGCTACTGTTAATACTAACAATTATTTAATGGATCAATGTGGATACCTGAATTTTTTTTAAGTTTGTGTTTCAGTCTTGGAAATTACATTGAAGAAAAAAATAACCAAGTATTTCAAGGTTGAACCTACAGAACTCGTATCTTCAGTTCAAACCGTGGACATCAGGTGAGTTTTTATTAAGGAATATAAATATATATTTAAAGAGTCTTCAACTTTTTTTATTATTTATTTGTATCCCGCCTCTCCATATGGATCGAGGTGGCGAACAACTTACAAATAGCATGTATTTCGATACATTTTTATACATGCCCCCAATAAGTTGGGTACTCATTTTACTGACCTGCGAAAGGATGGAAGGCTGAGTCAACCTTGGAGCCCGGCAGGATCAAACTCACAACCTTGTGGCTTGCAGTACTGGCATTTAACCACTGTGCCATCAGGGCTCCTTCTTTCCTTGGCTCATTAATGAACCAGTCAAGCCTGCACTTTCAGAACACTCCATTACCAAAGCTTATTAAAAGTTTTGTGTGTGTGTGTGTATGCATGTGTACACACACACACGTCTGCGTGTGTATTAGAGAGGGACAAGAACTCCTAGGATGGGCATTTTGGCTGGGGAATTCTGGGATTAATTTTCCAAGCTCTGTGTGTAATTCAATAAACTTACGGGCTTCTTGAGTTTGGTGCGACATTTCTTTGCTCCAATTGCTCCACTTCCAAAAGAAGGGGTCAGCAGCTCCACAACGAATTTGGAAAGTATACAGTGTGTAGGGATGCAAATTATCCACTGAAATTGTGTAGTGTGAGTTTTCTGCACCATCCAGATGCACTTTCTGTAGCGTTTAAAAGAATAAAAACAAACAAACCTTTTATTGAGTCAAAATGACCAGCCTACTAGAATTGTAGATGCAGTTTCATACCAGCACAGAGTCACCTGTCCACACGATATTTTAACATGCAAAAATATGAAAGAGATAAATAATACTATCATGCTGCCACCAGATACTGTCTTACTAATAAAACAATATGACCTCAAAGAACCAGGCTTAATTTCATAGCAAGCTGTGGAAGATTGCAAAACAAAATAACTATAAAAACATTGTCGTATCTCTTATGTAGTGTCTTTATGTACTTTCCATTGCATTATATTATCCACAATATAATAATATGTACAGCAATATATTTTTGTATAACTGTCCAGCTTTATATCTCATGAAATATGCTTAATGACATATTTTATACTGTGAATTCTATGGAATTATGAAGCAACATACCACTTAACATAAGACTATTGCACTTGCATATTAAAAGCCCTACAGGTTTGGAACTCTGATACATGGAGGATCTTCTGAGAACAGAGGTCTGTAGGAGGAGCCTGCCTCTCTGTCTCACCAGTGGGGACAATATAGTGAAGGATGACAAGGGTGAGGGCCTTCTCAGCTATGGCAGCCTAAGGCCCTTTTCGCACGGGCCTTTGCTCGCGCGACAGCCCCGTGAGCCTCGCGGGAGTGGGAGCGTCGCGACGCACTCCCACTTCTGCCCGGCTCACGGGGCTGAAGCGACGCGAGCGCGGGTTTTTTGATTTTTGCGTCCAAGCGAAAATCACCCCGCGCTCGCGCAACACTCCTGGCGCCCACCCGCACTTACCTTTCGTGCGGAGCCTCCGGGAGCTGGCCGGGTCGCGCTTCCTTCCCTCCGCCCCTGTGGAAAGAAGGAGCGGGGTGGGGAGCTAGCGCGACGGATGCGGTGTGCGCGGGGGGGTCGCGACGCCGCCCGCTTCGCGCGCGCGGGGGAGGAATCCGGCGTGCGCGGGGGGGAGGAATCCGGCGCGACACCGCCCGCTTCGCGTGCACGGGGGGGAATCCGGCGCGATGTCTCCCACTTCGCACGGGGGAGAGGGAGGCTTGCGCGGCAAGCCTCCTTCGGTGCCGCTTCCCCGCTCGTTCCTTCGCCTGCGGAAGGAAGGAGGGGGAAGCGGCAGCCTCCCGGAGGAGCCTTCTTGCACTTGCCGGCCTCCCCCACTTGCGCTAGAAGCCTCAGTGCGAAAAGGGCCTAAGTGTGAAATATGCCTTTCCCATGGAGATCCAGCTGGTGCCATTGTTGCTATTTTCCCCGCAGTAAGTCAAGACAAGGCTTTTTATTAAAAAAAAAAAATTAGGGAATTAATTTACTTTTAAATGTGCATGTACATGGTTTTTAATTATTGCAGCCTTGTAAGCTGCTTTAACTTATCTTATTTAATATGTTTTATCTTGTTTGAACTACAGGTCGAGCCTGCCTTATCCAGAAATCCATAATCCGAAAAACTAAAAAAAAAAGAAAAAAAGAAATTTTTTTTGCTGTCAGTCACCCTCTTCTGCTTTTGAGGCAGTGGCTGCAGTGCTCCTGCTTGTTTGTCTCTCGGATTTGAGAAGTACCACAGCTGCCGCCTCAAAGGTCGAAGCAGGTGGTTGGCAGCTAAAAAAGAGACTGAGGTTCTGAGAGATAAACAAGCAATGGTGCTGCGACTGCCACCTCAATGGCGAAAACAGGAGGCTGGCAGAAAAAAAAGAGAGAAAAAAGAGAGACAGAAGATCTGTGAAATAGCTGGAGGCATGGACTCATGCAGAACACTACATTTGGATTCCCACCATTTCACAGGACCTCAGTCTCTTTCCAGCCATGTGTCTTATACACAACACACGTAGTGAACAAACAAGACGCAAGGCTATTCCAAAAAGGTATTATATTCTGAAACCTTAAAAAATCCAAAATACAGAACACTTCTGGTCCCCAACATTTCAGATAAGGAGGTTCAACCTGTGTTTTAAATTATTTATTGTTTATCTGCACATCACCCTGAAGCCCTATGATAAAGAGCAGGATATAAATATTGAAATAACTATAAAATGATAACAAAATATTAGATTAGCTATTGTTTTACTCTGCATATTTTGGTGAAGCTTCAGTAAGCATTTTGTTTGGTCCCCTTCATACATGATACTGCAGCGTGGGCACTGGCTTCTCTCTAGGATATATCCTTAGACCAGTTGCAAGTTGCATGTGACTGATACAGTCATGCAGGAAGGACTGGTAGCCAAGGTCTTTCCCAGTGATGCACACCCAGCCAGAAGAGAGTGTTAAATGCACAAGTGCCCAAACAATCAGCTCTGTGCACAAGCCTGCATCATTCACAGCACAATCCTGAGCCAGCTGGGATGGTGCCACAAGGAGGCAGTTTTTGTGTCAATGTGGCCATGTGTGAAGGTATTCTAAGGGAGGGAGGGAGAGAGAACAGGATAAGAGAATAGGTAAAAATGAATGTGAGGCTCTTTCTGCACCCTACTTTCTTCCAATGTCCTCCCATGGGGATCCCAGCAGCAGCTCTGCTGGGAGGGGAGCATGACAGGAGCACTCCCCTTCACACTAGCTGGCTCCCCAAGGAAGGGAGTGCGATGGCCCTGCCTCTTCCTTCTGCAGTGCAGCCAGGTACTTTCCCAGGCAGCACTGGGGCAGGAAGTGCAGTTGTTGCACTTCCAGACACTCTTCAGACCAGTAAGCACAATTGCAGGTCATTTACAGGGAAAACCTGTCAATGATTTAATCTGTGATTGTATCACATGGGGATGGGAGAAGGACAGGACTGTGACAACATCATGCAGAAGCATCATTGCAGCCCTGTCTTTCACCCATTCCCATGGACAGTTGGGAGGGTGGTGTGGAAAGGGCTTGTGTCACTGTCTTCGCTGTCATTGGGGAAAGAAGGGTGAAAAAAATACAAAAGTGGAGCAGATGGAATGATGCAACATGATTTAACAGTGAAAGGAGGAATTCAGATATGAGAGAAGGAAAGTGGCCCAGAAGTTCAACTTGTTTATAACAAGGCTTGGAGACATTACTTTTTTGAATTACATTTTCCATAATCTCCCAGTCAACATGGGGAACAACAACTCCATCCTTATATTTTCTGTGCTTACAACATCAACTGTTACGTTATAAAGATATAACATGCAAATGTTTTGCAAAACAATAAGGCACCTACCCTCTGTTCTGTGGAAGTGCCATTGGAAACCTTAATCTGAAACTGAAGCTTGACTTTTGTGAAATTTCCAGGCAGATTCCAAGAGAGGCTGACATTAGTTGGGCTATTGTCAGTCACAGCTAAATCTGTGGGAGGGTGTGGATGAACTGTTGAGAAAGGGAAGTCCAGTTAAAATGGTATCATAGCTGGTACTTTTTATTTGCTCATCCATAACATAGGGCTGGGGAAGCTGCGGACTTCAGAGTACATGTGGAGATCTCTCAAACCCCCCAAGCCCAATTTATTTTTTTTAAAAAAATCCAGAGCAATTTTAAGGTGACCTTTTTGTCCCCAAATACCTCCCAACTTTCCATAGTTGCATGTAAATGTGCCAGTTTCACTCTGTAACTCCCCACTTGATGTCCCCAACACACTCTAAAATAAAAACATGATATTGGCCACAAAATGGAAAAAAATGGTGGTCAGAAGTGATGTCATATCACTTCCAGTTACCTGTCCCTCTCAAAAGACTTACTGACCAGCAACAACAAAAACTCCTGCTGTTAAGGACCCTCTTGTCCTAAGGGACATAGTCTTGCCACTCACCTCGTGCTAAGGCCCTTTCCACAATGCACCTTTTCGTGGAGCTGGGGTGCAGGAATTGCGCGAACAGCCTCTAGTGAGAGGCTCTCACGTCCCGGTTCCTTCAGCTCCATAGCTGCCGCCCGCCCACGCAAGAGCCCCGCCTCTTCCTTCCACAGTGCAGCCTGGGAGTTTCCCA
Organism: Ctenosaura bakeri; assembly: GCA_948474755.1. Classification (NCBI taxonomy): domain Eukaryota; kingdom Metazoa; phylum Chordata; class Lepidosauria; order Squamata; family Iguanidae; genus Ctenosaura; species Ctenosaura bakeri. The sequence continues at coordinate 272,813 of CAOLHI010000278.1, forward strand.
GGCTGCGCTGGGGCAGGAAGTGCAACTGCCGCGTCTCCGGAGCTCCGCATGTATGACAAGTGCACATGGGGCCCCAGAGCAATGTGCAATTGTGCACCATTTTCGGCTCACAGCTGAAAATGAAAAAGTGCGTGGTCGGTGCCTGTCAGCCCCTGGAGCGTTGCACGATTGTGAGTGCATCATGTGGACCACTCCTCACATTCGTGCGACACTTGAAGGGCCCTTTCGCATGGCAAATGCTGTGTAAAAAAGGCCCAAGTTTCACAAATTTAGCACAAGTTCAAAGAAAAATGCTTTCTTCCTGTTTCCAGCATTAATTTTAGAGCCTTGGTGAAGAAGTTCCTGCCCCGAAGTAATTCAGAGATGAAAGCAGACAGAGAAGGGCTGTTTTGCGTTTTTTGTAGGTGCACAAATACAGAGGTTGAAAAACTAACTTGTTAAGAACAGGCACTTTACCTGTAACTGTGGCCACACATATCTTTAAGTAGGGAGGGGGAGTTCTAATTTATTGTCATTGTATATAAACAAACACTCACTTCTGTATTTTATATTGATTGAGAGAGAGGCTTCTGATTGACCAAGATGATTGGTGGCATGGATTGTGAAGTCATACGTTGTCTGATTGTTCAGAACTGGAAGTTTACACTCATAGTGTTTATCATCTCCTGTGTATGTAACATATCTCCTGGATATTCTGCAAAGTTAAGGGGAAAGTGGTGATTAAAGTCCAAGTAATATAAGGGTAATTTTTAAAAAAACAAATGAGAACTTTTTGACAGTTGTTGGAATTTTGATTTGAACAGAATATATTGAAGCTATTTATTTTTTTAAAAAAAAGGATCCAGAAAAATTAGATAGCAATAAATATGTTCCTATCTATCCACTTCTTCTTTAGTTCACTTGTCCTCACTACAGTCAATTGAACTGAACATTCACATGCTTCATGTCTTTTTGCAAGCAGGTAAAAACATTTTTAACCGTAGGAGGACTTTAAAAACTGATTTTTCAGGGGAAGTGGGCCTTGTATAATGTGCTGGGCTTTTATTTTTATGATAGTTTAATTTCTTTTTAACTTGTATATGGTGTTAATTTGTAACTATGCTTGTTTTAACTTTTGTAAGCCTCCTTGAGTCCTAAACTGGGAAAAGGCAGGATATAAACAACAACAAACTAAGATTTGCATGCTAACTGTAGAATTATTAACCATGGCCATTTCCGCACAACGACGCCGCAATCCCGGGCCCGGAAGGGAGCGCATCAGCAACGCTCCCCTGTGCACCCGCTTGGTCCATGCGAAAGAGAATGCAATGGCACCACATCTTCCTTCCGCAGCGCAGCTGAGCTTTTTCCATTACTGCGCTATGGAAGGAAGTGTTGCCAATGCGCTTCTGCAGCTTCAACACGGCCAGAGGTAAGAGGAGCGCTGCGCGATCACAGACACAAAATTGATTTTTTTCCGTTTTGTGAAAACTGCGCAAGCACAACACTCCGCGATAAGATGGCAGCGGGACAGCGATGTCGTCATGCGGAAGCACAACCTGCCGATCACTGCCATCCTGTGGCAGAAACAAGACACCGACATTGTGTGGAGAGGGCCCATCATTCTTGGTATGCACATAACCATCCTTGGCCCACATAAAGGGATAAACAAAGCACATACTAACTTATTCAACCAAGAACTGATTGTCCAAATTATACAACATTTTACATGAACACTTTTCACAGTGGTTGCCAAAAGGCATCTCCTCTTCAGCAGTGACTTTGTTGTGCTGTTGGTAAAAATGCCTTCAGTACTCTTATCAGATAGGGAAATTCTGACACATAGCATCAGTATATCGTTCTGTTCCATGTGATCATGGGACAGGACCACTCATCTGATTAATCCAGGTAGGACAAGTAGTAACAACAGCTGGTCTGGAGCAGGAGTGGAAAAAGTGAATATTCACACTATTTAACAGGGCTTTAGTAGAAAAAAATTACCATACCAAAAATGGCAGTTTTATTCATTTATTTTTTTAAGTAATATCCATATCCAATTGTCTCATAGGCAGTTCTTAAAAACAGTTCAAAGCAAAGCAAAGAGAAGATCTTTGATAAGCTGTCTGATAAAAAATCTCTCTCCGGAGCTTAGCTTAAGAGTTCCCCACAAGTTATGCAGACTTTTGTCTCAGTTCACTTTTTTCTCTGACAAGTAAAGATTCTCAACTGGTTTGTTAGTGCATTGCATTGAATATATATCATCAGGAAAATTTAGGAGAACCTATGTGTGAAATTGATCTTCTTTGATGGTTGAATTTGCTCCCAAACCTGATTTTACTGTATTTCTTTAATGGGGTCATCATCTCCAGATCAGATTTTGACTCAAGTTGAAAAGGAACTGAAAGGCTTCTGCTACTAGCCTCTCATTCATGGTCACTATTAATAAGTTTCTGAAGGTCATTTCTAAGATGAAGTCTAGTGAGGTTTGTTGGTCACCTTCATTGGTTTATAGTAAGAGCAGTGCACCAGGGAGCTTAGGTACCATATTTCCTCCTCATTGATTTCCCTTCTTTATACCACTGTTATCATCAGAGATATATATCACCAGGTTCATTGTCCTCATAAGACAAGAATCAATAAATCTTGCTGTATTCTCCCTACTTAATGAGAATACAAAGATTTTTGCACAGTTCTCAATCATTGTTTGTGGTTCAAGGAGTATTTATCTACAGAGCAATATCCTTTTTTTTCTATGCAGGAACACATCTTCTGTATAGAAAACATATTTTCTATAAAAAAGTACACATGGTTTTTCTGTGCAGAAATACACTTTCTGCGCAGGAACAGATATGGTGTTCTATGCAGAAAATAGATTTTTGCACAGAAAAGCCATATGTGCTTCTGTGCAGATGAATACTTCTCAAAATCCAAAGAATCCTGAACCAGTCTTCTGGCTACTAGTATACTTTCTCTACTGGGGTTTCCTGAGCATAAGTATAGCTAAAGAATATTATTTCCATCCCTAACCATATTTATACCATTTAGCATCACAAGCAAACTAAGCTAATAACATTAGCTTTTTAACCTTTCTTTTCATCTAGGTACACATTGTATTGAATTAAAAATATAAACAATGGCAATTTTCACACAAATAAAATGGTCCTCCTAACTACTGCATATCATTCATGTCATGTTAGGTGAGCCTCATAAATTATCTCTTAATAAGAAGAAACTATCAACAAATACCAGGTGCTATTGGTTATATTTCAGAGGAAGGAACTGGCAAAACCACCTTTGAGTTTTCCTTGCCTAAGAAAACCCTATGAAATTCATGGGGTCGCCATAGGTTGACAGGCAACTTTCACTCACACTCTCTCTCTCTCTCCCCACACACACACACACACACACACGAAGAAAAAGATTTACCGCTCTGATAAAGTGTAGAATGTTTTTCGTGGACCATATAATTTAGTGCGCCTTCCCTGTTCCCATTTGCATTTTATTTCCTTTAAATCCTCTGTTTCACAGCTTACATTTTGTGGCACATCAGGGGGAACTGTAGCAATGAGAAACAATGAAAAAGCAGTTGCACATAAATATATATACTTGTTGAACCACATGCCACAGCAATCTTGAAAGTTCTCTAGTGCAGAATATCGATGCTATACATTATTACCATGCCCAGTTTCACCTTATACTGAATGTATGGTAATCCACCAACAGCTGATAGTGCTAACTGATCAGGTTAGTTGCCTTTAGGAATATCCAACTCCTAGAATTCTGTTGGGGAAGCCAGTACTTAAAGCTGGACTCTAATTTTCTTTGAAAAACCATTCTAGTCACTTGAACAAGAGCAATACTGCATATGCAAGCTTAATATAAAATTTATGAAGAAGTGAAAGTAAGAAATTAGACATCCTTATGCTCAGAAAACCAGAAACTGTATAAAATATTCAATATTATCAAATAAAGATGCTCAACTGGACCAGGCAAAATATAGATATGATATGCAGAAAGACCTGTTCTCCGAAGTTCTCCAGATGGTTCTACTAAGCAGCGACACAGATTTAACCCTAAATACTATCTTAAGCATGAGTGTTTTATAGCTTCAAATTATAAATCTGTTACAATGGAAGAAAATCTTTCTTGCCATTTTAAGGAGGGACAAGCTATCAAATTCTCTGTACTATACATAACCAAAGAATGAACAGAAAAACAGAGGTGCATTTGTCTCATAATAATCTTTATTTTCTGGAGTCATCTTCAAAAACTTTTCCAAGGCTTTCAAGATCACATCTGTAATGGAACCCTACTACCCTCTCTCCAGCAACCATCATTTATTTAATTTTTCCTACTAAAAATAATAGCTTTGAAGAAATGTCTGAGGGTGAACACTAGGGTTCTCAACTCTCAGGCTCTAGCTCCTATTCTGTGGCCCTCAGGGCAAGTGAAAGGAATCTCAGGGCAAAAGCACTTCTTTGAAATACCATACTTTGGCCATTTCTGCACTAGACTGTTATAGTGCTATTATTCTACTTTCAACATCCTATGGAATCCTGGGGTTTGCAGTTTAAGGAGGGGCCTTTGAGGATGTTGAAAGTGGAATAACAGCACTATAACAGTTTAGTGTGGAAATGGCCTTAGTGCAATTATGGTTAATTCTTCAGGTATTGTACTTAATGGAATTACCAGGGACTGTCTTTTGTAGTATCCACCTTCAGTATCAATACGGCATACCCACTATGATATCACAGGGCATCTCATAGATCTCAGGTTTGCCCTGAAATAATGCAAATCCTTTGGCTTTGTTTTGTTTTCTGAGACATTCTCATGAAAAAATCTCAGTAAGACATGGCTTCATCTCCAGCCTTCCCCCCTCCAATATCTACCCTGTTCAAACTAATCCTTGCCAATAAGGGAAACAGAGGCAGGGAGGGGTTCTTGAAGGGACTTGGCCAAGCTACATGGCAATTCCACACACGCACGCACGCACGCACACATATATCCCCATTCAATGATTTCTGGCTGAGAAGCCTAGGGAATACCATATTTCCTAAGAAAGAATTGATCTGAGAGTCTTTGGGATGCCCAAGAGCAACCAAGCTTCAAGACTGAGTATTACAAGGTTTTTCTTGTTTTCACAAATACCTCTGCTCTACCTGTCCCTCCCTTCACAAAGCCATGTTTTTGCAGGTGTGGAAGGTGTCAAATCTTCTTGCTCTCCCTCTTTTTTTCTCCTCTTTCAAAAGGAAATTTACTTGGAGTGGAGGAAACCAATAAAGAGGGTTTGATGTTAACAAACCTGGGGCAAGCTGTGCATGATCTACAAGGAAGATTTGAGCTCAAGCCTGGAATAAACCACAAGCTTCCACATTGGGATGGTGGGTCTACATTCACACCTAAAATCTGGAGCCATCAGAAAATGTCTGTTCACCTGATTCATTCTATATACTTACAGCCTGGAAACACGACAGTTCCATAAATAACTTGACCACTGGATCCAGGTGCAGGTTCTCCTTGACACCATACGTTAGTGCCAGACGACTGTGATGCTGAGACATTTTGTACATGGATTAGCTTGCTGAAGTTGGAAAGAGAAGTAACTGAACACCGTGGAGGCAAACAGTTTGGATAGTTTAGCTCAAACCCACTTTCTCCTTCTTGCCACACACAGCAGAAAGTCGCATCAGAGCCTTCCAGCACTACTTTGTCAAGAGGATACATTTTGCCAGAAGAGCCTGTATCTTGTCCTGCAATGAAAAGGGAATAAGTGAAGAGAGGAAAGATCTATGATATTTGGCCATTTATCCATTTCAGTCTAACAGCTACATATGTGATTGCTTTTACAGACGCTACCTCTTAGCTATTGTTCCCAAACAAGTTAATCCAAATGAATGGCCAGTCTGACAGAGCACTGATGCTTTTGCAAATGAACTCATTCCAAAACTGGATTCCTTATTCTCATATATATAGCTCCAAAGAAATTCATATGAGGGGTGAAGTGAACACAGAAATCCATTTGGGAGGTGAAGCCAATCAGGCTCTTACGCTTCTTCTAACACTGAGGTGAGAATTGTGTGATTGTCCAGATGTTGTTGAAATGCAACTCCCAACATGACTCATCATTGGCTGCCTTGGCTAGAACTGCTAGGAACTGCAATTCAACAACATCTGGGGTCACACAACTCCCATCTCTGTTCTCTAGTATTCAATGGTGTCTAGCTCCCTGAATGTAAGCACAACTTCTAAACCACAACCCCTCGTAACTGTGGTGATGAGTAGTTACAATATAATTTAGATTCACTTATAAAACAGCAAAAGATTACAACCCTTTACTAAACAGTGTAGTGGAAAAAAATATGATTCAGCAAGCTATTTATTCTATATCTCTACCTACCATCAATATTGCAATTTTGATAAGATATTTTTATTCAAGCACTGTATTCAACAGCATTGTCTTACCAGGAATTTCCACAGGTTCGCTCCATTCACTCCAAACCTTCTTTCCAGCAAATGTAGTCTCATGAATGAAACAACGAATCCTTACATAATGTGTAGTGCAGTTAAAAGGCAGATCTGACGTCCATTTCCAATAGAGGAGGGTGTCATTGCCAGTTAGTGTTGAAGTATAATTTATCTACAAATGTAAAAGAAACTATTCAAAATATGTTTTTAAAGAAGTCATCGTTTGAATATTTTGAATTCTTATGTTATTTAATAGATCAGGTTACTATATAGACAATGAGCAATATTTCTGTTTTCAACATTAGCCCAGTTTGCACATCACATTAAAACATGGTTTAGCAGCATATAAGCAGACGGGAAGGAGCTTCTACAAGCCTTTTGACTTCCTTCCTTCTCCATCCATTGCCACAATGAAAATTTTGGCAGTGACCTGATATGTTACAGTTATGCTACAGTTTGCCAAAATCTGGCTTCTTTTCATTCACAACTCCATATCTGCTCACAAGCCATGGTTTGCTCATCAAAAAAACCCCACCTCAATCTATGGTTTGTTGCTGGGTTACAATTCTGGCTTGTTTGAACTATGGTATTTCATTACATCTGATTTTGCAACTGTAGCTTGTCCCTGGCTTGTTTCTTCAGCTGCATGGCCTGAGCCAGGAGCTGAGCAAAGGATTAGGAAGAAACAAACCAGGCATGGCGGAAAGCAGTCATGGATTGCTTGAACTATTCATGGTTTACACAATAATAACACAAACCCATTGTTTGCAATGATGTGCAAGCACAGTCAATGCTTATTTTTATTTACCAGGCACTGTGGCTTGTAACAAATTTTGATCACTTTCTAAAGAAGTTGGTTTCATACAACAGTCTCTGGAAGCCAAGAACATGGTTTAGGAAGCCAAGAACATTATACTCTCAAAGCCCCAGTATTACTGTTTGAATAGCTTTGTTATGAATCTCATGAACTCCAAATATAATAAATATAATAAATACCCACCACCACACATGTACACACATAGATATAGACATCATTTGGTGTAAGTCCTACTAAGAGTTCCTTCAGAGTACACATGAATAATTCACAGTTGAAAAAATATGTGGTACACATATCCAAATTGTTCTAAAATATCTAAGCACGCTGTTCAGCTCAAAACCCCTTTGTTCTCTAAACCAGTACCAGTACCAGCGGAACACTTAAAATAAATAAATGTCTTTCCAGAGCTAGCCCACTTTTTAGATACATCCCAGCTACAGTTTCTTGTCTATATTGCCTATTCATGTTCCATAAATGTCTCATACCATTTTTAATGAAACAGACCTAAATCTAATTGCTCATCCTAACTGGAGTAGCCTCACTGGATCAATGGACTTAATGTAAGTGCTAACATACCTTTCAGCAGCTGAAACCCATGAGTCTACTCTACTAATCTGGGAGTAGAACTTGGAATTAAGCCTAAGTGTTTTAATTTACAAAATACTTTCTTATGCATGGGATCAAGGCCATATGCAATCTAGTCTGAAACTTCAAAGTTATGATGGTAGAAACTATACACAGATAAATTCTATTGGAGGTGATTTAAAAAGTACAAAGAAATTCCCTAAAAATCAAATTCTGTTTTCTTTTGTAGTTTCTAATTCCTTTTCCAGGTCCTTATCTACTACAGTGTGAGCCTCCCTTATCCAGAAATCTGAAAACCTCCAAAAACAAAACTCTGAAAAGCAGAACCCAGTCTTCTTCCAGTAGAGACTATGAGGGAATTCTGGAGGCTCACATGTGTGTCTCAAGTGAGCTGAGAAGGGAAAATGGCAGCAAGCTGACTGATTTTGCAAGCAGTATGCACGGTCCCAACTGAGTCTTCATCCCAAGCAAGCAGAGTAAAGTGAGAGAGGGAAAAGACACAAAGCCAATGGAGAGAATTTGCATGTGCGCAGTTCTAAGCAAGCCTTGCAATTCTCTCACGTTCCCTACAGGAAGAAGCCAGGAGGAAAAGAATTAACAGAAGATTGAACCCTGCATCGAAAGAATGATAAGAAATATTCAAAATCTGGAGAAAAAAGTCCATAATACAGAACACTTCTGGTCCCAAGTATTTGGGATAAGGGAGGTTTAACCCTGTATTAGCCCTCATCACAATGTTGCTGAAGTACAGGAACAAATGTGTAGTTATCCAGTATGTGCAAAAATGGTAGCGTTTACTTCTTGATATTATACTGAGAGAATTTCACACACACTTCAGGCTAGATAACTTCAATATCCAAAGGTTCTCATCTACCTCTTTCAATTTCAGAACAACCTTGTGAGATAAATTTAGGTTCAGGGATATGGTTAGTGGCTCAAAGTCACTCTGTGAGTTTCACAACTAAGTGAAGATGTGAGTTTGAACGTTCCCAGTCCCATTTCACCACTTTAATCAGTGTAACACACTGGTTCTTTTTGTGACTCTGTAACTTTCTGATGTCTGCTGGTCTCATTCCATGTAACTGACCTGTAGCTTTGCACTGAATTACCTCAACAACTATGCTGCAACTTCCTCTCTTGTCTCCTACCTCTGTCTCATCACTTTCCATTTCTAATATTAAATCATGAATTTATTCATGCACCAAATGACTCATTCTTAGTCACAGACTAATTTTATTGCAAATGGTTTACCACAGAGCATCAAACAACAACAATTCTTTTCACAGGGCTGCTTTTTATAATCATCTGAGTAGAAACAAAACAGGTCTGGAGTTTGAAATCCTGCTTAGAGGGCAGATCTTTTGTTTCCATAGGAAAAACAGTGTGGTATAGTGGTCAGTGTTTTGGACTATGACTGGAGAACTGCAGGCTGAAATGGCTGCTCAGCCATATAGCTCACTAGGCAATCTTGAGATTTTATACATCTTTCAGCCTGATTTCCCTCACATGGCTGTTGTAAGGACAAAATGGGAGGAGGAGACCATATACATTGCTCTTAACAACTTGGAAGTAAGGGTCAGTAACTTAAGCAGGATACTCAATAGCCATCTATTTAACAGACTTCTATGGCAGCAAATATGATAATGCCTTAAGCATCTACAAATCACAAATGTCCAGTTTCTGATGCTGTACATGCTCCTGACAATCACAGCTGACACCCTCTGTTAACAAATGATGCCCATTCACTTTCTGGTGTTATTAGTTAACTGTGCTTGAGGATTTCATTCAAGCAGCATTTTTTAAGTCTCGCTAAAAGCAAACATGTCTAAACTGAGGCTGTTGAGACTGTAATTGTTTTGAAGGGATTGTTAAAAAGATTTGTCTTTAAAGGATTTAGATTTATAAAGAGAGAGAGAGAAAAAGGGAAAGAGAAATGGAATAGAAAAATAAAGAAAAACAACTTACTAATGCCACTGTCTCCATGGGATCTTTATAGAGGATCTGTATTTCCCAGGTAGCATCCATTTTATATGGAAAGTTCGAACCGCCATCATACCACTCTAGTTTTAAGGTGTCAGATATGTAGTCAGGGGTCAGTCTATGAATATGTGGAGTAGGAGGAACAAATTCTTGGAGGAAGAAGAAATGCAAACCAGCTCAGAACTATACAATATACATAGCTACGATGCAATATTTTACTACTGTATCTTTTGCCCTAAACATATGCAATCCCTATTGTACAAAATTTTTAATATCCTTACATTTATTCATAAGGGACTATCGTATTCCAAAAGGAAGGTTTCTGTAATTGTGAAGCAGAAAAAATCAAAAGTACAAAAGCCATGCTGGATCAGGCAAGGACCCATCTAGTTGAACATTCTGGTCACACACAGTGATCAATTGGTTGGGATGTGAATCTTTGATTACTTCATTCCCACATGCAAGAACAATGAATTTTAAATATTTTTCCCTGCTGGGCAACATTACTAGAGCTTGTCCATATTTCTTGATGATTTTTCACATTCAAGATTTTTTACCTTTTGTGTGTGTGTACCGTATTTGCCAGCGTATAAGGCCCACTGGAGTATGAGATGCACTCCATTTATAAGTCAGCAAATACTATTTGCTGGTGTATAAGACACACCCCATTTTCAAACAGTATCTTTCAGGCAAAAAAGTGAGTCTTATACGCCAGCAAATAGGGTATTTTCATCATTGGTTCCCAACCCCCCTAAAAAATCAGAGATCCATTTTCTCAATTGGTAGTTGTATGCCTTCAAAACTGTTTCCAATTTATGGTGACCTATCACAGGCTTTTCTTGGCAAGATTAATTCAGAGGGGGTTTGCCATTCCTCTGAGGCTAAGAGAATGTAACTTACTTAATGTCACCCAGTGAGTTTCCATGACTGAGCAGGGATGTGAACCTTGCTTGTTGAGCCTCTTAATGTGTCCAGACACCTTTTCTTTTTGAGTATGAGAGAATTTGTGAGTATTTTCTACATCCCTAACAACCAGCCTGGATTCAGAGATTCCTTCCAGGTGAGGGGGAAAAAAAAACTCTGAAAAGTCCTAGATTTTGTTTCCGTAGAAACTGACTATATTTTGGATATCCACATTACATTTTCTTCATCCTGAAAAAATTCCTGGGAACTCTCAGCATTATCAGGGACTTTTCATTCCTTTTACCCAGATCAGTTTAAATTAATTCAGTATTTTCCGAATGAAATGTATCTCACCTTGACTATCTGTTTGCATTACTCTGGAATGAGCTAAAACAGCTACCACCAGTAAAACACAGCTATTGTTTCCAGGTCACAAACTCAACAGATATCAAATGAGGGAAAGAGGAATTTTAGAACTAAAACAAAATAATTCTAATGTCTAAGTAGTTTAACATTACGAAAATATTTTAGCACTTTGGCTACAACTCCTGATTCTTCATCATCATCATCATCATCATGGCTTTGTGGAAATTGCTGAAAATCAATTTATGAGATGTTGCCTGAGTCTAGATGTGACAAGTGATCAGTGAGAGCAGGAGGAGGAAGAACACAAAGGGAAGGAAGGAAACTTAGTTTATTTCAAGAAAGAATATGGATGCAAACTGAGGAATGTGAAGGGAAAGTCAAAACAAAAAGAACTGGGAATCCCTGGTACTTCCAGAGAATTTTTTGCTTTCTGGATGAGCCTAGAACGTATCTGATCTTTCATATTCTAGTGCTGAGCAGTAGAGCATATGCTCTGTATAATGGAAAATCCTGGGTTCAATCCCTGACATTTTCAGTGGGGTTAAGACGCGAAGATGCATGCAGGAAATGCTGGGAAATGACTGGCAGACAGTATAGAAGGCAATGTTAAGCAAAATAGACGACCAGTCTGACTCACTATGTTCCTTTGAAACAATTCAATGCAGCTCTCCAAGGCATAAATAACAGGCATTATTAAGAACTGATGACATAGTAACTGATGAGTAAAAAGGAAGACTTTAAAATTGTCTTCCTAGATCACGCATAGGCCTTGTTTACTGATGTGTGTTCAGACACACATTCTCAAAGTGATATTTAAGAATGTAATAACTCAAATTTAAAATTGTAAAAACGAGGGTTTAAAAAAAGAAAGAAAGAAAAGAAAAAACACAAAACTGGCAAACTTGTCAACTCCTGGCTAGTTTGATCAACTGACAGGGAAGAGTTCTGTCTTAGACTCCGAGGGGCCCCTGGAGTGTCATGCGACTGTGAGGAGTGGTCCACACAACACACTCGCAATCGTGTGATGCTCCAGGGGCTGACAGACGCCAATCGCACACTATTTCATTTATGGCTTTCAGCTGAAAATGGCGTGTGATCGCGCATCACTCTGAGGCCCCGTGTACACTTGCTGTGCGTGCAGAGCTCTGGAGCCGTGGTGCTCCCACTTCCTGCCCCAGTGCAGCCCGGGAAAATCCCAGGCTGCGCTGCAGAAGGAAGAGGAGGGGCTCTCACGCTACCTGCTCGCGAGCAAGCAGCAGCTGCGGAGCTGAAGCAATGGGGACACGAAAGCTTCTCGAAAGAGGCTGCTTGCGCAATCCCACACCCCAGCTCTGCAAAAAGGTAAGCTGCGGAAAGGGCCCAGGTTAGGCAGCTTCCTCAGTGAAAGCTCACAAATTAAATTCTGTAACTACATTTGTTAAAACTGGAGGGTTTCTACCTCAATAAAGCAGCCTTCTGATCCAAAATGCTGCCAGGCTGATGGTCCCCTAATTCTATCTTTTGTTTCCAATCTCTCTCTTTCTCTCTCTCTCTCTTTCACCAGGCTATTTCTGCATTACACTGTTATAGTACTGTTATTCCACTTTCAACATCCTATAGAATCCCGGGGCTTGCAGTTTAGGGAGGGGCATTTAGAATTCTCAGCTAGAGAGCTCTTTAGCCCCAGTAAACTACAAACCCCAGAATTCCACAGGATACTGAAAGTGGAATAATAGCACTATAATAGTATAGTGTAGAAATGGCCTCCCTCCCTCACACACACACACACACACACATATCCAGAATCCCATTCCTCTATTTCTCTCTGTACCATTATGTTCTCCTTTTCTTCTATAAAGAATCTACAAGAATCTTCTTCTTCTATAAGAATCTTCTTGTTGATCTTCCTTCTCTTCTATCCTCTCCCCTGTTTGGTACTCTCCTGTGCTTACAATTTGCATGTGTGTGTGTTTCTCCTTGCAGCTCTGCACTTTCACTCTCTCTCCTCCCTCTCATACCCCCAGCTCTCTATTTCTCTTCATTCCTTCACTCCCTGCTTCCATTGCAGCACCAGGAGATGCTGGAGAAGAAGCTGCAAACACACACAGCATTTTGATTTCCCCAGAGCGCTTCTGGGTACATGTAGAAGAAATGAAGAGTCAGTGTTCTTCACCCCTCCTATCACATTTGAGAAAAAGAGAAAGCAAGAGAGAAAGAAAAGAATGATAATAAATAAAGGGAGGAGAAAACATAGGATAGGATGTGAAAAAGGCAAAGGAGATGGAAGGGAGGGAGGGAGACTGACAGACAGACAGAAGGAACATATGGGGGAAAGAAGATAGAAAAATATTTGTGATGATTTCATTTTGGAGTCCTCCAGTCTGTGAGCCCTGGACCAACATGTGCTCACATTTTACTTTTGTAGCATTCCTGCTTCCTTAAAAGAGAAAAAGGAGAAAAAAAAAGAAGAAAAAGAAAACAAAGCCACCATAAAGCATAGTTAAGTTTCTCTGATTCCAGTAAAGAGAGTTAAGTACATGGGAAAAATCTGTAAGATGGACTAGTGCTCAACACTGGTTACACTGAGCTCAGTGACTTTTATGTTTGGCTAAGAAACCTACCAGTATGTTTCCACATATATTTAGTTTAAACACCTCAAAACTGGCAACAGTGTTCAAACCAATCTCTTATGACAAAGCTGTGAATAAAACTCATACTGTTGAATATTACTGTTGCTTCAAAGCACACAGGAGGGAGCTTTGCATTCACACAAAACTGGGCTGCTTCCAAACATATAAACAGAGGCCAAATTATTATGAAAGATGAGATGCTCTTCTGGAAGATTACTGCCTGGCTGAATTCCAAGGTAGGAATTTATTTTTTTTACTTCATCACTGAAGTTTTGTATGCTCACAGTTAAAGAGGTGCCCTTTCATTTTGGCAGCAGGTATGACCAAAGGACTTTATGCAAAGACAAAAACAAAGTAGGTTATATTTTTTCTCAGAGACATGCATGATTCTCTCTCTCTCTCTCTCTCTGTGTCTATATATATGTATTCTCTCTCTCTCCCTCTCTCTTTCTCTCTCTCACACACACACACACTTCGTGCTATGCACTGAAACTGTACAAAATAAAATGTAGAACAAATAGCTTCCCTTCTGTATCAAATACCTATGATGTGAACATGATGTAAAGAAAGAACTACAAAACCAGAAACATATTGTATTGCTGGATTTAAAAAAATGACTTTGGTATACGAGTGGAAGAAATGAAAGACGTCTTGCGTAAAGTTCTTACCTCAGAGGAGGTAGCTTAATGAAAATAAGGAACGTGGCAACACCTTCAAAATGTCTTAACCTTAAATAGGTATCTAAAACGTTTTAAAATGGGGGTGGGGGAGAATGCCGACCTGAGGTTTGGCTAGGCGTTCTCTCATCATGCTAAACTATAAATGAAGACATAAGGCCAGTATCTGTACTAAGGCAATGTATACTTACTAATATCTTTTTCAGCAAGCATAAATTTATTCGTAGCTATTGGGTTTTTCACATCCTCAGACGAATTCAAGGTAGATATCTCTATGTGAAAAGGGTCAAATGTCATCAGTGGAAATGTTCGGTTTTTCTCTTCTGTTACTGAACAGTTTTTGTCAGAGGAAGTGCTGAAAAACATACATGATGGAAGATGAAATTAGTCATGTTCCAGATTAGTCAGGAAGACCTTCAGCTAAAGCTATTAAAGGAGCTAAGAAGAGTCCTGCTGGATCAGGCCAAAAGCTGGTCAGTCCAGCATTCTGTTTACACAGCATCCAATGAGATACCCATGAGAAGTCCTCAAGAAAAGCCTGACAACAAGAATCCCTTCCCAAATGTATCCCCCAGCAACTGGTACTGAGAGGCACACCATCTTTGATTGTAGAGGCAACATACAGGGGCCATAATGAGACACCATGGCTGGTCTTATTCTCCATAAATCTCTGCAGTTCCCTCCAAAGCCATAAAAGTTGACTGTCACTGCATCTTATACAACAGGGATAGATCAACAATGACAGATCTAGGGCCAATTTTCTGCCTCTGGGAGCACCCAGGGGTCGCATGAACAAAAGAGAAAAAAATAAAAAATAAAAAAAAGGTTATTTTTGATGTTAAGCCTTATCATCACCTCAGCTCCCACATGAGAGTTGAGGTGCAGCACAAGCCAGTACTTGAACCACAGTGTTGTCCTCACACACCAGTTAGTGAGGCTATACTCCTACTGATATAAAAGTAACTAAAATTATAACTACACTGCAAGAATTACCCCTCATTAAGTTACAACTGTGATGTGACTTAGTTATACCTTGATTATTGGGGCAAGCAATTAATGATATATAATCAGTTATTTGTAACTATACTAATGACATTTCACTTCTAAAGTGCTTTCAAGTGTTCAAGGGCACTTTGTGGGCATTCCTAACAGTAATCCTGTAAGGTAAGTGATTATTATTATCCCCATATTGTGGATTTGGGAAATGAGGCCAACAGAGAATAATGTATCTGATATTACCTAATGAGTTCACAGAAGAGAAGAGATTCAAGTAATAAACTTTCCTGCTTTGCACCTCAGTTTCTTTGCTTCCACACTACAGCTCACTGAAGTATACATTGTTATCAGTGAAAGTGAAGCTTATATACCATCTTTCCCAGGAAATAATCGGTTGTTACCTTGTTTTATAGCAGAATTCATAACTGAACCCAAGGTTATCTGTAGAGTCTGTAGTCCAGGTGCAGACAACTTCAGCAAACTTGTGTGTTATGCATGTCAAATTCTGAGGCTTATATGATGAATCTGAAATTACAGTGTGAATTTTATTGAACAACAACATAAAACTATGCTCTGAAAGTTATAAAAACACAGCCTTTATCATTTAAATAATCCAACTTTCCTCCATCCAGTCACTTTTGCAATAGAAGCAAATGAATTTGAAATAGTTTGAGGCTTAAACCCATCTGTCCAGTAGCCTAGCCAGAATACTCAAATATGTCAAATACATTTTAGGCATAGCCATATTATGGCAAACCATTTAATAATCAATCTCTCTCCCAAGGAGTTCTGAGAATTCTAGTTCCATGAAGGGGAGGCAAGATTCTCTACTGAATACTCAGCATCCTCACCAAATTACAGTTTAATGGGAGACTTTGAGAATAGCCATGGAGAACCAAAATGTTATAAAACTGACATGCATATTATTTTAGTGCTTCCAATCACAACAACTCAAATAAAACCAGATTTTTGGACAGTTTTTTTTTAAAATGCATATAATCTTTAAAGGGAGTTTGGACCGAACAACTGAAAACTGAGGCCTTTTCTGCACCTTACCTCTTTCCAGCGCGGGGGTGTGGGGATAACACAAGCAGCATCTTGTGAGAGGCTCTCGTGTCCCCACTGCTTCATCTCCGCAGGAGCAGCTGCCGTCCGGCAGGCCACATGAAGGCTCCACCTCTTCCTTCTGCAGTGCAGCCGGGTATTTTTCCAGGCTGTGCTGGGGGAGGAAGCGTAAGGGCTGCAGCTCTGGAGCTCCACACACAAGGTAAGTGTGCATGGAACCCCGGAGCAATGCATGATCGGTGCCTGCTGGCCCAGGCAACGTCACATGATTGCAAGGATGTCGTCTGAAACGGTCCTTGCAATTGTGTGGGGGCCCTTTCACATGGCAAATGCCATGCAAAAAGAGCCTGAGATGTATTTAGCAAACAGTGCCTAGCAGACATACAGCCGAGACAGATTATTGTAACAAATTGCTGAATTACAGCAATATGCAGCGAATTCCCAAGAGTCCTGGACCAACAGGATCCTGACTGTATCACTACAACAATACTGTGGGCCAACTTGGAGCACTTCACCAGTGCATTAGGAGGGGCTAATGCTACTTCATTTATAACTAGGCAGGCTCTGAAACTTCTTACCAAAGACAACTAGGCATTTCAGCTCATTTACTGCTAGAGAGGCTTCTAGCTGATTGGTTGTTACTTATTTCTTTTTATTGCTGCACATTTAATTTACCTGTTTTTCTGCACTGAAAAGATTCTGCTTTAATCTGTATTTTATCACAATTAGCTGCCTTGAGCACAATTTTTCTCAGGAAGTTTGAATATTCATTTAAAGAAAAAAAGAAACAGCACAACACTGTATTGTTACAATTCCACGGACATTGTGTGCATTACTTGCTGTGTGAGAGGTCAACTGCTCAAAAGCAAGACTCATCAACAAACAACCCACTCTGAATGCCTACAATAGGGGTGGGAAAGTTGTGCCAATGTAAGCAATTTTAGCTATTTGTCTGTTTGTTTAATAGCTGATCTTTCTCCCACTATGGAAACCAAAATGGATGGCAATATAAGTTAAAACAGAATACAACTGAAACAATGGATAAGATAAAAGCTAAAAAGCAGTTTAATAAACAATCATATTAAGAATGTTAACTTAAAACAGTGAAAAAGGCAATTAACACATAAAAATGATCATGATAAAAAATATTCCAACTAAACAACCCCCTGCAATAGAGGAAGTAGAATTAGTAAGTTGTTCCTTTTCACCTTTCAAGTACATCACAAAACAGAGGAAATTATTTAATTGAAAAAACTTGGTATGCACTGTATCATTATTTAAAACTGATACAGAGATCTGTTCTGTCTATGACAACCAGCCAGCATTGGTATGTAATACAAAACTGTCTTGTTACACTACAGCATAAACCACAAACCACTGAACTAAAAAAAAAAAAAGGTGAAAATACAGGACAGTTTTATTAATCTGCTTTATGTCAACTCTTCTCAGAGTAGTGTATGCTAGAGGATCCAAAAAGTCTTCATTTTAACTAGTGCTCCAAGATTTAGTCTCTCAATAAAGGACTTCTTAAATATTTTGTGTCTTGCTTAACCAGGGGCCCCTGATTAATTGGGCAGTTTTCTGCTCTCAGTCTCCATATAAGTCCATTGAGAATGCATGCTGGCTGGAAACTGTGTTTGAGGTTTTCTGGCAGATCCTTTCCTTGGCTAACCTAGCAGGAAGCCAGATGGAACACAGAGCAACTTTACTGTTTCAAAGAAGTTATTACGATAAACAATGGTGAGATTGGTAACTGAGTGGGATGCATTATTATCATTTTGCCTCTTCTTGCTCCAAAGCATTATTCAACTCTGCTGCTACCTATCAGTGAAGGTTTCTAATGAGGAACCCCAAACCCCATTGTCCAGGGTCTCTGACCAGAGTGGTAGCACTGTCAGAGAGGTGAGCACAGAATGGTGACATCCTAATGAAGACAGTGCAGTAATATGACTTCAGGACACACTTACCCCCTGCAACTCTGTCGGCAGTGGGAAGGAAAGTAGGAACAAGCAATAACTCTCATTCATTGTAATGCCTAAAAATATACAAGTTTTCCAGGGTATTCTTTGCCTTGGGATGCTCCCAGGAAATGCAACAGACTTCTTTAAAGATAAAAGCACTAACAGATCTATTACGTACTGCTGTAGCAAGACCATTTCCTCCCTGCCATACAGTTTCCAACATGATACCAAAAGACTTTGTGAGAAAATTATTATATTCTCCCAAGCAGCAGAATGAGGGGGAAAAAGAAGGCACATGCTTAGTCCTCAGTTAGTAAGAAGATCCAAAAACAATGAGTCTCTGAAAATCAGAAGTTACTTTTTGGACTACACTCCTCCAGCCAGGATGGCTTCTGGTTGGGAGATTCAGAGAATCATAGTTCAAAAGGTTTCCTGATAGTTTTCTGAAAGCCATGCAGCAAAGGAGAAGTGTTGCCTTCATGCTCTTTGTGTAGGTGCTTTGGAAGGAGAGGGAAAAATTAACACATTGTTTGATTACACTGGGCAGTGTCCCAACAAAAGCTTTGTGCACTTTATCTAACCTTTAAAGTGACTCCCCCTAAACTTTATAGGCAAATGTAAATGTTTGTGCTAAATACACATTTGGTTTGGTCTTCCAAATCAGTACTCTGTAAATACGATAACAAATTGATTTTTCTTTCCAAGGTAATAGTTTATTAAATGGCCTAAAATACTATTATTTTTCCATCATCATCCTTGGTTTTGGCCATATGCAAATTGATTAACTGACTAGAATTCACAGGCTTCCTTGAGTAATGTTTATTTAATCAAGCGACATCCCCAGTTTTAACAAATCAAGAGAACATTAGCCACTTGTGACCTTTTTCCCTGTCAAAACTGGACAAGAAGCCAATAATAATATTGCAAAACTTACTGTGCTTTTTAAAAGGCCAAACCCTAATCAAGATTGTAGCTGTTGTGGTAGATGCCACTCTGCTTGCTCCAAAGCAGAGAAGAAGGTCCTCTACTCCTCTGCTTGTCGTTGGAATCCAACTCCCATCAGCCACAGCCAGCATAACCCATGACTAGTAACTAGTAACTAGCAACCAATTCACTGCTGCAGTTACACAGGATTATGGACAAAACTGTTTACTCCTTAATTACAGTTTTTCAAGATATTACAGCTCACCAGAACAGAGATGAACACGAGAATACGGGCCCCTCCAGATGTTGTTGGACTTCAAGTCCCATAATCCTTTGCAGCTGTCTATGATGGTCAGGGTTGTAATCCAACAACAATCCCTGCTTCAGAGTTATCTCTGCTGAAATGATGTTCACCTCTCCTGCCCCACTTACGAAGACAGAAATGGGAACCATATTTCTACAAACCAAATTTGTCTGGCTACACCTCTCTTACCCTCTTTGAGTACAGCTGCTTTTCTGTTTCATACTGCCACTGCTTAGCACACTAACAACTAAAACTCTCAGTCCAGGGAACAAGCAGAATGAATGTGTTTTGGCACATAGTACCTCATAAAATGCCTCATTCTTTTTAACACGGATAGAGGTTTTGCTATAAATCAAAAGAGCCAATCTTTAGTTGCACTGAATAAAAAGTCAACAGGGATATGATGCAAATCAAAATCTAAAGACAAGTTTCAAAGAAGAGTGCCCCACAAGGGATCAAAGACACTTATCTTCCAGTTTTTATGTTTATGCTACAACAAACAAACAAACAGTAAATGAATGTAAACACATTACTACAACTTGGAAATACTAATTTTACAAAGTACAGTTCCCATGATTACCCAGCCCAAATGGCCATGTTGGGAGTATGGGAGTTGGAGTCTAATCTTTCACTGTTTAAACATTTTCAAATAGGTTAGTATCGTTTCTTAGAATCTCCTATTGTATTTATACTGGTCATGTCTACCAAACAGTAATTAGTATTTTCATTTTAAAGGCAGTGTATCTCTGAAGTTTAAATGATGGAACCTCTTAAGAGGAGAAGGCCTCCCTTTTCTCTTTGGGAGCTTCCTAGATGTCTCAGGACAATCAGTAATGACAACAGAATGCAGATCTAGAAGCACATTTTGTCTGATCCAGCAAGACAGATTACAGCTGTATTTAGAGTCAAGGCTGAACTACAGACTCAGGAAAGAGTCTAGGTGAGCCTTGTGCTCATACATTGCTCCTGCAAGGAGGAGATTAGCAGCTTTTATATTAGATTAACCACAGTTTATCACACTGTACAAACCATGCATTGTGGTTAATGTTCACAATGGTTAGTATAGCCAACTTTATAAACTAAGCGTGGTTTGATGTTACCTTATTTCGCACTAGCCATAGTTAATATTAACCACACAAACACAAATAAGGTAAATGTCATATGAATCAGGAGCAACAGCTTTCAAATTCTTTGCTGTTGTGATTGAGAGGCTGAGGATTACTACAGTGTTAGAATTATATCCTAATAAGACCTATGTTGCAGGAGACTGTGCTTTTTACACATCTCACAGGATAGTCAAACATAAGAGTTGGACCAACTGCAATCTCAGGGCAACACGGGGCACCTAAAGACTGTTTTTGTGGTCCTTAAATCCTCCAGACTCTCTCTGGCCAAAAAAAAAAAAAAGTGTGTGAATTACCTTTCCTGGAAGCCTCCAGGAGCAATAAAATTGCCTTTTAAAAACCCTGCACTATTTAACTCTTTGAAAAATACCAGTTTTTCCATTTTATGGCCACTTCTGGCTTTTTTTCCTGGGTTTTTATTCCATTTTTGATAATCTGTGTGATCTCCAGAAAATTTGTCATCAAACAAATTTGGTGATCCACTCTTGTGGATAGGAAATATGACAGGCCTAAGAATTGTGGGTTTTGTCACAGCTTTCAAGAAACTCTCGAAGGCTCAAAAGGAAGCAGCCAGGAGAAAGTTTTTTTAAAAGTTCACTCTAATTTATAGCCAACCACATCACTAGGTCTTAAATACAATCCAGGGCACCACAATGAGTCACTGGTAATTACACAGCCTCCTCACCAAGACTTTGAGGTGTATGGTGCAACCTGACCAAGTTTTCAACAGGGAGACCTGATCTCTTCATCAAGTCAGCCTGAATTCCTCCTTCTCCAGGAATTCAGATATCTTCAGAGCCTGAAGGACACTGCTATTACATTGGGAGCTGTTTCCATGGCTACTATTTTTGCCCCTTTTTATTTCTGTTTCCCTTATTCTCTTTGCCCTATAGATATATCCTGGTCAGCTCCTGACATCTTCCCTGTTCCAGTCTATGGCTCTTTTCACAAGCCAGTTGTGTTGCAAAATGGCCTTGGGAGCATTGTATGATTGCAAGGACTGTTTCACACGATGTTCTGCAATCACACAATGCTTCCAAGGCCAATAGGCGGTGATCACGCAATATATAATTTTTGGCTTGTTGCTGAAAATGATGTGCAATCATACATCCCTCATGGGCCCCACATGCACTTACCTTGCATGCGGAGGCTCCGGAGGCATGGCCATCATGTTTCCAGCCTGGGAAAGTACCCGGCTGCGCTGCGGAAAGGGCGGAGTGCTCACGCTTCCTTCCGGCCAGCACGGAGCTGGTGCGGAGGAGAAGCAGAGGGGATGCAAGTGCCTCTCGGAAGAGGCTTCTCATGTGATCCCCTTGTGCCAACCCCGGAAAAAGGTAAGGTGTGAAAAGGGCCTATACCAAGATCTTAAGCCCTAGGAGAACAAAAATTAACACCAAGATTTCCTCAGGACTCTAAAAACCACTTCTAGAATGTGTGCTTGCCTCACTGCAGAATACATACAAAAATAATAGTAAACACAATAATAATACATGTTTTATTACATGTCTACCCAGTCTTTCTGATTGCTCAGACAGCCTAATAAATCAAGTAGTCTCAAAGGTGCCACAAGTACTCTGCTTTCCTCCTTCTTCCCCCTTCTTTTTATAATGTAGATTGCAATTCTTTTTAAAAAAAATCGTTAAACTTTCACACTCTAATGTTCAACAACAAACAATACATTACATCACAAAATAACTTCCTCCAAAGCTGTGTCCTCTCGATTTTTGGGAAGGATATTCATATAATCCCTGCCCATTGGCCATACTGACTAGAGCATGTGCCATGTTGGGGAAACCGGGTACAAAGCCTAAAATGTTATGAGACAGAAGGCATTCAGAGAAACCACAACAGCAAGAGGCATCATAGAATCATAGAGCTGGAAGAGATGTGAAGGGCCATCAAGTCCAGCCCCTGCTGTGCAAGAATACACAATCAAAGCATTACCAGCAGATGGCCACCCAGCCTCTGTTTAGAAATCTCCAAAGAAGGAGACTCCACCATACTCCAAGGCACTGTGTTCCACTGTCAAATTGCTCTTACTTCCAGGAAGTTTTTTCTAATGTTTAGGTGGAACCTCTTTTCCTGAAGTTTGAAGCCACTGATCTATGTCCTAGTCTCTGGAGCAACAGAAAGCAAGCTTACTCCACCCTCCATATGACATCCCTACAAATATTCAAACATAGCCATCATGTTACTTCTTAACCTTCTCTTCTCCAGGCTAAACATATCCAGCTCCCTAAGCAGCCTCTTATAAAGCATGGTTTCCAGGGCTTTTATCATTTTGGTTGCCCTCCTCTAGACACATTCCAGTTTGCTAACAACCTTCTTGAACTGTGATGCCCAGAACTGGATATTGTATTCTAGAAGAAATCTGACCAAAGCAGAATAGAGTGGTGCACCAACCTGATTCTTGACTGTAGACCAAGTGGTTCAGGATGTACAAATGAGCTACTGCCAACAGACAGCACCGAATTCGATTAATCCACATTCTTCTACAATTCAGTCTGAAAAACGATTCACCTCAGGCAGGGAAGAGCATCATTGTTCACACTAAGAGGTTCTGACAAGAAGCAGAAAGACAAGAAGTTGTGAATTTCTAAAACACTACAGGCCTATATTCTTGGAAGGTATATGATGCTCAAGGATAAATTCCTGGGGGTCTGTGGGCTGCAAGCTATGAAAAAATATTTACAAATTGTCCTGCTTATTTTATTTATTTTTATTTATTTGTGTGTGTGTGTGTGTGTGGCCTTAAAGAAAGTCTATTTCAGTCATGAAGCTTCAAAGTCTTATGAGCAGGAGCAACTTTAGTTAATGCCACTTCCACACTAGACTGCTATAGTGCTATTATTCCACTTTCAACATCCTAAGGAATCCTGGGGTTTGCAGGGAGAGGCCTCAAAGTCTAGTGCAGAAATGGCCTAAATCTGTTACTTATTTTCAGCCCAAGATTAACATGTCACAGGGTGAGTGTCTGTTTATACACCAACTACAAAAATAATTAGCATTAATACGTTTGGAGCTGATGCCACGTTTGCATACCCAGCTTATTTAAAAGTACATATTGTTGGTAAAACTTGTTGTTCATTGGCAATTTTGTAAACCTGGGGCAAGGCACAAGTGATGTGGGAAAGTAGTGGCATTTAAAAACTTAACAGCAGTAGGAGGTGAAAGATTGAACAAGCTTGGGCAGCAGATCAAGGAAAGAAAAGCATTTTAACATGGAAAATCATGACACACACCCTCCTTAATTTGCTGGCCCTGCAGGAGAGAAAGGAAGACATGCACAATATTACTTCTGGAGGAGGGGGGCAGTTGATTTCAGTTAGAAAAATAAATGGGCCAGAGGACGCTTTGAAACACTCCCTCTCCCAGCCCTGTACCATTATCCCAATCCAAATTCACTCCTTCCTTCTCTGTGGTTTTCTTTGAAATAAAACCCATCAGGAGTTCCAGTCAAGGATTTCACACATCACTTCTGTTTTGACCAACATTTATAAGACAGCCCAAAGTGCATTATATTCTGTTGCTATGGGCAGAGTTAGTACTTTCTTTTAAATCACTGCCAGCAAAGCAAGTGCATTGTGGTTGACTCTTCTTGACCCAAACGTTTCTTTGCAATTAGTTTAGTCAAGCTTTGGCTTTCAAAGTCATCAATGGAGAAGGAACACACAATTTTTTTTTTAAGAACTATGACTTTATGAGATTCAATTATTTGGCAGCTGGTCTGCAATTTACTCTCATTTAGCTGTGTTCTTTTAACTAAATGTCCCATGTAAATCTTCCAAAACCAGAATGCTTTGGTAAGCTTTCTCTCCTTCCCTTCTCCTAAGAAAACATCCTGCTTTTTCAATAAAATGCTAGGAAGGCTTTTCTCACAAAGCAGAAGTATCAGTATTTTTATTTCTTGTAAAGCAAACAGGCACATGGATTCATATATACAATTATGTACTAACTGAGAGATCTGCAAAGTTTGACACTGACTTTCCACATGTGTTTAACCAGGGCCATTTCCGCACTAGACTGTTTTAGTGCTGTTATTCCACTTTCAATGTCCTATAGAATCCTGAGGTTTGCAAACCTCAGGATTCCACAGGATGTTGAAAGTGGAATAATAGCACTATAACAGTCTACTGCGGAAGTGGCCCAGGTCTTATTCATCTTCATAACAGCCCTACATCTCAGCTAACAATTACTGCCATTTTTAGATGGAGAGAAGAGTCTGTGTATGACTTACACTAGACCATTTGAATACTAATATTTTTAGATCTCAACTCACTATATTATAACCACTTGACATCATGTTGGTATATGAAGCTGTCATATCCCATCAGAGCAATAGTACATCTAGCTCACTTTTATCCTCTACAGTTAGCAACAGCTCTCCAAGAGTATGGCAAAGCTCCTTCTTGGCTTTCCTACCTAGAGATGCTGGAGTGTACTCTTATTTATTTACATTTTACATTTATATTATATTTATTTTATTTATATCTTCCCTGTATCCTGACATAGGACACAAAGCAGCTTACAAAAAGGCCAAAACTAGATAGAGCTGAAATTATTATTACAAAAATCTAACACACAATTAAACACACCATCATATTAAAGTATTGCCAATTTAAAAGGTATAAAATATAACAATGAAGAAAAATAAACAGCACATGCCACTTATAAAAAGGCCCTTCAGCAATCCATTGTCAATTAACAATTATGCAATCTATATTCTGCTGAAAACATGACAATTCCTATCAAGTTGAATCACTGGGTCTCTTTATTAGCTATAGCCTAGGCCAGTATTGTCAACTATGACTGTTGATATCTTTCCAAGCCTATAAATCCAAAGTTTTAATGACAGACATGTTTTCTGTTGAGCATCTAGATGCCCACCACTCAGCTAATGCCCAAAGGTATCGCAGCACATAAAAACCAGTCACCTTCTGTTCCACAAACAGAGCCAATTAGCCGGGGTTCCTCCAATGTTTTGCTGGTTTTCATCTCACTCCACCCTTGACAGTCCATGTACTAAAGCTGACTGCAGTGGCAGCTTAATGCTCCAACATCAGAAATGACAATGGGATAACACTCTATACCACATTTAAGGCAGGAATTTAATGTATGAGGTGAGGCAGGTGGTGGGGCATACACAGCTCTGCCCTTTAGCAGAAGACAAAAAAGAATTCATGTGGTACAACCATTTTTGCACCTTGAGTTGTGAGACTCACTCTGCTCAATGATAGGGCTGGCCTTGCAACCAGCCATCCAACCACTTAGATGGCATGGACTTTATGAAGACTGCCCTTCATGCAATTCACATAAACTGGCTCATTTTACTTTAACCTCATCCAAACAGATTTTTTAAAAAAATAAACTTTCTACTAACTATCCTACTCTGGGGATCTGGAATATTTTCTGACCCCAATGAGATTCCCAAAGTATTGCTGGGAATGAAAATGCCCCATGTTCACAAGAGTGATCACAAAATAAAGGATATCCCATGGTATCCAGAGCTAGGAAACACATGTTCATATGAGACTAAACATTTATTTTGAGTAGTTGTCAGTCTCCCTCTTCTGCAAATAAATAAGTAGAAAATAAGAAAATTAACAAGCATAAATGCAATGAACTTGTTTGGACAATTTTTGTTCAATTTACTTTTGTCTGTAAAAAAGCAAAAACAAAGACTATATGTGGTGGGTGACTGAAACTCAGAGATGATGTGTGGAAGTATGTTCAGGTTACTGTAGGTCTAGGTAAATTCTGCCCACTTTGCAACTCTATTTCCAGTGAATTCTGCAACAGAAGGAATCTATGGAAGACTAAAACATTCCATCTGCCTTAATGAGGGTTAAAGTCATTTTGTAAAAGTAGGGGAGGGAGGAGGTGTTTGAAATATAACATTGCGCTACCATTATACTATAATATTATGCTGCCTCCTCAATAAAGAGCTATCTTTACAGTCTCTTCTGGCTCACTGCAAAGAGTAACTATGGGCATCTGGAATGGTGTAGTTATGATGAAAGTGTCATTTGTAACAGATCCTAGAATATAGTGTTGGAGGACTCCTGTTCAACAGCATGGCCATTGGTCTGTGGGGTCCCTCAGTGTTCTGTTTTGTCCCCTATGCTGTTTAAATATGAAACCACTGGGGGAGGTTATCTGGAGTTTTGGCTATGCTGCTGACACCTCACTTTACCTTTCATTTCTGCCTGACTCCAAGGAAGCTTCTCGCTACCAAACCAATGCCTTGACTAGATGTGGGCAAACAAATTGAAGCTTAATGCAGACAAAACGGAGGTGCCCCTGGTTAGTCAAAAGGCAGATCAAGAAATATGGACTCTGCCTGTGCTGGATTGGGTTACACTTCCCCTGAAACCTAAGGCTTGCAGCTTGAGTCTTCTCCTGAATTCTGCTCTGAGCCTGGATGCCTGGGTTTCAGCAATGGCCAGGAGTGCATTTGCACAGTTAAAACTTGTGCACCAGCTGTGCCCATTCCTTGAGATGTCATATCTCACTACAGTTACACATGCCTTGATTACATCTCAATTGGACTACTGTAACAAACTCTTACATGGGGCTGTCTTTGGAAACTGTTCAGACACTTCAGTGGGTTCAAAATGCAATAGCTAGAATGCTGAACAGGGATAGTTATAGGGAGCACATAACTCCCTAGTTAAAACAGTTTCACTGGCTACTGTTCATTTCCAGGCAAAATTCAAAGTGCTGGTCATGACCTATAAAGCCCTATGTGGCTTAGGTCCAAATTATTTGATAGATTGTATCTCCCTGTACAACTTGCCAGAGTTTTATCTGCAGGGGAAGGCTTTCCCTCAGTCCTGCTACTATCCCAGGCTTGCTTGGTGAGGACATGGGGGACAGCCTTCTCAGTGGGTGCTTCCAACTTCTGGGATTCCCTTCCCTGGGAGACTAGGCTGGCCCCCTCCCTGTTTACCCTTTGCCAACAGGCAAAGACACTCCTATTCAAGCAGGCTATTAATGTGTGAGCAGGTGAGCTTTTTTAAAAAAAAATTGGGATATTTTATTTATTCTTTTAAAAAACTTTTGTATACTTTCATAATGATTTTACACTATTTTTATATGGTTATTTTAATTGTTTTAAATTATATTGTAAATGCTTTTAACTTTTCTGGAAGCTGCCTAGGGTCCTACTCTGGGGGAAAGGAAGCTGTCTTATACTGAATGGCCCAGTTCCAACAAGCAGCAGTTTTCCAGAATTTTGGAGATGATTCTTTCCCTGTTGGATGGTTTCCCATCCAAGTACCAACCAGGTCCAGACCCAAATCAGATGAAAGCAGGTGTGCTCAGGATGATATAGTGAAAAGAGAACCACCTTAGGAGCAATGACTAATGCACATCCCAGTCGAGCAAGAATGGAAGATTTACTTGCTAGGTGCCAACAACATTTGCAGAAGACAACATGTTTAGGTAACTGGAATGTGGGACTTTCCAGATCCCTTTTGTAGACTAGCAATGAACTCAAGTGACATGGACACTTTAAAAATTACATCATGATATTTTTAATGCCTTTAGTTAGTTGGAGAGGAATTATAAAAACATATTGTTTATATTCACTTTTCCATAACGAAGAGTATGCAATTGCAATACATGATCCTACAAATAATACGCTTTACCATTTGCAGGGAACAGACAAGACGAGGCAAGAGAAAAACAAATCTCTTTATGTGTGCTTTTGTCACAGAGTTGAATGGGTACTTGTTGAATACATGTATCAAGACTCAGTACTGCATGTTTGAACAAATGGCCTGTTTTGTAAGAAACAGAAACAAAAATTACTGTATTCTTTTAAGGGATTACCTACATAAAACATTAGCACTGATAACATGAGCATTCAGGGAGTCTCTGTTTTAGCTCAAACAGAGCCTATAATTCAGCTCCTGTTTACCTTACTCCCATTTAACCTGTTTTTCAGCAACAGTGTGACACCTGTGGGCTTTATTACAAATAAGGCATTATGATTATCAGTCACAAGGCAACATTGCCTTTGACCCTCACAGAATTCTTATAACTCAGCACAACTAATTCACCATAGTTTCTCACATACTTTTTTTTAAGGCCCTCTCTGAAAGCAGAAGACTAACATGCAAGGGATTGGAATGGATTGGACTACAACTTCTCTCCCTCATGATTGAAATCAGTGGTTGGTATTTTACAGGAAAACATTCAACAATGGCAGCTCCTATGCCTGTTCTCTCAACTGGACAGTCCACTGTATTATTTCTTGTCAGTATATACAGATCAGGTCCCATAGTCTCAGTGTAGTCCTGATATCATTTCTTCACTTAACCATGATTAATCACTCAGTAGCATCTCAAGGAGAACCAGTATGGTGTAGTGGTTAGAGCACTGAACCATGACCCTGGAGACCACAACCAAGCTTGGCCATGGAAACACACTGGGTGACTTTGGGTGTATCACATACTCTCAGCCCCAGAAAACCCCATGAAAGGGGGTTGCCTTAGGGGGTCACTTTAGGGTTGCCAGGAGTCGGCAGTTACTTGAAGGCATACAGCAGCAACAACAAACATCTAAAAAAAAATCACACACACTTTCCTTTCCTACCTTGTGCTCTTACCCACTTGTAGTCTCAAACTGGCATCTTTTCTTCCTTGCAAATCTCAGTGTTATTAGACTGCTGCCAACACCTGGGCTCAACAGCTGCAACTTACATCCCAACAACAATCTGCTAACCATGACTAGTGAAATGTAACCACAGGAATGCCACTTAAAGTAGAAGAAAGCCAATGATGCAGAAGCAACTGAGCCAAAAGGAAGTGTGGTATATCTAAAACAGAGTGAGCAAAATGTGGTGCCCAAGCCAGATGTAGTCCTCTAAGGCCATTTTGTATCTCCATAATGCTGCCTCTGACACCACAGTTTTTGGACCCAGGAAACTGTGGATTTGTGTTTTGGTCATCAGACAGCCCCTGAAGCCCTCTCCATGAGGAAAACAGAATGACTTCTTCTGGTTTCAACGTTTTGGGGCAATTGCATTTGCAGGCCTAGCATGACCCACAAAGAAGTCAAAAATTCTCCCCCAGATCATTCAATTGTTATCCATGCTGTAAAGACACAAAACCCAACAGAACCCCATTAACCAAAACAATGCTAAAGCTTAACAGCCCAATGCAACCTTCTGCAATTTGGGTACCTCCTGAGAGCCCACAAATCTCATCAGTTCCAGCAAGGATGGCCATCAGTCAGGCATGATGGGTGCTAAAAGCCAAAATAATCAGGAAAATAATCAGACTCAAAGGGTCTTTCTGCACTATACTGTTATAGTGCTATTATTCCACTTTCAACATCCTGTGGAATTCTGGGGTCTGTAGTTTACTGAGGCCAAAGAGCTCTAACAGTATAGTGCGGAGAGGCCCTTAGACTTCTTCCAGGAAGACCCAGCTGTTATTACTATCACAACACTAGTGCTGAGACTCTCTCTTCTCTACTCTGAGGCTTACTGGGTGATCATTCTCTAGCCCACCTACCTCACAATGTTGTTACAAACACAGGATGGAGATAAAACAGACACATACTGGTCTTAGATCCTCCTTTAAGGAAGGTGAAAATGTAACTTCGTCACTTGTAAACATAGAATTTTTAACTTTTAATTTTAATGGATGAAAAAATGTACCACAAAATCTGATATTCTGATATTGTGAGCTCTTGTGCCTGTTATGGTTCCATGCATGTGTGCTGTGACTGAACTCAGTCTATATCCTCTACTGATCATTTAGAACTAGGAAGAAAGTAGCTTAAAATACAATAAAATACACCAACCCCAGCGAGCAGATATTTTTTCTATTACCATTCAGTACAACACTGAAAATCACAGCATTTATCATGACTTGTTCAAGGAAATAATGAAATCCAAGGCAGTTTCCCCTCTCTGTTCTGACTGATGTGCCATTCAAAATGCTAGCAATGCAATTAAAGCAAAAATGGTAGAGGGGAGCGAATGCCACACAGAGACACTGCAAAAAATACAGAGAAAACGACTGATATAAAAGATCTGTCAGGTGTTTGTTTCTGAGAGAAATCCAAACTCAGAAAGGACCTCAGCTTATTTGTACAACAGGCTGAATTCACCTACTATTTGGAAACAGTGTCCACTCCCTTGGATAGCTCCTTTAAAGTTGAGACTGAAGCCTAGAGTAGATTCACCACTATTGACATGGAAGCCACCAGCTGTTACTGCTCACCAGTACACAGAACCTGAAGCTCCCTTTCAGCTGCTCACCAAGCTCCACGTCCAATTGCCTTCTTCTTGATTCCAAATCCTGGGCAGGATGGTGCCAGCAGCGACAGAAAAAGAAGCTTCACGGAGAAAGAGAGGTCTCCCCTTCAGTCTCTCTTATGCTTCTCCTGTTCTGTAATAGTTTGCCAGGATGAATGTCTGTGGATCCTCCTGAAAAAATTTAATTTCCCCACAAGGTTCCATGACTCTGTAGTAGCCCTTAGAATAAACTACATTTCTCAAAGGCTAACAGTGCCTTCTATATTGGTATCAGTGAAGGGAGGGGAGGGACTCCCACTTCTGTCTTCAATTCAGTAGCGGGGCAGGGGGGAGATGGTTCTTGGCCAGCACAAGAAATCTAAATAGAATAGGAACACTGGTTAGTGGTGGCAAACCAAGAACCGTTCACTGCTTAGCTTTTAAAGCTCAGCTAAAGAAACCTTGGAGGGAAGCACTATGAGCCTTTGAAGATCAGATCCAAGTACCCAGTTAACAAATTTGTACACACTTGTCTTAGTTTTTACAAAACCTTCTCATAAAGCCAGATGTCGCCAAATCTGGCAAGGTTTACATTTTTTACATATCCTCATTATCTGTCTTGTATTACAAAAACAGCACATTCCACAGGCAGATAATTAAGGAGTTGTATACAATAATATTTATATAAGACTGTGCTGGAAACTTTGCTTTTTGGGATGAATTCAAAAAGCTTACTTCTCGGGGAAGGGGGAACTCAGATCTTACACAACATAAACAGCTCTGCTTGCTGGAAAGCTTCATTTCATCATTGGAAACCTATGTCTATGTTTTCCTGGTGGAGTCTGGGCAAGACTGAGGAAGAACTTAGGTAAATGGCTAGTAGAAGGCTTGGAATTCACTAAGTTTTGTCTGCTGTGAATGCTTTGGTTCAGTTATTGGAATAAATACAATACAATCAGCTAAACCTTTTCTCCATAAGATGAACACAGGAATATGGAAAGCTATCATTGGCTCACCCAACACAATATTCCTTACAGCAGCTTTTCCCAAACTAGAATGCCCTACAGATGTTTTATATCATTCTTGTTAGCCCCAGCTGGTGGTCAGAAATGATGTGAGATTCCATCTAGCATCATCCAAAGCAGAATTCTCAATCTTTCATCCTCCATATGTTTTGGACTTCAGCTTCCCTTGTTATTGGCTACGCTGGTTTAAGAACCACCCGTCTAAAGGGCCAAGGCTTCTTCCCCCTCTGGACTATACTGACTGACAGTCACTCTCCAAGGTTTCAGGCTGGTATCTTTCCTAGCTCTACCTAGAGATGCCAAGGACTGAACTTGTGCAAGTAAGGTATTTGTTCTGCCATTGAGCTATGGCACTTTATTTACTGCATGCTTTTCTTTGAAAATATAGGCCATCCACCCTCTGTTTGGGAGTGCTTTCATAGAATCATAGAAATGTAGAGTTGGAAGAGACCACAGGGGCCATCCAGTCCAACCCCCTGCCATGCAGGAACACCCTCAAAGCACTCCCGACAGATGGCCATCAAGCCTCTACTTAAAAACCTCCAAGGAAGGAGACTCCACTTAGGTAAAAATTTGTACACACTTCAGTTGGGAGTGCTTTGATTGTGTATTCTTGCACGGCAGGGGGTTGGACTGGATGATCTCTTCCAACTTCATGATTCTACAATAAGATAATAAAATCCTGTATATTTGAAGCTAGCATGGTCAAAGAGCAGCAACAAAAAGAAGAGAAATGACCAACAGAACCGCATGAGACGAGAAAGGGAAAAAAAGATTCAGTTATGCAAATAGTTAAGAGTGGAATTACAAAAGACATCCTGACACCCTGCAAAGTCCAACAGAATGACAATATAGTCTTCTCCCACTTATCTGACAGACTAGGGACTGGAGCACTGGTTGAAAAGCTGAACCCATGTACTCTACTGTAGCAAGCATGAAGGACTTAACAGAGGCTCACTTGGGAATGACCATACTCGCGCTGCTTGCAAAGTCTCTCAGCTGGCTTGGTGCCTTTTTTACCCTCTTAGCTCACTTTGCAAGTAGCACAGGTGCGCAAGTGGTTCCAAGCAAGCCTCTATAGGAAAGAAGAACTGAATAAAGAAAGGAACCCCCATTGGATTGATAGAACTTGTCCTTAATTTGGAAGCATCAAAAGAGTGAGCCATCAGATAACAGAGTGTCAAAAAGCAGGGGTTTCCTATACAGACACAGCTGCTGATTTTGGAAGGATTGTATGACATTATTGTGCACAGACATACAGGTCTGTTGCATTTTGCAATCATGCACAAGCATGCAGCCACTGACAGCCAACACTATGTTGAGGTTTGAACACTGGAGTACAAGCCTGGAGACCAAGATTTGATTCCCAGTTTGGCAAAGGAAACCCAATGGGTGACCTTGGATGTGTCACATACTCTCAATCCACTGAAAACCCTCTGAGAGGTTCACCTTATGATTGCTTTAAGTCAGAAATGATCTGAAGGCACACAACAACACAACAATGTAGCCATTGGATTATTCTGACTAAATAGTTTGACTTTGTATCTGAAGCAAACAAAGGCTGAGGTGCTACTGTAGCTGATTTTGCAAATATCACAAACCAGACAATAGCAAAGATTTTCCACCAAGAATAATGGTTGATTGTTTCAAAAGTAATAAAAATTCATGATCCTATACTGCATTTCCACTGCTTTCTTTTATTTTTCAGAAGAAGACTGTACATGGACATACACATTAATAGAAACACTTGGCCACGCTGATTAAGTTTTGTCAATGAAGTGGAATTTTAATCATAACCAGATTTGTAATTTGGCAGCTATGTCCTCAACACTTTATTATCAATGATAGACATTTATAGCGGCCAGGGAAAAACCTACACTTTTAATTGTTTCACTCGCTCCTACATATTCTCATTCTGTCTCTCTGTCACACAAACACATATACACTATTTTCCTGGAGAAGTGCTGGGGAAAAAAGGCTGTTTAGTGTCTTCTCATCTGATTTTTGAATAATGCTGTTTGTGATAGGCAGGACTATTCTTACCATCAGGAAGCATGAGATAGCCACCTCAGGCAGCAGATTGTGGATGTTATGAAAGAGGCAGCACAGGTTGCTGGCGATCTAATGCTTGTGTCTCATATCATCACTGATTTACTTCCCAACTATCCATGTAACAGCTTCAGAGCAGTTGTTTCTAAATGTCAAATTGCATTTAAAAAAAATAGGAGATGACTGAAAAGCTAAACCAGGAAGCATCACTTTTCTTCACATTCCTAAAAAGATCTGAGCTGACTTCTACTATACTGTATTGTATTATATCTTTGTCCCACCTTTCTCCCCCCACAGGATTCAAGGTGGCTTACAGCCATTTAAAAAAATAGTTCTGTAGACTAAAAAGCTATTAGTACAAAAGTTAAAACACAACTGAGTTACAGTCGTGCTTTAAAAACACAAGTTGAAAATACAAGATAAAACAATTTAAAAACACATTTAAAACATAATAAAATAGGAACACAGCATCTCCCATTATTAGCTCCATTTGCTTTAAGAGCATAAAAACCAAATGCTAAATAAAATGCTATACCACATGCTACATTAAAAAAAAAACTTTGGCTCTTGGTGGAAAGACAAGGCAGAGAGACCAACTAGATCTCCCATGTTAGGGAGTTCCATCACTTGGGAACAGCCAGAGAGAAAGCTTTCTCCCACATTCTCACCAAACATACCTGTGCTGGTGACAGAACTGAAAGAAAGACTTCCCCTGAAGATCTTAACATCAAGGGCTAACTGCAATTAAGTTAAGGGCTGTATAAGTACTAATTAGCTAAAGGTTATGTAAGTGCTAATTAGCTAAACTAAGATCAGAGATTACACTGGATTCTTTCAGAAAAATCCCTGCTATTAAGGAAGGAGTTAAGAGGGAAAACATACACATAATATAACACAAATACTTGCATGTATGTGTGCATATATTATAATCATTATTTTAGCAGGAAAAGGAAGGCTTCAAGAGATACATGTATCATACTACATATTTTGTTATCATTACCAATATAAAAAGCTTTCAAAAATTCCCCCTAATTACAAGTCCATGCCAGAAGTAGCACACATTTCTGGGAAACGAAAGCAAATTGCCAATTTGGCTGACAGTAAAGATAAAACTACAGAATTAGAAGATGAACTTATTTTCTTAAGAGCAAACCTTGCTGACCTACAGTTTTCAGTCCCAGCCTTCTACACTTTATCATATTAAACTTAATTTGTGCTCTAATTTGTCATGAGAATGCATTTCTGTTATCATTCATTCAGTGGACTACATTATTTCAAAATGAAGCTCAGAGTGGAAGTTTTTAAAGTGTTTTTTCCCCATCTTTCACAATTTGATAGTACTTGAGAATGTTTGCATGCCTTTCAAAACAGATCTCCATGTGGTAGCAGTTCTAGGCTGGAGTGGTCAGAAGAAAACCTTCCCCATACCCCAACCAAGGAGTGTATCCCCTTGGGGTCTTCATACCAGCTATGGACAACCCCCTATTAAGCCATGATGGGGCCATCAATTTCCTCACAACCTACACTCATCCACATTCAGCCCCCACCTCTAACTATGCACACAAAGATGCCACAGACAATTAGAACAATACAGTAGGATTATCATACTTTGACAATATGGATTATATGAAGGAGTATTGTTCCTTCTGTCCATTCCTAATCTTTCACCATTCAGTTTCACCATTCAGCTTCAGCCCTAGAATTACGAGAAAGAAATTCCATGTCTATTTTCTCCTCCTAATGCATGATTTTGGCCCTTTTTGCAAGGCATTCACCATGTGAAAGGGCCTCCGGAGCGTCGCGCAATTGCAAGGAGCACTCCAGACGACATCCTAGCAATCGTGCAACGCTGCCAGGGCCAGCAGGTGCCGATCGCACACTATTTCATTTTCAGCTTGTAGCTGAAAATGGTGCGCAATCGTGCATTGCTCCGGGGCCCCAAGTGCACTTATCTTGCATGCGGAGGTCAGGAGCCACAGCCCTCACACTTCCTCCCCTAGCGCAGCCTGGGAAAATACCCAGCTGCACTGTGGAAGGAAGAGGCAGAGCCATTATGTTGCCAGCCGGCCGGGAGGCAGCTGCTGCGGAGCCAAAGCAGTGGGGACGTGAGAGCCTCTTGCAAGAGGTTGCTCGGGTGATCCCCATGCCCTGGCACTGGTCAAAGGTAAAGTGTGGAAAGGGCCATAATAAATCTCTGTCACTTATCATTTACTTGACTCTCCTCCTCCAGTTAAAAGCCCTAAAGGTTGTAATATTTCCTCAGAGGAGAATTTCTTTAGCTGTGTGATCATTTTGGTCACAGTTTTCTATATCTTCTCTAGCTACACTTACATTTCTGAGGTGCAGTCACTACTACAATGAGCCTTCCACATTTGCGGGTTTCACTTTTGCGGATTTGATTATTCACGGATTATTTGCTCTCACCTCTGCAGCCTCCCCACGCCATTTTTAATGGGCACTGCAGATCTCATGAGACTGAGAAACTGTGAACGAGGCTTGTAAGTCCCTATAAAAAATGGTGTGGGACAGCAGTGGAGGTGGCAGGAAGCCCTACCAGCCACACACTTCTGCCTTGTGAAGGAACCCTGATGCCTCAAAGGAATCCACAGTGGGTTGAATATGATGATCATACTTTTTTGTGTGTTAAATATGGTTTGGGAGGACCTAGAGCAATTCATTGTTTTTTCACTTTCACAGGGGTCCTAAGCCCCTAACCCTACAGAATGTGGAGGGATTACTATATTGTATAGAGCACTTCCACAGGGAATTTTATTTTTGCCTAGTGTGGCCTTAGATCAAGAAAAATCAGGCTCAGGCCCACCCATTTTGTTCTGTAAATCACTCAGTCAGGCACATGTTTTTATGTAATCCATCTTAGCCCAGTCATTCCCTGTATTCAGAGTTACTGTACCTTGTTTTCATAAGATATCTTAGCTTAAATGACCTGAGAAAGTCTTTTCCTTTTTGCTTCTTATTGCTCATTAAGATATTATTTTCTGAACTGGGCTACTCTCTCCTCCTACTCCACAACTTAATTATTTTTATTTCGAGACACTTTTCTACCTTAAAGAAACAGTCAGCCTTCTTAAGATTTCTTCCAGAACTCATTTAAAATCAACAACATACTGTTAAAATCTTATTAGTTTATAATAAGTAAAAGCCAAAAGGAGAGGGGTTAAAAAAGCAATTACTAACATTTAAAAATACTCTTGCACAAAAGAATTTCTCCTAAGCATCCTGATAAAATTCTTAGAAGAAGGCACCTAATGACAGAGGTACCTTTAGGGCTCTTCTGAAGGGTTATATCACTAGAATGCTACACTGATAAACCAAGAAGACCACGTATGATGCTGTGAATTCTTTTGAGAAAGGGTAAGACACAGAATGAACATAGTCAAGATAATATTTCATAACTTAAATTTAATAGAGCAAACTAGAAGACACTGTCAAAGCAAGTGTGGTAATCTGCCTTGTTCACTTACTATTATTACAAGCCAGAAATCATCATCAATGCCACTGCCATATACCATTGTCCTCTATTTCAATCTACCTTGCAACAGCCTACGCTATACCAGAATTCAAGGATATAATTCTGGAAGGAACTGCCATTCCTTTATTTTGGCACTTCAGGGCTACAGAAACAGATTTAGATCACAACTAATCACTTTGACAAACTCCACAGCCATCATAAAGAGGCTCTTTTAATTCTCAAAGTTCAATGAAGCTTAATATTATACCCAGTACTTTTTTTTTTGTCTAACCCATCCCCATACAGCTTCCTGTGGGCTGAGATAAATGAATCCCTCATAGGATTTATATCTGACAGAGAGTCGATAAGAGCTAATTATAGCACTGATAAGGGACTGTCTTTCGGTCTGAGGACAAAGCAAACAGAGAGACAGCTGGAGAGAAAGAATGAGCCCTCAAACCTTGTGCCTGGCTTATTTCAACATGACAACCCCTGACAATATGGCGGTTTGCAGATCCCTTTTTTCCTATCTGATTAACCAAGTCAGTCACAAAGGTAAAAGAAATTTGAGGATTTGGAAACAGAGCAAAGCTCACAGGAAAGCCTTTTGTCAACAGGCTGAGAACACTTAGCACACTTCCACTGTCTTCCCTTCACTGCTCCCAAGAGAAATTGAGCATTTTCCAGTCATCTTCTTCATTTTCTTCTAAAGAACTTGGAAACCACCTAGTATGTAACAGGATGTTGCAAGACCAATTTTAACATTAATTAATACTCATTTTTCAAGATAATTACATTCCAACCAAGCAAAAGGACCAACTGCTATCATCCAAGTGGTGGAGCTGCTACTGAGCAGGCAAAAGCCCTAAATCTAAGAAGGACATATGGTTGGTGTGGGACTTGTGGGACTTTCCAGATGTTAATGGAATGCAAGTCTCAGCAGACTTATCCAACATAGCCCATGATGAGGAATGCTGGCAGCTGCACTTCAACAACATCTGGAGGGTCACACAGTTTCCATCTCTCTCATAGGGGAAATCTAACAGATTATCACCATCCATAAGACATTTTGTCCAAATGGCTAGATTATTAATTATTATGACAACCACAAAAGCTTTACCAAAAGATACAACAAGTATTATTACTAGTTAGTGCTGAGCTGATGGACAACTTTTGCAAAATTTCTGGAGCAAAATGTGAAGGAAGGAAAGCCATGGATTACTGTTATATCTGAACCAAGACAACTTATTTGAAATGGGTTACAGTTCCTAAGGCAGGGCATTTAAAGTGCTGTGCTACAACATGAAGTCTCCATTCCTTCAAGATGAAATTTCCATGTGCAGTGTGGAATCCAAACAAATAGTAAAAGCTGAAGTAGCTGGCTATATCTCTCCATCTAATACTAGGACAAAGAAAACCCCTGATACCCACTGTGGTATTATGAGAGGAGCTCAAGTGTAAAAAGTGAAGTCTGCAGACTGTAAACTGCTCCAAACGCCAATTTTGTGACTCCTAAAGCCTCCCAATCTGAAATTCAGTGTGATTTTTCAGGACAGTTTGTACCTGAAAACTCATTAAAATTGTGCAAAAGATGTGGTGGCTTGCCCCACGCTACCCAAATACCCCAAACCATTTTTTCAGCTAGTAATGGGAACAGGAGGTGATATATTACTTCTAGTGCACTGGGGTAGACTGAAGCATCCCACACCAGGGGCAAAAATTGGCCCCTGCTGCACACACAGATGTCCACCTCAAGGTTTATAGTATTTTACTAGGATGAGAAATATTTAGTTCCAAATTCCCACTAAGCTATTACACTTATTTGATGACCATGGTCCAGTGAATCTCTCTCTGTCCTAGACCTTTTGCACAATATTGTGTTACTGTGAAGATAAAATGGGGAGAAGAGAAGCCATGTACAGCACCTTGAGCTCACCAGAGGCAAAGCAGCATATAAATGTAAAAAATAAATATGTCTGCAGGAACAACACAAAAATTGTTCCCAAAAAATTATACTTGTAACCAACTCCTAAGCATATTGACTTAGGAGGAAACTCCACTTATTTTAATCATTTCCTTCCTATCAAGCCTCCTCAAGATCACATTTTAAGTCCGTTTATCCAGGTATTAATTTATGCTATGTTTTCATAATTGTGTGCATATTTGACACTTCTGAAAGCAAAATCCATGGCAGGGGAGCACAGGGGAAGGAATTAACACTAACATACTTGGGATACAAAGATGGCTTTGAGGATGGTATCCTGCAGATTAGACAAGAGCTCTTAAAGCCAGGTATGAATCACGTGGTCGACCTAATATTGTTGGACTCCAAGTTTCCATAGCCCTAGCCAGCATTCACTATGCTGAGGAATGCTGGAAGCTGAAGTTCAATGACACCTAGAGGGCCACATGATTCCCATCCCCCTCCCCATTTTAAAGTAGATGAAAGAAAAAAGTTCTACTTCAATAAAATCTAAGCTCTGCATTCAGAATTCGATGCAACACAGTTATGTGCTCATCTTTACTTTTTTGCACACAAATTTGAAACACGCATCTTCATTCCAGTTCTGTTTTTACAGAGTTTTGTACTGTGATGTGTGCAATATAATAAGAGGCAGTGAGCATTACTAGAGAGACATGATTAAGCAGAACCATTAAAGAAGCGAAGCCTGAGAACACAGAAGAGATACACTGCCACACTGTCCTATGTTTATAAAGATATTTTTTTCCAGCAGCTATGAGGATAGGGGGAGCATAGCATGTGTGAATTTCTTCCATCCGAAAAGCGGTCTGCTTATTTTATATCGTATGAATTTGTTTTTCTGTTTTACTCTATTTTGCTATTCGGAAATTGCCTCTGTGAAATTGTTAAATTATTACAAATATTCTGATAAAATAATTTCTACATAAAATTTTGAATGTGTTTGAATATGAACATTTAAACCAAACAGGCTAAACCAGATGACACCATTCAGAGCACTGAAATATTTTCCAATTCTGCTTTTTCCAGGAAATCAGTATCACTGAGTATTCCTCATATCTCAG
The DNA here is from genome assembly GCA_948474755.1 of Ctenosaura bakeri. NCBI lineage: Eukaryota > Metazoa > Chordata > Lepidosauria > Squamata > Iguanidae > Ctenosaura > Ctenosaura bakeri. The sequence continues at coordinate 313,405 of CAOLHI010000278.1, forward strand.
TCCTTAAAACATTCAACTTTCTGTTTTTTCAGAATTCCAATAACTCACGATGTTATATAAGAGAAACTTGAGAAATAACACATGTTATACAAATGACAAAGCCGGCTCCTATCCATGAAAGCATATGCAACAGTAATACTGTTAGGCGGTCTTACCATTAGGCAGAATAAGGCAGCCATCTTCATGCAATAGATTTTGGGTACCATGAAAGGGCAACAATGTCTTCCATTATTTAATTCATTAACATTTTTTTTTACTACCAGGGAAAAGGGGGAGAAAGAGAGATCTTGGTGGGAAACTCTTCCTCAGCTGCCCAATGAACTTGGTTGGCTTTGAGTACAAACTGCCTTCCCTTGGATAAGTGTTTTCTTGTAAATGGATAAGTATTTTTCCTTGTAAAATGTCTTAGACCGTCTGGACTTTTTTAAAGATGCCACAAGACTTTTGGCTGCATTGATCTCATCCTCAGAAATAAGCTGATTTCTAAATTTCCTAGTGTATTCCGAGTATTTATCATACTATTGAGCTTTCTGAAGAAAAATAGAATGCAGCAGTTCCTAGATCACGCACTGGTGAGTTTCAACTCATGCTCCAGAATTCATTGTCCCCAAACCATTCATTGTTATTGTTGCTGCTGCTGTTTGCCTTCAAGTCATTTGTGACTTATGGTGACCTGACCACAGGGTTTTCTCTGCAAGATATGTTCAGAGGGAGCTTGCCATTGCCTTTCTCTGAGGCTGTTTGATTTGCCCAAGGGCATCCAGTGGGCTTCCAATGGGCAAATGGGTTTTTAAACCGTAGTCTTCCAGAATCCTAGTACAACATGCAAAACTCTACACCACATAGGTTCTGAAGCCACTCATACAAGGAAAGAACTCTTTCAACAATAAAAATTGTTAAAGCAATACTGTATTCCTCATCTCACTCCAGTTTAGATAAACTTGTCCAACAGTTATTAAAACAGTTACTGCATTCTATTCTTATCTGGTGTTTACATATGTTTTTAAAAACGCTTTCTTTCTTCAAACTTGGCTTGGTTAATTTAAATCATTCTTAGCCAGGCTTGTTGATAGTAAGTTTATAATTGGCAATGTTCTTTCAGCCAGAATTATCCTTCAAAACCTATGTCTCTACTTTTTTTTGTAATTGCAAAAGTGCTGGAAAAAATTATCTGTTCTATGGTGGCTGATAGAGAGCCAAATGTATTTACAGTAAGGTTTTCATAATAATTGATTGTTTGGACGTCACACTACACTGTGAGTGAGCAAGTCACAAATCAGTAGGAAACAGTCACTGCAAGCCTCATATCCAGATGCTCCTCTGCCTTACTGCTCTCTTTCCAGCAAAGTATGAGGAGTTTGAGAGCTCCCCACCAACATCAGGTCCCCTGAATGTTAACTTGTCATCTTATCCAGATCAGGGACCATGAATTACAACAAACAAGTTACATTCAAGCTAAGTCATAGGCCATTTTCACACTACACTGTTATAGTGCTATTATAGTGCCACTTCCAACCTCCTGTGGCATTCTGGGGTTTGTAGTTTACTGAGGCCAAAGAGCTCTCTGGCTGAGAATTCTAAAAGCCCCTCCCTAAACTACAAACCCCAGGATTCCACAGGCTGTTGAAAGTAGAATAATAGCACTATAACAGTGTAATGCGGAAATGGCTATAATTTCTGAAGCAGTCTTGTCTCACTAACCAGAGTTAGGCACAAATTATGATTCCTGGGCTAGACAACAAAAGAAACCAGCTTTGGGGAAGACCAAAACTAAGTTAATAATGTCTTTTAGCCATGCACAAAGAGGGGAGGGGAGACAAAGGAGAAGTGTGCCAGTCCATACTGCATGGTGGCTTCTTGCTGCTATACACTGTTTGTTAAACCATGGTTTAGGAAGCATGCAAAAAAATATGGTTGAGTTAGTTTAAACAGCAGGAGTTTTTCTTTCAGCCAGAATTATCCTTCAAAACCTGTTGGAAAATCAGCAAACCAGGTTTACATTAATCTCACACATATCCTTTGCTTTTGTCTTCTTCATCTTATTTTATGGTGGGGCACTCTTATTTGCTTATTGATCTATTTTTTTTTAAAAAAGCCCACATTCCTGACTCAGCAGACAGGCATACAAAACAGCTCAAAGCAAGATAAAAACAAACAAACAAAAACAACCACATTCAGCCCCTTATAGAATTAAGAGACATGGGAGATAACAGATAAAACACAGTGAAGTATGAAGTGAGAAATTTAGGAAACAGAATCAAAACTTCATAAGTTTCGTTTACACCGCATGAAAAATATGCCATTGGAAGTCCACTGCATTTTCTCTTTTTAGGGGGCTGCAGTCAAATGTCAGACTCTGCTCATAGGATAGCACCAGTTCCCAATGAGTACATATAAGCTACAAATGGAAGACAAAAATGAGGATAAAAGCAGTATTATTTTTCATTCTATAGTATAAACAAACTCTTAGTAGTCATATCACTGGGATGAACCAGTGTGTTGCAGAAAGAGCCAGTGTGGTACAGCGGTTAGAATGTTGGAGTTGTTGTAAATAAAAAGGGAATCCAGAAAACAAATTAAGAAAGAGATATGTTCTTTTATATATTCTAGTTAAAAATAAGCATAACATATAAATTCTTATCATACAAAAGTTAAAAGAGAACTTGAGCAGGTTTAGCAAGTTAAAGTACAAAATAGATCAAAATACACTACCACAGTGAAGCAGGATACAATACAAACTTCAGCAACATCAAATCAAGAAGTGGAAGTAAGTGTCCACTAAAACAATGCTGCTCTTATAGAGCCTTTACACCTGCTGCCAACAATAGAAAGCAGGTGAAGTTCCTCTATAACACCAATTAACCCCATAATAACTAAAGTTGTAAGTCTTGTCAATTCCAACAGGAGTGAGACTTCTGAAGACCTCACTTTGAATCCGCACTTGGTTATGGAAACCCACTAGGTGACTGTGGGTCAATCATTCTCTTTCAGTCTCAGCAGAAGCCAATTCTAAACCCTCTCTGATCAAATCTCGCCCCTCAAAAAACTTGTGATAAATTCACCTTGAGGTTGCTGTAGGTCAGAAATGACTTGAAGGCACACAACAACAAATTAGGATATGTCATGTATCTGGTGAAGTGGACTCTTGTCCATAAATAATTAGTCCACAATAAATTTGTTAGGCTAAGCTATGACAACAGTCTTACACTAACACAGCAGCTGCAAGAGAATGCAGGCAAAGCTGCCTCTGTCATTAATGGGAGAAGAACACTGCTTGCTTGAAGCAGGCTACCTCTCCAATGCCTAGCTTCTGAGTGGACTTTCTAGGTTGGTCTTCAGAAAGCTGCCTTTGAAAATCACCTGTGCCTCAAAGTAGATAATTTTCCAAGGCAGCCTTCTCAGAACAACCTAGTCCCAAGGACCCATCCAGAAGGCAGGCATTGGAGAAACAGTTTGGTCCAAACCAACAGCTTTATTTTCCCAGCAATGGAGATTGCTTCGCCTCCTTCACTCAGTGGCCACTGCCTTCTTTTCTCCTGCTGCCTCTGCTGATGTAGTTATGCTGGCAAAGGGCAGAAACAAGATTTCAGCCTTAGTTTTTAAGGTGCCACAAGATTTTATTTATTTTTGTTTATTACAAGACTGTTTTTGCTACAAGAAGACTGGCCACATCTACCAATCTGGAGGAAAAGAGAAAGAAACCTCATAAAGAGGTCAAATGAAACTAGAACTTACAGCTACAGTAAGATGACTCCCTTTATGATTTGCTTCCAAATGCTTGGACTGGTAAAAAAAAAAAACTTGTTGGCATGAAGTGTTGAGAGAACGACCCTGAGAGACTGGCCATTAAAGAAGTGTTTGGCATGAGGTAAATAGCTACCTTTGTTACTCTGAAAACCTGTTGAAAACTAAGAGTGTTATTCAACTTCAGGCAAAAACCGAAGTTTACATTTTGCTACTCTTACTAGATAGAAGGAAAGAAAAAGGCAAACAGAAATGAACAAGTGTTTTTGAGCTTGGATCTCCTTCTGAACTTCCTCCAAAATCCAAGTTCCTTAGACCACTGACCACTGTTTCTTTGGCAGAAAAATAAATGCAGTGATCATTCATTACTGGGGCAACAGGATGAAGGAGGACAGAGTACAGGACAAGATCAAAGATTCCACATGCTGCATCCAATCCATTGGCGAGCAGGTCCCCCCCCCGGCATGGTGTGAACAATATAGATATAACATGCAGATTGTATCATTAACCCACATCTGACATTGGAAGGGGAGTAGAAGAGGGCATCTCAACCTCTAATGTGAGATCAGAAGATAAGGAAGGAGCTGTCTTAGCCAGAATTTCAAGAATATCCCCTGCCTTTCTACAGCATTCATGACTAGTGGAGGAGTTTTGTTAATGTTAATCTTTTCTCTATTGAAAGGAAAAAATCAGTTTGGCTCTGCCTGCTGCAGAAGTCTTTCAGTTCCTGGAATCTGCTGGTTCTTTCACCCCACTACTCTTAACTGTCATGTGTTCCTCTTAGTGGGGAGCCAGCTCCATTATTTTGAGATCCACTGCCTTAGTTACATAATCAATAGCCACGGAAGAATTAATTGTCCAGGGTCATTGATCCTGTCAAGTTTAAATCTTACTCTTTCAAATACAGAAGCAGGTAAACATACCTTTTTAGCTTTGAGAGATATGAAAAAGATTAAGCCCACGATAATTTAAGAGAAAGTATAGATCTATGCTTTCAGGAATCTGTAGAATACTAAGAAATCAATTTAATTCCCGTAAGTGGCTCTCATTCCTTAATGTGACTCTAAAAACCACTTTCAGCTAGCAGGATATTCCATGACCACAATGCCCTGTTCACAATAAATTATTTAGAATTTTTAACACATGTATAACAATTTCAAGTATTTCTACTGTATTGATACACTGATAGTGCCAAAATGCCCTTAAAATGAAGAGCCAATATAGTAAAATCTAAGAATCTGGTCTATTCTTCACAGCTATCACAAGCACTATCCTTCACAGTGGTCCATTTGCAATCTTTATCCCTTTGGAGCCATACTTCTCCAGCTGATTACTGATAATCATGTTGTAAATAAAAAGGGAATTCAGAAGACAAATAAAGAAAGAGAAATAGTCTTTTGTATATTCTAGTTAAAAATAAGCATAGCATATAAATTCTTAATGTACAAAAGGTTAAAAGAGAACTTGAGCAGGTTTGGCAAGTTAAAATACAAAATAGATCAAAATACAATACCACAGTGAAGCAGGATACAATAGTACTACCGCAACAGCAAATCAAGAAATGGAAGTAAGTGTCCACTAAAACAATGCTGCTCTTATAGAGCCTTTACACCTGCTGCCAATAATAGAAAGCAGGTGAAGGTCCTCTATAACACCAATTAACCCTATAATAACCAGAGTTGTAAATCCTTGTCAATTCCAACAAATCAGTGATAGCGAATGGCTTCCATATTAATAGGGCAGTGAATCCACCCTGGAACCTTAAAGATGCCATCCAAGGTGCTGAACCCTAGCTTCCAAAGAACTTCAGTGTTTGGATAGATTCTTTGATATTTGTGCTGAAATTCAGAGAATATTCACCACCTCACTGGCATGGAAGTCACCAACTGCAAATGTTCATAATATCACATTAAACTCTTGGTAAAAGTTCCAGAGGGCCTAAATGCCCTAAATGAATCAGAACCTGTCTGATCGTGGAAGCTAATCAAGGTTAGCCCTGGTTAGTACTTGGATATGAGACTGCCAATGAATTCCATGTGGCGTAGACTATATTTCAGAGGAAGAAACTGGCAAAATCATCGCTGAGTATTCCTAGCCTAAGAAAACCATATGAAATTCATGGGGCTGCCGTAAGTCGACAGGTGACCTGAAGGCACATACACACACAGAAGATCCATCCACAAGATTCATCCACAAGATGAAAAGTTAGGAAAGAGTGTGTGTTTTAAAGCTGATCTGGAGTTCAAGAGCTATTATCTTCTTCCCAGTCTCAAACAATTGCACAAGATCTACGGCAGGACAAATATGTAAGCTTAATGTAAGAGAAAAACTGTGATGAGGTAGGTGTTAAGAAGGGATCCATGGCACTGATAATTGCCCAGGAAGTTTGCCTATTTATTAATTTTATTAAAATAGTTATATCCTACCCCATAGCACGGGATCTCAGGGTGGTGGAAAACAAAACCAATTTAACCAATTTAAAATAATTTAAAACAGGAAAAAAAATTAATTACACTAAAAGCATAGGCCAAAGAGCTTTCTGGTTGAGAATTCTAAATGCCCCTCCCTAAACTGCAAACTCCAGGATTCCATAGGATGTTGAAAGTGGAATAATAGCACTATAACAACATAGTGCAGAAAAGCCCTAAGTCCTTCTCCAATGTACAAATATCAGGATTCCATAGGACGGAGCCATGACAGTTCAATCGCTATGAAACTTCTGTAACTCTATGGTATAAATGCATTCTGTAACTATGACATGAGCCACTGATGCCCATCAAACATGGAAAATCTAATGGCTTGCTCACCAAAGAACAGCTGCTTTTGGGAAAGGAAGTAAAGGAGGTGTGAACTGCTACAACTTAGTGAGTGTACCTGTGTATTCTGTGGAGAATGCTGTTAGTGTAAGACAAACAGTCCAGGGGTCACAAAGTCTATCAAATTTGTCCAAACCTATGGACAACAAATGGATGGAAGGATGAGCAGATGAGTAATCAAAAGGACCAGCGCTAAGGTACCTGAGCTGGGAGGGATGTCTTTTATGAGCTCTGTGTGATGGCTGTTCCCAGAAATCACCTTCTGCATCAGGCCATATTTTCTGCAGAGGCCAATTCTCAAGCAGCCACACCTGGAGCTACTCTGTGCTGAGCCACACCCCAGACATGAATACCTGTAGTTTTAGCTGTGTCTGCCACTCCATCTGAGGGAGGCACAACACAACCTCTCTCTCCACTGGAGGAGAGTATGACTGCTATGGATCACTGGTGAATTTCAGCTTGAAATACACAAGCAAAATATTTGTTGTAAGGTTTATTACACCCAATAGTAATCATACTAGAGCCATAAAATCTTAAGATTCATTCTGAATCAGAGCAAATGTTTCTCTAGTCCAGCATTCTATTCCCACTGCCGCAAATGAGATGCCTATGAGAAGCCAAAGAAACACAACAGGAAATTCATATTTATGTTCCCTGGCAGCTGATGTTCAGAGAGATGCTACCTCTCTCACTGGAGCTAGTATACAGCCATTAGCTATCTTGACCAGATGCCAGTGATAAACACATCCTCTTGCCCTGTGGACAATAAGGCTATTAGGAAGAATCACTGTTCCCCTTATCTACCAAGGATAGATGCATAGGCTATAGGCATAGATTATTGTTATTTGAGGATTATATGCACCATATCAAAGAAAAGCAGAAATAAGTTACAAAGTCATTTAGAGGCCTGGGTGAGCCATCCCGATTGCATCATGAGTACTAGCAAACTGGCACCAATGTTCACACAACTGTTTGCTTTTTCCAGAGTCTGATTCTGCAGAAAGAAAGGTGCATTTGTACCAAACTGGGTAAGGTCACTTCAACTTTATCCCACTGATCTTTGGCCATTTCCACACTACACCGTTATAGTACTATTATTCCACTTTCAACATCCTATGGAATCCTAGGGTTTGCAGTTTGGGGGGCAGGCATTTAGAATTCTCAGCCAGAGAGCTCTTTGGCAAACCCCAGAATTCTACCGGATGTTGAAAGTGGAATAATAGCACTATAACAGTGTAGTGCGGAAATGGCCTTTGTTGCTATCTACCATCATCAATGTACCGATTTGTTGACTCTGACATGGCAAACACATGTCGTAAAACTAGCTGTAATTACTGAGTAATATTTTGCTTAACTAAGGATTTCTGCTTGCCAACTTTCTTTACTGCAGCACTAGGTGGCAATATTTAACATTGCAGGTACTCATTAGTTAAGCTAATATTAAAAACTTTAATCCCCGGCATTTTTTTTTGCCAGACTTCTTTGCTGAATAGTAGACATACAATGAATTCAACCCTAGCAAATCTAATAGTATCAAAGTGTTATTTTTTATATTGATGGCTTGAAATTTTCTCTCCTGATGTTTAATTTCACAAAGATATTTTGCACAAAGAAGGAGAAAGAGCAAACAGTTCTAAAAAAAAACCCCATCAAATTTTAACAAATGAATTCTAAACTAACTGAAGTATTTATATTTATCTCCAAATGTCAGATAATATCTCCATGCCACTGATTTTATTATACCTAGAAAGAAGGAAAACTACTGGGTAACCTTGGGCAAGTGGGCCTCTCTTAGCCTCAGAAAAAGGCAAGGGCAAAGCTCCTCTGAAGAAATTCTATCAAGAAAATCCTATGATAGGTTCACTTTAAGTTTGCCATATGTCAGAAATCGTTTGGACACACAACAGCATCAAAGTAACCATGTGGGTGAATGTGCCCTCAATTTCATGCAATACTGATTGCCATTTAAAAAAAAAACTTTATTGTTGCAATAGCCACTTTTTCTAAAGATTTTTTTAAAAATACTATTTCATGCACATACAGGAAAGGAAATGCTATTTGCAAGCTGCGTATCTCTGGTGATGTACCATTAATTCCTCCCACCTCAAAGGTAACTGTTTATTTCATATTTAATATCAGGGGATAGAGATCAGGGCAATGACTAGCCCCATTAAATTTCAGACTAAAACCCACCGTGGCTTTACCATCACACTGATATTGTACCCACCAATTTTCACTGGCCTACTGCACAGCATGGAATCATGGACCTTAAAACAGGCTGCTATGAAAACAAAAATACAAGCATTGAAAATGGGATTTACCTCAGAATGTTCAAAATTTTCTAGATCAACGGGGTGACCAACAAGGAAGCATAAGTAGAATTTATGCTACCAAATAGAATTGAGCAGAATATATAAAGAGGATGAAATCAGAAAACACAGGCAACCAGAAAGAAATCAGTCATAAGAAATTAACAAAATATGCATTGTACATCTGACCATTCCAGGCAAAATAAATGAAAAAGTAAAAAAATAAAAAGAACTTTGAAAATAGTTTGGATACAATACAATATCTGTATAGCAAAGGCCATATCAAATAAAAGTTTAGTCCAACACCCCAGTATGACAGGAATGAAAAGTAGATGCCCAATTTCTTTTTTTTCTTATTATTAATATTTTAAAATAAAAGATTGACAAAATACCAAAAGATTCCAGTTTCAAGGTATCTTGGAAGACAAAGTAAAAGCTAATAAAGATAATATGTTCAACTAAATGGAACAGTCATTTTAACTGAACAGAAGGGAGCTTTTCTAGTTAGCATTCAGTTTATGGAAGCATTTACTTTACTATTCTGGATACATTCTATCATTTATTTGAATTGTTAGCTCCAAAATTCATTGCAGGGATGAAATGTTTACATCAGTATTCTCTAGCCTAGTGCCAGTGGACACACTGGAGGGGATGATGGGTATGGTAACATATTCCTACAGAATCCAAAACTTCTATTTTAGCTGCTCCGTTTTAAACAGACCTCAGTCCTTCAAGAAATCACGCCATGAGAACTCCATCATCATGATAGTTTATTTTTTTTTAAAAAAAAAAACAGGCATCTATTTATTGATTTAATTTATAGACAGAGCCTGGGGGTTGTGGTTAGTCTGAACAGCAGGCTAGACTTAGCAACAGGTTGCCAAGGGACCCAAGGGGTAAGAGAAGAACTCAGCCTATTGGTGCATGGGAGTGGCTGAGCTTTCTGCGGAGGAGCTCTACATAAGGTGATGACTTGCATTTTTTGGAGAGGTTCCTTCAGGGAGAGAAGGAGGGAGGGTTTGGATGGATATTAATAAGAAGATGAAGAAGACAAAGAGGAAGAAGTTGTCCTCATGCACTCCTATGCTTCCAGGTATCTTTTCTGTCGCAGAACTAAGCAAATTAGTTTTAGCACTACTTAGAGCAAGGGAAAATTGCAGAGAAAAATTGCAGAATCATTGGAAAAATGTCAAAAATAACAGAATAACCTCCTTACTGATAGTGAAAATAGAAGTAACCAAGCTCTTCAACATTCATTTACCCTTTTGGGTAAAAGATACAGCTACGTTCCTTCAGGGCAAAAATGTTCAAATCCTGGAAGAAAATTTTAAGAATAAAGTTGTAAGTAACACAAAGCCCTTAAAAAAGGAACTGGCAAACTGAACAAGACAAAAAGGGAACATTAAAGGAAAAAACACCCAGAATTCAGCAGTAGTCCCAGAAGTATAAATATATAGCACAGCTTAGATCTGTGGCTTTTTGATATCATATAATAAGTTGAGTATACAAAGAAGCAAACTTTTGAGCTCCTCTCATCTCCAAGCAGTAAGTAGCAGCGAGGTCTCAGCAACTTGCTTCTATATATTTATATTAAATTCACCATCAGGTTCAGGATGTGACTATTTTCATATCTATTTCACTCAAAAGTCTTAAAAGCATTGTATTAAATGTATTAGAACAGAAACACTTATACAGGATGTGTGTTGTACATTCAACAAGATTAGTAATCATTTGCCTATTTCCCTTTGTACTTTGGCAGCGCTGTAACCTTGGCTAGAGGAAAAGAGAAAGCAAGATTCTCCATGAGAACAGCACTGCATTTAGTATCTGCAGAGCTAAGCTCATCATATGCCAACCCTGTGTTCTTCTCATACCAAAAATTCTAGGCAAGAAAAATACCAAAGCTGTGGATGGCAGTGAGACAGATTCCCAGGCTCCCAGAAACAAAAGTAGTTATTATCTTACTCCTCTACAGCTAAAGTCATTTACAGGCCTCCAGGCCTGGCTACCCGTCTTCCCCCACCACAATTACCAAAGCTATTCCCAAATATTTCCTTTTTTAAAAAAATCCATTTTTGACTTTGGTACTAAAACTTTAGAAACAATCCTTCTGAATTTCAGAAGATGATTTTCAAGTTGATTTTACAGCCCACTGCCTAATAAACTGGGTTTTGGCATTCTTCCCTCCTCCTCCTCTCCCACCACAGAAAAAGTTATTTTTAATTCAGCAATGAGCAACTCCCAAATTTCTGCCCTCCAGCAACAACGTCAGCTTTTCAGCAAGGTTAAAAGTCTATATTAAGCAAAAATGTCAAGGTGATTCTGGAGGCCTGCCCATACACACCCAGTTCCCAGAATACCCAAAAGAATTTAACTATACGCTAAAACAGAATCAAGTGTATGGAAAGAGATCAAGAGACTTCTGACATGCCTTAGTCTGAACTGGATAGGCAGTGGTAAAAACAGAAACAGAACAAAATCTTAATGCAACTTGTTTCTGAGTACATATCCCTAGAACTGTACTGAAAGTCTCTTAAAACTATAAAGGCAGGACTTGCAAGGTCTTCCAACACCCTTCCGCTAGCAGGCAAAACTTTACCCTCATTACAAGAAGACCTGATGGGACAGATGGGTGTCTACAACATACCTCCTGGAAATATGTTAACCTGCGTGGCTCCTTATAACCAAGTTCTCTAACCCAAAAAGTAGTAAATAAATACATCTTCAACAGTTTTTGACCTGACATATTTCCCTTTGGTGAGCTATTCAAGGACTGCCTGACATTTTAACTTAGGAGGAGACAAGCTACAAAAGTCTTTGGTGATGATGACACACCTCGTCATCTCCACAACCCTGTCTGTACCTTGTGCTATTTTCTTCTGCATAATCTCTCCTGATCAAGGATAATGTAGTGACAGAAAGATAAGGATGCTACCAAGCTGATGATGTAACACCATCACAAGTAATCAAAGCTGCTTTTTCCTTCTTTTTTGGAGGAAATGTGGACATGGATTTAGCACTCTCTGTTAAGTAGAGTGAAATTAACTCTCTCAGACAGCAGATGCCTCCCCCAACCATTTCTTCGAAGACTCCTGGGCATTTCCTTCTCTTGAAGGACAGAGCTGTGTGTGTCACACAGCCTGTCCTGTACCCCTGGCCTACCACTCTCTACCATGGTGGAGGACCCTAAAATTCAACTGCCAGTCCAGTTACCTTCTGTATACAACATGACGTGAATTGTTCTTTGCCTCTCAGGCTAAAAATATCTTGCTGGCAAAATATGTTGTGCTGCATCACAAAGGCAACTAGCTATGTTCTCTAACCTCCTTCATTGTACTGATTTAGCTCTAGCTCAGTTTCTAACAACACACATAAAAGAATATCACTTGGTTGCCTTGCATTCTGTCTTGCACATAATTGATCCCCTGTCAAAAGAAACTGCATAATAGCTACTGATCTAGAACAATCTATTGAGTGTGGGATATATATTGCAATAGAATAGAGCAAAGCTAGTAGGTCAAAGCCTTTCTCCTTCTAACACATGGGTGGGGAAACTTACGGCCTCCAAGTGCTGTTGGTCTGAAAGTCACATCAGCCCCAGATAATACAGCCAATGATAACAGATGATAGGAGCTGCAGTCCTGCAACATCCACAAAGCTGCACAAAAACTCATCTTTTCTGAAACTGATCTGCTTCTCAGCCTGACGCTCTGTCAATATCCACTTTGTTCACCAATAAAGTGCATAATGAGGTTCTATCAAAGAAGAGGCACCTCCTCTCTAGGGAGAACAAAGAGTGCCTTTTCTAAAAGTCAGGCTTGCTTCCCACATTTTGGTAAGCACTTATATCAAAAGCTTCTTCAGAATTAAGCACAACATAGTCTACCCTCACCAATTGCCAGCTAAAAGATACACACTACTAAGAATTCACTTTAAGAAGATTTCTCCAAATTTCACTACAAACACTGAATTTTACACATTTTGAGTTAAAGCTCATATAAAACAATACCTTTGAATATAAATAAACAGCAAACTAGAAGCCTTTAAATTTACCAACATTACCAAACTCTGGACCCAGGGTCCAAACTCCTACTCAACCGTGGAAACTCTCTGTGTGACCTTGGGCAGGTCACACTCTCTTAGTACATTTCCATACTACAATGTTATAGTGCTATTATTCCACTTTTGACATCCTGTGGAATTCTGGGGTTTGTAGTCTACTGAGGCCAAAGAGCTCTCTGACTGAGAATTCTAAAGGCCCCTCCCTAAACTGCAAATCCCAGGATTCCATAGGATGCTGAAAGTGGAATGACAGCACTATTAACAGTGTAGGGTGCAGATGGCCTCAGCTTCAGAAGAAGGCAAAACCAAGTCACCTCTGAACAACTCTTGCTGAGAAAACTCTGTGATAGGTTTGCCTCAGGGTCACCATAAGTCAGAAATGACTTGAAAGCATGCACCAAGAATAAATTCACTAACTACCAATTGCTTGCAAGAGAAAATTCAGTGCTGACTCAGGTGTTCTCTATTAGTTCCCATTAGCTGGACAAAGAACGGTGGACATACACTTTAGTTCAAATGCTGCCTTATCTACTATCAAGCTGGGTAGACAGCCTTGGAAAACAAACCAAGATGTCTCTCACATAGAAGTTACTTTATAACACGTTATAGCAGTCTTGTCATGCAACAGTTGCAAACCAGAGAGGCCCTGCAGTTCCCTCCATCTCCTATCCCAGAATATTTATCTATTTTTTATTGTTGTTGTGTTGTTGTTTCTACTGCTGTGGCACAGACAAAACTGTTATATTCACATGGTCAGCTCTGTAGACAAACAACTCAACACATTGTACCAGTCATTGTGGAGTGATTTAAAGTAGCCATCTCTATAACAACCTCACCATATCTTGTATGCTATACTACTATGGCGAGCATTAAAAACTAGCTGTAGGTTTCGCATTTTTTAACAATAATCCACATGCAAGACACTCTACAAAAAGGACCACTGTAGTCCAAGAAACCCTTTCGCTAGGGAGTGGGAATATCATTTTGGCTATATGAGTCAGCAATGCAGTAGAATTTCCTCCGTGCAGAACACCATTGGCAGGCTCCTGCCAAGGTCTGAGCCTCAGCCAGGGAGCCACTGCCAACCACGTGAGCTGCCTGACTCTTGGGAGCAAACAGGTGAAGGAGAGAATGGGGTGGCAACAACGAAGCAGCTACAGCTGTCTCCTCCCTCCTCTAATTTGCCAACGGAGTGAGAGGACTGCTGGCAGAGTCATTCCTACCCACAGTCTTCTGTAAAAACTCTAGAGCAGACACAGATGCCAGTCTTTCCCCTACTACAAAGTCTAAGTTATTCTCTCTCTCAATCTGCCTTCTCTCTCTGCCATTTGAGAGACAATCCTACCAGCCTTGCAAGGATTACTAAAATAAGGTTTGTAAAGCTCTTTGAGCGCTTGAAAAAGGGCTGTTACATAAATGCTAAGTGTAATTATCATCAACTGGAAAGTGTCAAGACAGACATTTATCTGATCACAGTAACCACAAAGAGATGTGTGGCACAGCCTCCCTGTTCACTGGGATCTAGTATGGCTTCAAACAATTCTACCAGGAGCTAAGGTCCTCTTCAACAAGCAGCACTTCCCCCTGCTCCAAAAAAGTCTATGGATTTCTAGAATTCTTTTCCATTTATCACACTCAGGCACTTCAATTATCTTGTCAGTAGTAGGAATTATATGGTCCTTCATGTGCTACAAGACTGCAACTCACAGCATCACTCACATCTGACTAGGTCTGATGGGAACTGCAATCCAGCAGCATCTGGATTTCTTGTTTTAGCATGTATCCACATTGTACAATTATGGCAGTTTAATCCCACTTTAACTGCCAGGACTCCATTCTATGGAATCATGGAATTTACAATCTGGGAAGGGATATAAGATTCTTTGCTAGAATCCTAAATCTTGCAACAGAACCCTAGCATACTTCCTTGTACTACACTTGGGAATTCTAAGTACCTCAACTAAGGCCATTTCCACACTAGACTGTTATAGCGCTATTATTCCACTTGCAACATCCTATGGAATCCTGGGGTTTGCAGTTTCGGAATCCTGGGGTTTGCAGTTTAGTTTGAACTGAAACCATCACAGTCTTAAAGAAAATTCTCATGTTTTACAAACACTATACCAATCGGTACTGAGAACTGTCATTATGTTGTTTCAAATACCATCCTAATTTTTAGCCATATTGGGGGGAGTTAAAATGATTGAAAAAAGTGCATCAAAGTAGGTAACTGCAAACCCCAGGATTTGATAGGATGTTGCAAGTAGAATAATAGCGCTATAACAGTCTAGTGCAGAAATGGCCTAAAATACAAATCCTACAATAGGACTGAGCCATGCTTATTAAAGTGGTATTGAACTGCTATAAATAGTACAGTATGGATAAACCCTAAGGCAGTCATTTAAACTTTTTAAATGTCAGATTATTTCTTTGGTACTGTTGTACATCTGTAAGTTTCCTGCAACAACCTGATTGTGAATGAGACTGTTCTATTCAAGCCAACGTTTTATTACAGGGCTATATTTTATAAAGATTTACAACTATTCTCCATTTTGAGAATTACCATTAACTGAAAAGCAGGTGATACATTTCTAGATTTCAGAAACAGTAACAATGTCACTATGGCTTAAAAATTTTATAGGCAGATAACCTACTTCTGCAGTCTCAGCCTGGTGCCCCACAGATGGGTTGGGCTATTAGAATATGCTCGCTGGAAATTGTGAAAATTGTACTTCAACCAATCTGGAAGGCATTATCTTCAGATCGGGAAGGCTGATCTGTTGCATTTGAAGCAATAGTAAAACTGCAGAATAAAAATGAGTTGAACAAATAAGGGTGTACAAAACAAATAAAAACTAAACAAATGATCCCTCAAATTCATTTTTACTGTACATACAAATGGCAATTTAAACAATTTTAACTGATTTGCATTGGAATCATTTTCTGCAATGTAAGAATAAAAATAGATTCAAGTTCCATTCAGGTCTGAGAGAAACAGCAACTGACAGATTAGAAATTGTTGTTTTAGTTTATATCCTACTTTTCTTTGCAAAAGAAATGTGAAACAGCTTACAAGATAACTAGCTGGTACTAAAAAGATTACAATACAATAAGAAAATACAATGGCCGGGAACACAGGCTTCACATGCAAACAGTTAAATCTCTACTAAGGGTTTGAGAACACTCCTACTCAAGATTGGAGAGCTACTTCCAGTTGGCATACACTTGAGATCATGTTGGCCTCCAGATGTGGTCTCTGCTGAGACATATAATTCTCACCCCTGGCATGGACGATAACAAGCAAGATGTAACAGTGCCTGACTTCATGTGCAGCAGTTTCCTATATTCCCAGAGTTCAGGTATATCTAACTATAAAAGATTTTAGTTTGAACTGAAACCATCACAGTCTTAAAGAAAATTCTCATGTTTTACAAACACTATACCAATCTGTACTGAGAATTGTCATTATGTTGTTTCAAATACCATCCTAATTTTTAGCCATATTGCGGGGAGTTAAAATGATTGAAAAAAGTGCATCAAAGTGGGTAACGTTACTAGAGATCTATATTAACCAGCAACAAACGAGCCAAGATACTCTTTCTGCAAATGATTAAGGGGTGGAAAAAAAGCCTCTAAAAAACAACACTCTTGCTTTTGCCATTATCTCATAAGGTAAAAAGAAATACTGATTTCATCCTACTGGTATTTTTTTTTATAAACCAGAGATGTGTCAATATTCTATATACTTTAAGCATAGCATAAATACACACCAGCATAGCAAAACTGGATTACTCAGTTTTGCAACTGAATGTGCAGTGGAGGCCACAGCCTTGAGCCCACCTGTTATGCAACAGTTTATTAGCTCCCTATCCACCCAGTCAAATGTGAAACAGAGGGCTGTGTGTCCTTACAGGCTGATCGGTTGCACTAAGGAGCACATATATACAACCCCTAAGAAAGCACAACTGCTTGTGGAAGTCTAGCATAGTACCCAAGCAGGATTCTGGCCTGTATGATCATGCTATTGCCCAGTCTGTATGTCTGTTTATATTTACATTCAAATAAGAACATGTCATATTCTGCCTTGTGTCCAAAGTGGATGGCTACAATCAAGCCATCTTAATGTGAAGACATGTGTCCAGCAGCCTCCCAAGACTCTAGAGAACTAGAATGCTGCATCTCTCCAGGATAAAAACAAGCTATTTGTGTGGGAATAAAACATTCCATATTACTTCAATGAAAAAAAATGTTTGGTATTTGTACTATATGGTGATATAAATCAGTCCTACAGATGTTTGCTGCACTGCAGCTCTCCAGATGTTTGCTGAAATTTACATCACCCATCACCAGTGGCTATGCTGACTAGGACTGATGGAAACTACAGTTCAAGAATGTCTAGATCCCTACGGAATTGGAGCACACATGCCAAAACCTTTTAATCTGAACTTTCCTCCAGTAGAATTGTAAGAAACATTTAATTTCCAAGATTAATTTCTGTTGTTGGTTTTTTTTAAGGTGGTACAAGATGCATAAACAATATTGGGCTTTAGAGCCTAAGGAGCTGTTTATATTCCTTAAAACAAAACCAAAAAAACAAGTTGCTGATTAATCAGGAAAAAAAATTGTTTTTGCATTGAGTGATGGAGTTACACATGGAGTCCAATACAGCATGTCCTGTTTTATCTTTCCTGTTGGTTTAGGCCACTCTTCCCTCAGTGAGGTCAAGCCAATCCACCTCAAACTGGTAACTTTAAAAAAAAATGCCTTAAAATATGCTGGATCACAATTACTATCATCTCCAGAAAGCAACACAGATATAGTCCAACACAGCTGGAGGGCATTAGGTTGGGTAAAGCTGGGTTAGGCTAAAAACTCAAGGATAAGGTTCATGGGGTTCGTGGCAGAGAAGAATTGGAGCCTGTCTTTCCAGTTGAGATCCAGTGCTCTATCTACTATACCATAACAACAAATCCCTGCACCAAGTCAAAGAGGAATTGTGGAAAGAGAGAAAAATAACTATTTACTTAGAAGCACATTTTAGGGCTATGTTTAGTTAACTCTAGAATAACATGAGCAGGAAGTGAGTATCCAAACTAGTACACTACTGAAACCATCTTTCACTTATTTGCATACAAATGTCACAGTCAGAATACAGTTACACTAATTTACAGTTTTCATTTTTGTTCCATCTGGGCAGCATTCATGGAGTGGATGGTAACAAGAAGCAAACTAAGTCTTGATTGTTTCCAGATGGAATTCAGCATGCTGGATTTCACTTTTAAATTGCCAGGAATGACCAATGGCAGTATGATCTGATATGGGAGATGGACAGTTATTTCCTTCCAGTGTGCCAAGCTGCTAGGGACAGGTACCATATTTGGCTACAATTGTTTCTTTCTTTCCTGGGAACTCATCAGGAGCTAGCAACTGGTGGCTCATGGACCAGCATTTTGAGTAGCACTGATCTATGGCACGCACGGGCAGCTATGAATGTACAGATGTTTTTGGTTTATATATGCCAAAGGCATCAGATCTCATTTGATTTTGGAAGTTAAGCAGAGTCAGCCCTGGTTAGCACTTAGATCAGAGACTGCTGAAGAATATCAGGTGCGTAGGCTACATTTCAGAGCAAGGAACTGGCAGAACCACCTCTAAGTATTCCTTGCCTAAGAAAACCCTATGGAATTCATGGGGTCATCATAAGCCAACAGGTGACTTAAAAGGGTGCACACACACACACACACACACACAACTCCTATAATCCCTCCCAACTAGTTAAGCTGGCTAAGGTTGCTGGGAGTTGTGAGCCAAAAATATCTGGAATGCCATGGTTGCCCACTCCTGGTCAATGGTTAGGATTCCTAAGGAATCATTCTATCCCATATTTATCTCTCTCCTCCAGACATCTGAGGACTATGAGAGCTTTGGGGAAGAATCAGTTAGCAGTTTTCAGGGCATTGTTAAACCTTCTGGTCAGCTTAAATGAAGATAAATCATTAACAGCAGCATCCAGCAAGGTGAAAACTGGTACTTCTTCTCTTCATTAAGTTTGGATGAAACCATATTGCAGTTGCAAATCCATCCAGAAATGTTTTTGGAACTTCTGTTTCTTCTCTAATCCTCTAATTTTTGCACCACCATAATTTTTGCAAATCCATCCAGAAACATTTTTGGAACTTCTGTTTATTACCTAATCTTCTAATTTTTGCACCACCATGATTGATGAAGAGTTCTGAGATCCTGAAAGCATATTTTGCCTTGGAACTGCTTTTGTAACATTTTAGCACCTCTAACATTTCAATATTAATAGAGGCTACTACCAATCTCTGTTTTTGATTTCAACCCAAATGAACCTATGTGGACTGGGGATTCCATCTTGCTTCCACAGTCAGTCCTCTTATGCAGTCCTGTTACTCACAGATCCAAGGATGAGGGCAATGAGTCTCCATTATGGACCAGTTTCTCCTAGAGAGATATGGCTGGTCTAATGACTCTCTGTTTTTAAGCAGGCAGGAGACAGCATGGTTCCAATGTACTTTCTATAGCTGATCCTTTTAGCTTCCTATTACTCTTTGTTTATATTTGAAACTTTTTATTGTTATTACGCTAATTTGTTTTGCTTGTTGTTGGAAATTGCCTTGTGTCTCCTCTGCAGAAAAAAACGTGGGCCACAAAATTTATTATTCAAACCTCATGTTGACTTAAAAAACAAAAACTTCTTCTACGCTTCTTACAACAGAGTAAATTATTAACGAGAGGTAAAGTTTCAAGATCACTATTACCATGAATTTATAGTTATTTGTAGATGCATCCTAAGGACTGTTACATAAACTGGCACATTTTAAGCAATATAGATCCACTTGCTTTAGCACTTAAGGAAAAGGTCTTGCTTAACACGGCTAGAATCATAGGGCAGAACTGGGCTAAGAAAATGGAGGCTCCAGAGCTGAGTCTGGGTCCTTAACAACAGAATTTTTTCCATGCCAATGGGACTTACTGCCCAATAAGCAGCACTGTTCAATCTAGCAAAAGATAGGACCTCTCATGTGCATGTCTCTCCCCGTAACCACCACCCAAACACTGATGCTTTGCTTCCTACACCTATCATCACCAAATCTGTCTCTTGCTGATTTCATATAGATAATCATTTTCCTGCTACTGATAAATGAGCAATCTATATCAAGATCGCTACAGGAGGATACCCAGAAAAGGTTCTAATTGTAAAGATCTCTAGAGGAAGAAATTGAGAGCATTCTCCATTTCCTCAGTTATACTTATAACAGATAATTTTTCCCATGTTGAGGGAGGAAACAGAGAGAGTATCCAAAGAGGAAACGGGCTATATGCATGTGGACGTGGTCCCTAAGCCAGTATCACATTCCTTTTCTTTGGAACACCCTCAAAATAAAGAACTCTAACTTGAGATAATTTCCCACCCACCTGGAGGCAATAGTTGCCTGGACATCTCCTATGACTTGCAGAAAAAAACAAAACAAAACAGATAGTAGGTCACTTTGCATATTTTCCCAAAATCTTTCATTCAGAACCAGTGCAAGACTTCTTTCTGCAGTAAGTTACCAAGGTATCACCCTTCCCACCTCACAGACCAGAGTGGTTGCACCAGCAGCTGAATCTTACTTTATAATGAGGCAGAATCTTCCCAAACCATAAGGATAGCAAGCTACCACAGGGAGTGCAAAGCATGCTTCCTGACCCACATCTCTGTCTTTCAAGTGAGGAGAATGGCTGTCACTAACACAGTGCCCAGCATTTGCTGCCTGAGAAAACCACTCCATTTTGCCTAATAGTGGGGCTGGCCTTGCCTTCAGGCAGTTTTCTAAGAAAACAAATTGCTAATCTGAGGGATGCTGCAGATCAACTGCTAAATAAACCAACATCTCTTGAAGGAATACTAACAACAAAGACCATTTTCACAAAATAAATGACTGTCTCTCACACTCATTCTAATTTCCTTCATTTTAAATTTGGCTGTAATACCTAAATTGGCTAAAAGTGCATTTAGTTCTCTTCCACATTCTTTCCTACATTAAAAATATTTACATAGCACAAAAGAAATTTCCAGGTGCTTTTGATGTCTCATGTGAGGTTGAGGGCAGGGAGAGAATGTTGTTCTCATAACTTAGAAGATGAAACAGAGAAAAATTGTTCTTGGTCAAAAGAACTATTGACTTATTTATTATGCCCATCATACTTCAGAATTGGAATTCCCTTTTAGAAGGAGTTTAGGGGTGCAATAATAATATACACTTTTGGTGAAATTGAATAGCCAGCACATGCTATGCTCACAAAAGATACAGTCTGCAACTGGCTGAATCCTAAGAAAATAGTTGAATGTAAACTTATGTATTCTATAAAAATACTTACTGTTTTAAGTTTTTGAGGTTTTTAATTTTATATGTCTTCTTTTTTTTTTTCAGAAGCAGCTGAAGAAAGAATTATAGTTCCAAGAAATTCTGAGCATAACTCAGCCAATTTGAGAAACATTCCCACCCCCTTGTGACTATCAAGTGTTTCCCCTTTATGTTGGTTTTGGATTTGGAAAGAAATCATGTTTACAGTTCAAAAGCACTTGACTCTTCATACTAGGATTTTGAGCCAAGCAGCACAGAAGTCATGTAGAAAAAGCCTGTAGAAAATAAAAACCTTCAAAAAGGCAAAAGAGTTATACTATCTGAAGAGAAACCACAAAAGCTGATTTTTGGACCACTGCTCCCAGAATCGACTAGCCAGAATGGTCATGGGAGATGCCGGGAGCTATAATCCACAGAATACATTTTTTTCAAGATGCTTTGGTTCTGCAGTCCCACATTCATGCTCAGTCAAAAGGAAGACAACTCAAGGAGACTTACTTCCAAGCCGTGACGCCAAGACCTCAGAATCTGGACACCAACTGCTCATTCTTGCTTTTCAAATCATTAAAAATAATAATAATAATAAATGGCACACTGATATAGCCAGACACCACTCTGGATCATCTTTGTAACCACTGCTGGAGCCAAATGCCCTTGGCCATGACCCTAGGATTACTTTCACTGGAAGTTCTGCCAGCACCACCTCCACACCATCTCTCAAGGGAGGGGGCTCACAAAGAGGAAAAGAGAAAGATCTGAGTCACTCCTTCTCCCTCTGCCCCCATTCCGCCGCCTGCGAACGTGTCATTGCCCAGCTGCAACCCACAACCACCGTCATGCGAAAATTCCGTCCCCCAGATCGCCAGAGATGATTTCACTTTTAAGGGAAGCGAGCTGACCCCGCGACAAAATCGCCCCCGAGACAAATTTGGCCATTTCCGCACTAGCCTGTTCTAGCGCGATGATTCCACTTTCAACATCCTCTGGAATCCTGGGGTTTGCAGTTTCGGGAGGGGCCGGCCGGCCCCTCCCGAAACTGCAAACCCCAGGATTCCAGAGGATGTTGAAAGTGAAATCATCGCGCTAGAACAGGCTAGTGCGGAAATGGCCAAAGATAAGGTGCTTTTTAAAGCGGGGTTGTATCTTTCCTCTCCACTCTTAAAAACTTTTCTTTCATCTTTTTCAACTTCGGAAACAAGCCCCCCGCCCCACCTCCAGCGAGCTCAAACATAATATTCGAGGGAATCGGATTAGCACCCATGGTTTCAACCGGTGGAAATTAGGCAGGGGAGCGGTTGGCCAAGGGTGACGGATGCCACCCTTCGCCCAGCGAGGGTGGCATCCGTCAAGGATGCCTCATCGCAAGCTTTCAGCTGTCTGACATTTGGGGACAGTGAGGCTTTGCCGTCTGGGGACCGTGAGGGGGTGGCCGGGTGGGCTAAAGTTCCGAAGAGGTCTCTGTAGCTCTTCTCCCACCCCGAGTCCTTCAGGGGGGCGGCGGGGCGCTGAATCGGAGTGGGTGGCAAAGGAGAGAGTCACTTTCTCTTCGAGGAAAATATCCATGCAGCGAGAGGAGGGCCATTTCCGCACTCGCCTGTTATAGCGCGACGGTTCCACTTTCAACCTCCTCTGGAACCTGGGGTTTGCAGTTTCGGAGGGGCCGGCCGGCCCCTCCCGAAACTGCAAACCCCAGGATTCCAGAGGAGGTTGAAAGTGGAACCATCGCGCTATAACAGGCGAGTGCGGAAATGGCCGAGGAGGCGTAACAGGAGGGGGGGCCTCCCTTACAGACTGACCACCGATTTCGAAAACAGCCCCCCAAACACACACACACACACACGTACACGGGGGAGCGCGACGAAACGAAAGAGAAAACGGAGCCGTTGGAACCGCCAACCGGGAAGGCTCTCCTCAGGTTTCCCTCAGAAGATGAATTCGAAGCAGTGCCGGCGAGTCGGCGGGTTCGAGGCTGCCCCCCTAGAGCTGAAAAGTCCCCTCAGAATCCACGGGGCTCACTCCCACAGAGGCCGCCTGAGGGCCGAGCGGTCTCTCCCCTCAGTCCAAGAGGAACCCACTTCGCCCTCCCCATATTCTCAGTATTCACACCCCTTAACAAACAAAAACACCTCTGGAACGCGGCGGTTGTTGTTTATGGGTTTGTTTGTTTGTTTTTAAACCCTCCTCACCTTCGCCCGCCGCTTCTCCTTCATCCCGCGGCCGGCGTCCTTACCCCATTCCGCGCCCCGCCAGGCGGGCCGCGCCGGCCCAGCCCCTCTCGCCAAGCCAAGGGGAAGCCCGAGACCGCCGCGGGAGGAGGAGGAGGAGGAGGAGGGTGGCGGGAAGGGAGCTCCAGCCGCCCGCCGGCGCTTCCAGTCAGGACGGGGTCCGCGAGTCCCCGCCGAAGCGCTTCGTTTCCAAGCCGGGCCTCCCGCGCGCCCTCGGGGACCCCGCTGTGGTAAAAGGCCAGCCGGTTGCGGACGCGGTTCGGCTCAGCGGGAAGCGTAAATCCCAGCCCAGGAGGCTTCGAGGCCTGGCAGCTCCCGCCGCCTCTGAGGGGGAAAGGCGCCGTTAAGAATAGCGGCGGCGGCGGCTGCGGCGGCGGCAGCCTATGGAATAAGGCTCGGCTTCTGGCAAGAGCGGCGGGAGGAGGAGGAGGAGGAGGAGCTGGGAGCTGGGCAGCGACAAGCGCCTTCCTGCGTTGCCTGCCGCCGGTTGCCAAGTGGAGCGGCTGGCCGGCCGGCCGGCCTTGGCAGCGGAGATAACCCTTTATTTCTCTTCACTCCAACCCTCAGGTGCCCCAGGGCCGGACGTCGAAGGCCCCTAGAGGCCCGCTGGGTTGCCAAAGCCGCACGGAAACAGACTTTCTAGGACATCGGCGCTGGCACCGTTCAAAATATTGTTCGTGAGCTTCAGGCGTTTTGCCACGTACGGTTTCTTTTTTCTTTTTCCTCCCATCAAAACAAACAGAAAACAAGGGAACAAAAAAAACAACAACCCGAGTTTGGACCAAAGCGAGTCACTGTGCGTTTTCAGGAACTGAACCTTCCACTAATCTGTTTTGGCCGTAGCAGATATTAAGATATTACAGAAATGGAGCAACATAGGCCATTTCTGCGCTAGCCTGTTGCCTTTCCGCACTACACTGTTATAGTGCTATGATTCCACTTTCAACATCCTACGGAATCCTGGGGTTTGCAGTTTAGGGAGGGGCGTTTAGAATTCGCAGCCAGAGAGCTCTTTGGCCTCACAAAACTACAAAGCCTAGAATTCCACAGGATGTTGAAAGTGGAATAATAGCACTATAACAGTGTAGTGCGGAAAGGCCCATAGTGCTATTATTCCACTTTCAACACCCTATGGAATTTGCAGTTAAGGGAGGGGCCTTTGAAGTTTTTAAATCACATGTTCACTGCCTAAAAACGAATACTTGGGAATGGAGTAAATATAGGCATCCAAGCAGCTCCCCGTTGAGGCCCCTCCCTAAACTGCAAACCCCAGGATTCCATAGGATGTTGAAAGTGGAATAATAGCACTATAACAGGCTAGTGCAGAAATGGCCGTAGACTTTATAGCTGGATGGGTGGATAGATGGCTAGATAGATAGATATATTATTTGTAAGCGATTTGATGATATATGCATGTGACTGAATTTGACATATTTTTAATTTTGGAATGATTGGCTAGTGGAGATTGGATTGCTTGTTATTGCTGAATTCTGAAAAGCCTAAGTGAGAAATCTTTTCATTCTTGCCAATGGGAACTTTTTTGTCCCAGACAATAGAATTTTGGGACAAAAAAAAGTTGCATGTACTTTGTTGGCAAACCAGTTGATTTCTTTTTGACAACAAAACAACCAGCATGCTGGCTGGGGGATTCTGGGAGCTGTAGTCTCAAAAAGTAACTTTTGACCTGATGGCCTACAAAGCTTCTGTCAATTTTTCCATCCTCTTACAGTGTACCATGCAGTTGAGATACATCCTGTGATTTATGTGCCAAAGGAGTCTTGGCACACTCATGAAAAGTTTAGAGGAAGTTTTTCAATCACATGTTCACTGCCTAAAAATGAATAGTTGGGAATAGAGTAAATATAGGCATCCAGGCGGCTAAGTCTGCCACACTTGTTTCTTCTCTCTTTACCTTTGGCTGTCGCTGTTGTTGTGGTGTGGCTTCGTTTCCAACTTATATGACCACCCTAAGGAGAACCTATCACAAGGTTTTCTGGGGCTGAGAGGGTAACCCAGTGGGTTTCTGTGGCTGAGCAGGGAAGTGAACCCTGGTTTCCAGGTTCATAGTCCAATGCTCAAACCATGTTCAAATCTCAAACCAGGTTCATAGTCCAATGCTCAAGCTACACCATGCTGGCTCCTTACTATAGCTGTATATTATCTCTACTGATGGTCTCTAGAAAAGAAGGAAAACCCCCAAACACTTCAATTGAAGTCTTCCCCTTGCATAATTACACAGGCATCAGGATCAGAATGCCTATAGTACAAAGTTTCAGTTCAAGAAGTACTGCCCAGGAACACATCTACTTTGTTACATGTGGCATACCTGTACTATGTTTAATTTAATCTTCAGTAATAATCCTTATTCAAATGTAGTTTGTGGAAACACATTTAAAAGCTTTGTATATGGCTTAATATTATTCCAGTGGCAAGTCTCAAATAATATACCGAGAAAGACCATGTTTGTTGTAGAGAAAGAACACAAAGGCTGGGAATACGTAGGACAATGATAAGAGTGGAAAAGACTTCTGATGCTAAAAGAGACAGCCCGGATGACAAGGTTCTACTTATCTATGCCATTCTGCTTGCCTAAGCTTTCACAAATAAGCTCTCCCTTTATTCTCCCCTTTGCATCCTGCCTTTATCACCCCACCTCTCCTATCACAAAAGCCCCCAGCTGCCACTATGAAAGCAAACTAGTCTGTGTGTGCCTCATTTTGCCTTGAGGCATTTTGAAGGGTGTGGAGAGAAAGAGTGCTTTATCTTAAGCCTGAGATAATTGCAGATTTTGCTTTCACAGAATACTGAAACAATCAGAAAACACATTCTGACTATTAGTGATGTACGTGATATACAGCAGCCTGCAGATGGGTGGGACTACAACACACATCGTCCTTGTGGTAGCTGGAGATGAAGGATGTTGCTGTTTCCAGAAAGCAAATAAAAATCCAGACAGCATCCACCAACCACACCAAAAAGAGACACCATATCCCAGTTGTCTGTCTGGTCCAGTATTTTCTGAGTTGCAGCATCTCCACGGGGTTTCAAGCATGAGTCTTTTCAACTCCTGCCTAGAGATTCCAGGACTGCATATGAGACTTTCTGAATATAAAGGGTCTGCTCCATCACTTCTCTACAACCCTTCAGGATAAGCTGATTCAGGAGGTTAAGTAGATAACATCAGTCTATTGCCTACCCACAGTGATGCAGAAAATGGAACTGTGGCAGCCGCAGCTTGTCACTGTACTGAGAAATTAGAAATGCTGCACTTGCTAAAACACCTTCTTCTTCACAGTGATGAATGGTACCAAAGGCCTGGTATCCATTGTATGTGGTTAGCTTTGGTAAAGGGAAAGGTAGACATATAGGGTCAAAATATTACATACGTCCCTGTGTTTCAGGCTGCGGTTCAAGATGGACCCACCTGGCTCAGGAAGAGTAAGTTATGAGTAAATTACTTTAGCAAGTCAGAGAAAACTTCTCAGTGAGATATATATAGAGATCTTTCAGAGAAAAGTGAGAAGCACAGGATATTTTTCATTTTCTAAAGAATTAATTCCCTGGGGACATTATGTCTTTGTTTAGGCATATGGACTTGACAATTTATTTACAGCAGAGGAGGAGGGGCAAAGCGGATGCTTTCATGGTGTGAGACCTTTCCTGGCTGTAATTGTTTCCCATTTCCGCAATTTTTACTTGGTACCTCCTTTCCTCGAGATAATGAAGGATATAGAAAACCTATTCTTCAGTAGCAATTCCTGTTGCACGCTGACTTCTCTGTTTCCTGTTAGCTTTTTAAAGACACAAAGGACCCAATCCACTGGAAAGCCCTTGTGCTGAAACTCCATGGAAACAAAGAGCAGCTGCAAAACCATATTGCTCTTGTTCAGATCCCATCAGAAGTGGTGGTGGTGGTGGTGGGGGGGGAGTTTCCTAATGAGTGTGCCCCTCTTTAGATGGCAGTGTGCATTGCTTCACTTGCACCAAAAGGGAGTCTGTCAACACTGTTGCATTTAGTAGGGCTCTGCATTTCTGTCCCAAAGTCCTGCCCTAACAGCACCATTATACTCCATCCATTTCTATGGGGTCTTTACAGGGCAATTTTTCCAAGGAATGTCCAGTTCATGATCCTGTGTATTGAGTTCTGATTCTGTGCCTGCTGACTCAGAAGCTGCATGCCTTCATTTAGTATGGAAGATGCTGCATGGTTTCCTCACAGTGCAGGAGACAGGTGCATGCTGGAGTCAATATTCAGCTTGCTTGGACCTGTGTTGGGCTCCAAAGAACTCAGTAGCCTACCTACACTGTGCCCCTTTCCTATCTATTTGAGGAGAGGTGCTTAGAAGGTGACCTCCTGGTAGGCAGTGTTCTTTCATATATATTTTTTTCAATCCTACCAGCTCTTCAGCTCTCTTACAGTTCACTGTTTCACTTTTTTTCAATCAAGTCAGTTGACTTTGAAGTTTGTTTTTAATTAAGAGTGTAAATTTATTCCAAAATGCCAGGGTTGGAGTACAACCTGTGACTAGATTGTTTTATATCCATTTGGTTTACAATGTTGCAATCAACACTGGTTTAAAAACATCAGTTTTCAAACATAAATTCTTCCCAGTTACTGGAATCAAAGAAAAAGAGAGGCTTGATAAAAACACAATGGCCATTTCCGTACTACACAGTTATAATGCTATTATTCCACTTGCAACATTCTGTGGAATCCTGGAGTTTGCAATTTAGGGAAGGGCATTTAGAATTCTCAGCCAGAGAGCTCTTTGGCCTCAGGAAACTACAAACTCCAGAATTCCACAGGATATTGAGAGTAGGATAATAGCACTATAACAATGTAGTGTGGAAATAGCCAGTGTTATGAGTGTAGATTTGACAGTTTGCATCTGAGCATTTCTGTAAGCAAAAAATATTTAAAAATCTAATATTTTCACACAAGGACATTTCTTGCAGCTAAACCACTTTGCTATGGTGTAGGAAAGTATGTGCTGAGGATATGCCAGTAATGACACATGGACATAAATTTTCTGCAGCACCATAACCTAATCATTTAAAAAAACCATTGATGATGACTGAATAACAAGTTGGAAAAAAAAAGACTTAGAATTCTGAAGACTTACAGTTCAGCAAGCCCAATGCTGGATACGGCATATGTTGTGCTTCATTCACAAGGAAACAGCTTTTGCCCAAGAGATGTCAAAGTACAGTATTGGAAACAGCCAGGGTTGTCAAGCTGGGCCCAGAGAGAGCCTTTGCAAGATGAGTTACCTCTAGGGAGCTCTAGTGTTAAAGTGAACGTTTTTAAAGGACGTGGAACAATTTGTTCATCAGATGTCACCTTGTTCTGCCAATGATTGTAATAGGATAGATAGCATGATCAAAAGGAGCATTGCAACCCTCTCCCTCGCCTCAGCCCTGCCTCCAGAATTTCCTCTCTGGGAAATAATTAAGTAAATAAAACCATTTCCTTTGGAATATATCTGCATGTACACGGAAGCAGCAATGACTCCTTAATGAGAGAGTGTGGATTTAAGGGGATAGAGGAGAATTCTCCATTGTATTCCTTTGTTCTTTTTTCCTTTCCCTGTTTTGAAATTTAAATCACACCCTCTGTCAAGATTAGCTTGGAAATGCTACTTTTTCAAGCTGTCATCTCAAGTGCATCATTTATTTATTTGCTGGATTTGTTTTTTAATTTATATATTCTGCTTTTATTTCCCCAAAACTGGGACTCAAGGCAGCTGATGGCAAGACCAGCTTAAAAAAGGAAAGGTACACACAAAACTTACAAAAAGTTACACAGTTAAACTAGTTCTAACATTAAAACAAAATGGAGTAAAAAGAAATTTAAAATCATTTCAATAAAATATGCCACCCCCAAAACCCTTTTCCTCAACAATTATCTATTGTCACCCCTCCTGGAATAATAAGCTGTTTTTCTGCCAACAGATTTTAGATCCTGTGCCTCTAAGTCCCCAAACTCTCTTGTCTAGTACCTGTAACTTTTCCCCATATTCCTCAATCCAATCAGTATTGTTAACATACACAGGTTGGGTTCCTGAGGGAATACCACTGCCCTCCTCCTTGCTGCTAGACCTCATCTCCATAGTGACTGGCCTATTCAAGACAGACACAATTTGAGGCCCAAGAGCTCTCTGGCTGAGAATTCTGAAGGCCCCTCCCTAAACTGCAAACCCCAGGGTTCCATAGAATCTTCTCAGGCAGCCAATCATATGAGCTCTTCTGTTGACACAAACAAACTTTGACTTTTATATATTAAATTATTCAGTGTAAGTTGTACTCCGCTTTTTTGTATAAAGATGCCCAGGATGGTTAATAATAAAAAAATCCAAGCTTAAAATAATCCTTTTTTTAAAAAATTAAGACAGCAATTCTATACATGCTTAACTGGGAAGAAATCTCATTGAACTCAATGTGCCTTGCTTCAGATCAGGCATGCACAGGATTACATTGCTATCCTCTACACCAGAGGTGGGGAAAGTGTAACTAGTAGAATATATGAGACCTTTATTTGTGCTCCTGGGGTCTCCAAGACCCTCAGTCTGTTGGTTTTTTTTTAAATCCATAGGTGATGTTTTTATGGCCCCCAAACCTCCTAAAACTGCTCAAAACCAGTGCAAAATTTGCTGGTTGTGGTCCATGTACCACCAACCTCCCAACCCCTGAAAACTGAGGGGAGGGGAATAATCGCCCAAGCAAAACTGGAAATGATGTCACTTCACTGCAGTTTTGATTTGGCACAATGGTGTAGCCCACCAGAGATCCAAGGGGCATAAAAATGGCTCCCAGTGCAGTTGCTCGCCCTTGGGTGAAAGTCTAAAGCTTATTGATCTGAATGGCACTTACTTCTGAGTAGATACATACTGGAGTGAATTGTTACTTCACAAACAACAACAAAATCTAAAGCTACAAACAGAAATCAGACAATGTAAAGCCATTCTTGAGTGCTGCTATTCTGCTAGTCCTGTAGCCTGGGCTGCCAGGTAAACAATGCCTGGTGGGGTACCATTTGTGCTCCATAAACAACATTAGTTGTTGTTGTTGTTGTTGCTACTGTTTTGTGCTTTCAAGTAGTTTACAATTTATGGCAACTCTAAGGCAAGCTTATCACAGGATTTTCTTAGCAAGATTTGTTCAGAGGGGGTTTGCCATTGCCTTCCTCTGAGGCTGAGAGGATGTGACTTGCCCAAGGACACTCACTGGGTTTCCGTGTCTGAAAACAGATGTGTACCCTGGTCTCCCAGACTCTTGGTTCTGCTCTCAAACCACTATGCCACACTTGCTCCAAATGAGATTAAGCAGTGTGGCAAAGGTTAAAATGTGTTATCTGTTGTGTGAGAAAGCTACAAATCTTGCATTTCACAACTGAAGGATGTCCTAGTCATAATACTCCATCCTTTCCCCACCCTTCTGTTTGTTCATCTACTGCGGGAGAAATAGCATTCTCTTTTGTCAGATACCAAGAGCGCAGCATTCCTGTCCACTGCATAGACTCCTCTTGATTTATCATCCTTGGTTCGGACCTTCACCTTTAACGTTCTTTACAACTCTGCCTCACCCTGCTTATCTCTTCTTGTCTTTTTATTGTCTCCACAGTTTTCTGTCAGTTTGCCAATGTTTGTTTGGCAGGACTACTTTTCCTCCCCTCCACACACTTCTCTTGTTCAAATGCATGGAATGTCCACTATGTGGCTGACATCCATATGCCTTTAACTCTTTTGCAAAGAAACACATTTGCTAGTATTTTGTGTTATTCTGTATGCATTGATATGGCCAAATGAAATTTTTGACCCAAGATAATCAATATCATCACCATCATCATCATCATCATCATCATCATCATCATCATCATCATCACCATGTTTGGTTCCCAACATAAATGTAGGTACTTTTCTCAAAGTAGTTTCTGTACTTTTGGACGCATTCATTTGCCACTTCCTAATAAGCAAATTGTTCTCATTTTTAAGAGCCGAGGCATCTTTTTAAAAAACTCATTCATTCCTGAATTATAGTGTATTATAAATACTAGGAAAATGTCTGGCATTCTGTTTTGGTTTATTCAGAGCTTGGAATGTTGGATTATTTACACCATTTACAATATGGCCTGGCTGGGGTTCTGGGAATTATAA
The DNA here is from genome assembly GCA_948474755.1 of Ctenosaura bakeri. Taxonomy (NCBI): domain Eukaryota; kingdom Metazoa; phylum Chordata; class Lepidosauria; order Squamata; family Iguanidae; genus Ctenosaura; species Ctenosaura bakeri. The sequence continues at coordinate 345,086 of CAOLHI010000278.1, forward strand.
TCCTGAAATATAATTTTTCTGAGCTCTAATGTTCTCCTGTGTCCTTTCTTTTTTGTGGGTGAAAGTAAAATAGCTGCTATTAGGACAGACTTGAGGTGAGACAAAGCCATAGCTGCAGTTAACCCCAACACCCACTGAGAAGCCCTTTGCATGCCTAATTTTTCAGTGGGCATTAAAATGTTTCATTTCACCTTCTTAGACACTGTCTTGCTTGCTTTGCTGTAATTATTTGCTGTCAGCCACTGAAAATTGTTACTAAGGGTTGCAGCTACCTTCCCTCTCCATCACTGGTGGTAGCTGTGCCTCCACGCCTTCCCAGTCATGGGAAGAAGAGGAGAGGATGAGGAATGTAGTTTCAGTGGCTGTCATGCTCATTCCCCATGCTACTGCTCTTCACTTCTCTGGCCTTCTTATTTCCAAGTAGCTTTGCCTTCCTTGCATGTGCAAGGAGACAGACACTCACACATTGCCCAGCAAAAGCAAGAAAAAGAAAGTCAGGGGGGAAAGAAAACAATCTTGGAAAGCAAAGCAACAGTGATGGTGAGGAGATGCAAATTGGTACCCCGCTTACCCTCTTGCTTTTTTCACACCTTCCTTGCCTTCACCGCTGTCTCTTCCAAACAAAATGAAGTAACAAGACACTTGGTTGCTGAATGCCTTAGCCTTCCACAGGAGACTGTTTGGAAGGGGATTTGGTTAACTGGGAAAACTGGCAGTGCCACAACGCAGGGGTTCCTAGTTACCCCTTCTCTCTTTCACAGATCTTTCTCTGAGGACCTAGTGAAGAAGTCGCTGGTTTTATACAGGAGAGCTAGTTACTACAACAGTGATTTTTTTTTTCCTTTGGCTTTGGAGGTGGCAGTGTGTGTGCATGGGGGGACAGGGTGTATGTGAGAGCTCATTCTGTCCTGGCTTCTATCTGTGAATTTTTAGAGGTAATGAAGCCATTTAAAAAATGCGGCTGTTTTCTAAGCCACCTCAACAACTTCCCCTTCTTCCACAGGAGTGATTGACAATGACTTCACTGGGAGAAAGGAAATACACTCTTTAAAGTGACAGACCTTTTTTCTTGCTCAAAGTGATAAGAATTTCTGTGGCAGACTAGTTGAATGGGCGTACCCCCGTTACCATGGTTCAGGCCTACCCGGTGAGAGCACTAGATATCTCTTTTGATATCAAACTTATTTGGCCTTCCTCTGCCGCCCCGCTCCACGTGTTTGCGAGGCCACCGGACAAGCACGTACACAGGCATGGCCGGTAAGTGTTGGACATTCCATTCTCCACCTAGGCAGGCAAAACAAAGCCACTCTGTTGCTTCAGGGACCTCTCATGCAGACACCTATTGCTTAAGTGTGACCCTGCACAAAGACGCTCGGCTTCAAGCCGGCACTCTTACAATGCCAAGCTATTTGCATACTGGCTACCCTATTGTTAAATCTGTGCTAAGCCCATCATGTTAAACTTGACCTTTCCCAACGCTTTTTCCCACTCCAAACTCACATTGTTCTCACCGAGTATGGCATGGCCTGTAGGCACAATTCACTCTGTATAAACTCCCCGATTCCGAGGCCCCCTCGGATCGCTCGCTCCTGGGATCGCTCGCCCCTTGAATTGCTCGTCCACTCATCCCATCGGATCACTCTGGACTTCCGCTCTGGACTCTGGCTGCCGTTTTGCCTGGCGAGCTCCCCTCAGCGAACCGTGCTGAGCTTTCTTCCCTGCTATCTTCAACCTCTCCAGGACTACGAAAAAAGGTGTTGTATCACCCATTTCCCCCCAAAACTTGTATTTCTAATTCCTAGTTAGCTGTGTGTTTGTGGTGTCTTTTCTGTTGTTTGTCCTTTAATAAAGATATCATTTTTACTATTTTAAAACTGTCTGACTGCTTAACTGACCTGACCCCGTAGACATTGGGTTACAAGATCCCTGCTAAGTTACCCTGCCTCTCGCTAGCTTAAAAGAGTGCTCGAGTTAATTTCCCCATCTTGTGTTTCTATTTGGTTATTTGGGCATCCCTCCCGGGACCCCCAGAGAACAGGGTAGCACTCCCACTGCAGGAAAGATGGTTGCACTTCAGCACCCCCTTGAGAGGGTGAACTGTATTAGTATGTAAGCATACCCAAGGAGCAATTCTTTTCTCCAAAGAACTAAAGATTCAATATGTGGGGCCTTCCCTATGTTATCCTCAGTGTACCCCTGAGAGGTACATTAGCTTGAGAAAGAATGAGTAGAGCAATAAGCTTCATGACAAATGGAGATTTGAACTCACATCTCTCTAACCCACAGACTTTCACTCCTATCATTACCCAACCAGTAGGCCCAGTGAATTGATGGGATTTATTTAAGCAGTGAGTTATCAATGCCTTGAAATGAGTTGGTTCAATGACTCTATTCATCTGGAACTACTCAGTGGGGCTCAGGGCTAGGTCTGTCTCACTCTTTTCTATTAGCGTGTGTGAACTCATTGATATCAAATCTACTTCTTACCATAAATATGTAGTTTTGCTTATCTTTCTCCATCAGGCATCATATTACATAGTGTCATTATCTGTGACACAGATAGCAAACTGGCAAACTGCTGGCCAGATGGAGCCATCAGGGCAATTCTGTCTGCTCCAGCAGACCTATCAAATTTTAATCAAGGCATCGTAAAAAATTTACCTAGAGTTTTGATTGTAAGGGAAATGAGGGAAAAGATACTTCAAGAAAGAAGTTGATGAACATAGGAGCTTTATATTTGCCTCCTGAGACAAAAGGACAAAATGGCAGCACCTCGCATTCCATGTACAAAAGCCAAGGGGTCTGATCACTGACTTCTCTTTCAATACTGCCAAGAGGACAACATCACTCTCTATACTTGCAAGGAGAAGTCTAACTTATGGCATATGGGATAGGCTGCCTATCATGCAACATTGTCCTGCAACCTCTTCCTGCTTCTCTCTAGGATTAGCTACCTAAGGTGAGTTTTTTTGTTTTTTGTTTTAATAGCAGTCCCAGCTTGGTCCCTTTTATCAACAGATCAGACTATGTGTCCATTTACTCTCAAATCCAGAGCGTTGAAAAAATACCTTTTTTGACTACACCTCAAACAATCCCCAGATCAGCACCGCTAGAAACCACATTGGCCAGAGGATTCTGGGAGTTTTAGTCCAAAAAACTTAACTTTCTAGGGATGTTTTTCCCTTAGCAGCTTCTTGAGATGTTGGAAACTTAATAGGGGACCTTCTACATCCAAATTGTGTTTTCTGCCACTGATCTGATGTTGTACTATAACTGAATTCAGTGGTGGCCAAGGACTTCCATGTCAAGGGTGTGATGGACTCACGGTGAACTTTGTTTCAGGCTTTATAGGAGCTATCCATGGTGCTGAACCTATTTCGAGGATTGGGTTCAGCACTTGGATAGCTCAATATAGCAACATTCATTCATTCATTTGTTCATTCATTCATTTATTGCCTGCGTCTCCTTATGGATCAAGGTAAAGAACAACAACAGATTAAAATTGTTGTTATTGTGTGCCCTCAAGTTGTTTCCAACTTATGGCAGCCCTACAGCAAACTTATCACAGGGTTTTCTAGGGCTGAGAATGTGTGATGTGCCCCAGTGGATTTCCATGACCAAGTATGGAACAGAATCCTGGCCTCTGAGACCATAGTCCAAAGTTCAAGCCACTACACCACACAAGCTCTACAGATTAAAGTACAACAGTTAAAAACACATAAACCATTGAAAAGCACATAACTTCAGTTTAAAAGAACATATAAGACTATATACATTAAAACAAGGAGTCCATAATAGGAAATTCATAATTTAAAAATAATCTGGATAGGCCTTTCAGAAGAGTCTGGGCTTTAATGCTGATTTAAATTCAGGCAGCATATTCAACTGTTTAATCTCTTCCAGTCATAGTCTAGAAGTAGCTGAAGTCCTCTGAGGGACAGATGCCCTTCTAGTCCTAGTTGACTGGACTAAATGTCTCCCAGAGGACCTGAGTGTATAGGGCAGGTTATAGAGGATTATATGGGAGAATTAAAACCCAGAATCAATTCACTGCATTCATGACATGACCAATGACTGTGAACCAATGTAGTAGGTTTATGAAATTGTGGAAAAAAACCCACCTGCATCTCTCAAATTAATATTTGGAGAATAACGTGTGCCCTGAAATTGCAGGCAATGTCCTTCCCCGCACTGTAGTTTGCATTAGAAGAGCCACATAATTTTAACAGTGTAAAAATGTACTGTATGCATTACTCTTACAAATCAAAAAAATAGAGAACAAGTCAAACGTACTGAATACTATATACTCTAGAATAACAGAATCACTGGGGGTGGGGGCTAAAGGACTAATTAGAATTTACAAGGCCTAGGACAAGCAAAACCATGGCTTTTGGTCTTAAAAAACCCATTTTGCAAAGAGATAAATGGAACTGAGGTGAGAGTGCATTACTTTAGAAAAATTGGATTATGATCTTTTCCACCCTGAGTCATTTCACATTCATCTCATATTCTCCTTTGTTGGCTTGATTGCCGCTTGGATAGGTCCTAAAAGCCAATTAGTTTGCTTTAAAGAGGATGCTCCAATGTCTGGTTCTGCAAACACAGTTAATGCGTGTAATCAGGCATAAGCACACAAGAGCTCCTACAGCATATGGATGATACATTAGCAATTTACACTCAATATAGGTAGTCATTAGCTCTGATATTAATGGATCCTTTTACATTTGTTATCATTTACCAGATCAGCAGAACACGGCCTTCGTTTCAAGAAAGATGAAGTCAATTAGTGCAGCTGAACTTTTATACCCAATATAAAACTAGGAAGGCCAGAGCAATGAGATATAAAGGAATTCTGGAAATTAAAAGTGGAGGAGGAGCATTGCTGAAAAGATCTGATTATTGTGTGAGACTTCTTTTTCCAGTTCTTAATTTTGACTTTTATATAGGCTGAGCTCCTTCATAGTCAAGCAGAGATAAGAGTTCCACATGTAGAACTGTGTTCTGGCTCCCATGTAACCACCCATAGTACTCACTGTTTCACTGTGATAGCAACCCTTTCATGGCTATACTATTGGTTGTGGAGAGTGGGGATTGGAGAAGCATCCGGCTATGTCCTCACAGCCAAATGCAGACCAAAGACACATTTTTCTGAAATCTGTTGGGGTTGTCTAGAAGCCTCAACAGATGTCATTGGGTTGCACCTGCCTGCTTCTCTGTTCCCTTCTACTCTCCACTAGAACGGAGCGGCTATTGGAACTATTACATTGCAACAATAAGTCCTGGAGGGCTTTGGAATCATAGAATCATAGAAATCTAGAGTTGAAAGAGACCACACAGGCCATCCAGTCCAACCCCCTGCCATGCAAGAACACCCTCAAAGCAATCCCGACAGAAATTGCCTCAGTTTTTTCCCAGCTAGTAACTCTATCATAAAAAGAGATAAGATTAGTCTGGCATGACTTATTTTTGAGAAATCCATGTTTACTTCTCTTGATTACTGTGTTGCTGTCTAAATGATTAGAAACTGACTGCTTAATGATCTGCTCCAGGATCTTTCCGGGTACTGATGTCAGGCTGACTGGGCGATAATTATTTGGGTCCTCTTTTTTCCCCTTCTTGAAGATGGGGATAACATTTTCTCTCTTCCAGTCTGCTGGAACTTCTCCTGTCCTCCAAGATTTCTCAAAGATTATAGCAAGCGGTTCCGAAATGACCTCTGCCAGCTCTTTTAATATCCTAGGATGCAATTCATCTGGCCCTGGAGACTTGAATTCATCCAATGTGGCCAGGTATTCCTGTACCACCTCTCTACCTATTATGTGCCTCATTCCCTCTGCTTCCTCCCCTGCTCCCCAACCGCCAGGTTGAGTGCTCATATCCTTCTGGGAAAACTGGACAGTCTAGAAGGAGCAGCAAATACCAGCCTTCACAATGACAAATAAAATAAAAATGCAGGCATAGGACAGACACACACCTGGGTATGCCAGCCATATCATGGTACCATAATCCTTGCCCAAATCCCCCACAAGTTCCTTTCTGTCCTCTGTTCAGTTAATGCAGCAGTCCAGGAAGCAAACTAGATTTAAAAAAAAAAAAAGACAGAGAGAGAGAGCACAATTCAGATTTACCTGGATGTAGGATCAGGTAATAATCTCTTTTAAGGCTAGTATGGTACTGAATAACTAGTAGAACTAGTAGAATAACTAGTAGTTATTCAGTAACATAACTGCTCTGAACAAGCTTAGACGCAGTGCCAGTATTAGGCTTCTATAGCAGTGTGCCCAAATTCAATTATTAGTCACATCTAGAATGAATGAAATTTATGTAGGTTTTGACTTTATAATACTCCTGTTGATTAAATAGTAGCACCTTAGTTGAGACTAACAATTGAATTTAGGCCACAGTTGCCTAAACTGATCAGACAACCAGACAAATTTTTGGCAGGGCAAAACATTGTTAGTCTGAGGGTATCTGCAAAGGTTGTCCTCACCAGCTCAAAAGCCAAACAGCTTCGATTTTAAGATTTTTTTTTAAAAAAATGTGACTGGGGGTCTTTTACATCACACCAGAGATAGCCAATGAGCCCTCTCTGCAACTAGCTTCTTGAAACAGGAGAACAGGTTCTTCGATGAACTCTATTGAAAAGGCAGTGATTATGAGTCCACAGCAAGCTCAGTTTTGAAGAATGTATATTTTTTCCATGCCTAAATGTTTGCAGACAGTATCTTTGATGGACATATTTGCAAATCTTCTCTGTGTCACCTGAATTAACATGATATCCATGTTATACTGTCTATGGTCTTTCACAATTAAATCAGCATTTGATTTAAACAGATAAGATGTGCTTGAAACTGTGTTAATAATTAGACGCACTCAAGATTTTCTCTGGGTAATTTTTAACTTGCACAACTGCCAAATGTGCAGGTGATAACTTAAGGCTCTGGTCTTACTTAATTTCAGTGTAGGACTATCTCTAGATAAGATAGAACAACTTCTTCATTAAATAAGCACATTTTTTTGTTTATTAACAAACCATGTTGTGGAAACAGTTCCTGGTTATGCCTACGCTTGAACATTTGGCATTATTACCCTGTGGGAACATTTTCCAGCAATAGATGTTCATCTTTATCACTGCACGCGATGTCCTATTTGGGCTAGCCTTCTACACTTAGTTATTCAGTTGCTATACATTCCAGGAAAGAAGAAAAGCAAATCAATAGACAAAGTCATGAACCAACAACTGCTGGTGAAGTTTTGAGTTAATAATGCCAGCAAAAATTATCATTTGAAGGTAGTTTCTTCAGTAAGGCTTTATTTTAATGCAGTTCACAGGTGTTTAAAGGAAAAGCAGATGTAATTTCAATATACCAAGGTTGTCTTCTCTCCAAAACAATGTCTAAAAGTTTATTTAAATGTGTTCAGATGCTCAGTATTATAGCAGGGCCTGAAATTGAATGCATACCTTCCAGCATTTCACAGGTGAAAACCAGGACAAATGTGGCCGAGCAACATCAGATTGTGGTCAAGATGATAAAAGTTATTAATGAGGAAGAACAGACAAACTAGGAGAGACTGCAGCATTTTCCTTTGTCTTGAATCTACAGGGAAGGACAAGATTGTGCCCCTCCTGTCTTCTTCTTCTGCTGAGTTAATGGAATAGAAACTACTTTTGCATTTTGAATGCAGTTTGTAGCAACTGAAGGAAGCTGAGGACAAAGGGGGAACGTGGGAAGGAGAGAGAGAAGATGGGACATTTTAAAGCAGCTGAACAAGGAGGATGAGATAAGATTAATCAGCAATGTCCTTTGCAAATTGGGACACTGGAGAGTATTTGACTGGCTACTACCCTCTTGGGAGAGCCAGTGTGATGTGGTTTGAGTTTTGAACTAGGACTCTGGAGGCCACGGTTCAAATCCCTACTCAGTCATGGAATACCACTGAGAGACCTTGGCAAGTAACACTTTCTCAGCCTCAGAAGAAGGCAGTGGAAAAGCCCCTCTGAATAAATCTTGCCCAGAACACCCTGTTACCCTGATTTCTGGGGTCCCTTGGGGGACACCTCAATGTCCTCCATGTGATGGGGAATGGAAACTAGCCAGAGCATGAGCAATAGCAATGCAAGAGACAGGGTAACCTAGCGGGGCTTTTTACCCAGTTTTTACAGGGTCAGGCCAATCCAAGCCAAAAACCAAACAAGAATGTCCAAGAAATGATTTTATTGAATGCAAGTCTCACACACCAATGCAATCACGCACACACACACCCAAGAGCTATTAAGAAACAAAAGAGAGGAAATTGGATAGGGGAGTATTGGAGGGGTACAGTTGGCGTAATACTGCACCTTTTCCTGAAGTCCTGGGTCTGGGAAGGCAGCGGAGAAGTGGGGTTCAGCACAGAGAGGGCTGAGGGGATCACTCAATGGGCAGAGCAACGGTCTGCTGGGGTGACTGGGAGTGATCCAAAGAACCACTCAAAAACTGGGGCTATTTGTAGGGGAAAAAGTACCTGGAGGACTAATCCTTTCCCGGGGAGAACAATGGGTGTTGGAGTGATAACGAAGCTCCGCCATGGCAATTTCCTTTGTGTGATGGGATTGCAAGGTGTTGCCAAAGTCTCAGGATCTTCGGCTGTGTTAGTTTGTGGTGTGACTTCATGTAAATGGTCCTCACCTGATGGGATATTTGCTCAACTTGGGGCAGACACGCTAATCCCCTCAAGTCAGCATCTTGGGGCTGAGGACCCTTTGTTTATTGTGGGTTTATACATCTTGAGGTCTCCTGGGGCTACGTGACTGGGGATTTTACTGGCCTGACCTGGTTTTTGATCTTTGACCATTGCTGCCTACGTGCCCATGTGGGTGACCTCTCAGGCACATTGAATCATATTTTAATATCAAAATTGTAGACCCCGGGATAGGGTTTTTCCAGTGGAGTAACAACCCTATGACAGGCTTGCCTTAGGGTCACCGTATGTTGGAAATGACTTGAATGCACACAAAAATAACAACATACTCAGCCTCTCAGTCTCTTTGCTCTAAAAATGGGAGAATGGTCATTGGTCTAAAATATATCAAGGTCCTCTAGATATATTGTTGATTTCTGCAGTAGTCAAACCACAGTCTCTTTTAAAGAGATTAGTTGTTGTCAGTCTTTGAGGGAAGCACTGAACGAACACATTCTGGGTCTAAGTACCAAGGCCACTGGATTGATAGGTCGAAGCATTCTGCACATGTCCTTGACCACAAGAACAGAAGCTCATTCAACAGACATGGACACACCTCAGTACCCTAGAAACATCCACAACTTCATTTGCATTACCTCTATGGAGTACAAATCATGGTGCATCTGAATAAGTTTATTCCAGAGCTTGGAAATATTGGTTATTTGACCTTGAATTTGCAGAATCCCCCAGCCACCACAGCCACTAATCACATGAGTTGATGGAAGTTCTGCTTTATTTTCAAAGTGCACTACAAACTGATCACAACAAACAATCAAGTATTCAATTACATCTTTCTTGTGATTGTCTTCGAAAAGATCATGAACCACCAGGAAGGGGGAAAAAAGCTTTGCAGGGAAACACTGTAAGGATGCTGTGGTGATGGAAATGAAATTTTTGCATCACCACTGCCACAGAGTGGACTTGGTAATGAGCTCTAACCTGTGTTAGGCACAATTCAGCATGGGTCCTCAGCCATCTACGTTCAAACTATCTTCCCTTTTGCTACATTGTGCTCAGTTCCACTGTGCTGAACTGGTATTGTCTAAGATACCCAGGAGCTACTGTATGAACTATCCTGGTCACCTTTGCATCTTCCTGGTAAACCAAAGATTTGACAATCATACCAGAATCATACCAGCAGTAAAATTCTCCAAAGCCCTTAGGAATCCATTCAGTTCCATCATTCTCTAGAGTTTTTTTTTTACCATTCTAATAGATCCCCTATCCTCACAATAGAGAAAAAGAGCTAACACTCTAAACTTTAATAGAATGTGATGTGATAATGACAGTGGGATCTATGGTAGATCCCTCACTTCAAGATCTCCTCCTCCTTCTGCTCAGTACACAAGACCGTAATCAAGATGGTCTTTCCTAACCTCATTATTTTAATGGCAGCCATGACATTCTGAACTGCTTTGCAAGTGAGGGAGGAAAATGTTGATGTCATCACCAAGGCCATTTCCACACTAGACTGTTATAGTGCTATTATTCCACTTTCAACATCCCATGGAATCCTGAGGTTTGCAGTTTAGGGAGGGCGCCCCCTAAACTACAAACCCCAGGATTCCATAGGATGTTGAAAGTGGAATAATAGCACTATAACAGTCTAGTGCAGAAATGGCCTCAGTCTCAGATCACCTCTATTAGCTCAGACAGGGAGAATATTAGACAGCAATGTTGGTGGTACACCAAGATAATTGCTAACTTGTCCTGAGGGCCCAGTTCCAGGGGGAGACAGAGACTGTGTAGACTCAAACTAACCTAGACAATAAATCAAGAGGGGGGGGAAGACTTCTAGAGATTATGGCATCTATCCTTCCTCACCCTCATCTCTATACCAGTATTTTGCCAAAGACGTGAGTGCGTGGATCTGACTTAGACCTTGAGAATGCAAATCAAGCAAGCAAATCATGGAGGATAGAGATAAGATTATGGACTGTTCTGGCATGAATTAATAATGCCAGTAGATGTGAGGACATTCTGATAGGCCAATCAGTCTCCACTCTGCTGTGGGGAGACATCCAGATGAGGAGATGGGCACTTCCTGTCTATTTCCTCTTTGCCACTGTTGCTGTGTCCTCTTCTTCCTCCTTTTTCTCCTATCCTGCATTTTCCCCAGTTTGGAATTCAAGACAGCTTTCAATAGCTAATACAAATATAGCTAAAAATATTCGTATAAAAGTTACAAATGTAGTTAAACTGTTAATAAAATTAACTGTTCTTCTTAGCTGGCCTTTCCAATGCCATATCTCCCACTGCTCCTAATTACTTCAGAAATGGTATCTGCATTGCCTACCATGCCCCACAACTGCTTCCCCCTCCCCCTCTTGACACATCTCCAAGGACTAGTAGAAGATCTGGAAGTAACAGGGACCCAACACAGACCTCCAAAAAGCCCCAGACAAATACAAATTGAAGTCAGAGTCCTCACAGTTCACCCGCAAAGAGTTCATCCAGTTTGGTGTCATCCCTTTGCCACCAACAAGGCAACTGCTTCTCTTTGAATCCATCATTCCACTCTGAACAGGCAGACCTGCTGTTTCATTGTATTGATGCTTCACTGTGTGTGGTTTTAAAAAGGGACTTAAATGTCTCGTTCAACTCTTCTTCTAATGGCAGGGTTGGCTTAATGCCACAATATCCTGTGCAACCTTGTAGCCAACTTACAGCTGTGTATGTTCAAGAGCCTCTGCTCTGCTTTTCTCTGGGGAAGAGAAAAGAAGAAAAGAGTATAAGAAATGCCCTGCTGGATCAACCCAAAGGCCTGTTTAGTCCAGCATGCTGTGCCCAGCCAGTTGCCTATCAGAAGTCCACAGTTGTAGGTTCAATGGGCTTCTACATGTGCTAAGCATTGGACAGATCACTCATTGACTCTGCAGTCAGACCTAGAATTGTTGAAACCTTTTTTTTAAAATCACAGTATTGTGAGTATTATCTGCAATTACATGATAAATACAGAAGACAGAATCCAGCCAAAGTAAAGTGCTTTTTAGATCCCATTGGATTTCAGTGGGCCAGTTAAACATGTGCTGAAATCTTTCTCCTCTAAATCAATAGAGATTTAACTGTGCTTCATATTAGCTGGCTCATGTCTGTAATCTACAGTACTGGTTCTTTAAAAAGAAAAAGAAAATCCATATAGTTTGATCAGCAAACTGATTCCTTTTTATCTATGTTGTCTGCTATTGTATAAAATATTAACATGGCTCCATAAACAAAGTATAAAGAACTGTTACAGGAAAGGTTAGCATTAAAAAAAATGTACTGGCAGATAGGAACCCTGATGGAGATGTGTGTACAATAAAATTTCTTTTATAAGTGAAAATTTCCTAGTTTGGCTGCTTTTGTTTGAGCTCCTTTGATATTTATTTATTTTTTATTTATGTGATACAAGCTAATACATTTTAGATCTTCAAGCAGAAGTACATCCTAATGGATACTGGAAATCCCCGTGGGCATTTCCAAGAGTTGTTGACATCCATCAAAGAGGGGTGTCCAACAGGGAACAACATGGCCCACTTACAGACTTGGCTACTAGTGTGAATATCTATTCCTCTGATCCAAGAAAGCCCCAAGAGTCTAGAGGGGGGATTTCCAATGTTCCCGATCTTCTCCACCACATTTCCTTTTGTTGCTTGTGAAAGGCAACTTTCACATCTTCATGTGGCCATGGGAAATAATTTTCCAGTTATTCTGGTAACTATTGCTGAAATACCTTACAGCAATGGTGACCAAATGTCAGTCCACCAGCAATTTTGGACTTTAACTCCCAGAAGCTTCAGTCAGCTTTGGCCAACAGGAATGCTGGGAACTGAAGTCCAAAACATCTGGAGGACCAAATTTTGGGAGCTACCTTACAGAAAAAAAAAACCTAAGAGGTGCTTGGCATGGGTTGGGGGCAGAAACCAAAGGGCCTTTTGCACTATATAATTATCACACTATATTTTTACTTTAACTGCTATGGCAACATCCTATGGAATCCTGAGATTTGCAGTTTAAAGAGAGGTAATGAGAATTCTCAACCAGAGAGTTTAAGTGCCTCATCAAACTGCAAAACCCAGGATTCTACAGGGCGTAGCCACAAAAGTTTAAATGGAATAAAAGTGTTGTGATTGTGTGAGGAGTAAGGCCTAGACAAATTTACCTCTTCATAGAAGACCAGAGGTGGTAAGAAATTGTTCCACCCCCATTGTCTCTGGCAGAGTGTAGGAAAAAATTATCCCATGCCAGCTTCATGGTAGCTTAGGTGAGGGCTTGGACTGGTCTCCTCTTGAGGGAATAGATTGGCTTTGGATCAGTAAAATCCAAAGCCAGATCTGATCCTCTCTTGGAATTCTCTGTTACCCCAAAACATGGGTGACTCAGGGGTCCACCTGTGATGCCAATGCCTCTGTGAAACTCAAAGGGGAGGCCTGTAAGAAGGAGGGTAACTTGACAGGATCTTTTACACCTATGTATATCAATACAAATGCAGGGACACCAGCCGTAGATTCAAAGAATGTTTTGTTGGAGGAATTAACAATCACACACACAAGATCCAAGCAATCTTGCAATCACACAAGGCTAGCTGAAGGAAAAGGGAGGAAAAGTTTGGATTGTAAGAACTTAGTGGGTGATATTTACCTATCCTGAAGTGAGGAGACAAAGTGATGTGGCTTAGACCAAGGGTCCAAGGGTAGTACAGAATGGGAATCACAGCTGCAGAGTGACAGTATGCCAAAGTACTATGAGCTGTCTGGCTCAGAGCCAGTGTTTAAATACTCTTTTTCCACCTTGAGGGGAAACGTGTTAATGGCTCTCTGGCAGACTAGACAATGGGGTTGGCAGGGTAGACAATAGGGTTCAGAACAAGTTAATGGATTTAGCATTAGGTGACAGATGAGAATTGTGATAGCTCTTTCATGATGGGACAGGTGAGGGGACAAAAGGAGAGTTTTAGTGGATGGAGGAAGAGTGTTGAAAACAACCAGTCATTATGTGGAAACAGTTTTGGATGCTGTTATTTCTAAAGGCTGAGTCCTTGAGGGACATCTGCAAGTCCATTATCTTCAGAATTTCCCTGACTATGTCCTAGCCATGCCCGGAGGTTCTGTTCTGTCCTAGTTTTGCAATGGAACCAGTTCCTCTTTGCCAGCAGGCTTCTCAGCCATAGCAGGATATAATTTATTCATGTCAATTAATATTTACTAATTAAACCATATCAAGGAGTGGGGGTATATGGCTTGATAACATCTCCTTCTCAAAGCTTTCTACTATAGCTTTCTGGCTGCCCAGGTGGACGAGGCCATGGGAAAGCAGAGCTTGGAAAAGTTACCTTTTCCCCAAGATTTCTCAGCCAGCATGGCCAAATTGCTGCAGCCTCTCCTAGTTTGTGCGATCTTCCGCATTAATAACTTTTGTCATCTTGACCACACGCTGATGTTGCTTGGCTACATGTGTTCCAGTTTTCATCTGTGGAAAATATGATGTCTGTAAGTAATTTGGAATTTTCCAGTATAGAAGTAGACAGGTCCCTGCCCCAAGAAATTTACAATCTATAATTCAACACAGAGGAAACAGCAGTAGCTGAAGACATGGAAAATGTAGGCAGCACTAAACAGGAGAACAATATGGGGTTGCTTCAGTTGCATAAGCTTAAGCACAGGCTCATGTTACCAGCTATGAACCTAAGAGTGGACAAAGTAGAAAGCAAAGAAATTAAATTACACAGTGCTATATGCACACTGCATTTATCCTTTTTATGTGGAGAAAAGCCCCAGAGGAGTTAAAGCTCAACGGATAAGCCCTACTGGAAGGCTAACTTTGCAAAAGCCAGAAACAAATTAAAGGTTTGAGTAGCAGTATTTAGATTGCTGGGTAGACAACACAAACATAGTGGTCACCTTTGATCCTGCATTTAGGACTAGTGATTCATTCTAAAAGGTTTTTAAATTCCAGAAATGTGATTTTTAACTTGCCAGTTAACGTTTACATGGCTTGGTTACAGCTCAGCCCTGGAACAAACAACAGATGGTTCTCTGTGCCTCACTGAGGAAGCTAACTTCATGCAATGTACTTCTGGCTCAGCTTCCAGAATGGGTCACAAACTCTATATTCCTTTATCCCATTGACTAGCCAAGCAGCTAAGACATGATGTTTCTTTCATTGACCTTGACTGGTTCAGAGCTCCCACTTTATCTTGTTTTAACATTTTTACAAAGGACTTAGATGATGAAATAGAAAGCATGCTTATTAAATTTGTAGATAACAGTTCTTGAACTGTGGTGCCCAGAAGATGGAGCAAGCTTGTTTTCTGTTGCTCCAGAGACTAGAACACCAACCAGTGAAGTCAAACTACAAGAAAAAAGATTTCACCTAAATATTAGGATGAACTTCTTTACTGTAAGAGCAGTAATGGAATGGACTATCTCAGAAGGGGGTCGACTTCTTTGGAGGTCTTTAAACAGAGATTAGATGGACATCTTTCAGGACTGCTTTAGTTGTATATTGCTGGATGGCAGGCAATTGGACTAGATGGCCCTTGTAGCCCCTTCCAACTCTAAGATTCCATGATTCTATGATTATGTCTGGAACTCCCAGATGTCACCATGTATCAGAATTAAACTGTTTAGCTTGTTCTGTGTGATCCCCAGCTGGATCATGCCTTTGGCAATATTGGCTGCCATGGCTAGTGATTCCCATGTCATTTGGGCTGTGAAATTTCTGGATCTATCCAAGGCACTGGACCTATTGGGGACCAGGTTCAGTACTTTGGACAGCTGCTTTGAAGTTCAAACTAAAACCTGGAGATTCACCGTCCCATTGTCATGGGAACCACCAACCCCATTGGATACTGGTGTCACTAAATTAAAATGTGGGGAAGACTATTTAAGATCCCACCCTGACATATCAAGGACTATCCCTCACTTCAACTTTTTGATTTTTCAAAGGTATCAGTTGCCATTTTTTCCTTCCTACCTTGAATCACTGTAATAGGTTCCACTCATTCACCAGCAAAAATGTTTGTTTTTATTTTCTTTGTAGCCATTTTTCAGGTGTGTGTCTGTGTGTAGTTGGGCAAAAAATGTGCAGTTGGGGAAAATGTGCAGTAAGAAAAATAATAGAAGTGCAGCTGGAAATTTGAGAGGGGATGAGACATATATTATACATACACACTGGAAACAGGGCCTTGGAATGAACATATCTAACATCATGAGCCCTTGCAGAAATTTCTTGAAAGGCTACTATGAACCTAAAAATGAAAGGAAAACTGTTTGACATATACCAGCTTGGCAGAGAGGTTTGAAGAGGTAGCAACATCCAACAAATAACATTGTTACTGTAAGACAGCTTCATAAATGAATCATTGCTATACAGAAGATAAGAAATATTGACTCCTATGAAGAAACTACATTGATCTAGGCTTTCAGCAAGGGGTAAAGTTCACTTTGTGTTAAGCCTTTCTTTCTTTCTTTCTTTCTTTCTTTCTTTCTTTCTTTCTTTCTTTCTTTCTTTCTTTCTTTCTTTCTTTCTTTCCTTCTTTCTAGCAGTTGAGGTATCTGATAGAGGGTCTGTGCAGCTGAGAAGTCTGCTTTCAATCATACTGCTTTTGACTAAAAAAAAGCGACAAAAATATAGAACCCTACAGTATCCTGTGACCAGCTTTGCCATCCTAAGCAATTCTCTTGCTGGTTGTAGATATAAACTGAATGCTCCAGACAAGTTAACTGATGTAACTTTACAAAGGAAAGTTTCATGTTCTCCCAGTTCTGCAACCTATGTTCCCAGGAAGCCACCTGGCATGTGTGTGTGTGTGTATGCATGCATGTGTGTATATGTGTGTGTCAGAAAGTAAGCCTGCACTTCCTGATAGGTTTCAGGATGGCCTGAAATCAATTTTCAACAATTTATAACTCTCACTTGTTTTAGAACAGCATCAATGATGCTGTTAGCCCATGCCCCTAAATTGTATTGCTGAAATGAAGAAAGCTCAGCATAAATGGGAATGAATGTGAGCTTCATTCAGTTCTGATATTCTGAACAAATTCCTGGGGGCAGAATTCCTTAATTCTAATTTCTATCTTTTGCACAATGCTTTGGCTGGAAGACCTTGTGATTTTATTTTAAAAACAAAATAAATACCGCGATCCTGAAGTTAGCTTATTACCGTACTAGAAATCTTCCTCCTGGAGCTCTAGAAATTGGGTGGCTGGGTGAAAAATACATTCTGGGGTACATGAATAGAAATAAATAAATGGATTGATGAATAAAAAATATTCTCTCTCTCTCTTTCTCTTGCATACACACACACAAACATGATGTTGCCAAATGAATTTAAGTTGCACCTATACAACCAGATCCATTATAAGAGCAGGCCACTGTTAGCTCTCATAAATGTTTAAGCCAGCCTGTGGTTAAATAAATCATACAACTAACGAAAAGCAAGGACATGCCTTATACTGAGGGGAAAACATAACATATGCCTCAAGGATGAATCAGACCCCTTGTCTACCCAATAACTTGAACTAATGACCTTCTTTTTCCTTGTGGTTTTCCATGTTTGTTTACTGAACAAATTACACCTACTCAGAGTGTGTTCTTACAAAATGCTCTTGTGTGCTGTGCAATAAAAATCTTGCAGAATATAGGCAACTCAAGTTTGCCTGACATTCCTTTCTGGCCATTGTCATGGTTTCTGAAAAAGGAAACAAACTGCAGTGCAAAGGTAAATGTAAGATTTTAGAGCATGTTAAACCACTTTAAAATTCCCCAGACCCAGGGCAGATATCAGGCAGCCCTCCACCTGCTCTTGGATTCCATCTCCCACCAGCCCTTGCCAGCATTCCCGGTGGCAAGGAATGCTGGGAGCTGCAATCCAGAAAGAGTTGCATTGAAGCAAGTTTCCCACCCTAACTTAGGCCATTTCCACACTACACTGTTATAGTGCTATTATTCCACTTTCAGCACCCTGTGGAATTCTGGGGTTTCTAGTTTATTGAGGCCAAAGAGCTCTCTGGCTGAGAATTCTAAAGGCCCCTCCCTAAACTGCAAATTCCAGGATTCCATACGATGTTGAAAGTGGAATAATAGCTCTATAACAGTGTAGTGTGGAAATGGCCTTAGATTAAGTGCATCCTCCAGCATAGTCTTTTCTCTGTACAGCTGAGCTCTAAAACAAACAGGTGTGAGAAATTAAATGCATTTTTAAATGGATTTACCAAACCCACATCTCCCAAACTACAAGCTGGAAAAATACAACATGCATAGAAATTCATTCATTTGGAGGCTTCCGATGTGTTCTGCATTCTTAGATAAGTAAATCTGTTCATTTACCATTTGCATTTTTACCCCTGGCAATTCATTTTTAACAGAGTTAATATTTTGAATTGAGCCAAAGGCATAGTGGATCTATGTCCTGCTTTACACAGGATAGTCCTCTGTAAGCAAAAGTGTCAGAAGACAGGTCTATGTTTTAGGATACCTTTATTTTGGAGAACTATCCTTTCTAAAATTATGAGATGGAAGAGCACAGGCCTGGGAGTTGCCCATCTTCATCTTCTAATTCATTATCTTATATCATCCGCACCTACTAAAAGTGCCTTTAGTAGACAAACTAGTGATAACATAAGTTTCAGGGGCTGGAAGATGGGCATGACATTCTTAAAGCCCTAACTACCAAAAAGGTGGATGGATTTTTAGGGAAATCTTGGGAAGTTTCAGCTTTGGCAAGAAAAGCATCCAGCAACTACATCTTTATTTTCTAGTACATCTCTAAGATAGATGAAGGAGCTTTTAGCTGGAGTTCCAGAAAAAAAAATACGCTAAACTTCAGCAAGCCATTAATCAATAAGCAAGGGCTTTTGCTTTTATGGCATATGCCAATCTAGATTCTTTCCAGTTTTTACCCAGGTTTCTGGCAATAAATATATCTGCCAACAGTAAACACACAATTAGTAGACTAAGCAGGTACACAGACTGCCTGGCCACACTCTTGCTCACTATGGGGAAATCACACAACCATAGAGTTGGAAGGGACCACAGTGGCTGTTTTGCCCAATTCCTGCCAGTGCAGGAATCTACAACTAAACCATCCTGATGTGACTATCATCCAGCTTCTGCTTAAAACTCTCCAATGCAAGACAGTCCAGCACAGTAATTCTTTCTAGGTGTGTATTTATAAATAGATGTAAATATAGATTAAGCCCATGCAAATTTGTGTCCTCTTTTTTCCTGATTTGGTGTTCAATGTATCTTTCCTTTGCCAATATATAAGTCATAGGTGACGAATACGTGCACCCCTTGAGATGCTGTTGGAATGCTACTCACATTAGCCCTAGCCACTATATCTAGTGGTGAAGGATGATGGGAATTGCTGCCCAATCCCTAGGGTAAGTGAAGTGGCCACCTTAGGAAAAAGTTAAGGGCTAGCAAAACTAACTGAATAATCCCACATAATTTAGGAAGGAGATTCTTGATCTCTCCTTCTATCGTGACAACAACATCAGAAGCTCTGGTAGACCTTTCTCCTTTTGCTGTCACTTCAAGACTTATTTGTCTTCAGAGCTTGGGAATGTTACTTTTTTGAGAGGATATAGCTCCCAGAATTCCCCCAACTTGCATAACCATAGGTAAAGAAAATAACTTCTCCAAGTGTTGTTGATTTCCACTTCTCTTCATGTGAATGACAATAAGACTTCCTTCCTTACACATTCTGGAGTTTCCCTCTGAATCCTACTTATTGTAGCTTGGATGAAACTCAAGGATGAAACTCTAACAGTCTCAGTTGCTGATCACACTGGAAGCAATGGCCAAAAAAGGAAAGCCTCTTGCCTGTTGTTTCTTGGATCGTAGATGAGAAAATGGCTAGAAGCCAGACTCAGTGAGACACTATGTCTCTCTTTTTCTTAGCATCTTTATTGAATTTTAATGAAAAGCAGCATTGCAAGTTCACAATTAGGAGGCAAAAGAGTTGGGAATGGGAGAAAAAGTATATACTTAACTCTTTCCTTTCTTGGCATTTATCAGGAACAATTTACATCACCCACTGCTTCTCACCCCATGTGTGCAGAGATACAGAAAGCTCATGTCTTTTGCCCCCAGCTGGGCAGGCTGCACTAGAGAGCAACTAAAGGGGAAGGGGAGAAATAACTCATTTCACTGGTGGCTGGTGACTTTGGTGTCGGCAAGACAATGAATCAATTTGGTGTTTGGCTCTGAACTTTATAGGAGCTATCCAGTGTGCTAAATGGTAATCGGATAGGATTCAGCACCTTGGACAGCTTTTTTAAGTTTCATGTTCCACCTATAGTTGATTCATTGCTCTCTCCATCTGCCACAACTGGCTCCTTCCCTGCCTGCTCGCACTCGCTACTGAAGTCTCATGAAGGCTGTTTTGCATTAAAACTGCAGCAGTAGCAGCAACAACAGCCCATATCATGGGAAAAGTTTCAGAACGCCGTATCCCATCTAGTTTGGCCAGAAGGTCATGTGAAATATGTAAAATTGAACATATACTGAAACCAGATTTGGAATGCCTGGGATCTAGTTTAGGACATGAGGCTTTATTAAGAGGTCAGCTTCTGGAATGACTCAAACCTTATTCATTAGTCATATATGTACTAAAAGATAAGGGTATGTGTTCATTATAGCTGAGGATGATGGAAATTATAATCCAACACACTTGGAGGGCCCTGTGTTGCTGAAAGTTGATTTAGTGTAGTTTTCTATTGTTGTGGGAGGCATGGGAAAAGGAAGTTACAGGAGGACAAAAGCTCCATCATATTTTCTGGGTGGCTGAATAATCTCTCTCTCTCTCTGTGTGTGCATTTTGCATGTCCTGGGAAGAGATGGAATAACACCATGATGGGAAAATGAGAGATGGCCAAATATCCTCCTCATCCAGTTTTGTGGCACTATTTCTTTTTTTATTTTGTTTTAAATTTTATTAATTATAAAGAAAAAACAAACAAAACATAACACCACATGATTTCCATAAAAGTGAAAAAGAAAACATTACAACAAAATAGCTTAGATCGTTATTTCTTTCCAGATCCTTTATCATCGTATACTTATTCCACATGTTATATATCATATTGCTTATATATTTTTGTTACATTCTTAACTCTATCCTTTTCAACTATATTTAACCTATTGCTGTTACTAAATATCATCCTATTACTGAACATATTAATACTAACGCTAACTTTAAAAGTAACCTTAAATATAACCTTAAGTGAAACCTTAAATTTAAGTCCTAACACTAAGTGTAAACCCATCCCCTGAGTCAATTATCTTTCAGCTTACTCTACTTTCCAAAATTGCAATTCTTCTTGTGGAGGTGTGACATTTCCCTCTTTTATTAGGACTTTTTCCGCAAATATCTTCCATATTTCTTCAAAATCATTCCCTTTCATTATTCCTTTTTTGACTTTAATTCAACATGTTGTGGCACTATTTCTTTCCTTGCGGGAAGTGGGAGGAGATATTTTGTGATTTTTAAGAGTGGAGGTTTGAATCAGATATTGAGATGATGTTCTCTATTATTAATAGTCTCCTCTCCCACAATGGGTCTTCCTCAGAGATACCTGCCTCAGCAATCAGACTTGAACATTAAGCCCATATTTACCTTCCAGGGACCAGTAACAAAGCAAAGCATGACAAATGCAGGATACAGCAGTGAGGAAAATCATGCAGTTTGAGGAACAGATATCTTTAAGTACTTGAGGGAACAGCTTTGCAAAAACATCACAAATATTAATATCTTTCTTCCGTGTTCAAGTGTGGGGGTCAGTATGTTATCCTACTTTAACAAGGTGACTCATGGATTGTTTTTTGTTTCTTTTGACAATAACAGTAGTGATTGGCGGTCACTGAGAGATAAGGAAAAGAACCACAACAAGGCATGATGGACAGAATTTGGTAAAGTCAGGAAAGCAAGAGCTAAGCACAGAATGGTAAGTCAGGAAAGCAAGAGCCACAGCACAGAATCAGTGCTCCCTCTGCAGAGTTCTTAGGTGATAAGAAAGAGCATGGTGAAAAGAAAAAGAGAGGGAGTAACTGGGTCATAGCAAGGTGGTTGTGCAACTAGAGTAAACAGGATTAGCTATAATGAGATTATCAATTCTTTCTGGGTGTAAAAGTAAAACAGGAAAACAGACGGAAACTGCAGAGACCATGATTAGGTTTCTGACAACATTGCTGTCATCAGGACAGGGCTCAGGAGAATGAACAGGAAGAAGTCTCAAATACTGCAGGACGGGCTTGCTTCGTTGTGAAGTGATACATGCACATTATCACTGAAAGAGGAGCCCTTGGTACAACTAAATACTAAAGACACTTAATTGTTCCACTGTCTGGCATTAACATGTGCTGACGATCTGAAACGATTGAATTGGACACACCTAACACTTCTCCAGTTATATTTGCTGTCCCAGATTTAGAAACAGGAATAGAATTCCCAGTGTGGGAAAACCTTTACCCGTGCTCAGATTCCTTGGCTACCTAGTAAGATTTCTCTAGAGGTCTGCATAAGGCCTGGGCTCAGTAATACAGATGCAGTTGTGAATAAGATGTGTTATATTGTTTTCTAAGCCCTGAGGTGGAATTTCATTTTATTTATTGTCATATTTTTTGGGCGTGACTTGTAATTCTTCTTGCTGTGTTTAGTTTGATTTAGTTTGCTTTCTTTTATCTTCTAATTTTTTAAAAATGAGTTTTAATTGAGATTTATCTCTCTTTTATTTTTACTCTACTTTTCAAGGCCTCAAGATATGTGCATATTTTTGGGTGCCTTCAAGTCACCTGTCAACTTATGGCAACCCCATGAATTTCAGAGTTTTCTTTGGCAAGGAATATTCACAGGTGGTTTTGGCCATTCCTTCCTCTGAAATAAAGCCTACAGGACCCGGAATTCGTTGGTGGTCTCCCATCCAAGTACTAACCAGGGCTGACCCTGATTAGCTTCTAAGATCAGACAGGATCTGGTGCCTTTAGGGTATTTAGTTAGGCATAGAGAAACTGTTTAACATATATTTGGCTTAAAAACCAAGAGATAATAAACAAACGTAATCAAACTGAAAGGAGGAAAAAAATCTATAAAAGCAGAACAAAGTATAGAGGAATCTACCCTAATATAATGTATATTGAAACAGTGTAGGGTAGGCAGTGGGAGGGGGAAATGCTACAATTAAATTAGAGCTCTACAAAGTATCGAGTGATAATTGTGACTGCAACAGAGAAATCTGTTTGAAGCTTGCTTGTGTATTCCAATGTATTAAATGGTTAATTGCTTTATTGCCCATTGCTACAATGTATCCAGTGAGAGTGGAGAAGATCAGAGTGGGTGAAAACAACAGAACCAACAGATGTTTTGGGAACTCCAAGTGACTGAGATAAGAGGGCAGGAAATACGTTCCATTCCCAAAGATGAGAGGTGGGTAAACAACTGCAAGTCTGAGAAATGTCTAAAGATGTGGAATGACACTAAATCTGTGACTCTCTCCAATCACAGTTCTGTTCACCTAAATTTGTATGTAAAGGCATAAAATGTAGGAACTCTGTACATGCTTTAGTCTCAGCAGCTTTAGAAGAAATGTGCTGCGTTGCTTGCTTTGCTTCAAATAAACACTATTGTCTAACTCAGAGAGGAGTTTGTGAATTGTGAGTTATCCAGAGCAGGACAGTATGTTGGCTGTGGTGTTGAGAGCTGGTTATTAAAAAAATAATAACCTAAAAATAACAAATAAGCAAAAGACTGGCTAAAAAATGGCTTTCAATTAGAATCTTGCCACAAGAAATGATAAACGGCAATTGTAAATCATTGCTGGTCCAAATTTGTGACAATGTTGAAGTTTATAGAACTAGAAAAGTTGTAAATTTTTCTAAGAATCTAAGCATTCTTTCTTTTCTTTTTCTTTTTTTTTTTAAAGAGAACATTTACACATTGATTCTGGCCACAAGCTCTACTCCTTTAATTTTTCAGTACCTTGAATAGTTCCTTGCCACTGTCCCTGTCTAGTTAGTACTCAGAACAAAACATGCAAGGTACTAGAAAAGCAGAACAACATATGCAAAATAGGAGAAACTATGTAGATTTCATTGAGTCATAGAATTGAAAGATACCACAAGGGTCATCTAGTCCAATCCCCTGCCATGTAGGAATACACAGTCAAAGGATATCCAGACTCTATTTAAAAATCCCCCCAAAAAGAGACTCCACCACGCTCTGAGGGTAGCGTATTCTACTCTCCAGCTGCTCAGTTTGCTTGGTTTTTATATTGACTCTAAATATTAAGGTCTCAGTTCAACTGTTAACCATGACTAGACCAGATCACTTAAACCATTGGAACTTCTACAAGTGTTGATTTATCAATTTCCCATTGCTTTAATGGATATAATCTAGCTAGAACTAACAAATGGATTCAGGTGCCACTAATCATAGTGATAGCAACTACAACTTTCTCTGTTTTATTCTAGTCTAGACTAAACACAGGGACTCTCATCCTGATATAAGGTTGGAACCTCCTTCCTCCCCTCTGCCATGTTCCCAACCTGGAGGGGGCCCACTACAATTGCAATTTACACGGCAAAAAAGGTGATCCCATGCTCAGTGTTCAAAGTAAAATTGCACTTCATGCAAAACAATGATTACTTAATCAGATCATAGGATTTGGAGTTTGTTGGTACAGACCAGAATTTAGGTTATATTTTATGGGTAGGCTGGGGCGTTGGAGAAAATACACAGCTGATTTTCCATACATCTGTAAAATTCAGAATTGAGGAAGCTATCAACTGAGACAAAGTGGGCAGGATCATGAGTTCTGTGTAATCTTGAAACCTAGCAGGCGCCTCCACCCACTGTGCCATTCTGTTCTTGCCAGCTGCTCACTTTGCCAGCTGCAGAATTAGTTCCCATGTGGCTCTGTGTACTTATTTGTGCCTGAGACTGTGTGCTTTCAGGGATCCAGTTACAGTGCACCAAAGGGTACGCCTTCATCTCCAAGCACTTTCATCTGGTACAGCTTGCCATTTGAGGCTGGGCATTTTGTTTCTGATCACTCTGATTGCTAATGAGAAGAAAGAGAATAGGGGAAATATTCTTCTGCAACTTAGTGCATATTAAAGCTCTCTGTTCTTCATCTCATTTGGTTATAGTGGAAGAGGCAAACTTCCTAAAGTACTTCAGGAAACAATCAGTGCTATAACACTAAGGTTGGAATCTTTTGTGCACTCATCCACAGCTGTCTAGTACGGGTTTGGACCCTGATCAAATTTCTGGCCCCAAAATTTGCTTGCTTTGTGAAATTTGTGAGTATGTGTGGCGGGGGTGGGGCACACAATCACTGCCACCCCAAACAGTACCATCCACCATGGGTCACTGGCCACCTTCACTCTTTGACCTATACTAAGAAGACTGCCCCCTTCCCATATCACATACCTTCCAACTGTGCCAATTTGAAAGAGAAAGTCCCAGTTAATCATCCATTGTTCCACTTTTTCAGCTACTTTTAAAGTATTCCAGTGTCTTGCACCTTCTCCTACTTGCCCTCTTTTCTTCAGTTTACTTCAGTTACTGCAAATTGAGTTCAAAGTACAAGAATAGTCAATTGAGTCAGAGGAGGGCAAGAAGAAGGGGGGGATCTTGTCCTTCGTAGTAGACTCAGGCAAAAGCAAATTGCTGCAGACTCTCACAGCTGGTGTGTCCTTCCTCATTTTTGCCATTTTCACCACACTCTGATGTTACTTGACTGCATGTGTCCTGGTTTTCATCTGTGAAAAGTTAGAGAGTATGCATGATATTTGGAGGCGCTGTTGCTGCTGCTTCTCTTCTAGGCAGCTGAAGCAACTGTGGGCTGATCGCACTGTGGGTCTCTGTTCCAGTCACCATTGCCTTTCTGGAGGTCTTCTGTTTTACCTACGACTTCTTCCGAAGCCACCCATCCACCCACCTGCCCCTCTCATTCCCTTACTTCTACTTTCTGGCTCTGCTGTGTTCCTTTGTTCACCTGCAGATTCCTTTCCTTCACTTGAGACATTTCCGCACTACACTCTTATAGCGTGATGATTCCACCTTCACCATCCATGGAATCCTGGGGCTTGCAGTTTTGGGAGGGGCCAGGCGGCCCCTCCCGAAACTGCAAACCCCAGGATTCCATGGATGGTGAAAGTGGAATCATCGCACTACAAGAGTGTAGTGCGGAAATGACCTTGGGCCCCAACCTGCTCTGTCTTGGAGCCAGGAGACACTGGCTAAAGCCTTTAGTATACCGTAATACAGATTTTGTGTTTCCTTTTTTGAAATTTGTTGATTTTACAATGTTTGTCAAAACCAAACAAATATGCTACTCTTGAGAAAGACAAAAACATATGCAATATAGTCAGGCCTGCCCCTCACCCCCACAAGCTTCCAGACTTCTAGGCCCCAATACTTTGGACCAGCTTCCTTCCTCCCCACCCCTATCAGTCCTGCACTCAGCTGGGAGTAATCCCCATAGTGGGTCTTATTTCTGAGTAAAATGCCTTGGATTCCACTGCTGTTTTGCTGTTTTTAAAGAACTTGGATCTTCACCAAAGCCAAATCTCTCGACATGTATCTAATAGTCACTTGCAAAACTGCAGATTTGGTTCACGGCAAATGTCCATGTTGCTTTATTAACTATACAGCTGAATTAATTTTGTGTAGTGGTCAGAGTGCTGGACTGACTTGGGAAATTCAACTTCTAATCCCTACTGAGCTATAAAATTCACTTGATTTAGCCATATTCTCTCAGCCTAACTGACCTTGGCAGGTTGTTGTTAGGATAAAAGTGCAGAGGAGAACCTCATTCACCACCCTGTTCCCACAGGAGCAAAAGCAGGATATAAATGTAACTAGCTAGCTAACTAACAACAAGCATACCTCCTTTCTACAAAGGCTTTTAATACTCACCCAGACCCCCCTTTTCCTCCTCATCTTCTGTCTACCTAGAACTCTTTTTTAGTAGCTTTGACACTAGGAGGATGCTGAAGGAGAGCTAGAGAAACACAGACTCCTGGTGTTGGGTGCAGCAGGATGTCTGCAATAAATGATGAAATAAACAAGCCTTCATCTGGGAAAGTGCAGAGTTCTGCTTTAGCCAATCCTATTGTAGCTGTGCCTGCCTGCCCAGAACAGGCAAGGAAAACAACAGAATCCCATACTGAGTGTGTGTGAACAGCAAGCCAGAGAGAAATGGGGAAAGCAATTAGCCTATCTTGCCTGTTCCCTTCAGCCT
Organism: Ctenosaura bakeri; assembly: GCA_948474755.1. Lineage (NCBI taxonomy): Eukaryota > Metazoa > Chordata > Lepidosauria > Squamata > Iguanidae > Ctenosaura > Ctenosaura bakeri. The sequence continues at coordinate 372,037 of CAOLHI010000278.1, forward strand.
GTTAAAAAAAGAAAAAAATAGATGATAAATTTCATACCAAAATGGAAACTAGAAGAAGCAGAGAATAGTGAAACAAAACATCTTCCTTTGATGCATTTTGGAAGAAGTCTTCAAGTTGTCTCTAGAAGGTTAAAAATATTTTTGTTTACTTATCCGAGGCATACCTCAACTGTATGTTTTTATTTCATGTGCAGAAATTGTTAGTTTGAAAGTCTGCAGAAACATGGTGAGCAGCTCTTCTTTTTTCATGGTATAGGCACATAAGCTTCAAACAAATTAAAGCTTGATCCAGACAAGACAGAGCTGCTCCTGGTCAGTCGAAAGGGAGATCCAGGAATGAGGACTTTGTTTGTGCTAGATGGGGTTACATTCCTCTAGAAATCTCAGGCTCACAGCCTTGGTGTTCTGAAACTCTGAACTTGGATGCTCACATTTCAGCAGTGGCCAGGACTGCATTTGGACAGTTAAAAATTGGTCGTCAGCTGCACCCATTCCTTGAGACATCAGATCTGGTTACAGTGACATATGTCTTGATTACATCTCAGTTGGCCTACTGTAACATGCTCTATGTGGGGCTGCCTTTGGAAATTGTTCAGAAACTTCAGCGGGTTCAAAATGCAGTAGCCAGAATGCTGACTGGGGCCAGTTACAGAGAGCACATAACTCCTTTATTAAAACAGCTCCACTGGCTACCTGTTCATTTCTGGGCACAATTCAAAGTGCTGGTTATGGCCTATAAAGCCCTATACAGCTTAGGTCCAGGCTATTTGAAAGACCATATCACCCTATGGAAACCTGCTAGAGCTCAGTCCCGCCACTGTCCCAAACTCACCTGATGAGGACACACAAGAGACCCTTCTCAGTGGCTGCTCCCACCCTTGGGAATGCTCTTCCACAGGAGGCTAGGCTAGGCTAGCCCCCTCCCTGCTCTCCTTTCACCAGTGGACAAAAACATTTCTCTTTAAGCAGGCTTTTATGTTTTAATGTATTTTAATGTTTAATGTTTTTGAGTGTTTTAAATGTTGAAATGTTTTTAACTTTTTTTTGGAAGCCACCTTGGGTCCCATTCTGGGAGAAAAGGCAGCATACAAATATAATAGACAGACAGACAGAAAGACAGACAGATCCATATTGCCTCCATGTTATTTCTGGTTCTGCTACTCAACTGCCCAAGGACATATCTATTTCATTAAGTGAGGTATGCTGTTGAGGTGTGCCTTTGAGACATTTTCAGCTTATGGCAATCCTAAGGTGAACATATCATGGTTTTTGGGGGGGATGAGAGTGTGCGAGCTACCCAAGGTCACCCAGTGGGCTTCCATGGCCAAGCAGGGAATTGAACTTTGCTCTCTAGGGTCATACTCCAGTGCTTAACCCACTACAATCACTACACCAGGCTAACTGAGGTGTACCTGTACAAGAATAAATAAGCAGGGATGCAAAAAGAAAAAAAAAAGATTGCAGATGAAGCAAAGTAGTCACATAGCTGTGTGTATCATGGGGATTTTAATCAACGCATCTGGAAGGCCCCAGTTCAGGAAAGATGGTCATAACACCTCCCATGTATTCTTAATTTATAGGGCCAATGACCTTTCCAAGAAGTAGCTCAGTAAACAGAGACTGAGCTGGTTTCAAACCAGCTTGCTGGCAGCCCCAGGCCTGAGCTTGGAAGGCAGCCAAAGAAAGTGAACATTATGACTCTATGCACACGATGCAGCAGACGACATAGCAGCTTTCTTCAGTAATTCCAATTCACCTGACTACACCGTCTTCCCTAAGCCAATGCAAAGATGATATCATCACATAGAGATTATATAACTGAGATCAAGATTATGCATCTTAGAAAAGAGACTAAATAATCTTGCTCTCGCCTGTGACATAGTTTTTATGTTTGTGTGTATGTTCCTTCCAGTTGTCTGTCAGTCTATGGTGACCACATGAATTTCATAGGATTTTCTTAGGCAAGCAATATTCAGATGTGGTTTTTACAGTTCCTTTCTCTGAAATATAGTCTACATCACCTGGTATTCCTTGGTAGTCTCCCATTCAAGTACTAACCAGGGTTGACTTTGCTTAGCTCCCAAGATCAGATGGGATATGGTGTCTTTAAGGTATTTGGTCCTTCCAAGTTTTTATTTAATGGAGAAAAATTCAGTTACACTGCAATTAAAGATTGCGGGGGGTGGGGAGCCAACATGCTGAAACCATGTAATAACATACATCACATTAATGCATCCACCAGTAACTTCATGTTAGGCCTTTTCCGCATGGGGGAATTAAAACAGCGCAGTGCGTCCTCTACGGAGGTTGCCTGCACTTTGGAGCGGACTAGGTTCAGACTACCTACCGGAGATTCGCATTTCAGTCCGCTCTGAAACACCCCAAACTGGTCCTCCTTGTTAAAGACCGGAAAAAAGGGGTTTCTCATTTTTCCGGAGCGCGCCATTGCATACCTGCTCCCTTGTGCAGATTTGCAGGCTCGCACCAATGTGAGCCTGCGATCTGCAGAGGGCGGGCTTTAGGTGTGGCGAGCTTCAGCAGTTGGTCAGGACCCATGACCAACCGGAAGCTGCCATTTTGGAAGCCAGAGCAGTGCAGATCTAAGACCTCGCACTGCTCCGATTCACCCTGGACTAGACCGAGGAGCCAGAAGATCCGGTGAGTAACGGCACGGAGCGATTCCCTCGCCTTGTGCAGAAATGGCCTAAGACAGGAAAGTGGAAAGATTTTACAACTCTTTCAAGATGTCTTGACTTTGGGTGGTTTTTTTTACACAGGTGTGGGTAAAATATTCTACTCGATGTCCATTTTTGTAATCCCTGCCAACATATTTGCTACCATGCTGTTAAAACCTGATGGTGCAACAATAATGGAAAGGGTTGTGATTCACCTTTGAAACAAAGTGCATGGGCAGCATGCACCTTATTTTCAAGCAAAATGATGGCAAGTCTTCCTGAAATGCCATTCTGACTGGGCAGAAAAGGTGTATACTTTGCAAGTGCTTCATTTTAATGTACGGATAGGCAACTTTATGAAACCCTGGGGGCCATATGTAGAACCCACTGGACTTCAAAGGTCCATGACACTACTTAATTCTTTGAATATTTATCTTAAGCTGCTACTCACAGCTTTTAGAGAAAGCAACCCGCAGATCTAAAATAGGATGAAATTTTTCTCCCCCCACCATCCTTCCAAGTGGGTGCAGGGGATATTTCAAATAAAAAAAAATGTTTATTAAAAAGCTCAAAAAATAAGGGACCGGGACCTGAGGCCACTATAGCAACACCTTTATCAATGACCTGAATGATGGAATAGAGGACATATTCATCAAATTTGCATATGACACCAAATTAGGAGGGATAGCTAATACCCCCGAGGACAGGATCAGAATTCAAAATGACTATGAGAGCTGGGCCAAAACTAACAAAATGAATTTTAATAGGGAGAAATGTAGGGTATTCACTTAAAAAGAAAAAATGAAATTCACAGGTATAGAATGGGTAACACCTGCCTTGAAAACAGTACATGTGAAAGGGATGTACGAGTCTTTGGGCCTTTCCACTCTACACTGTGATAGTGCTAGTATTCCACTTTCAACATCCTGTGGAATTCTGGGGCCCTTTTCGCATTTTGCTTTCTCCTGCTACGGGGGAGGCCGTCTCATGCGAGAAGCCTCTTTTGTGACGCCGCTGCTTCCCCCTCCTTCCTTCCGCAGGGCGCTTTGTGATGACGCGACCGTCGCATGAGTGCCCCGCCCCTTCCTTCCGCAGGGCACTGTGGGAGCTGTAGGCTCCGCGGGGAAAGGAAGCGCTTCCCGGCCAGCTTGCTGACACACCGCACAGAGGTAAGTGCGCGAGCGTGGCACGAGCATTGCGCGAGTGCGGGCTATTTTCGGCTTCAAGCCGAAAATCAAAAAATATGCCCCCGCCCCGCTCCAGCCTCATAAGCGTGGCGCAAGTGGGAGTGCGTCATGCACAGCGGTGCTCCCATTTGCGCGGTGCTCAAGCTGTGCTTGCGCAAAAAAAAAAAGTGCGAAAAGGGCCTGGGTTTGTAGTTTACTGATGACAAAGAGCTCTCTGGCTAAACTGCAAACCCCAGGATTCCAAAGGATGTCAAAAGTGGAACAATAGCACTATTAACAGTGTAGTGCAGGAAGGCCCTCAGTCAACCACAAGCTGAACATGAGTCAGCAGTGTGATGGGGCAGCTAAAAAAGCCAATGCAATTCTGGGCTGGATCAATAGGGCTACAGTGTCGAAATCAAGGGAAGTAATAATACCACTCTATTCTGCTTTGGTTAGACCTCATCTGGAATACTGCACCCAGTTCTGGGCACCACAGTTCAGGAAGGATATCGATAAGCTGGAACGTGTCCAGAGAAGGGTGACCAAAATGTCGAAGGGTTTGGAAACCATGCCCTATGAGGAGTGCCTTAGGGAGCTAGAAATGTTCAGCCTGACAAAAAGAAGATTAAGAGGTAACATGATAGCCGTGCTTAAATATTTGAAGGGATATCATGATAAAGATGGAGCAAGCTTGTCTTCTACTGCTCCAGAGATTAGGACACAGAGCAATGGATTTAAACTACAGAAAAGAGATTCCTCCTAAACATCAGGAGGAACTTCCTGACAGTAAGAGCCACTTGACAATGGAATATGCTGCCTTGGAGTGTAGTGGAGTCACCTTCTTTGGAGGTTTTTAAACAGAGGCTGGATAGCCATTTCCTGGGTGTGCTTTGAATATGTGTTCCTGCACAGCAGGGGGTTGGATTTGATGGCCATTGTGTTCTCTTCCAACTAAATGATTCTAGATTTTATAACAAAATTTGTATAGCCCACAATAGTCACTTTCCCTATCCTTGCTTTAAAGAGTGAATTACAGGTCTTTTTGTGGAGCCACTATACAGTTCAACAGCAACATTCAGAAGCTGCCTCCATCCCTTAAAAATGGTCATCTCTGCTCTCAGGGAGGGAGTTCCATGGTTGTAGGACTGAGCAAGAATTTTAGATCTCCTGTTACTTTTTTCAAACAAAACAAAAGCTTCTTTATGATTCTCAGATGTGGTGGTTTGGGGCTCTTTGTCTTGCATTCACTGCTTGTATCTTTCCCTTCAGCACCTCAACAGGAAAGTGGATGGGGCTGTCATTTGCACTTTTCTGTCCTTCAGCCCCTCTCCATATCACCAAATATCGGCCACATACAAGGATGAGTTCAACCCCATCAGTTTGTTTGATACTTTAAGAATACAGAAGCACAAATCTCAGCCCCACGTTGGAAGCAAAGAGGTATTGATATTTGTATAAAATTATTTGTGAGACAGGGGATTCCTGATCATGCCTGCCATTTTGTTTCACCTCTCTGAAACTTCCTTGGTTCTATGTATTCATGCCTTCCTACCTGCAGACGTCGGTTCTCTCAAGAAGTTAGTCTGCGTTTGTCTGAGAGGGAGCATCCACAGACTCCAACCCCAACAATGGATGCTAACTTATACCCACACATGACAGCCAGCTTTTAGGGGTTCTTATAATCAAGTTTAGGTCAATTTATTTTGCCTGTCTCCTTTCCTGTCCTCAGATGGTTTTCATGAAACAATATATATAAGGTTTTCATTAATTTTTTTAACCTTATAGGAGCATCCAGAGTCATTTTTCTTGTTTCTACCACAAGCTCATGTTGTACTAGCCCTGCTGCATTCGGCTTAGTATTCAGTGGTGGAGCTTGGAGTGTGGGGGGGGGGGCAGGAGGGATTTGGAGCTACAGCATGGGGTGGGGCCACTGTGCATGGGGGCATGGCTGCAGTGTGTGGGGGCATGGCCAGGGCACGCAAGGGCATGGCTACGGGCTAGGATACCCAAAAACATTGCCTACTGAGGCGAGCTGCCCCCATCACTCCCCCCGTCCCTACGTGACTGTTAGTATTCCTACACCCCCAAGGAGCTCACAGTCTAAAATTGCACCCGGATGACACATTGTAGGACATCAGTGGAAATTCTGGGAGGGCTTTGTTTCTGAGACATGAACTTCTGACTCTTTCCAAGAGGAATATGTGCACTGAATATAAGAATAAATGTTATAGTGGAGTTTCAGGTCTAACTTGTCCTTTATGTCAACTTTCACATGTATTATAAGGTGGTGCTTGGTTTCAATGTTGATATTTTGGCTTAATCTGCAAATATGTGTGGGGGAAAAGCAAACAACTGGTGTGGACGCAAGATCCAACATCAGATCCCTTTTTGACCTCTCCCAAACACCGCAGAGGTTTCTGCCATGGCCCTTTCCTCTTGGATTGATGTTGATTGACCTCAGAGAGAATGGAATTGGAATATGGTGTGTAGCCACATAGAGAGAGGACTTCATTCCACTGGATCTTGAGCCCTCTTGACTATGACTATGACTTTGGCTATGCCCACCAGAATCTGTCAACAGCTGCAATAGATTAAAATCACAGCTGGGAATTGTTTGACCTTCCAGATATTGTTGAAATACAACTCCCAGAAGCCCTAGCCACCCTATCCAACCGTAAGCAATGCTGTGAACCTGGAGGGCCATGTACTCATTTATACTTTCATACTTTGCAGCATTTCACAGATGAACACCAGGACACTGTGGCTAATTAACATCAACATGTGGCTAAAATGGCACAAGTTATGAATGAAGAAGAACATGAAAGATAGGAGAGATCGCAGCAATTGGCTTTTGCCTGAGCCTACTGGGAAGGGCAGGATGCTATTCCCTCTTTTTCCCTCACCACTGTTGAGTTAACTGAGCACACTTTGAACTCAGTTTGTAGCAACTGAGGTAAGTTAAGGACAAAGGGATAAAGTGGGAGGAGGAAAGATAAATGGACATTTTAATTTTACTGTCTGTCTGTCTGTCTCCTCCTCCTCCTCCTCTTCCTCCTCCTCCTTCCTCTTCTTCTTCTTTTTAGAGTTACAGTGCTATAGTGCATCACTTTTACACTATAACACTATGACTCTAAAAAGATTTTTTTAAAAAATTCAAACAGGAGACTAAATACCCTTCAATCCCTTGGATCACCTCAACAAATTGCACCCCATTTTTTAAAAAGTCTTTGGCCCTAAGATACAGCTCCCCACAAAAGTCATTACAAATAGCCCCTTAAAATAATGGACTGAATGGATGCAGAGGCAAGAACAATCAACACTGCCTGGCAGAACCCCAGGAACTGTAATTCAAAAACTTATGCTTCTTCAGACCTTCCTTAAGGAAGAACTTTAAGGAAGATTTTAATCTATAATCACAAAGAAGCCACTTGCTCTGTGCTCTGTGTGACATACAGAGCTTGGGAAGCTCATTTTAAGAAGAAGGAATCTAACGATACTCTGCAGCCATCCATAGGTGAACAGTGCTCTGGGAACTCAGTCTGTCCCTATAGTGAATTTTTCCTTTTAAAAAAGCCCAATTTTTCCAAGCCTTCATGCCCAGAATAGAAATTATAAGCCATAGTTCTGTCACCCAAGGATACAGTCTTCTCCTACTCTCTGCAACCATCCTCTGCCTTATTATACTGGCTTCCTATTTAGTCCACAGACACAGTGGCACCATCAAGACAATCTGTTGTGGTCTTTTTCATTGGCAGTTAAGTATTTATAATGTCAAATGGGCTGTTAAATTCCTGCATTGTTTTTGTTCTTTTTTTAAACCAGACTTTTTTAGTGGACAAAATTAGTAGTTTACTATTATGGGTTTGATAGAATCCAGCATAGGAAAAAAAATACCAATCTACCCGAGAGATCTTCATGCTAGCTGGAAAATCAGGTCACATATAATCAGTCTATGAATCTGTTGTGTTCCTTAGAAACAACCAGTGATTTTTTTTTTCAGTAAGGCAAAATTATTGGAACCTTTTTGCCCATGTCAAAAGAAGAACATAAAAGTAGCAGCATCAAATCAAACCCAATGCCTATCGAGTCCAGTGTTTTTTCACAGAGTGGCCAATCACTTGCTCATGTTAAGGCCAAAGTCAGAATTGGAATGAACTGCATTCTTCTGTTGCACTCATGTCCTTCTTTTAGATGTATTTTAAACTATCTGTTTTAACAGTATTGTTAATTGTTGTTGTTTTTTCAGCTTTTCCAAGGTATATTTTAGCCAACCTCTATTTTAAATTTTGTAAGCTACTTTGGGTCTCTTGGTGGGAGAAAGGTGGGATATAAATTTATTTTTTTTTTAAAAAAACATTTTTTTAAACAGAAAAAAGGCAAAGAACCAAACAACACTACATAACAATGCATAAAATTACAAATACATAACAATACATAATAATACTGTGCAAACAAAAAGACAAAGAATACATAACACAACTACAAGCACCTAACAAAACTATAACAAATGAAAAAACCGCAGATAACTAAAAGTTGGTTCCTGCCCTTGTTGCAAACAGCTCATTCTAATCAAGTAATTACACCTATTAGTCTTAAATCAATACCAAAATTTATACTTGTTGCTATTCACTCATGTCATCATAGATCTGTACTTACAATATAAATTAATTAATAATCACCAAGCCTAAAAAGGAATTAGAACCACTTATCAAGTAGTTCTATATTCTATATTAGTTTAAAGTAACATAAATCATTCTTAAGTTACAATTAATAAAATCAATTATAATCACCTATAATCATCTAATTCTAGATCAATATTAGTTTAAAATAATTATTTAAACGAATTTATTGAATGAATAAATGAGTGAATAAATAAATAAATGTGGGCTTCCCATGGGCCACTGGTTGGCCATTGTGCGAACAGAATGGTAGACTATAAAGATGTTTAGTCTGATCCAGAATGGTTTTCCTTGTGCACTTATGAGATAGACCCAGCACAGACCAATGTCTGACACACATGGCTAGAAACTGAGCTTGTCTTTCTTTGTGGTCAAATCTTTAAGAGGAAGGACCGTAGTTCTGTCACAGAAGACATACTTTGCATAACCTGTTATTCACTGACAGCTAAGCAGGTTCAGGTCAAAATGAGACAGTGAACCTCCCACCCTTCAACATTTCACAGATGAAAATAGGACATGTGTAGCCAAGCAATATCAGAATATGGTTAAGATGGCAAAAGTTCTTAACAAGAAAGAACCCATAACCTAGGAGAGGCTGCAGCAGTTTGCATTTGTCTGAGTCTACTGGGAAGAGTTCGACCTCTTCCTCTTATCTCTCCCTTGCCGAGTTAATTCAGTACCAACTACTTCTGCACTTTTCATTTGGTTTGCAGCTGAAGTAAAATGAAGTCAAAGGGGGAAACTGGGAGGCAGAGAGGGAAACTGGTTCATTTTAAAAGCAGCTGAAAAGGGGGAATGACAGGAGATTAATCCATACTGTCTCTGTGAAAGTAGAATAGCTGGAGGGTATTCTGTGGCTTCATAATATTTTCTTGTGTACAGTTCTGAGATTAACTAGATTAAAATTTGCACCTAGGTGTGATCACTGTCATGGTGACCTCCAATTTCCCCGTCATGCCAGTGGCAGCAGAAATATTTTAAAAAGTAACCTCAGGAATGTATTTCCTGCCTGTATCAAATCTTTCCTTGTTGCTATTGTGGTTGCAAGAAAGAGAAACATGCACAAGTGGTTCTAATGGGTTTAAACTGGAAACAAAATATCTCATGAATTGATCATTATATTGGAAACAGCCATGACTGCTGTGGCTGTCTGCACCCTTCAATGCCACAGAGACCATGCTGTATTCAGAACCAAAGCATTATACGCAGAGGAGAAAAATTACAAATTCTGCAGGTAGCCGTATTTTCTCACGCCTTCTTCCTGTTTTATGTATCCTGTGCCCTCATTTTTCAGAGATACCACAAGCCAGGGGGGAAAAAATGAGTTACTGGCATTACGAAGAAGCGACATTCCAGTAAAGGGTTATACGAGTGCATGAGTTTGGTAAAAGCTGTTATTTATCACAACATGAAACTGTCATAATGGCCTCCTTCAAACCAATCTGAAAAAGCCCATTTTTGGTATGCCTTGATTGGCTGAACTACTGAGCCACTGTGGGCCCCTCCTAATCACAACAGTGCTGATAGTTTATGGGGCTGTGTTTTTCCTTTTGCTTTGCTGTGTTTTTCATCTTTTCTCCGGAGAACTCTTTTCTGTTTCTTGCCTTTTCCATTTCACTTTTCTTCTGTGAGGTCTGAGTACATCCAGATTTTTTGTTTGTTTAGTATTTCCCAATGGCTGTTTTTTTTTTCAGGTCTGTGAGAAACAAGGCCATCTGGAAAGGTCCGATTCATACAAGGGTTATAAGACAAACCAGATGGATGGAAGGATGGTAGTCTCAAAACTGTTGGGTAGCCTGCACAAATACAGAGGAACTGCAACAAAATGTTACTGTATGGAGGTGCTATTTTTCATTGTTTCGGTCAATCACTCAACCAGTCATGCCTTCATTCATATGATTTTATCTGATTCTTTCTCCTATTTGGTTTTCCATTTTCCTTCTCCCAGCAGTCATGGACACTGACCTGCTTCTCTGTCTCGGGATTCTCCCATGAACAATTGTTGCATTTCTGTAAAGTTTTGGTTCCTTTCTTAAAACCTCCATCTCTATCTTGTGAGTAGGTAGTGCTGGGTATTTTGTTTTGTTTAAGTTTCTTTCTTTCTTTCTTTCTTTCTTTCTTTCTTTCTTTCTTTCTTTCTTTCTTTCTTTCTTTCTTCTTTCTCCCAAATAGCACTCACAGCTTGAACTTTGAAAACAGAAGGAATGACTTTCAGAAAACCTGCCAGATCCCATAATGATCCCATTTGATCATTATTACGTTCTCAGCGGCCCTTTCAAACTATAGTTATAGTGCTATGATTTCACTTTCAATGCTGAGGTAGCATCCTGTGGGATCTTGGGATCTACTGCCACACCAAACTAGAAATCCTAAGATTCCACAGGTTGCAGCCATGGCAGTTAAACTGGAATCATAATGCTATAATGATGCAGTATGAAGGGCCCAGGATCATACCAAAAATATTAAGATATTTTCCCACCAGATAATAAGTTAGCATCCTAGGATAGGAAAGAAATAAAAGACTTATTATGAATGCCTGAAAACACTGCCATATTTTTGGTTTTAAATGAAGTGGAGAGAGGTTGCCAGTATTTACAATGAAAAAGCAAAGAATGTTGCCTTGTGTGATCTTTTTGTTTATGCAAGAAGAAAAATGATTAATATCACTTTACCTCACTCATAGGTCTATAGCCAAAGCGGTTTGGTAGTACTTAATTTGGCTCACAATAGTTCCTGAATATTTTTATGTCATGAAGCAACTGCAGATATATTTTTTTCTCTTGTGTACAAAAGGAAAAGACAGGACATTCACCTCCATTAAAATTAATGTATTACAAATGCATGCATCTCATTGTTAGAACTGGGAATGGGCACAACTAAGTCCCATTGCTTAACATCTTAAGGAACCTGTTGGGACTTTAGAACTAAATGAAGTCTGAACTCAGTAATCTTGCTTTTTAATGTGGTTTTGCATGTAATCGAGGGTGAGAATGATGTGGCTTTCCAGATGTTGTGAACTGAAGCTTCCAAAATTTCTTACCATTGACTATGTTGCCTAGGAGTGATCAGAGTTGCAGTCCAACAACATCTGGAAGGCTGTACAATTCCCATTTCTGATCTACACTAAGTAAATACATGGTTTCTGCAGCTGTAGCTACAGCAGACAGTAACTCAAATATTCCAGCCTCGCTAGAACAAAACAAAAGGAAAGCTGCTCATTGGCCCAACATTGTGGACTTTGCTTCTAAAGTTCTAGCAACTGCCTCAGCAGTAAAGAGAAGGGAAAGAATCTGACAGAGCTGTGGTTTTCTTCCCGAGGAGCTTTCACACTACACAATGATAGCACTATAATTCCACTTTAAATGCCATGGCTGCATTCTGTGGAATCCTTGGTTTTATAGTTTGGTGAGGAATTAAAGTTGTCTAGCAGAGAAATCTAAATACCTAATACCTCCCTCGACTGCAAATTCCAGGGTTTCATAGGTTTTTAGCATGGCAGTTAAAGTGGAATCATAGTGCTATAACTGCACAGTGTGAAAAAAGGGCCTTGGTCTTGTCAACTCCAGATCTACCATCAGAGAGCAAGTGGAGCTACACACACAGCATAACAAAGTGAGTGGAAGGTGGATTGCCTTTTGCACATTTTGGAGCAAATTTGATTCTGTGAGGGTGGATTTTGGAGTGACAGTGATAAGCATAAATCTGGAGACAGGAAAGGGCAAATGTACAACAAAAAGTATGGGCTGCGAATGTTTCCTCTTTATGTATATTAACAGTTCTAAGACTGAAATAGAGATATCTCCATGGATTGAAAGGAACATTGCTTTCATTTTTGGAACACATGTTCTGTATGCTTTTGGACAGTAAATTATTGTTTACTATTCCAGTATTTAGATTTTTTAAATGGATTGTGCTGTACACTGCCCTGATATCTTTGGATATAGGGCAGGATATAAATCTTTTAGTAAAACAACCAACCAATAAGCAAACTATATAGCTAATTTCAAACACATGATGGAGTATATGTATACTACCATATGTGGAGCTAATCATCTTTAGCATTGGTCCACATATTATGTCAGATTTTAAAATGGAAGCAACACAGGCCAGCATCCTGTTAGTGACATATACAGGCATAAATTCACCTTATGCCTGGGCATGTCTTTTTTTGCTTGTTGCAGAGGCTGGCATTCTTTTCTACTCTCTGCAACCATAGAACTCATAGTTTTCTGTAATCACTCCCCCGATCAGCCAAGTGGAGTGGGGAAGGGTCGAAGAAGCGTCAATCTAAGCCGGAGGCAGACTTAAGATATTGTCCTCTGAGAACCGAGCAGATCTTTGCAGAAGATGTTATTGGGATGTGTATGGTTATGGAACATAGCTTAATGCTTCTCTGACCCCCCCCCCGCTCTATATCAGTCGTAGGACATCAGTCAGAGAGGCTATTGAAGCAAAACTAAGAGTCCTAGAGGGAGAGTAGGGGGAGTGGTAGTGGAGTTCTGCTTGCCTGTCTGGGAGAGGTCAAAGGTGGGAACTATGAAGCATTCGTGCCTTCCAACTGTTCCAATTTGGCAGGGATAGTCCTGATTAATCCTCTGTCATTCCACTTTTCCATCTGTTTTTAAAATGTCTCAATTTATCTTTCTTCCTCCTGCTTTCCAACATTGTTCTCAGCTTATTTCAACTGCTGCATACTGAGTTCACAGTGCAAAAGCACTTATTAATCCATTAACTCACCAGAGGGAGAAAACAGGAGGGGGCAAAATCTTGTCCCTCCAGTAACCTCAGGCAAAAGCAAACTGCTATAGCCTCTCCTAGCTCATCTGTTCTTTCTTGTTAATAACTTTTGCCATCTTGATCATACTCTGATGTTGCTTGGCCACACATGTTCCAGTTTTCATCTATGAAAGGCTGGAGAGTATGTGGACTGTGACTCCCAGGAGACCTGGTCAGCATAACCTATAGTCAAGAATGTTGGAAATGGCAGTCTAACATCTGGAAGGCTGCATGAGTTCCATCTCTGCTAGAAACCATCTAGACCATGTTCAAATGTTACACTTTGCTAGACAAGATGGCAGATCTGTAGATATTTTGTGCAAGTTTATACTTCAGGTATGATTGAAAACATGACAACTCTGACCTGTTTTTATTGTGGTCCTTTTCACACGTGGAGGGAGAAACGGGAAAAGCGCGCAGAAACGGAGCTTACCGGCAGCCGGGTAAGTCCGTCACCACGCAGAGCAGGGCGAGTTCGCTACTCCACACTCCTGTGGTGTCCTGCGGTGTCCAAAATGGTGGCTTACAGCTGGCGAAGGCTCTCCACCAACCAGAGAAGCTTGCCAGCTGGAAGCCCGCCCCGGCAGATCTGCAGGCATGCACTTGCGCGCGCCTGCAAATCTACACGGGGCGCTGCAACGGGCTGCATGGGGCTGTGTGCTCTGTGCTTTTTAAAACCTCTTGAAAGAGATTTTTAAAAAACACGCGGCACCACCACTTCTGGTCGCTTCAGAGTCGCTTGGGATGTGGAACTACGCTAAAGTAGTCCGCCCTAATCCACTCCACGGTGTAGACGATCTCCGTTAGAGGTCGCTCTGCACCATTTTATTACCCCTGTGTGAAAAGGGCCTTTATGTCCTTCTTCTATGGCCATTTCTGCGCCAGACCGCTGTAGTGTTATCATTCCACTTTCAACATCCTATGGAATCCTGGGGTTTGCAGTTTAGGGAGGGGCATTTAGAAATCTCAGCCAGAGAGCTCTTTGACCTCAGAAAACTCCAAAATTCCACAGAATGTTGAAAGTGGAATAATAGCACTATAACAGTGCAGTGCGAACATGGCCTATGTGTCCGTGATATACATCAACAAAGACACGGATAAGCATAAACACACATCCACATATACATAATCTAAACACAACATTAGCCATTCTTAGAGCAGACCCATTGAAACGAATCAAGTGTGTCAATCACATTTAACAAGAGATACATTGTTTTCTGGAAATAAGCAATTTCAACTGGAAGATTTAAGCATGGAAGTGTGTGTGTGTGTGTGTGAGGTTATTTTCGAGACAAACTTTCAATTAAAAAAAAATTTAAACCCCCTCCCAAGATGTTACCCTGATTTCTGGGGCCCCTTGGGGGACACCTCAATGTGCTCCATGTGATGAGGAATGGAAACTAGCCAGAGCACAAGCAATAGCAATGCGAGAGGCAGGGTAACCTAGCGAGATCTTTCACCCAATTTTTACGGGGTCAGGCCAAACCAAAAACCAAGCAAAATTATAAATGATTTTATTAAAAATAAAGACTTGCGCATGTACACACTTATGCACTCACTCACTCAAGACCTAGTGAGAAATAAAAAGAGAGGAAATTGGATAGGGGGCTTTGGAGGGTTACAGCTGGGGAATACTGCACCTGGTCCTGAAGTCCAGAGGTCTGAGACAGCAGCGGAGAGAGAGATGAGACTCAGCATGTGGAGGGCTGAGGGGATAGCTCAACGGGTGGAGTGACAGTCTACTGGGAAGCCAGGAGCGATCTGGAGTGATCCAAAGAGCCCCTCAAAAACTGGGTCTATTTATGGAGGGAAAGGTACCTGGAGGGCTAATTCATTTCTGGGGAGAACAATAAGTGGAGGAGTTAGAACAAAGCTCCGAAATGTCAGCATTCTTTACATGATTGAATTTACCGGGATTGTCAAAGCCTCGGCTGAATGCAAATCATCCTTGCTTGATGGGCTGTTTGTCAGATGCGTTAATCTCATCAAGCAGGCTCCTCAGGGCTGAGGACCCTTTTTGTATTTTAAGTTTTACATGTCTGGAGGTCTCCTGGGGCTATGAGACTATGAATTTACTGGCCTGACTGGGTTTTTCCTGTTTTCGGGCGTTCGACCATGCCTGCCTATGTGCTCATTCGGGGGACCTCTCCAGCACATGGAGATATTTTTAATATTAAATTGTAGACCCTGGGATAGGGTTATCTACCACAGTAACAAAGAGATAACATTGTTTTCAACAAATCTGCCTGAGGGAGGACTAACATTGGATTTAGCTTTTATACAAATATTCCCTGTGCATAGAAAATTAGCTGAAAATAGAGCAACTTTGACCTAGGTTTTGTAATATATCTTCATTTTGTATGTTCCAATAATTCTGTACATGGGAAAGTACCCAACCATGTGATTTTCCTTTACCCTGCATTCTGAAAAGGAGGAATTGAACAACAATTTTACTTATGCGACTGCTCTTTGTGTGAACTTGGCCTGACTGTCCACAAAGTTATGCTGAGGGGAGGGGGCTGAATTTATGAGTAGCAGAGGCATATGGGAAAATAGATGGATGCATCCAGTCTACCAAATGAGCCTTTTATTATAACTGTTTTTCAGTTGTGGCTCAAAAAGGGAGTGGGAGAGAAGAACAGGCTATTTTAAAATACAAAAATTATGTGCTTAGTTCCACCATGGCACTACCTTTCCATGGCTGTGGGATTGCTTGCTCCTGTGAGGCAAAAGGCTTGTGCTGGTAATAGCAGCGCTGCTAGTAGGGTCTCCCATGTCACACTAAATGGGCCAGGCTGCTACTGGATAGCAGTATAATAGGCAATGATCAGCAATTAAACCTTCATGGCAATTTTTGCTTGATCTCCCTTTTATTAACCAGTTGTCACAAGAAAAAGCAGTGAAAAGGCAGTGGATTTAAACAGGAAAACATACATTGTGCTTTCATGATTCTATATAAAGACTTATCTTGAAGAGCTGACAAAGAACAGAAGAGGCTGTTGCCATAGTGAGAAAGCCATAAAATGTTTGCTGAAGAGGCCTCATAGAACAAAAGAGTGGGGAATATGCCTTGATAGGGAACAATGAAAATAAGATAGGTAAAAGTGAATAATATGGAAATCTAATATTGTTTGTCATAGGGTGAAATTTCTGTTTCATATTCAGCTAAAACCACAAGGCAGCATCCACACAACTATCAAATGCTCCTCGAGCTATGTAGACCAGCATTTTTTTCCCCAATGTCCTCAAGCTGTGTGCCCAAGTAACATATTTGTGTCTTTGGTTCTGAGTGTTTCTTTCTCTGCAACTTGTTGTGGACTGGTAGCCAATGGCTTACAAACTGCCAGCAGCCACTTAGAGTAACACTGTATGGGCCACATACTTTTTGTCTGTACTGTACTGTCCCACCAAAAATTCATGAAGTGAACAAACCAATTCTGAGATGAGGAACCTTTGGCCTGCCAGATGTTCTTGGGCTGCAGCTTCCATCAATTTCAGCCATTAAGGCCAATGGCTAGATATGGAGGAAGTTCTAGTCCAATGCCATCTAGAATGTCAGGGGCTCCTTATTGTTGTGTGCCTTCAAGTCATTTTGGACTTATGGCAACCCTAAGGCAAATCTATCATGGGATTTTCTGGGGCTGAGAATGTGTGACATTCCCAAAGTCAGTCAGTGGGTCTCCATGGCTGAGCAGGGAATTGAACCTGGTCTCTGGGGTCATAGCCCAATGCTCAAACCACTACACCACTATACTTTTTACCCCTAAGTTAACTGTTTATTTATGAGGGCCAGTATTCTGTTTCAGCTGCTCTATTAAGGATACTTAACTAAGGCCATTTCTACACTACACTGTTACAGTGCTATTATTCCACTTTCAACATCCTGTGGCATACCGGGGTTTGTAGTTTACTGAGGCCAAAGAGCTCTCTGGCTGAGAATTCTAAATGCCCCTCCCTAAACTGCACACCCCAAGATTCCATAGGATGGTGAAAGTTGAATAATAGCACTATAAAAATGTGGGGCAGAAATGGCCTAAGGCTCCTGGGCCCTTTTTGCATTTTACCTTGATAGCGTGATGAACTAGAGCCCTCACAATATTGCCAATATCGCAAGAGGCCCAGTAGAGAGCCCCTTGCAGTCTGCACACAGTAGAGCATTCGCGAGAGATCACCAGTCCCCACCTTGTCCGCATGTCGGCATCCTGGGCCACACCCAGGTCCCGCCCTGTCCCCGCCCCACTGCCCCTGATTGGTCAGTGGTTTTTCTTTTTTTAAATTGTTTCGTCAACTATCATGCTAACGTTAGCATGATAGATCCTGCCAACAGGCTGTTTCATACTATGTTGGTAATGTGCTAACGACAGTGCCAGGTTTTTTTTTAAAAAAAAACCACAGTTGGCTGGACCCCGGGGGCTGCTATCATCTT
The DNA here is from genome assembly GCA_948474755.1 of Ctenosaura bakeri. NCBI lineage: Eukaryota > Metazoa > Chordata > Lepidosauria > Squamata > Iguanidae > Ctenosaura > Ctenosaura bakeri. The sequence goes on from CAOLHI010000278.1 coordinate 389,762, forward strand.
GAGTGTGAGTGGCGACACAGCCCCAGGGTGGCCTCTCACAGCGACGTGTCATACAGTGTTCCCTGCTGCAATGGGGGCAGAGGCCAGCCTGCTGCTGGGTGGAGCGTCCCCTGGGAGCTGCAGCATGAGGGACAGGCAGCAGGGACTGCCCACACCCCGCCCACTCCCAGGTCCTTCCTGGAAGCACACTGGACGACGACTCCACAGGCCCTCTGGTCATGCAACTGATGAGTGAAAGGGAGGTTATTTTCGCCTTTCAAGTGAAAATAAGAAAATGCGCTATCAGCACTATCTGTGGCTGTGATAGCACCTGGTTCACCAGAACGTCATGCAGTACGGCGGCTCATGAAGGGGGGAGGGAGTGTGCTTAATACGCTTTAAAAACGCCATGCGAACAGGGCCCTGATTAGGTACATTTAACTAAGTAGTGTCAGGAATTTCTCCCTGTTGGGCTGCAGCCAGCAAGGGAGGAGAGAGACCAGGAACACTTGGGGAGTTCATGTATACCAAACACCAGGAAAACGACCTGGCTCAGCTTGTCCAGAGGTTCAGGAGGCAGAGATCCATCTGGAGGGTTTCAGGGAGCAGGAGACACAAAGGTCGAGAGGGCTTGCTAATAATTTGCCGCAAGCAAGGAGCAGCTATGCTGGCAGACTTAAATAGCCCCTGCAAGCAGGTGCTGCTCATTATTGTTTCCTCAGCCTAGTCCAAGCAGCCTCCCTCTCCGCAACCTGTTTCAGCCTTCTACATGATTGAGGACTGATGAGCACAGCTGGCTGCAACTCCTCTGCATCACTGCTGGTTCCCTCTCCGTCATGAGCTGGCTGGGGCAACTCAGTCTCTGTTTGACCTTCCAGTGCAGGTGATGTTTGCAGGTTGACTTGCTCAGTCACTGGCTCAGCCCCCTGCGCAATCAGTTGCTCCTCAATCACAGTATCTTTATCTATCACAAGTAGCTGATTAAGTAGCTTGGTTAGGTATACTGGATCAAGTAGCTTCTCTTGGCCCACCCCACCCCCCACCTGGTGGAAACATCATTCACTCATGCTCTGATCACTCTCAAAACTGACTTCCTTCTTCCCCTGCAGCTGATGCTCAGTAAAGTAGGTTGCAGTGGTATGATCATGGGAATAGTGTCACAATTCCAATACAATAACAATATCTAGTAATAATGTACACCATTCTGATCTTAGAGGAAGGGCAGGAACATAACAAAACTACAAACAACAAGCATTTCTTTCTAAGAGAGGAAAGGTTGACCACCTCCCTATTGTCCTTCTATCAGCTGACAAAGTGTTTTTTCTTCAGCAAGCTTTTAGCCATTGACTAGTTGCTGAGAAAAGACCATCTAATAGGTGGATGCTGTTCTTTTTATTGCTTTGCTGTTAATCAGTTTATGTTTTAATATTGTATATTTCCATGCTTTTATTTCAATCTTTTCAACCAGATCTTTAGTTAATTCCACTAGGAGAATCACTTGGAGAATTAGATATATTCTTCTACTTCTTAATATCATGTAGATGTTCGCCCATTGTAACTTCTGTGATTTTGAAGTGCCCCAATATACTGTGCTTGAGTTTGCTCTTGCAACTCCATTTGTAATATACTATTGTCATGAGCCAGGACTTGACTTCCCCAAGTGAACAGCAGCCTGATGGAGGACACACTGAAGCAGGCACACCAGGAGCTAAGAAGGCTAGGATGAGAGCCAGCTGGCTCCAGCCTTCTTAAGGAAGACACAGGGCAGTAGTTCAACACTAGAAACAGCTTGTGTGTTACTGGCTCTTGTTTTGTGTTCTCTGGACTCTGCTCATTGTCTGCCTAGATTTTCTGATCCTGGACTATCTGACCATGTTGTCTGTGAGGTTTCTATACTGTACTGTTAGCGTCTCTGTTGAGTGTGAATGGCCTCTTGCTGACCCTATACTCTGTTGCCTGACATGGACAGCTGCTACCTGTTGTTAATTGCCATCAAGTCAACTTCAGCTTATGGTCACCCTATGAAGAGACCCAGCATGATGTAGTATTTTGATCATTAGTCTATGACCCTGTAGATCATGGAAACCCACTTGGCCATGGAAACCTACTAGGTGACTGTTAAAATGGCTAATAGCTCTCTCCCAGGGTCTACAATTTATTAATCCACCACATCAAATTGATATCTCCTTGTGGCTAATATTAAAAATCATTCCATGTGTCTGACAGGGTCACTGTAAGTGCACTTAGACAGGAAGGTTGAAGTTATAAAAAATTCCAATCAAGTCACAATCTGTCACGTAGCCAGGGACCCCTCTAGACATTCTGACCATTAAACAGACAAAAGGGCCCTTCGTACTGGTATGGCAGCTCGGTAGAATCACAATCAGCCTGCCAAGTGAGGGCAATTTCCACTCTACCTATGCCTTTGTCTCACTCGGGCAGAGTCATTCACATGACACTGAGGAAAGTTCACCCGGAGATGTTCACCGTTGAGGGCTTTTGATCTAGCCCTCCTTACTATTATTCTCCCTGGGAGACAACTAGCCCTCCAGATATATTTTTTCTATAAAAACCCCTTGTTTTTATCTGTTCGTGGGTTCGTTTACATTTTCCTCCTGAATTGCCATCACTCTGTTTGCTGAAGCGTTCCCCTCAGCCCCTCCCATGTGCTGAGTTTCACCGCTCTCAGTCCTCTGTTTCAACTTTGGCTTCCTGGGCATCAAGATCAGGTGGAGTATCACCACAGAAACCCTCTCAAAATCCCTATTAATTTTCCTCACTTTCTTCTTCATTAGTTCTTGAATGAGTGCGTGAGAGTGTGTGTCATTGTTTGCTTTAATTACTGAAAGTTTAATAAAATCTTTAAACTGAACAACTTGCTTAATTCTTGGCTTGGCCTGACCCCACATGCATAGGGTTCAAGATCTCACTAAGTTACCCTGCCTTTCACAGTGCCAGCTAGTGCTCTGAGCTAATTCCAATTCCCCATATTTTGAGCACATTATGGGGTTCCTCCCGGGACCCCAGTAATCAGGGTAACATGACCTTGGATGCATCACACACTTTCAAACCCAGAAAACTCTATGATAGGGAGGGTGTTGGAAATTAGAATTTCCCAGGGTGTTAGAAATTCCATGGAAGTTAAAACTTTGAGGATTCAGCCTCCTTTTAGCAGAGTAGCAGACAAAGCATGTCTAAATTCATGTGTGGCTTTTCTGATCTCAAACTGACTGAAGAAACAAAACAAATGCAGACAGCTTCAGGTTACAAACTTAGAAAAGTGTACTAATGGCTTCTACATTTACATTTGTATTGGGGAGCCTACATTCTAACTAGCTAATGAATAGTAGTAGCTTTTTTCTTAACTCACTATCTCTTGATGGAGATGTGAACCATGGTCCGGGAAGAGAAAGGAAAAATGGAGGAGAAGAGAGATCAAGAGAGATCTGAGAAGGGGCCTCTTTCTTTTATAAGACTGATGACCCAAGAACTGTCCTGGGTCACATGATCTGATTACCTGAATACCAAAGGTATTTATGATCATGCAATTAGATGTCAGAAAGGCAAATGGTGGAGCTTTGGCGTACAAAAGAGAAAGGAAGCTCTATGCTAGCTATGTCCGCTTGCTCTAAGAACAACATCGGGGGAGAGAGAATGCTGGAATTTTTCCAACAGAGGGTTTAGGGGAGGCATAAGTCAGAAATTCTGTGATAGGGCTGGCCTAAGGTCAGCATAAGTCAGAAACGACTTAGAGGCCCATAGCAACAATAGCAATGAATGAGAGATCTACAAGTTACTGACTATGGATAGCCCTGCTCAGATCCTTAAAATTCAGTGTCATTAATTCATTGCTCGAGTCTAAAAATTAAATGTCATTAATTCCTTGCTTGAGTCTATCTATCTGTTATATAGTCTTCTCTTTTCCTACTGCTTTTCATCTGACCTGTCATTATTGTCTTTTCTAGTAAGTCATATCCTCTCATGTACCTGAACTCAGAGAGTTCAGACTTGATTTGCTCTAGGAACCATTTATTTGCCGTTTTGGCAGTCTAGGGTATCTGTAGAACTTTCTTCCAGCACCATATTTCAAATGAGTTGATTCTCTTCTTATCAGCTCCTATATTCACTGTCCAGCTTTCACAACCATACACAGAAACTGGAAATATTATAATTTTTCTATTTATTTGATTTTATTTGTCATTTTGGGGGGTGCCTCTGCTGCTTTTATTTTTTTAAAACTCTTTTTTAAAACGCTTTCTGTTCCCTCTAGCTGTTTCCTCCATTTTATGACACTGAAAGCAACACAGCCTTAGAGCAAGCCAACCTTGTTTGCAATATGAAACTTAGCATTCAGAAGTCACGCTGTAAGTCAGCCAGTTAAGAACAACTGAGACCATTTCATCTGTTGCTGACAGTCAGTTTTGGGTGGTCAATGTGGAACAGCATTTAAAGCTGAGTTGCTCTAGCGAAGTCCCTTCCATCTTTTGCTTCTTGGAAACAAATGCAAGTGACAATTTTTTTCCCTCTAAATTTGTTTGTGTATAATCTGTGCCAAATGGGAGCTGGCAGTTTCCCTTCAAGAAGTGTCATGCTGGACAAACAGGAAATGTTTGGAGAGCTAAATGAAGAATAATAAATGTTTTCATTTAAACACAGAAGCCAAGTTCTTGTTTACTTGAAAGTGGGTCTGTTGTAGAAGTTGCACAGAGGGCGAGGGGTGGGGAAATGTGAAGGTCTTGAAAAGATTAGCCCAGGAGACCTCTATCTTGCCTGGAGTCTCTTGTGCATGCTAAATGCCTGGCTCACAAGAAGCAAGGCCAGTGTGCACATCTGTGGCAGGGCACATGACTGAGGGGTGGAATCCTGCTCCTATTGGAATGTGTGAACAGTAATTTTTTGCCTTGCACATCCTACTTGCACAGAGTCTCTACAGACTGCTTGTATGTAGGCTTGTATGAGCAGAGCGACTATTCAGACAGTGCAATGAACATGCCTATCTTGACATTTGCGTCAGCCTCCAGGCCGACCCTACTATTAGACAGTGAGAGGTGATGATTGCTTATGGTGGCATATGTTGTGGGGAAACAACTGTAGGCTTCTGGCTTTTACTCCTGGACTTGAGTGCTCAGGTATGGGCAAAGTGCATCTGTCTGTCCCCCACCCCCGCAGCTGTTTTTGTGACCTTTGACATCTCCACACTTCCCACACTATCATTTTCTGTCATTGCCTCTTCAAGGGAGCAGTCAGGAACACCAATTACCTTTTAAATAGGCTGCTGTCCCTTTCCCTGTGCTGTTTAACATTACTAAATTCCCCAGTTGTTGTTTTTTTAAACTGTAGAAGTAGACTTCTGGCCAGTTCTGGTTTTGTCTTGGCTTTCGTTTTATTTGGGTGTGGTTGGGTTGTTCTTTTTTGTATTTTTATTAATCCAAAGGGCCCATGGAGGGTCCTCTTGTATGTCCTCCAAGCAGGTCTTTTTCCTTATCTAGCCAGCTCTTTCACTTTCATGTTTATTTGCCCCATGCATGAGTATATATGCATGACTGAAGAGAGGGAGAAGGAGTTACTTGATTAAGAGTTACCTGAGTAAGAGTTCTGGCTCTGGGTTGCAATGCAGTGAAGCATTCAGAATTTCTCCCAGTTCTAAATTTCCCCCTTTCTTACATATAGACATGCATTGACAATCTGAACCTTATTCTTCTTAATGGAATCAGTTTCCCCATTGGTTCTTGGTGTCTAGTTGACCAGCGCATGCATCCCTGGCTGGATGGGCAGTTCAATCTCACTTCACTGCAGGCAATGCAACAGTGTCCTCCAAGTGCATCTAGGCATTTTAGATAGCTCAGAGAGGGGACAGATATGACACAGTGGGAACCTGTGTTGGATCCATATGTATTTTGATCTGCATGTGGGATATTTACTTTCCTTTGTCACCCAAACTGAACTGGGAAACAGAGGAAATTATACCTTCTATGTCCCCTGGGATAAACAATATTCCAGAAGATAGGTAAGAGCCAGAATTGAGTTAAAGTACTGGTCTTAGGCTGACTGGAAGAGTCAAGATGACCTGAGATAAGTCATCTTATCTCAGACTATAAATTCAGACGGGGATTAGGCAGAAAACACTGGCATAAAAGGGGTTCAAGCTCATTTCTTCATTGATCCCAGATCTTTGCATTTCCGAATTGGCCCAGATAAGACCATCAGAGATCATCCCTTTTGATCACACCCTATGGAGACCTTTACCCTTACCTCCTACCAGTCCAGACTTCAAGCGATTCCCATAAATTCTGTCACTCTGATGTCAAAGCAATCACTTGTTCTGGGACACCTTATCAGTCCTGTGAGAAAGCTTACAGTCTTTGCCAGAACACCCCTTCAGGATAGGAAAAAGGGCATATAAACCCGAGCTTTGGCCTTGGCAACTTGTAGCATTTTGGGTGTAATACATGACATCCAGACTGCTGTTCATCTATGCCCTCAGATGCCCTCTGAGCCTCTCTGCCATGTCCTTCTTCTCCCAGATTGGTAACTATCGCCCTCTTCCCCCAATTTCTCTCTCTATCCAACCTTTCATGCTTTATTTTCTGACAGCCTTGTATGGTTCTTAAAGTGTCTGATCTTTTGTTTGTTTGTGGATTAGAAATAAAACACTTTGTTTATCTGTAACTGGAGCTTCTCTGCAGCTAGTACTGGTATACATAGGTGAAAGCATCTTGCTGTTACCCTCCTCTCATAAGCCTTCTTTGAGGTATAATTTCCCCAAATTCTAATGAGACATTGGCTTTGCAGGTGGACCAATGTCCACCACATTTTAGGGTAACAGTGGGGTATAAAATTTTTAATAAATAATAATAACAAAAAAAAATTTTACATCAGTCCAAGGCTATTGTGAGAAATGGCAGAGAACAGTCAACTCTGATTCACCATCCAGAGCAACTCAGCTGTAGTTGTACTAGTGACTAATATTTGTACTCCACGAATTCTTGCTGATCCATAAGATAGGATTGTCATGCTACTGCCTACACCACCCACCTTTTCTACTGCAGTGGATGACTATGTACTCACAGCTACAGAAATGTCATTAGCTTTTGTGTTAACTCAGCCTCCCAATGTTTCTTAAGTCATTGGTGAATTTCTTATCCCTTGCAGTGGGAATGGGAGTTGAGCCAACAACATCTTAAGATTGATGCCTCTTTGTTCATTTGTATTCAAGAGACTTTCCATTATACAGTTCCACAGAAGTGCTGCATTCCACTGCCTGCAGTTAATAATTCGTTCATGGGACAGAATTATACTCTCGTGGATCCTGCTGACTTTCTTCCAAATATTGCATTTATTTCCCACAATGTTTCACTCCTTTTTTTAAAAAAATTCCCCTTCTTTCAAGCATATTCCAGTTAATAGTTGCAAGTGTGGGCATAAAATGTGGATTCTTAAGCCTAAATAGGCTTATTCATAAATAAACCTCTACTCAAAGAGGTTACAGGGACCCATGTAAGAGCGACAGGTCTGTTCACACTTGACTCAAAGCCAGCATCCCCATCTTTGGCCCCAACTCCTTTGTTCTGATCCTCTAGGACAGAAGTGGGCAGTCCTGGAGCTATGTATGGCCTCTCCTAGAACATTTTTGTGGTTCTCATAACCTTCAGAATCTCAGAATTCTGGCCTCCAAATTAACGTGAATTGCTACTTACAATGTACCTTTCAAGTAGGATGGAAGTCTTCCATGAACTGCGTAACATTCCCAAAATATCTGTTTTCGAGAACCAGAAGTGGATGTTTGGCCTCTTTGTGTGTTTTATTTTCCCTTCCTATAGGCCAAAGAAGCCCCTGGAGGGTTCCAGGGAATAAAAGTGGCCCTCAGGTCTGTAGCAGTTGTCCACCCCTGCTCTAAGCCTTCAGCTGATGTCGTGGACATAGCTGGGCCAAGACTTTTTCTGCCTGAGTCAGAACAGCAGAAAGCAACTTATACCCCACCCAAAGTACACAACACCTAAAGTTAACCAAGTTGTTTTGGCACAAGAGGTAGAAAATCCCACAAGCATCTCTTCCCCTCCCAGGCTGTAAAATATAATACAACAAAGTAAATATTAACATTTCGCTGCTGTTTCACAACATCCAAAATCTTATGCCTAAGACAGCCAACTCTCTCTGACTGATAGTAGGTCTGGCTGGAGGGGGTGTCTCAAAGAAGCTTCTTTGTGCAATTCTGTGAAAGACAGTAGAGCCCTTTGTGTGATCAGGAGCCCTAATGTAGCAGCTTCACTGAAAGTGTTCACTTAAGATGCGGTGGGCAGGAACTTGCAGGGTGACCAAGATATATGAGGTCATTAGGGGCCACTCTCAAGAGCAGTAGAGAATGCTGTCCTGTTGCTAGCATTGGTGCAAAATTTGGGTGCTAACCTGATTGGTTTCCATACATGAAAGAGTGTGGATCTGCATTTGTAAGTAATAGCAGCTGGTAGATTCCATGGCAGTGGAGCACCAAATCTACTCTGGGATCTACTCTGAATTTTAGAGGAGCTATCCAACGTGATGTTGTAAGGAGAGGGAAGCTTTGTGGGTAATTAGCAATCTAGAGGTCAAGGAGTTGAGGAATTAATCTGTAGCTGGGGAAACCAAGAAATGGAGAAAAGCAGTCAAGGTCTCCTTCTGAGTCTCCAAGCTGGCTTGGGTGTCTCTCATGTGGAGTGAGTAATAGATGTTGTTCTCAGCTTCTGAAGAGTATTTGCTGCCTGCCTTATTTAGAAAGGCTGATTGTTCAGTGAGAACAGATAGAGCAGGTCCAGCTGAGTGGGAGTTGTGCTGAGCCCTCCCCCACAAGTAAACTTGCACTACCAATATCCTGGAGAGAGGCATGACATTTACCCCAAACAAGTTCAGTAGCTTGGACAGAGTCTTTAAAGTCTGGACTAAAGCCTGAGTAAATTCACAATCCCAATGACATAGAACCCAAAAGCTATGCCTGATATAAATGACATCCATAGCTTCAGCCAGCAAAATGTCCAGCCCTGTGTTTCAAAAGCTATTAGCATAAAATAAAAAAGCAGAATTGGGTAATATTTTTTGTCAAGCCCACTAAAGAGTAACAGCATTTTAGTAGTTCTAATGCAAGGCATTACCTATTTCTAATTTTGTTTTTATTTAGGGATCATACAGGTCCTTGATTGCGGCTGTTGTTGTTTTTTTAAAAAAATATTAAATGAATCTCAGTTACATGAAACTGTTTGGAATGTTAATCTATTTCTCACCCTCACCTCTTGGTCCTGCCTAGGTGCTAATACTTAATTTTAAGATAATATTTAGCACGTGTACACATACATATGCCAGAGATTTTTTTTTCTTTTTAAATTATTTTATTCAAGAAGACAATGGAAGGAAAGTGTTAAATTTTCCCAGCAAAGGAATTTCCAGGACTGACTTTATCAACATTACTTCTTATTCTCGGCTTCCCTGATTAGCAGGAAGCTCAGACAAAGAGGATGAAGAGATGAAATAAGTATAGTTTATAAATCAACATCAGGGTAATGCACAAGAACCCAAGAATAAAGTATTAGTCTTTAAGGCAGCATGAATTCTCCGACCTCTGTGCCCAAAGCCAGCAGCATGCCCTTGTGATCCTCCCAGGTCATCTTCTTGGTAACTAGTTACAAAACCTGAACCTCTAGCTCCTGCACCTGCATTCTAGCTTTCAAACTCTTTCCCTCCAGTCCCTTTAAGGTTCGTTGCCCAATAAGAATTAGCTAAACAAAAGTGAGAAAGCATAATTGCGTAAAGGCAGTAAGTGTAATAGTGTAAAGGTTGCAGTGTGGTCCATAGTGAGTTAGCATCAGATGTAATTAGAATTTAGAGCAGAGCTATGGGATCAGTGGAATTCACTCTGTCCCCTGATGGACAAGACTTTGTATGAGCTTGGACAGGAGAATATCTGGATTCATGTTAAGTTTTTCCCTTACTCTATAGCAGGGGTGGGCAAAGTGGCTTGCAGATTGTATGTACCTCTTGAAGCCCCAAAGCTCTTACACTCCTTTAAAAAAACAGGGGGGCTGATTTTCAGATGATTTTTGGGTGAGTTTTTTCATGTGAAATTGCCCATCCCCAAAAATGCCCCAAAACCAGACACAAAGGTGGCAGCTTACTCCTCTCAAACATCTCCTCAACCTCCTGAAAAAAACAGCCAATAATGGAAACCAGAAGTGCACCCAGTGCAACAAAACATAATAGTGTGGCCTGTCAGGAGGGCTTTGGGGGCGGGGAATAGCCCCCATCTTCTCTACAGTTGGCCACCCTTGCTCTATAGTATAGTCAGCTGATCCTGGTAGGATCAATATTTCTAACTCTACCCACTTTAGGCTCTGACCTTGCTCACTGATAGAAGGTGGGACCTGACAGATTTCCACTGATATAATGGAAACATCAGCCATCACCTTCCCAACCCAGGGTTAGAATGTAACTCTAGAACTGAAAACTCTTGTGTTCAGATCTCTACTCAGCCATTCAGCCATTGATCTCTGGCCAATAACTCTGCTTTGTTATAACCTACTTGAAAGGGGAAGGGTTGGGACCATATATGTCAGGGATGGGGAACTTCGGTTTCTAGCCTTCCAGATGGCCACATCCTCTTCCCATCACCAATTGGTGGTTTCCCAGATTTTCTACAGGTGTTTTCCAAAACTAAAAAGCTGAAGTATCTCTCCAAAGGATTAGTTACAAGCAGTAAGAGCTTTAAACTACAATAGGCAGGCATTCTGGGCCTCGTGCTTTGCCACTGACATGTGGCCTCTAGGAATCTCTGAAGCTGAGTTCTGCGCTTGGTCTGAAAGTGGTTTCCTTCCAATTCTTGGTAGGGAGTTGTTCCAGGACTACTGTTCCAGTTCTACTTTTGAAAAGCCTCTTGATTCTGTCAAGAAGCTAAGGATTGCATTTTTTGAAAAGTAGAACAATATAGCAGTAGATCTGCAATTCCATAAACACAATTTGCTTCATTAAATTCACTAGACTTGTTCCTGAGAATTATAGAATTGAACGGTTGGAAGAGACTACAAGGGCCATCGAGTCCAATCCACTGCCATGCAGGAATATACCATCAAAACATTCCTGACAAAGCATGTCCTTTCAACCTCTGTTTAAAAACCTCCAAGGAAGGAGACTCCACCACACTTTGAGACAGCACATTCCACTCTCAACTGCTCTTACCATCAGGAAGTTCTTCTTACTGTTTAGATGGAATCTCTTATAGATGGAATCTCTTTTCCTTAGGTTTTAAACCATTGCTCCATATCCTAGACCCTTACCACATGAAGTTGTCATACTACCAGAGCAATACATTGTTGCTGGTCCGGGACCCATGCTATCACATGTGGTCATCACTAATCAGCTGCTATCACATTGCCATCCATTGGAAATCTGCCCTTCTTCAATGCTAGAAAAGATCTTGTAATGACTCTCTATCTCTCTACAATCCTGTTAGCTGTGTGAGTGCAATTTCTCATTAGCACTTGATAGGGCTTCCTGACATAGCCAATCCACGAGTGGGTGTTGTATAGGTGTTCCCAGGTTGTCCCTCCCTCAGCTACTCTCATGACATGGTAAGTTCAAAATCTATCATCCTTCTATGTCTATTTTAAGTTTCTCCTTTGAGTTATTTTTTTTTAATTTTTTAATACATTTTTTTAGCATTATAGTGCAAAAATGCAATAGCGTACCGGTGTGTCATGATGTTACGTTGCTGCACTAGTACAGCTTTCATAAAAACTACCCAATATTGCAAGCTGTGGGACAAAAAAAAAGGCAGGGGAAAGAACTCGCCAATGTTGCTGTAACACGGTGGGAACACTGGTGGCAATAACACTACTCACCTGCTTAAGTTGAAAGGGTATGGTAAAGAGTGTTCAGAACCCAATACCATCACAGAAATGGCAATGCTGGGATTGTAACAGAACAACGCTGTATTGAGGTATGGTGTGGTAAGTGCCCTAGTCTCTGGAACAGTATAAAACAGGCTTGCTCCATCCTCCATATGAAAACTCTTCAAATATTTAAACATGACTAGGTTCCCAATGTCCTGTGGGCAGCCTTTTTACTAGCTGTGCTTCTGTGCCTTGGGAAACAACCAGACATGCAGAAGTTTAGCAAGCAAAATGTTACATCATTTAAGCGCTTTGATATGAGACACAGGGCCTTTTTTGGTGCTGGCACTATATTTGTGGAACTCCCCAACATCACTGGGGGGATGTCTCCAGGTTCTGTGAAGTTGTTTTAGTATGATAATGGCTTATGTGTTTCAGCCTGTTAATATTTTGAGGTCTTCTTTGGAGAGCTGTAAAACATTTTTTTAAGTTGCATAGTCCAAGACCTTGTGTTGTCAGATGTAAATGCATTTTTATTTTTATTTTATTTCATTTTATTTTGACCCTGCCCTTCAGCACAAAAGGCTCCCAGAGCAGCTTGTGAATGGCTAATCTGACAACTCCCTACCCTCAGGTTTATAATCTAAAAAGGTGCAAAACACAAGGTAAAGGGGGTGGCAGTGGAGGAGTAGATTAAGTTCGGCAACTCTGGCTGCTGTTCCCTCTTTCACAGGCCTGAGCAAAGGCTATTGGCAGGGAGAGAGGGCCTTTCGTCAGCCACCAGAATCAAGGCACAATGGTGCTGGGCCTGGTTGCTGTTCTTTCCCTCACAGGTCATACCAATGGCAGTTGGCATGGAGGAAGGGCCTTTCATGAGAGCTCTGTTGACACAGGGCCTTTCCACATTACACTGTTATAGTGCTATTATTCCATTTTAAACGTCGTATGGAATCCTGGGGTTTCCAGTTGAAGGAGGGGCATTTAGAATTCTCAGCCAGAGAGCTCTTTGGACTCAGTAAACTGCAAACCCCAGAATTCCACAGGATGTTGTAAGTGGAAGAATAGCACTATAACAGTGTGGGGCAGAAAGGTCCATAGCTACGTCTGACAATGCCATCCCCCCAAAAAACCTTATCTTTCTGGCCAGCCAGTGTCCTAGCCAAAGACTTTCCAAAGTGCTTCAGACCGAGGCACTGGGAAATGACATCTACAATGCTCCCAGTCACAGGTCACATTGAGAACAGGCAGCTGGAGAGACTCTTCATGGTCCTATTTCAACTGCTTCTCTCAGTGTGCCTCATGACCAGAAGAGTGCTAAAGATGTCTTTCCAGAGGCCTGGGCTGCTCCACCTTGGAAAACCTTTAGCTGAAGTGAAAAGGTAGGTTTGGGGGTGGGGTGTGCATTCAGTTGTGTATAACCCTAAGCCGGAATCCCAAAGGTTACAAGATTATAAATCCAGTTTACAATCTTTAACTACTGAACAGGATGCCAGCCATAAATACAGATATGTCAACATCTTACAGTACATTTTTACTCAAACAACTGTACACTGCAATATAGCCAGCATATATTTGCTCAAAGCAAAAGATCTTCAGAAAGTTCTGAATGCAACTTTCTGGCAACTGGAAAAAAGAAAGAAAGAAAGAAAGAAAGAAAGAAAGAAAGAAAGAAAGAAAGAAAGAAAGAAAGAAAGAAAGAAAGAAAAGAACAGAAAACAAATGGAAGACTCTGGGTTTTATTCTGACTTCTAGAAGTGTTGCTAGAACATGTTGTTTCCATGTTTCTTGTGTGGGTGCAATTGTCTGCTCTCCAGTTTTTGTAGTTTCTATTTTTTCTGTTGTATTGGCTCTTTAACAGATCTTGAAAACTAGGATACTTGAAACTGCTTTTTTAAACATGATACCTGGCACTGTTTAAAGTGCTGCAGTTTTTGTCATAATGTTTTAATTGTTACTGTCTTTTTCATATTTGGATTAGGATTTTATTGATTTTTTTATCATTTCTCTATTATTTTTCTGACATGAGCCAGAGCTTGGAAGGCTTTTGTTTGAAAAGCAATTTTTTTTTTGAAATAAACCAAATGTCAGGGGTAACCATCCATCTCAGACAGCTATTAAAGCAAACCCTAGAAACAATGGTTGTTGGAATAGTGTAATTATGTAAATAACCCACTTGAAAGGACTTTGCATCAGCAGAGAACACTTAACACGTCTCCTTGAGAGTAAAAAGTTAATAAGAAACTATGAAAGGGCCATGTTATGTCTAGCTGTTAATTTTTAATTAGTCTGTTCCTCCCCTCCTCAAACACATACAAATGAACTTTTTTTCAACTTTGGGGTTAACTATTACCAGAACTGGGAATTGTCATCTATATATGTTAAGAATATCTGAGTGAGAGGCAACCTTTTAGCTCATGTTGTTTTTCACATTTCTGCAGCTTAACTTCTTCTGGATGCTTTACTTTTCAGTATATTGCAGTACTTTGTAATGCAATGACTGTTCAGAATCCTGTGGGGGTCTTCCACGTGAATAACTTCCCTATGAGAGTGGCAGGACATTTTTTCCCCTCTCTAATGCAGAATGGCCATATTCACTTCAAGACTGCAGAAATAGAGTTGCCCATTTGGCGCCATTTCACAAGATTGTGTGTAATGTTCTGTCTCAACCTAACTCAATAACCAGGCTTCATGGATGACCCCAGAAAGGTTTTATTAAAGATTAGAGTAGCACAGGGCACTGTTTTTCCCAGAACTGAACATACAGCACAGGCTTTGGTTTTAAGCACTCCCTGCTCCCTATGTTCACATTCCTTCCCAGAACACCGCACTCTAAAATGACCTTGGTTCCCAGGCTAAAATGACCTTTGTTCCCAGGCTTCCAGTACCCACCCAGCAAAGTGATCAGAACAATATGGCAACTTAGCAGCTAACTAGGATGGCAGAGGAGGCTAACTTGGTGCCCCCTCTGACACTGTGTGTTGCATATAGGAAATGCATGAGCACCATGCACAGTTGCTAATAACACACATGTACATCATGCATCATTGCACATGGTGCATTAATGTACATTTTTCCAGTGGTTTAGACTTGAATCAATTGACTTGGATGCAAGTCAGACTTAAATCACTTCAGTGACTTGAGTTGACTTACCACTTGACTTGGCAATAAAGGACACACTGAAGCGACTCGACTTGAGACTTGCATATTTTCAATGACTAACTTGCTGCCCTTGGTTCAGTAACAACACATTCATCCAGAAACCATACAACTTACTGGTCACATGATGGTTTATCTCAAGCCCAAAGTGTAGACACTTTTCTCAGGGGGAAGAGAAAATGGGTTAGGCAACAGGCTTGAGGTGGGGTTGAGGTCTGCTCAGTAGCCTGTCCCCACTACATATAGGAAGAGCTTTCTAAAACTTTTCGTAAGAGCAGAAGGCAAGACTTGTCCCCAGAGTTTAGGGTGCGTATATCAGAGGAGAACAGAAAATGTATCAAGAATGGGCTTGAGGAGGATGGATCCTTCCTTCTAAAGCTCTTGAAACTTCAGTAATGGGGAATAAGAAGGATGTATTCCCCACTTCTGAATCTGCAGATGGGAATATCACAAATATGGAGGGCAGACTCTACTTAAATTGTTAAAACTGACTTTATTCAACTCTGTCCAGAAATTCTGAAATATGGGTTGGGGTATAAAGTTGGCTCCCAGGCTTGAGACTTGACTTGAAGGTATCTTGCAAGGACTTAGGGCTTGACTTGAGATTTAAAGTTAGAGACTTGAGACTGAACTTGAGACTTGGGCCCTTTCTGCATGGCATTTTCCATGCGAAAGGGCACCTGGAGCATCACGTGATTGTGAGAAGCGATCTTCACAATGCATTCACAATCGTGCAACACTCCAGGGGCCAGCAGGCACTGATCATGCACCTTTTCATTTTCAGCTGGAAGGCCCCGTGCACACTTACCTGGCATGCAGAGCCTCCAGAGCTGCGCCAGTCATGCTTCCTGCCCCGGCACAGCCTGGGAAACTTCCAGGTTGCGCTGCGGAAGGAAGAAGTGGGGCTTTCGTGCGCAGGCAGCTCGTGTGTAGCCGAAGGACCCCAGATGGGAGATCCTCTCACCAGAGGCTGCTCGCCCAATCCCCGCACCCCAGCACTGGAAGAAGGTAAGGTGCGGAAAGGGCCTTGGAGTAAGAGACTTAAATACATCATTGCATTTTCATCTTGATTGCAAATTGCTCTAGGATCTAGAGCCAGTGCCAGCATCCTGAAGTGGTTAGAGTGTTGGACTCGGAGTCTGAGAGACCAGTGTTTGAATCATTGCTCAGTTACAGAAACCCTCCAAGTTAACATGGAGAAGTCACATTCTCTCAGCCTCAGAGGAAGGCAATGGTAAACCCTCTCTGAAGAAAATGTGCCAGGAACACCCTAGGGCTCTTTTCGCATGTTACCTGTTCGCGTGGCTGGGGGGTGCATCTGGCGTGAAAAGCCTCAGCAAGAACACTGCCGCTTCCCTGCTGCTTGAGTTCTGCAGCACTTCCTGGTCACGCGAACACCGCACGAACGCCCTGCCCCTTCCTACCGCAGCGCAACCTGGGAATTGTGCGCTAACGCTGAGGCTGGAAGTGTGACCGGGCCGGCTCCCGAGGCTCCGCAGTGCAGGTAAGTGTGTGCAGGCCTTGGGAGCATTGCGTGATGGCTCACCATTTTTGGCTTTAAGCCGAAAATAAAAAAAAAATGTGTGCGTGGTCCGCTTTAGGCTCTTGAGCGTCGCATAAATGGGAGTGCGTCGTATGGACCGCTTTAGAAATTGTGTGCAAAAAGGGCCTATGAGAGGGCTGCCGTAAGTTGGAGTTGCCGTAAGTTACCCCAAAACAGCAAGAATTAGAAGCTATCTGGCAGAAGAGTGCTAGACTATTAAAATAAATAATTATTAGGTTCAGCCCAACACCCAAAATGGTAGTGGAAAACTGAACTTGGAAAAGTTACTTCTCCTGGTCAGAATTTGATTAGTGACATATGTTGGCATAACTTCCCCTTATGCTGGTGTATGTATTTTTTAGTCATTCAGAAGACAGTATTAAGGATATCTTTGAACAATGACCCCCTGCAAGTAACCTCAGCTGGGGGCATAGCCATAGCCAATCAGTGACGGGGACCATGGGAGAGCCCACACCTTCAAGCTACGTTTGTCCAATCAGCAGCAGTAGAGGCCCAGCAGAAGTACCAAGGCAAGGATTTCCTTTCTGCCAGGAGTTATGCAGGAATTTGGTCTAAGACTCCAAATCTCAAAATCTCCTAGCCAGCCAGAGATGGAATAGTGGAGTCTTTTCCACTAGAAGCAATGGGTAGCAGGGAGAAAATGATCACAGTACAAGCCAACAGTTTATCCTGCATCCAGGTAGGGATCCTGTCTTAAAAACTGGACAGCTGTGCAAGCAGCCTTGTGCTAGATGGACCAATGGTCGTATTTGGGATGAGGTAAAGTTTCCTGTGTTCTTTGATAGTACAGTCATCCCTCCACCTTCACCAGGGTTAGGGGCACAGGACCCCCATGAAAGTGGAAAACCTGTGAATAACTCTAGGCCCTCCAAAACCATATTTAACACACAAAAAAGTATGATCACCATATTCAACCCAACATGGATTCCTTTGAGGCATCAGGGTTCCTTTGCGAGGCAGAAGTGGGTGCCTGGTGGGGCTTACTGCCACCTCCACTGCTGCCTCACACCATTTTTAAGAGAGACTTATAAGCCTGGTTCACAGTTTCTCAGTCTGGGGAGGCTTGCAGTCCCTATTAAAAATGGTGTAGGGAGGCAGAAGAGGTGACAGGAAATAATCTGTGAATAATCAAATCCCCAAAAGTGAAACCCACAAATGTGGAGGGCTGACTGTAGGTTCTCCACTGTGGGCCTCTCTTCTCCGCCCTTATTGGATTGCTCTGTGGGTTTGTTGTGTTTTTTTTAAGCTTGTCTCCATGTTAAAAGCACATAGCCTTTCTCCAGCTGACGGATGGGAACAAGTAGCAACTCTGCATATACACCCAAGTAAACACTGGTTTTATATTTACAGAAGCTCAGCCTGCGCCAGCTTGGATGTGCACGCCTAAAGCTATCTAATCAACCTCCAGTGAACTCAGTTTCCTTAATAGCTGAATTATAACTTTATGACACTTCAATTCAGCTGATGATAGACAGAGATTTTAAAACTATTTTATTGTCTTAGTAATTGTTTGCCATTGAATACATGGCAAACAGTGCAGAGCTTGGTTATGCCTGGGGGGGGAGCACTTTTGTTCATTACAATGATTTTTTTTTCTTTTTCGTAGGGGGTAAATCAGTTGTATAATGGGAAAAGTGGCTTCTGGCCCTGACCCTAAAACTTAATTCAATCATTTATTTCACTCTGGTCATAGTCCAACACAGAGTGAATTAGGCACATCTAATCCCTTGGATTTGAGCAGGTTCAAACATGCTTGATACTTCCTGGATTGTGGCCTGTTTCCCCTCCTCACCCTGCCTCCCACCAAGTATATGTTTCTGGTTATACTGTTCCAGAAATAAATGGAGAAAAACTCTTTCCTGACCTCATTTTTGAAGAGCAATCTCCACTTATCAATATGCCAGTATGACTCTCAGTTATATCCTGGAACAAAGAGTTCTTCCACTAAGAGGGGCATTATTTCAGGGTCACTTTGATACACACACAAATACACAGAGAGAGAGAGATACATATGTATATAATGGATCTGTTTAAAAGTGTGCATTTTGTTCACATTCACTATGACTTTTGTTCATATTCACTATGTTGTGTTTTATTTCATTTAGCTGTGAATGGAGAGTTACCAAGTTTTTACACTGGATTTCCTCCTGTGCATGCTTTTTTTTTTTTTTTTAAATCTTCATTATATCCTTTCTTCAAGGAGCTCAAAGCAGCAAATGCTCTTGCCCAGATATTGGAAAAGTTACTTTTTGGATGAAAATTCCCAGAAATCCCAGATGGTATGGGGTCTGGGAGTTGTAGTTCCAAAAATCCCTTTTCCACCAAGAAGAGGTTCTAGACCCAGAGACATAAGAAACTTGCACTCTTCTGCAGTTCCTGTGTTAACTTATCCAGAGAAGAACTCTTTACTTTTGTTTCCCTACTTGCCTGTTGGTTTGGCTTCTATTCTGTCGATAGGAATGAAGAGCGGCTTCTTTCCTCCTGTCTTTACTCATTAGATGTATAGACAGCATTAGTGGGCCCGATGTGTGCCATTGTGGCTCTGTTTTTCTGGTCATTTGTGTTTGTCTAGATGGCCTAGCAGGAAGAAGTTAAAGGGCTGGTCCTACCATAAGGCAGAGTGAAGTAACTGCCTTAGGTGTCAGAGACCTAGGAGAAACAGTTGTAGTCCCTTGGCTGTTCCTTTGTATGCCCCCTAACCCACCTAAAAACTATGTCCTGAGGATCCTAATTATTTTATATCAAACATAGTGAACCATAGAGATCTACTGGATGGACACGTAGGCAGTGGCTATGGAGATAGATCAAAAGAGTAGCCTGTTTTCTGTTACACATCCTGGGTAATCTGCAAATGGCTCAAAGACCACTTGAATGGATTTTCAGCAGTGATCAGGAGACAATAACTCTTTGGGAGCAAATAAACAATGCAAAACAGTCTGGAATGTGACACCTTGAGGTATGCATCCCCGGATGAGATACTTATCTTGCAGGAAACTACAAGGATGTTTGGCTGTATTTTCTTTGAACTACAAAGCTGAGATCCATCTTCATAAAACTTCAGCCATCTGTTCCCCAGGACATGGGTCAGCTCTATAACTAGGCCCTTTTTCTCATTCTTGTTTGGAGTTCAGAGTTCTCCCAGATCTGCAAACCGTGAAGCTGGTAAGCTCCCCTCAGCCTCAAAGGGCATGGCTGAGATCATTTTCTCCTAGCTGAAGACTTCTGGATTGGTACAGTATTACGCCAAAACCCTTCTCTCTCTCTCTGTCTTAATTTTCACCTCTTTATATATTTCTATAGTCTTGTATGCTTGTTGGAGTGAGTGCAGCTGAGTGATTGTATGGACTTTAACATCTATGTCAATAAAATACTTAAATTTGAACAATTTGTGTGATTTCTGACTAGGTAAACATTGGGTTAAAGATCCTTAATTACCCTACCCTCTTTGCATTGTTAAAGCAGTGCTCTTAGCTAATTTTCCCCACAAGAGACGATTTTGACAGCCTTTGGGAATCCCCTTAAGGGAGCCCCAAGCAAGCAGGCTAACACCTTCTTGACATTCCCTTCTGTTCTGTGTGGGAGGGGGGTCAAAACTATGGCTCTTTTTGCACTACGGCCCTGTCCCAGCATGGGGACTCGTTGAAGCCAGACAGCGACATGTGCTACTGCATGATGTTGTCACAGTCCTGCTCCCGTTGTGTCCCCAGTCATCGTGATCATGCAGTATACTATTACAGAGGAAAAAATCTGGTAATAAGCCCCTTTTGCATGACAATCACATTGGCCATTTTTGCACGACACTCTTATAGCGCAATGATTCCACTTTCAACCTCCTATGGAATCTTGGGGTTTGCAGTTTCGGGAGGGGCCGGCTGCCCCCTCCCGAAACTGCAAATCCCAGGATTCCATAGGAGGTTGAAAGTGGAATCATCATGCTATAAGAGTTCGTGCAGAAATGTTCATTGGCTGGGACCGTGCAGAAAGGGAAGAAGTACTATCTAGGTGCTTCCTTCTTCAGTGCAGTACAGGAAAAGGCTGGCTGCACTGCGGAAAGAACAGTCCCATAGGGATGTGGGGGTGGGGTGGGGCGATTCACCCCGGGCAGCAATGTTTTTGGGGTATCCCAGCGTGTAGCCATGCCCCCACACACTGCAAGAGCATTAAGAGTCATCAAAGTGATTCATCCATCAATAGTTCTGTCATCTTTGCACCAACTTTGCAAAATAGACCAGTGTTCTTAGTCACAGCTTGTTAGTTAAAAAGCAGCCAAATTTACGTAACTGCTTATCACATAGTAAAGTCATGTTTTAATTGATGGCTTCCCAGCTAAAATTCTTCCATCCACTATATTATATTACACCAGTTCTTTATGATTTTTCTTCCTCAATGATTTCTAGCTTTCTCATGTGCTTTTCAGCAGCCACCCAGCCTGCCTGTTGGGGATGGGAGCTTCTTGTTTGCAAACTCCATTCTGCATCATGGAGAGATAACAACTTCTCAAAATTTCTTTGGAATGCCTGACCGGCCAACATTCTTTGCACAGGCTTTACTGACATTCACAGCAACCTTGAAATTCATCTGTTTTTGCTTGATCAGCCAAGTCCTAAAGGAGAAGATATTTCTAAGTCCTTTGCCCTTCAAATATACTGAGGATAGTTCACTGGGGTGGAATCCAAATGTTCTTCTCCAAAACAGAGTAACTGAAAACCAGCTATGCAACAATCCCTCCACGTTGTTTCACTCTATGTTTCTCTTTCTGGAAAACAATAGGATTTAAGGAGATTAACACACTTGGTTTGTAGTAAAAGATGTTATCAGAGGTGGCTACAGTCTGGCAAAACTGTGACATGGAGCAACGGAGGCAATCTAATTTAGTGGAAGACTCAGTGGGGTTTGCTTTGTTTTGTTCTTCTCAAGGTTTTCCAGAACTCAGTGACAATTTACATCTTGTCATTTCATTGCTGATGGCTTTCAGTCAGAGAGTCTATCAGTGTGGCAAGCCTGCCCCATGACATTTTGCTCTCTGAAGCTGATCAGCAAATCGTATTCCTGCTGTCATCTCAAAGCCATGCCACACAGTACTCTAGGCTGGTGAACATATTTTGGCATCTGAGATGGAAAATCTCACAGCATTTTGCCTTGCAGTAAAAATACAGGTGTAGCAATAAATCTAATAACAACAACAACAACAACAACAGCAACAACAACAACAATAATTTGCTGTCCTATAATAGCACTCCAATCTGCTGCCGAAGGACACTGCTTCAATCTGCCTAACAGTAGGGCCAGCCCTACACTTGTGATAACTTAATGTTGGAATGGAAGCTACTGGTCTGATCTTTAATGTGCTTCTGTAACCAGAGAGTGGGAAAAGTTTTTTTTTTCACACCTACAACTTCCGGAATCCCCCACCCAGCACAGAGATGCTGGTTGGAGGATTCTGGGACCTATAATCCAAAGCAATAAAAAAAATCCAAATTGACAAATTTCTTAATAAATTCAAGAAAATGGACTAATTTTTTTTAAAAAATGCAAGTGAATAGAGATGTAAAATTTCTTGAAAGTTTCCAGCCATGGGGAGAAAATCTTGTTTTCCCCAGTGAGGTAAAATTGTTTGAAATTTTTGGAAAAATTGAAAAAAGTGATATTAGTGTTCTTTCTAGATTGAAAAAAACTTTCTTATGCTAGGAACATCAAATGTGTTATATATGTAATATGATACAACTATACAGTTCTGCTTAGAGTTATCATGTTTACCACAGTTGTGCCAGATAACAGTAACCCATTGAGTTCCCTTCTTAATTTTTTTAAAAATTATATATCGGGGGTGGGGGGATGTTAAAGCCTTCACATCTCTAAATGTGAGAGGAAGTTAAACTTCCACATTAGTCCATCTAGGCGGGCGCTTGGCTTTGGGAAGTCTCATTTTGAATTACTTTGTATTCATGGTACTGAATTAAGATGTTTTTTCATCCCACAGGCAGTTCATCTTTAGACAGTTACATGGCAGGTAGGTACAACATCCTGTAAATGTCTCTACTTGTTGAATCTGGCCACTGTAGTTGTGAAGTTTGTACTTGCATTCATTTTTAATTGGAATTTAACCATTTCTCCACCCACAAATTTACTCATAAAATTCCACAGAAATAATGCAAGACTGAATGTGGCAGAAAAGTGAAAGTGACAAATTCACCCCTCACTAGCACCACCATTGTGCAGATGACAAAGTGGTGGACTCATGAGACCAATGAAGTACCTCCTGGTCTTATAATGCTCACAGGTTCGTCTGGTGAGGGCATGGTAGGGGGTCTTCTTGGTGTCTACTCCTAGGCTTTGGGTCCCCCTTCTCTGCTCTTTTTCTACTAGCAGGTAAAAATCTTTTCATTTATGCAGGCCTTTCACTCTTCTTGTGTCTGAAGAGTCTTTTAATAGAGATGACAGTGCTGGGGTTTTATCTTATTTTATTATATTTTAAATTGTTTTTAATGATTTTAAAATTAATATTTTAATTTGCATGCTTAATTTTTTAAAAAAAATTATTTCAGCTACTTGTTAAATGTACACTGCAGGTCACTTTGAGTCCCACATTAGGGAGAATGGCAGGAGATAACTAAATTTTAATTGTTCTTGTTGTTGTGTGCCTTCAAGTCTTTTCCAATTAATGTAACTCTAAGGCGAATCTATCACAGGGTTTTCTGGGACTGAGAGTGTGTGACATGCCCATGGTCACCCAATGGATGTCCATGACCAAGTGACCCCAGGGTCATGGTCCAGTACTGAAACCACTACATAACGCTGGCCAGATCAATGAATAATAAAGCTGCTGTCTGTCCTGGAGCCTGAGACATAGGAGTATCTTCCTAGCAGTAGCTTCTCCTGGCACAAGCTGGACTGCTGACCTAAAAAGGATTCATAAGGATTAGCCATGGCAAATGACATGCACCCTCTGTCACGTACCCATTTTATTTTTGGACTGACCTTGAATTTGGGCTAGTCTCACTTTATAGATCAAGCCATTCTACTGCCAACTGGGGAGGCATTTTGTTCAATGCACTGATCCTTGCAAACTATGCAATTGAAAGGTGGGGTATCTCCTCTCCAGTTGTTTGCTGCTAGTCCATACTTACTAGTAGGATTGTCCTGGGTGGCTCTTGTTATAGAAAGGGACTCTTAACTTGGTAGTGCTGCAAATGAGGACTTTGGCTATTTCCTCACCTTACCCTTTTCCATTGTCGTCCTGGCGTTATCCCCGCAAAGCCTTTGCTGGGATGAGAATGTGTCCTCAGTGCTCCCTTCTGCACCCAGCCTGCTGCCTGTGGATGGGAACGTGAATGACATGCACCTTCCTTCTGCAGTGCAACTGTCCTATTTCCCATGCTGCACTGGGGAAGAAATCGCCTAGATTGCACTTCCTCCTGTTCTGCATGGCTGTCAGTGACAGGAGCATCATGCGATCATGGGCCATTGGAGGATTTTTTTCTGTTAATGGAATGGATGCATTGGCAGCTGGACTATGATGATGTTGTGTGAAAGCATGATTGCAGACCGGTAACAATGCGTCCTCATCGAAGGACAGCAATGTTGTGTGGAAATGACCTTTGTTTCTGTCTGTTTGCATGGCAGAGAAGAGCCACTGGTCTCACCTCCTGCGCTCAGGTACACATGGCTGAAAGCACACTTTTGTTTTGTGCAGTTTACAGGCTGAAATAATTTATTCTCCAGTTGCCCAACTAAATGGTTCTCAATTTGTCTCCAGGCTGAATAGATGAAAAGTAATATTGCCTTGCCGGACCTACAAACATATTATAAGGCTGCGGCATTCACATGGCTAAAAGGTTGGCTTAATCTTCAAAATTCGAGGATGCTGGCGTTAGAGGGAGCAGACTTAAGAATGGGATGGCACGCCTATATGTTTTATGGAAAAGCAGCAGTCGACAAAGATTTTACGCATCATTTTATAAGGAAATCGCTACTTAGAATATGGAATGACTACAAGAAGAAGAATATAAGGCAGTTACCTAATTTGATCTCCCTGCAAGAAGCCTTTTTTGGGAGATGGAAAGGTACAGATAAATGGTTACGATATGAAGACTTATTAGACGTAGCAGATGACTCCGGTGTGAAGATGAAATCAAGAGAGAAATTGGAAACTGAAGGAATAAAATTAAGCTGGTTTCCCTATAGACAGCTAAAGGAAAGATTTTAGATGGATGTGCAAACCTATGGAATACAACAAAAGGAACAAATTCATTTATTGAGAATGTTAAGAGAAAATCCACCACATTTACTAGCACATTTGTACAAAGAAATTTTACAACAAGAATGTGAGAAAGAGACAGTTAAAGTTGCAATGATACAATGGGCACAAAATGTTGGACACTCAATACAGTTAGAATGGTGGGAACAGAGCTGGCCACGTACAAAGAAATTTACTGTTGCCCAAAATTTAAAAGAAAACTATTACAAACTATTTCATAGATGGTACATGACACCAGAAAAATTAAAGACAATTTATAAGACAGACACAGGTCAATGCTGGAAATGTCAAGAGAATTGTGGCACATTATTTCATATGTGGTGGTCGTGCCGTAAAGCACAAAAGTACTGGAAAGAAATACATAAGAAAATATGTTCAATTTTGAAGATTCAATTTGGGATGACACCTGAATTTTACTTGTTAAACATGACACATACATTAGATGCAACACCAGCTAAGAGACAGTGGAGAATTATATTGTATATGGTGACGACGGCCCGTATTGAATATGCACGATTTTGGAAAAATGAAACTACACCTACAATGGAACAGTAGTGGACAGCTTTTATGGAAAACAGAAATGCAGACATACTTATACAAAGATTGAAAGGGAAATCAGATGAGGACATAAACAAAGAGTGGAAGATTGTTACAGATTTGGGTTGGGGGTAGACGGAGGGTATTACATTTTTCATGATAACAATTATTATACAGTTAACAGTTAATGAAATATCATGAAGCGAGTAAAGTAGAGATATATAGCAGGAACTAACAAATTATAGATTATTAACATTTTATTGCAATATGTGATAAATAGAGGGAATATCAATAATTGTAATCCAGAAAGGAAAGGAAGAAGGAATAACATTACATGTAACATTGCAAAAAATATTGTTTCTTTTATTTGTTGAAATTTGAATAAAATTATTAAAAAGAAAAGTAATATTGCTATTTAAAGACTTTAGAACAATGATCTGAAGTATTGCTTTCGGAGACTATAGCTCCCAGAATCCCCCAGTCAATGTGGCCAGTGGCCATGGTGAAACCATGCTCAGAGCAGCTTACTGAGAGTGGGGGAGGAAGGAGGGAAAGACACAGACAGATTGCATAGTCAAACATGGCTATTTTCTCAATATTTCAAAAATTGTTAAGCAGTTGCCTGTTTAACTATTTAAAGTATTTAAAGAGTATTTGAACAATTTAACGCTAATACAAATAGATTAAAAAATTCATATTAAAAATATAGGCTGGCATTCTGATCCAGCAGCGGTTTCTGCCATTGCTCATCACACTAAACCTCTCTGGAAGGAGGCTGCTGGATGCATCATTCTGCAGTACCCCACTCACCAGCACCACAAAATCCTTCAGTTGGTAAACCTGCTTAGCTTTGAGATGGGTTTTGGGAGATCAGATCAGAAGATGGATCACAACTATGTCATCCCATCTATATCTCCCATGCAGGATCTTGGCCCTACAGATTAAGCAATCCACCAGTAATTCACACCAAGGCAGTGACGGGTGGTGGCTTTCCATGTCAGTGGGACAATGAATCCACCCTGGACTTTTGTCCAAATGTTAAAGAAGCTGTCCATAATGCTGCACCCTGAAACGTAGCCTAAAAGCCAAGGTAATATTACACTAGGAAAAAGGGGATGACAAGGTAACAGCACACACATCTCATAACAACAAATTAGCGGAAAAATAATATATTTTACCCAAAGCTAAATTTATTCCCATTCATAAAACCCAAAGAAGACTGTACAATAATAGTCTATAGTGTCTGTTTTAATTTTTTTGTATTTTTCCTTGAGTTCTCTGGCTGGGAAAACAAAGTGAGATATAGGACATTTCTGCACTAGACTGTTATAGTGTTATTATTCCACTTTCAACACCCTATGGAATCCTGGGATTTGCAGTTAAGGGAGGGGCCTTTGAAGTTTTTAAATCACATGTTCACTGCCTACAAACGAATACTTGGGAATGGAGTAAATATAGGCATCGAAGCAGCTCCCCTTTGAGGCCCCTCCCTAAACTGCAAACCCCAGGATTCCATAGGATGTTGAAAGTGGAATAATAGTGCTATAACAGTCTAGTGCAGAAATGGCCATAGCATCCCTATCTGAAGGCAGACAGAGGTAAGCCAGATGGTTGAAAAAGAATCAAGTCTTAAAAGATTCAGCACTAGCTGGTCTCTAGGCCAACTCAGTTTTACTATATGAAATAAAACAGAGCTTGACAGTTACTTTTTTTTGGTAATGAAAATGTTGGGTGGGAAGTTTCGGGAAATTCTTGGAGCTATACTGAAAGCAAATCATATTTCTTTTTTTTTTTTTTCTTTTAAGGGAAAAAAGAAACTAAAAGAAGCTAAAAGTAGCTAACAGAGAAAAGTAGAAAGCAAAACACATTAGCCAGAAACACTCTCAAACTTTGCTTTTATCCTTACTCCATCCCACACCTCCCCATAACTTCCTGCACTTCATGACTGTAGTTGTTTAACATGCAGAAATATTTTTATTTGTATATTTATTTAATTTCTCTCCTCTCATATATATTCACTCTTTTCTGACACTCAGAGAAGAGTATAAACTAGATATCAGTGCCCATCTTTGCTTCATTGCAGGATCTTGCTTTCATAGATAAAATAAAAGGTTGCCAGATTTGAAGGTAGGTTTATGTTGAATTACCATTTAACCAGTTTGTTAATTTATCCACTCTAGTTAATTCCATTACTTTCTCTACTTGTTCTTCCACCCTTGGAATTTGCCTCTGTTTCTAGTATTTTGCAAAAGTTATTCTTGCCGCTGTAATCATATAAACGTAACAAAATTTTATTTTCCTTTCCAATTTTATCTTCACATTTCTAAGCTTTAATATAAAGGTCCCAGATCTGCTACCTTCCCAGCTTGTGGAAATCATCCTCACAGGACGTCATCAAGTTCTTTTTACATACCACAATATTACCCATTTTTGGTGAGCTGGCCAGACCTGGCTGGCCAGCCAAGACTCATGTCTGCAACTGGACCTGAGAGGTTGGCTTCTTTTGTTCCAGTAAAGGGAGTGCATGAGGTTTACCAGACAGCCTAACTATTTGTTTATGTCTCTGCTATGGCAGAATGACTTATCCTTTGTTTTCTTTACAGTGCCAGTGTGCTGATGAACATGGCAAGGAAGGCAGCTGTCACAACCTTGACACACCAAAACACATTAAACCAATAAACTCCATGACTAATAGTCCTTGATAAAGAATGAGATAGTCAAAGTGTTCACATTTTGTGAAAAGGGAGTGGAAAAACTGATTAGAGGCTGGTTCACACTGCACTATGATTGGCTATGATTCTACTTTAACTGCCACAGTGCCATCCTAAGGAATCCTAAGACTGAGTTAAAGTGTTGTATAGTGATTTGAGTGTTGCACAAGGACTCTGGAGACCAGGGTTGAAATCCCCACTCTGCCATGGAAACCTCACCACTCAGCCTAAGAAGAAGGCAAAGGCAACTCCCTTTGAATAAATCTTGCCAAGAAAATCCTGTAATAGGTTCACCTAAGGATTGCCATAAGTTGGAATGACTCAAAGGTACAAAACAACAAAATTTTATGGCCTAAAAACCCAAAGGCACCAGATCCCAGCTGATCTTGGAAGCTAAGCAGGGTCAGCTCTGGTTAGAATGTAGATGGGAGACCAGTAATGCTGTAGGCTATATTTCAGAAGAAGGAACAGGCAAAACCACCTCCGAGTATTCCTTGCTTGAGAAAACCCTATGAAATTCATGAAGTTGCCATAAGTCAACAGGCAACTTTAAGACACATACATGTACATCTGGAATTCTCAGCTGGAGGGCTCTGGTGCCTCACCAAACTACAACCTGTGACTGTGAGAGAGGAATAGTGCTATAACTGTGAACAGTGGTCCCTCGACTTTCATGAGAGTTCAGGGGGCAGAATCCTCGCGAAAATTTTAAAAAATGAATAACTTCCCCCCTGCCCATGTGAATGGTTCCCCCTCCCATTCCCTTCTAGGGCTTCCCCCCAAATGCTCCTGTTTCACCTGAGCGCACTGCCTTCCAGGCAAGTGAATAGGAGGGGCAGTTGCATGTCCAAAGAAGGCATGTACACATGTCCCCTCCCCATTCACTTGTGTTTTGTTCAGGCATGCTGCCTTCCAGGCGTGAAGGTCAAACCTGTGAATGTCGAGGGAGGACTGTAGTGTGAACTGGCCCTAGGGACAAGTAACATACAGAGAAATGGCTGTCTTCCAGCTAACTCTTTTTAACTACTGGACAAGCAGAGGAATGTGATAGCTTACAAATTAAACCAGGACTTCCACTGAATATATCCTAGATTGCAAGAAGCATGTTTCTAGCTCTGTGTTAGCCCTGATTATCCTAACAAAGTTTTTCTTTTGGGCAAGCAGGCCTGTCCAAAGATATTCCAGAATAACGTCAGTATATGAGAGACAGGTATCATGTGGCCTTCCAGATGGTGTTGTATTGCAGCTCCCAACATTTTTCACTATTGAGTATGATGGCTGAGGCTGATGGAGTTGCAGTCCAGCACTTTTTGGAAGTCTGCATGATTCCCACTGTTGCTTTAAAGGTTCCAGATAAATAAATAATGCCTTTATGTTCTATGATGTTATCAAAACAATTAGTCCCCTCTACTAAGGCTGATCACAACTAGATTGTCCAATAAGGATCCTTTCTCTCTGTTGTGGCTTGTAGGAGAGTGGACTTATCCTCATCTTCATCCTCATCATTATTGTTCTCCTCCAAATCACTGATGGTCCAGGCTTCCAGTCAGTAATATTTGGTAGACTGGGAAATTTGTGATGGTCATAGCAAAAAAAAAAAAAATACTAAAAGTTTAAAGGTTGAAATCCTACATTGGGGTAGCATAAATCTCTGCACAGGGAGTTATGCAGCATTGCTATTTTTGCAACATTGTGCAACTGAATGCATTGCTGAATCAACATCTTATGTGAATTTCATGTGCATGCACATCTCCATCTGCATCTCATATGCTATCACATCTCAGGCACCTAAGCATGTGCCTTGGAATGCACAATGGCACCACATGTGCAACTCCTCTTCTGCAGCTCTGAACTGACTGCTGACATTCTGCATTGAACGAAAGTGTCCAGCCACTTCCATAGTGGAACTTAAACACAGGCAAGACACTAACAGGATGTTGGCCGTTGTCTAATATACTGTAACACCATAGCAAGATCTTTTTTTATAAGCATTTGCACTATCTTTATCTATGTCTTTGGCTGAGAGTAGCTGTTTAGTTAATGAAGTATTATTATTGTTGTGTGCCTTCAAGTCACTTCTGACTTAATGGTAACCCTAAGAGGTTTTCTGGGAGCTGAGAGTGTGTGATGCACCCAAAGTCACCAAATGGGTTTCCATGGCTGAGTGAGGATTTGAACTTTGGTCTCCAGGGTCAGAATCAAACACTCAGATCACTGAACTATGCTGGATCTCTGAAGTATACCCAGTGTCTATCATGGATAAGTATTTGGATTGTAAATATGGACTCCTTCATTATATGACAACAGCTGCAAGGATATTGCTTGCACAAACCTGGAAATGGGCTGAAGAACTGGTAATAGAGGATTGGATTTTTAAGGATGCTGAACTATCCCAAATGGCTAAATTAATGTGGATTTTAAAAGACAAACCAATCGAAGATTTCTTGAAAGATTAGAAACCGCTTCTGGACTTTTTGAGGAATAAGAAGCCAAACGATGCAATAATTTGTGGGCATGACTATTAGTACCTTTTGCTTTGCTGGGTCTTTAATAGTAAAATAATATTTTCTTGCTTTCTTTTTATTTTTCATTTTTCATTACAGTTTGATGGGGGTGGGGCAGAGCCCTTTTGTGTATTAGTATATTACTATTTTACTGTGCAGTTGTTTAGTTGTCTAGATTAGTTAGTCACTCAGTGTGTAAGGAATTTATTTTTTAGTTTGTTGTTTAGTATTCCATTTTATTTAGTGTGTTAACATTAGTTTAGGTTTAAGTTAGAATTTTTTAAAATTATTTTTATTATAAGAAACAATAAATCAAATAGACATTCACACATAACCAACATTTCCTTTTGTTTGTTTGTTTACATAAATTAGAAATAAATACATTTGAAAACTCGCCTTCTTTTTCTCTCTCATTATCTTCCTCCCTTCCCACATCTATCTTCCATCATCATGCTTTTTGCTTTGGACTTATAACTGTACCAGAAATATATTTAATCCTATTAAATGAATATTTTGAGTAAATATTACCAATTCTAAGTTATTAAACATAAAACTTATTATATAACAAAAAGCATACAAAATATTAAAACATATTAAACATATTAAAACATAAAACACATAAAACATATTAACATATTATTATTGAAACATAAAACATATTATTAACCTAGATATAAGTTAGAAATGTTTGTGCTTATGTAATTTTATATTAGGTAATTTTGTGTAAAAACTGATAAATAAATATACAAAAAAATGATACCCATTGTCCTGGGCCTAATGCCCATTGAACTTGTTGGGATTTTCTCCTAAGCAGGCATTTGTAGGACTGCACAGTAAACATTTTTACTTGATTGGTGTAATGGATTAATTCATTAAAAGTTGCAGCCCTAGTGTCAAGAAATGTGAGTTTTAGGTCAGCATGAAGTTAAACAATTTTGCTTACGTTCCACCTTTGTTTGCCATGCTGATGGGCAAAGAACAATTCTGAACACTGCTACACACACTCTGTACATGCCCCTTGAGATTCACATCATCCTTCTCTTATATTCTCTGCATCAAAATTAGATCCATGGAACAATGAGAGGAAGAAATTACACAAGAAGGTACTATCCACAGAGCAACAAGGGAGACACCAGAAGACTCTCTGAGTCATGGGGAAATTTTCAGATTCTCCATAGCCTGGAATCTCCTATACCTCCACTTGCATTGCACCTACTACACAACTGACCAGCGAGCTAATTTATTTTATCATTTGCCACATTATTGTTCTGTTGAAGTATTTTATTAATTTTACTGTTAAGACCAATCTCCCCCAATTGGATGCCTTCCAGATGCTTGGAATGGCAACCTCCATCAGCCCCAGCCAGCCAGTAATGATTGGCAGCACTTATATCACTGGGGCAATGAGTCTGCTCCAGTTTTTAGTCAAAATATTAATGAAGATATCCAATGTGATCAACCTGTTTTGGGGACCTTGGATAGATCTTTAAAGTCCATTTTAACATGTGCCATGGAGTCTCTGGCTGGCTGTCATGAAGTCACCACTACAGCCAATACGGCCAATGGTCCTGGTGGAGGTAAGTCATCTGGATAGCATGGGATTGGGGGAAAGTAATTTAGTAGGCTATGATAGGCCAAAAATTGGATGGATGGATGGATAGGTAGGTAGGTAGGTAGATAGATAGATAGATAGATAGATAGATAGATAGATAGATAGATAGATAGATATGGCTCGTATTACACTACCATCTAACAAATAATATTTTGTTCAAAATCACCCATAACTTGATTCAGAATTTGAACTCAGAACATTCACTGCTCACCAAACTGGCCAGTACTTGGTGCTCTGCTGCATTTTAAACAATTTGATGAAGAACAAATTGGTAAATACTAGTTCCTCCTGTATGGATTAAAATCCAAGAGAAGATTGTAAAGCTTGCCTACCTTTCACTGGCTTTCCTAGCAAGCCAACTGTTTCTCTTTTTGCTTTAAATGTTGCTCCTGTTCTTTTCATGTGGCCAGAATTCAATCACAATGGCTGTTTTCAAAGCTAAAGTGAGGAGGAAGAGAAAAGTCTTCTTTCCTGTGGCCAGCTAGCCATTGCCAATATTAGCCCATCCAGAGAGGGAATTAGTAGGAGGGATGGGGCTAAGAGACTGAAAACGAGGAGGGGATTTTGGCCTTCATAGGAAAGGCTTTGAATTTTGATTTTCTTGGAAATAACTCACATCTCCACTCAGCTACAGGTACCCACTGGCAAGCGACTGGACTTAATGGCCCTTGTGTTCTCTATGATTCTATGACCTTGAGCAAATCACAGTCTCTCAGCCACGGAGAAAGGCAAAGGCAAACCCCCTGTAAACAAATCTTGCCAGGAAAACCCTGTGATAGGATCACTATAGGTCAGAAACAACTTGGAGGCACACAACAACAACAAGCTGCAATATTGCTCAGGTGGGTGAATGGGGATGAATATGTGTGGCTTACTGCTGGGCCAGTCCTGGGCAAATCAGTACTGTATGCAGTCATCAGTGCATTTTTAAAAATATCATTACATTATTGTGATAACCACTCAGATGTAATAAAATTGCTGCATCTAGTAACAAGGAACCCCAATGACAATGAGGCACTGGTGAATAGGTTTCCTTCTCTGTATCTCTGTATCTGTTATGCCTCACCTTGAAAGATCCAAAATGGTAGTGTGCTTTCAGTATTGGACAAGGACACTGAGAGAGCAGGGTTCAAATTCTCACTCAGCCATGGAAACCACTGACCTTGGAGCTGACTGTTAAGGGTTAGAACCAGGGAGATCTCTGGGCCAAGCCAGTGCTATTGTTACCCTGTGTGTTGGGGGGTCCCGGGAGGGGCACTCAAATTGCCAAATAAAATACAAGTTGAGGGAATTTAGCTGGAGTACTTTCTTGGCTAAAGGAGGCAGGGTAACCTTAGCAAGGATCTTTAACCCAATGTCTACGGCTTCAGGTCAGAGAGTAGGCACGCAAGGTTAAAAGTACAAAAATAACAGTTTTATTGAAAGATAAACAGCAAATAAAACAACACACACACTAACTAACTGGAAAGCAGAATTGGAGGGCGTAGGGATGGGTAATACGACAACTGGTCTCGTTGTCCTGGAGAGAAAGATGAGGTTCTGAAGAAGAAAGTTCAGCGTGGCCGGCTGAGGGGAGTTCCTTAGACACACCAGTAGCAAGGCAGGATGGCAGTCCAAAGTAGTCCAAAGACCGTTTGGAAATGAGGGGTTTTTATAGGGGAGTTTGTGCCTACTGGCTATGGCAAGCCAGGTGAGAACACAGGGAGTTTTAGCGCTGGACAAAGGATTTGGCAAAGGTCAAGTTTAGCATGATGAGCTTAACGCTCGACGACAATAGTATGGCCAGTATGTAAATGTCCTGTTTAACGGACTGGCTCGGCTGAGAGCCGTGCAGCTATTGTGAGGTTTGCAGTTGGAAGTTCCCTGAAGCTACGAGCGAGGCTTGAGTTGCTGGCCTCAATAGGGTCTGGAATATAAAACCATTAGCGGCCGTACTCTGTCCGTGCTTGTCCAGAGAAGCTCGCAAACACGTGGAGTGGGGTGGATTGAAAAAGCCAAGCAGAGGCTGAATCAAAATGATATCGGGGTCCTCACCAACAGTGCCATAGCTGGAGTAACACTATGACACTCAAGGTCTGCTATAAACTCTTCCTTCTTAGAGAATGTAGCACCCTTTGAAACTTTTGTCCCCCACTGGCTTCCTCTCCCAGTTTATCTCCCTCTACTGCTTTCCCTAAACCCACACCCTTTCAGATATAGGGTAAAGCAGGGATTTATTTATCCAATGACTGTCACTGGTGGTAGCGTGTACACCAATCCAGAGTGAAGAGACACTCTGTTGAGACAGTGCTTTACAAAAATATAAACAATTCTTTATTTAACATACTGACAAGGGAAAAGGGAAAGGCATTTTAAGGATTAGCAAATAGTCCAATTATTGTATATTTGAACCAGCAAACACTTTCTTATCTCTCCCGCACACACACTCTCAGATGGATCTTTCACTCTCTCTCAGCTCCAAGCTCTGTGCTCAGAACCTCCACTCTGGTTTTCAGTTAACTTTAAGTTACTCACTTCCCCCGATCTAGCCCCTTCCTCTGGCGAGCCTGGGTTCCAATTCCAACAGCCAATCAATTTAAATCCCAGGGGTTGCTAGGGTACTTCGTTGCTAAGTCCGCCCCTCAGGGTTCATCACACTGACCTTGGAGAAGTTGCATTCTCTCACCCTCAGAGGAAGGCAAACACACACATGTACACTGAACAGATCCTGCCATGAAAAACCAGCGATAGGTTTGCTTTAGGGTCACTGTATGACAGAAATGACTTGGAGGCACACAACAACGATGACAACTACAATTACAACTACAAGAACTTCACTTTGAGGGTTTTGGAGAAGGCTAAGAAGCCTTGAAAAAACTCTCAAAGGGATAAAAGTGAATAAATCAGATAATTCGCCATGTAAAACATTGAACTGTGAAATAAGCCTGAATTGCAGCATTGTTTTGTCACCATTAAAATATATATTTTATTAATAACGTTGTCATGATGATGATCATGATGATGATGACAGTGATAGTGGTGGTGATGAAGCTGATGGAGTAGAAGGAAGAGTAGCAGCAGCAGGAGGAGTAATTGTAGTAGCCATAATGTTGTAGTTGCAGACAGGAAGAAATGTGATTCTTTGAAAGAGAGAAAATAGAAATGAGATTCTGTTTCGTTGGCTTTGACCGCCGTTCTCCTTAATTGCCTTTCCTTCTCCCAAGAACCAGAGGTCATTCAAGCTGTGACCTCCCATGACAGATAATAAGTTGGCTCATTCTGAAACGCAGCATCTGGGAAGAGAAGGATTGTTGTTACTGGAAAATCAGCATGACCCTTCTCTTGATCAGGGATTCAGGACACGATGGCCTAATGTGATCTTGTCTAAAAGTCTCTTGAAAGAAACAATACATATGTGGCCAATTCTTAGGATTTCTTCAAAATTCTTGTGTATTCAGTGGTTTCCAGTCTGTGGTTCTCTTTGTTGCTGCTTAGTGTTTCAGAAGGAGAAAAAACTGGAAACATCCACTGAATCAGGTGTAATAGACACATTAAGTGTCAGGATGTGTTTAAAAAGGGAGATTATTCTTAAATTGAGGAATAAAACTTTTTATTTACATCTTCAGGCTAGTATCTCATTTATATGTAGTTTAAGGTTTACTCTGCTCTCTGTTTTCTCCTTGAAACTTTTGGCTGCTTCCATTCCCCCATCCTGGGGTTCTGGTTATCATTGCAGATTGAGAGCCCCTATCCCCCAACGTGACTGATACCCAAGGACCCTCAGAACTGGTTTTAAGGCTCAACAATGGAAGGCAGCTTGCTATTAATTTTGTTAACTTGCAGGCATTTGTAGGAAGAGGGCAAATTACTTTTCCTATGTGGTATCATTGAAACCTCCTCAAATATAAATTCCACGTGTGCTATTTAGTTATATAACTATCCTAGCTGTGTCATTAAGTAGCATCTCCTGGCCTGACTGCCCCCCCCCTTTTGCAATCCTGATGTACCAAGCAGCAACTTCTGTGAGCGATGGGGATCTGTTATCTTGGTGATCAGGATGCAGCAAATTGAGCTTCCACTCCCTCCCATGAGCAATCTCTGATGTGACAGTTGGAAGCAGGATACTTGTCACAATTCTTCCTTGAATAGGAGATCACTTGTGGGAAGGGGTAGAAATGTCAGTCTGTGGCATCTTGATCAAGAGGACAGATCCCTGTTGCTCACAGTGGCTGCTGCCTGGTAAATCAGGACTGTGGGACCTTTACAGTCCTTACATATTCCCTGCATTATTGAACACTAGTATATTTACCCAGCATTTTCCAGGATTTCATTTTCTCATAGATAACACTTGTTAGAAATACCTTAGGAATTACCTTACCTTATCTTAGGAATTAGATGCGGTTGAAATACACAAATTTAAGATCCTGTGTCTGTAATTCCCTAGACTGCCTTGTC
This sequence comes from Ctenosaura bakeri, assembly GCA_948474755.1. Lineage (NCBI taxonomy): Eukaryota > Metazoa > Chordata > Lepidosauria > Squamata > Iguanidae > Ctenosaura > Ctenosaura bakeri. The sequence goes on from CAOLHI010000278.1 coordinate 426,368, forward strand.
CAGATCTGTAACTTTTCCCCATAGTCCCCAATTCAATCTGTATTCAGAGATGTTAACATACAGAGGATTGGTTTCTAAAGGAGTACAGTGGCCTTCTCCTTGCTGCTAGGCCTCATCTCCACAGCAACCAGCCTGAGGCCCAGGAGCTCTTTGGCTGAGAATTCTAAAGGTCCCTCCCTAAACTGCCAGCCCCAGAATTCCACAGAATCTTCACAGCCAGCCAATCATATGAGGTCTTCTTGCCTCACATAGCCTATCATATGAGGTAATTTTCACACAGGTAATTCCTGTTAGAAATACCTTAGGAATTACCTTACCTTAGGAATTAGATGTGGTTGAAATACACAGATTTGAACTCTTGTGTCTCTAATTCTCCAATCTGTCTTGTTCAGTACGTGTAACTTTTCCCCATATCCCCCAATCCAATCTGTATTCAGAGTTATTAACATACAGAGTTTGGGTTCCTAAAGGAATACACTGCCCGCCTTCTTGCTGCTAGACCTTGTCTCTATAGCAACGGGCTTGAGCTCTCTGGCTGAGAATTCTAAAGGCCCACCCCTGAACTGCCAACCCCAGGATTCCATAGAATCTTCAGAACCAGCCAAACATATGAGGTCTTCTCACCTGACACAGCCAATTATATGAGGTCTGCTCCTGCCTGACACAGACAAACAGACAAACTCACTCACAAACTTTGACTTTTATATAGTAGATGTCAAGATCATATATACTAATCAGCTATGATTGCATAACTCTAGGTTACTCATTCATGACTACAATTGTGAATTCCAGCTGAAAATTCTTACAAGCACAGTGTGTAACCAGAAGCATTCTCCACATATTCAGTGTTCAGAACAGATTGCAAGTAGCCTTTATAATTCCCAGGAAGGCTCAACAACAATTGCCCTCTTAATTTTTCTTAAATATGTAGCACTCTTCTGATTGACAGTGCTTAAGAAGGCTCAACTACCTAGGATTCTTGATGGCCCAATTTTGCCAGATCAGGAAGGGATAATTCCCCCACACTAGTCTTAGGCCTTTTCCGCACTTTGATTTAGCGACGGGGCAGAGCATCCTCCGGCGAGGACGTTTGCACTTAGGGGCGGACCGGGTCCAGACTACTTTATGTATGTCCGGACTTCAGCCCACTCCAGAACGACCAGAATTGGTAGTTCACTGTGCTATTGAAAGACTGCTTAAAAGAGGTCCGTCGCTGCGCTAATGTGTAGATTTGCAGGCTCGCACCAGTGCGAGGCTGCAAATCTTCTGGGGGTGGGCTTTAGGCTGGTGAGCTTCTCCAGTTGGTGGAGAGCCTTCACCAACTGGAAAACGCCATTTTCGTCCCCGGAGAAGTGTGTAGCGTGGGCACACACTGCTCCAGATCAGCCTGGATCAGCAGAGGGAGCGCGCCAGCCCACTAAGTATCAGAATGCCCCGTTTTCCCCCCAAAGTGCGAAAAAGCCCTTAGAAAGAGTTAACCCCACTCCCACTCCCTTCTACATGATCTGTGATGGAAGGAGGAGGCATGAATTTTGCAAGGGGAAGAATCAAGACCGTAGCAAGGAAAAGAACCTCTGGCTTGCAGAAGTTTCCCATCCAGCCCACAAAATTCTGCATGAAAGCCCCACCCTGATTACCTGTGTGTTTGTTAATTACAAATAAAATACTTTATTCATCTTTACAGTTAATACCGGTATACACAGGTGAAAAGATCCTGCTGTTACCCTCCTCTTTCAGGTGTCCTTTGAGCAATAATTCCCCAAATTCTAAGGAGATACTGGCATTGTAGATGGACATCAAAGCCCTCCATGTTTTAGGATTACACCTGAGCATGTAGTACTCCTTCCTGGATTAGATCGATGCATGTAGTACAAAAAATTACAGCTGAGACCCTGCATGAGAGATATAGCTATGATCCACCCAATCCAATCCCCTAAATCTTACTTTAAAAACCAGGCAGCCACAACAACCAAAGAAGTTCTGCAGTGCTGGCGAGTGAGGTGCTGAGGGATGATTTGTCCAGCTCCATCCTACTAATAAGTCATGGTGCAATGAGCAACTGCAGGGACTCCAGCAGGATCCTGTCACAACTGCTCATTCCCCCCACTGCCTTCTGGCAAGAGGCAACTACACACATCATCCTTTAGCACCCCTCTTGTCAGCACCACAGAACTCTGTTGGTGTGACTGCCTGGCTTTTGATGTGGATTTTAGGGGACGTTTGCAATCATGGCAATGGTGTCATGACTGTAAATGTGAAGAGCAAAATTTATGAGATAGTAAGTCCAGCTTATGACATTGGAAATACTAAACAGGAAGCCAGACAAAGGCCCTTTTCGCAGCGCCGGTGCTTGCGCGACGGAGGAGGGTGGCTCGTGCGACAACTGTCTCCCGAAACGCTGCCACTTCCCCCCGCCTCCTTACCGCACCTGGCGTCTTTTCCCGCGACGGGCGCTGTTCAGCTTCGCCCCCAGCTTCTGCAGTGCTCCCTGGGAGCTGTAGGCAGCGCTGGGGGCGGAAGCGGGGAGGAAGCGCGACAGGCTTGCCTGCGACGGCGCTCCACACTTCGGTAAGTGCGAGGCGCTGCCGAGAGCCTTGCACGAGTGCCGTTTATTTTCGATTCCAGCCAAAAATAAAAAAATACGCGCTCACGCAGCGTCAACCCCGTGAGCACCGCGGAAGTGGGAGTGTGTCGTGCAGAGCGATGCTCCCACTCCCGCGAGGCTCAGGGGGCTCTCGCGTGACAGAAAGCCCATGCAAAAAGGGCCAAAGTTGCTATAAGAACTGTAATATATGCTCCTTAGCAGCATGCTTTTTGCAACCATATCATCTTTGGTCAGACCGACTGCTTAATTGATAGTTCTAATAAGGTGTGTAGCATAAGTGATGCCCCTCCCAAGAACCCTCCTATATCTAAAAAGAAAATAAAAATGGTATGCTCTTCTACCATGCTTATGTTTCCCGGGGGGTGGCCTAAAACAGAAACAGAGGAAAAAAGGAGAGAGATGTCTCCAAGTACAGTACTCAGTGGATGGTTTTTATTTTTATTTTATTTTAGAGCAAGCCGAAAGTGTTTTGGCCTATGTATATATTTCATTGGTCTTCTTTGAGAGCTACATTTGCCCCTTCTAAAGTAGAAACAGACATTGTGTAGGCCTCCAGGCACTGTTGAGCTACAACCTCCATCATCCCTATCTATTGACTGTGCTGGCTAAGGGTGAAGGAAGCTTTAATCCAGTGACATATAAGGGGTCACACATGGCTCACTCCTGGCCTTAGGGCACATGATATACCAAATATTCCGAAGCCTAACAGTTCTGAATCTAGATCAGGAATGGACAAAATGTGTCCTCAAGGACCAGTTTTGTAGCTTCTGGGAGCTCTCAAGGGTCACAAAATGTTTGCCTCTCCTTTTTCAATAAAACAAGAAATGAAAAGGAGGTGGCTTGGAGGTAATTTCCAGTTTGGGATCTAAAATGGGCCAAAGGAGCCTCAAATGTGGTGACAGACATGAGGGGCATTTGGTGGGGGGATGTTTTAATTTTTTGTGAGGGCCACAGCAGAGCATGTAACCCTCCAATGTCTCTTGTGGCCCCCTCACCGCTGAGGGCTGCCCATGCCTGATCTAGACAGAATACCACCTGGAAGCCTATATATGGATGCCTCAGGTTGTATGGGAACCATCTAGGTGGTGGACCCCATGCCCAATAGTAGCTTCGTACAGGCAAACCTCTTTTGCAACCGGAAGCATCTGCAGGAGTAGTGGCCGTAAAACCACAAGGAGGTTTGCTGCCCCCATGGTGACCAATTCCCCCATTGCCCCAGACTGGGAGAATTAAAAGTTCATTGCCTGGTACTGAAAATAACGTAAAGAACATGCTAGGCAGGCCTCTCTGAGCTCACCAAATAATGTCCAAAAATAGAAGTGCCAGCTGAAGATATGAAGCAGAGGTCAAATAGTGCTCTGTACTGTAAGGAAAACAAAAAGACCAAAACTGGTGAAAATCTAATGAAATGTATAAGAGAAACAAAAGATGTGTTTCAGGATGCTGGAAGGATGATTATTTTATTAGCCACAAAATCCTTTTAGATGAGTCTCCAGCACTATAAGGGCCAACACTTATACCCTTACCCCACTCAACAGTGAATTCTTACCATCATCTATCCATTCATATACTCTTTTGCCATGTGAGCCAGCTGCATGACTGTCCTGATCCTGCACCTAATTTAATTCCATGTGTAGCTTTGATAATGGGTAGCTTAATTTTCAGAAACATTTATGAATTGCCTTTCTGATTGTTCCCAAGATGGCACAGAATGAAAACACAAAATAAGAACAGTAGTTTTGCCTTTCTCTGCTCGCGTTTGTTGCAATTACACTCTTCCTGCTTGTTCTTTCAAAGCCCAATTCTCTTGTTCAGCAGCCTTTGCATTTTTAAAAAAGGACAACCAATTGAAGATGGGTTTTCAACTCTTCAAGAAGAAGTGGCCTTTCATGACATAAAGGCATTAAGATGTCTCCAAGGTACAGGAAATAAAATAATTTATGGTAAATGAAATTATTACTGCTTGGAAGAGACGTGTCTAATGTTAGCTTGCAGTGGGGAAAAGTCAGATCAAGTAGACTGATGGAGACATATGTAATAATGTGTCTTTTGCAACGTGTGGGAAGAATACCAAGTCAATGAATGGGAAATATTTGCTGAAGTACGTGTGTTCTGTATTGAAAACATCAGTCAGTTTATCTAAAGACGGTGAAAATCTGATTTCAAATTTGAAGACAGGACAGTCTTTTTGATTTGTCATTGGGATGTTACAATTTTATGAGAAGTTACTCAACACAGCTGAATGCATGGAGCAGCCTTTCTTGCAGTGGTGCCCTGCAATTGGTTTGAACTACAACTTCCACCAACCTCTGGTACCCAATGGTCAATGGTCAAGGATGATGGCAGTTGTCTTTAAAAATCAAGCCTCCATCAATGTGGCACCCTCCAGATGTTTGGACTGCAACCCCACCACCCCGCCAGTGGTTGGGGATGATGGAATTTGCAATCCAAAACCATTGTGGAACCCTATCACAGACTTGAGTGAGAAAAAGGCAGATTTGCCATAGATTGGGAAAGGTTTCTTACCCGCATATGTCTAATAGCAAGAATAGGGCATGGTGTTTGGTGGCCTCCATGTGAGTGGGTAGAAAATTCAGTCCAAGTTTTAGTTCAGACTTCAAAAGACCAAGGTGCTGAACCATATCCCCCAAAATAGGTTCAGCACCTTGGATATCTCCCTCAGAGTTATCTCAAACCTGACATGGGAGCCACCGGCCACCACTGTTTCAGGGTTCTAGAACAAAGAAGATCCTGAAAGCCCATTGCTGGCCTAATGCAGGTTATAGATGAAGCTGAGATCCTGCATCATGCATGTAGCCACAATGTTCTGGCTATGCTTTATCTCCCCATCCCACTCCTGAAACCTACCTTTTAAAAGCCAGACAGCCACCCTAAGCAGTAGAGATTTGTGCACTATTAAGATAGGTTTCATGGTTTGGGCATTGTTGGAGATGTTGTAGGATCCCAGCCATTATTGTTTACCGGATTGTATACAAATCCACACTTGTGCATGGTTTTAAATAATTTTAAATGATTTTACCTGGTTTCAATCTGTCTTCTTTTAAGGTAATGTTTTCAGCCTTTTAAAATAATTTTATTGTTCATAGTTGGTCAAGTTAATTTGATCATATGCCACACTAATATCTTTAGACTGAGGGTGGCATACAAATATTTTAATAGGTTAATAAACTAAAATTATCTGGCAAAACAACAATAGCCAACAGAAAGCAGCATCAGCAAATGTAGAAACCTGCAGTCCAGTGCAGGTAAAATCTTGCTGGAAGAATGTGGAAACAAGCCAGATGAACGTGGATGAATGCCCCATATCTCCTGGAGCAGCAAAGTGAGAAGAGTCTGCCTGTTACAGAGAACAACCTGACTTCATACATTTTGGAGAATGATAATGCTTGACTTGTTCTTCCTCTCTTGAGAGAATGTGTTGACTGGAAAAACCAAGCCAGCATCAACCTTTGGAAAGCCCCAAGTCAGGGCATAGAAACATATACAGGAAAGCTTTGGAATTGGACGAAGGGCATTTCCATCTGTCAGCAAAAAGAAGTAATCTGGGGAGCAAAATGCATGTCTTTATTATATTTAAACCCCACCTTTCTGCCAAGGGACTCATGACAGTGGACACAATTCTCTTCCACCTCTTTTTTCTTTCCAATCATCACAGTGATGAGATGGGGGAGGCTGAATCAGGGACTGGCCTCAAGTTCACCCAGTGGACTTCACGGTGGAATTGAGATTTGAACCTGGCTCCTTTCAGTATGAGTGTGACATTCTAATCATTGTATCACATCCTTGATTGACTGCCATGTCACTTTAGTGCTTGGACCAACTTCAAAATAAGGCCGTTTCTGCACTACACTGTTACAGTGCTATTATTCCACTTTCAACATCCTATGCAATCCTGGAATTTGCAGTTTAGGGAGGGGCATTTAGAATTCTCAACCAGAGAGCTCTTTGACCTCAGTAAACTACAAACCCCAGGATTCCATGGGATGTTGAAAGTGGAATAATATCGCTGTAACAGTGTAGTATGGAAATGGCCTTAGTCTCTGGCCTTGTTTCTGACCTTCAGACGTGGGTCTGGACTAGTCTCAAAGCATTACAAAGAAGTAGGGAGAGGGATTGCAGGAGGAAAATTGATTTTTAAATTAATTTTGCTTTTTCCCATATTTAAAGCATTTCTTTCTCTATGTGCTTTGAAAAGGAGAAGGGCCTATTTGCTTTTGTTTCACACAGCTGCCTTGCATTAGGGATACAAAGCCTGGATTATTTCAGCCTGCCATGCGAAGATGAATGATTACAGTTGTGGGAGAGGATGAACATTCCTTCACAGATATTCTCACCATATTTGAATGTCTGAAAGTTTTGCAATTATCCTGTGGAGAAAAACACATGATTGTTTTTTTGTCAAAGAAGTTGTTTTCTATGCTGAAAACAGGCTTCTTGTCCAAGAAACCCATTTTCTGCACTGAAGACAGGTTTTTTTCCCCAGTTTGTTGGTTTGTTTTTTAGTTTGTTGCCATTTTAGGATATTTTTTAATATTTACAATGTATGGTTTTAGTAACAGCATTTAAAATTTATTACAAAATTTATGAGAATTAACCATTATTATTTTTACTATTGGTAATCAATGGTACTTTTGGTTTAAATATTAAGATGTTAATATTTAAACCAAAAGTACCATTGATTACCAATAGTAAAAATAATAATGGCTAATTCTTATATATTATAAATAAGATGTTAATATTTAGTTTATAAAGGTATGATACCAATTTTTCGAAGCAAGTTAACTCAGAATAATAGAACTATGGTAATAATTGCATATTATTTATAATTATTACTTTTTATTAACTTATTAAGCTATCTTTTGAATTTAGGGAAAAGACAATAACTACTATTAGCAGTAAAATCAACTTAGATTTCAAGTAGTGATTTAATAGTTAAGTCCAAATATTTACTAGGAGCTGTTTGCAATAAAGGCAGGAACCAATTTTTAGTTACTTGCAGTTATTGTGTTGCTTTGTACTTTTTTGTAGTTTCTTGTAGTTTTGTCTGTATTTGTTATTCTGTTTTCTTTTTGATAAAGAATATTGTTTAGTTTAATTTTTTCTTCTTTCCTTTCCTTACTGTGTATTGTTTAATATTGTTTTAGTGGTATTGTATTTTAATTTTTAAAAGAGACTGGAGTTTTGTGCAGTTAAACACTCATGTTTTCTTCCCACACAGAATAACTGGCATCCCGCCAGTGGCCCACACATGTGAAAATCATCCTTCGCATGCACGGTCAATTATTCACCACAGAGCAACAGACATATTTTGCTGACAGCAGCAGAATTGCATACAGCAATGCTTCCCATTGCAGTTGCACATTGTACATTGTGGTTGCATATTATGCGTTATGATTTCACATTCTGCATTGGCACCCATCTTTTGGTTTGTATGGTGCAATGTTTCTATTCTGCACAAGGGTTACACAGTGCTGGTGTAGCTTATCTCTTGCTGTGCATATTTACACTGCACTGAGGGGATGTTGGGTTGCAGCCAACAATTCATCCATGACATTTGAATACCTTGGAGACAATTGCACAAATTCTCACTGGTATATTCTTCTTCTTGAAAGGTTTCTCAGTTGTTGGGAACCCATTTTTCACCCTCAAAGTGAACAATTTTGAATATTCTTTCTATCCCTGTAGCACAGTGGTTCTCAACCTTCCTAATGCCACGACCCCTTAATACAGTTCCTCATGTTGTGGTGACCCCCAACCATAAAATCATTTTCGTTATTATTTATTTATTATTTAGTTAGTTAGTTAGTTAGTTATTTCCAACATCAAATAGATTGGAAACACTGCCCTAAATCACTGCTCTGGATAGACTTCTAGTGCCTAAAAACTGGTAACCCTCCCCCACTTTTTTAAGCACAGAAAGCATCCATCAATGCCAGAATTAAGGCAGTAGTTCTAGTTCTGAATGTTGGGTTTCCACAGTTCAAAAAGCCAGTCACTCCCAAAGGCAATGCCGAAACAGCCCACATTTTACACGAGGCGCAGGGAGGAACGGACAGGGAGAGAGGAAAGATGGCGGCGGCATAAGCAGATGCGTTTTGTTTCCCTCCCTCCCTCCCTCCCTTAAAGAGAGTGCGGACGCTGAACATACAAAAAGCGAGGAATGCAATACAGTCAGGGCAAAGAACACAACACGTGCATGTGGCAAGCACCAAGGGTCCACGCACAACAAAAGCGAGAGGAGAAAGTCATCCTGGCTATTTCTGCACTAGACTGTTATAGCGTATTATTCCACTTTCACCATCCTATGGAATCCTGGTTTGCAGTTTGAACTGCAAACCCCAGGATTCCATAGGATGGTGAAAGTGGAATCATAGCGCTATAACACTGGAATGTGGAAATGGCCAAAGTCCACAGGACGGATCAGAGCAGCACTTTCGGGTCAAAAAACAAACAAAACAAAAAAACCAACCAAGGAGCCTCGGGGGCTCTTCCTACACAAACCGAAGCCCTTGGCTGACGCCCCCTGCTCCTTTCCCGACCGAGTTCTTGGTCTCGGAGGAACTGATCTTCCCTGTCGGATGGCAGATCCGCCGCAGGAAAGTTTCCCCCTTTGCCTGCCGGACCAAAAGCGACAGCCACACCGACAACTCCCACGGAGCGGCATGCCCAGAATGAATGGACGACCGGGTGATCACCGCTGCTGCAGCCCCACCACTTTGGGAAGCAAGCAGAGCCCAGCTGCTCGCTCACCCCGGCAAGCAACTCTGTTCGCCAGCATGAATGAGCATGAGGCGAAGAGGGTGAGGGGATGGGGTCTTACCTCCCAGACGTCCCGCTGCAGAGCCATAAACCCTGAATGGGAAGCCCTGTGTGTGTGTGTGTGTGTGAGATGCGGGTGCGAGTGTCCAAGCAGCGCCCGGCTGCTCACTCGCCCCGGCAAGCAACTCTGACTCTGCAAGCCGGCATGAAGGGGAAAGGGAACACTGAAGGGGAAGCCCTCCGTGTGTGTGTGTGTGTGTGGTGCAGGCACGAGCGTCCAAGCAGCGCCTGGCTGCGCCTGGCTGCGCGCCTCCTCTCCCCTCCCGCCAGCGCGAGGTCTCCTCTCCTCACCTCCGCCTTAATGCTCTGGCTCCAGCTCTCTCCTCTCGGTGTCCTCACCTCTGCCTTAACATTCAGGCTCCAACTCTCTCCTCCCGCTCTCCGCACCTCCGGCTCCACCTCAGGCTCCTCCAGCGCTTTCCCACCAGGCAGGGAAAGACAGGGAAACGCCCAGCATGCCTTCTCTCCCCTCCTCCCAGCGCAGGGGTCTCAGAAGCACTGCTCCCATTGGCTGTGAGGCCACCTTCTTTTAAAAGGGGGGCAGGATTGAGGAGCGGCAACCTCTGTGAAATGGTTGTTTGACCCCCAAAGGGGTCCCGACCCCCAGGTTGAGAACCACTGCTATAGCAGCATAACATGTAGCTGCCCATTAATGCTTCTTAAAAACTCTTGAAAGCTAACGGCCATTCCCACATCCTCTCTAGCTGATTATAGTATTTGAAATGAGATTTGGAGATGTGGGTTTCTCACAGAGTGTTACTGTAAGAGATGGGGGATGTTGGGATCCACCTGAAATGCTAGTGTCTCCTTAGAATTTGGCAGAAATTATAGTTCAAAGGAGGCCTGTGAGGGAAGGGTAATGACAGCATCTTTTCACCTATGTATACCAGTACTAACTGTAGGGAGACTCCAGTTAAAATTAAAGTATTTTATTTGAATTGACAAACACACAAGAGATCAGACACTCTTAAGAATTATACAAGGCTATCAGAAAGTGAGGCAAGAAAGGTTGTATAGGGACAGACTGGGTGGAAAGGAAGATGGCTACCAGTCCTGAAGGAGGGATCGCAGTGGAGGGACTCAGACAGCATCTGAGGGTAGCTCAGAGGAAAGGCAGTCTGGGCTATGTTCTACCTACTATAATTGGCTGGGATTGAAGCTAGGGTTTTTATACCCTATTTCACACCCTGAAGGGGTGCACTGACAAAGTTGTAATGGCTTTCTCATAGAATTGAGAAAGGTGTCCAGAATAGGCTGATAGCTTAACTCTGCAGTGACAAAACATTGATGGGACTCATCATGATCTCTTAATGATCAATCAGGTAGTGTGTATAGGGAAGATCTCTGTAGGGTAAGATTGAGGAATGGTCTCTGATTGTTCATCAATCTGGGCAGTTTGTCTTTCAGTGTATTTGGAAATGCAAAGAGCTTGGAGTGGTAAAAGGATTAGCACAAGCCCATCAGTGTTGGGTTTTCCCACCTAATCCTCTCTGGACTTATAACTATGAACACACCTCAAATCAGGTTGACCCCAAAACACATTCTCTGGTCAGTGTGACTTCAATCATGTCCTCCAGTCATTTATAAGCCCAATTTATGAAAATCACATATCTCATAGAAGGAGTGGTAGGGTATGATAACAAAAGCATATAATATATTTAGGGGTGCTGTCATTGTCTACATCTTTTTGTGACATCAAAATGGAACATGGATGCACACAAGAAAAACAAGTGTACATGTTTCTTTGTTCCCTTCCTAGTTAAAGTCTGGAATCCTGTTGGTTACTCCCAATTAAAGAACACCTATTGAATCAATTATTCAATGGTGAGTCCACACATAGCTGAATCCCACTGATTCAATAGATCTATTCTAGTTGGGAGTCTCAAATGTGCTCTGTTCTTCTCCACTGTTGCTGTACTTTTGAAAGTAAGTTTAGTGAATGATGAAAATTCACACTGTATTACATTTTACAGTGAAAAATAATGAAAGGCAATTTGGACATTACTTTAAAAACTGCCTTGCTTAGAAAGGAAGCACTATCATAGTCCAATTGGCAATAAAAGAGAGTGATTGCTAAGATTTTAATAATCCCTAGGAGGTCACTTCATAGAAATGAAGGTTTTATTTTACCTCGTAGCACACTCCTATTGAAACATGCCTTAAATTTTCAAAGGAAGTTGGCACTGCTGTTATCCTAGTAGCCTTAGACAATTCATCAGCCTCTGTAAATGTGGGAGTGAGCAGTAAAAATGCTACTTTTCTCAAAGCCGTGGTACAAGGCATCTTGGAATTAGCCCACACAAACCCACAAGCCTTGAAGAAAGTTCATATAGGAATCTTGGAGTGGGAACACATCTCCTGGGTCATTGCCATCTCTAAATATATCTGGAGGCATGGAGCAGGGAGAGAGTTATAGACAAAGATGTCCAGATTAAAGGACAGTGTTGGCAGGAGATCAAGGATATGCTTTTGCACTCTGTTCCTGTTTACTGAACTGGAATCAGCTAGTCCTTTATCTTTGCCCACTATTCTCCATGCAAGATCCAAGAAGAGCTGTCTGGCAAGCTCAGATGCTCTAATTGCCACTGCTTATTAGTCCTTTCGTGTACCTTTTTCTGATGCATCATCATCATAAGTTTGAGCAATGCTTTTTTTATGAGCAATTAAAATAAAAATCCTCTGATTTTGGTCCCTTCCCTCAAGTCCATAGAAGACTTAAGGATGATCTGCCTATCTGGTAAGGTGTCAGTGTCTAATGTCAGTCAGTGGCATGAATCCAAGGTTCTGAAGCCACCTTTCCCAAACAGAATTACTCAGCACCATGGCCAGCTGCTTTGGAGTTCACACTGAAATCCAGAATGGATTGACATTCCCACTGACATGAAAGTAACCTGGCTCTCCTGAGGCTATCCATAACTACAAATCATGAGAGCTCTGAAATTACCTCCAGGATCAGAGGCAGTATCCCTCTGAATTCTGGGTATTTGTCAACTCAAGCAGCAGAATGCCATTGTGCTCTTTTTCTCCATGTTCTCCTTGGAAACACACAGCTGCCATTGTTGGAACAGAATACTGGACTATACAGGTTTTTGGTTTGATTCCGCCTGTCTGTTCTTGTGTTATTAAATATCTGACGGGAGAGATGTATCTTGAATTTCAGGACCATGAGATAAATATGAAACAGCAACTGACTGCTGTTGTCTGTCAAAATAGTAAATATTGCTGAATATGTTTGAATGCTTGCTGTTTTATAAGCACAACCAGCATAAACTACAAGTTTACAAACACACAATGGTTAAAAGCCTGTGTCACACAGGCAGAGTGTGCCTGTATGATACAGATAGCACCCAGCTGTCACCCTCTTGTTGGAAAATGGACAGTGGTTCTCTCTAGCAGAGTAATCAAATTGGCAAGGCAGAAGATGAGCAACAACCAATCCCATGTCCCCCATATGCCTAGCTGTGAAAATAAATAAGATTAGTGTTCTTTTATCAAATATATAAAATAGCTTTACTTATAACTGCATGTAATCAAACACATGGTCTAATGAAGGAAAGAGAGGGAAGGGAAAAATGGCTTCAGGGAAAGAAAAGCTATGGTAAAACCTAACAAACAGGAAGTTATAATAAATGTATGCTATGTCTAAACTCCTTGCAAGTAACAAGCAAAGTAGTGAGTATAGGAAAGCAAAGGTTTCTGACTTCAACATCTTTTTGATTTCAAGTTAGAGGCTAGAGTCCTGAGATTATGATGGTAGCTCTCTTCTCTCATCTGCTCCCTGGGTTCTTCCTCCCCCCACTCATGTTGGAGGCACTAGGAAGCTACTGGGGGAATTGACATGCACAAGGATGGCATTGAATCCTCCTTTCCCAACATCCATAAAAGAATATATATGTGCACAACCTGGAGTTATGAGTACATATGTCAGCAAGAAAATTCCAGCTGATTTCAAAAGCCAGTGTTGGCCAGGTTGTTGCATTAATACAGCACAAGGTAAACAGAGAAGGAATGTCCACAAGTATATAATCCTTGAGAGAAACAGGTGCTCCAATAGTTTATTGGTTGAAAGCATATACATATGAAAAGTGAAAAGTAGTATGTAACTCTCTGAAAGGGTCTCTCACTGACCTTACAGCTCTACTAGTTAGGCTGTGTGAAATGGCTACTTCAGAAGGCAGAAAGTGAGGGTGGGAAGCCCCACATACATTCCTCCTGCACTCATCCCCAGCCCTCCTTCTCTCTTGGAGGGCAGAGTTGTGTGCTCCCCATAGGCTAGCCTGTTATCTTTACGTACAGTGAAGGACATTGTCTTGTTGCCAATGGTGAAAGAAGATAAATTAATGCATAAAATGTGCATAAAATAATGCTTTCTGTACATAGCATGGAAGGACTTATCTTGTCCTTTTTGTCCCAGGAAGCAAAATATCTTGGACTTCCTTTGTCAATAAGCAGATGAAGCCATTTTACATGAATTGGTTGATTCTTGCTTAACTGGTTTCTTAAAATTATGTCTCTGCTCCTTTTCAAGTCCTATTGGCCACCACCCATGACATCATGGTAACTGTGTCCAACTGGGATGGGTTTGTTGATGTTAACTGCTGTCAACTTGACTTTGACTCATGGTGACTGTATAAATGGAGAGACCTCTAAGTTATCCTTTCATGATAACGTTCAGGTCTTGCAAACTCAGGGCTGTGGCTTCCTTGATTGAATCTACCCACTTGTAGTATGATCTTCCTCTTCTCCTACTGCCTTCCACCTTGTCAAGTATTATCACCTTTTCTAGTGAGTCATGTCTTCTGGTGATATGTCCAAAATACAACAGTATCAGTTTAAAAAATGTTTAGGGATAGCCATGCTGCAGAATACAAAATACAAAATTCCCAAGCAGCAACACCTTTTGGGGACAACTCCAAAGAATAAAATACATTACGCAAGCTTTCAAAGGTTTTTCATCAGGCAAAGACGTTGAAAAGCATACAGGAGAAAAATAATGATGATGTTAGAGGCACAGACCTACATTCTGCCTGAAATGTCAATTAAGATGGTATTGAGGGATCTGAGTGCAGACAGAGGTCTTACCTTAGTGATCTTGGCTTCTAGAGAGAGATCAGACTAGATTTACTCTTCTTATGTGCCTTCAAGTCATTTCTGACTTATCATGACTATAAAGCAAACCTATCGCATGAGTTTCTGAGGCTGAGAGTATGTGATGCCCAAGGTCATCCAGTGGGTTTCCAGGACTGAGCAAGGAATGGAACTGTGGTCTCCAGGGTCATAGTCCAATGCTCAAGCCACTATATTGTGCTGGGTCTCAGATTTACTCTAGCACCCACTTATTTGTTCCTTTGGCCGTCCAAGATATCCAGCACCACTTCTTAAGTGAATTGGGTTTTTTTTCCTGTCAGATTTTTACACTGTCCAACTTTCACAACCATACATAGAAATAGCATATACAATGGGATGGAGAATCCTGACTTTGATTGATTCAGTGATGGGTGCAAAGGCCAATTTTTTTCTCCCTAGATCATTATGGGCTGTACCATCTTGGAACGACAGGAAAAAATCAGCCAAAAAATTGCAACTAGAAGTCTACTTTTCATTGTAATTTAAGTTTGGGACGGTCAGGTTGCAGTTCTTGGAATGCATTTCCACCAAAGCTTCACCAGTGTGATATATCCAGACTTACTTATGCAAAGAATAGACCCACTGAAATCTATGGAACTTAATTTATTGATAACCAATGTATTTCTTATATATTTCGATTGGTCTGTAAACCTGACTAAGGGTCTTTCTGCACTACACTGTTATAGTGCTATTATCTTACTTCCAATATCCTTTGCAGTTTGCAGTTTAGGGAGGGGCCTTTAGAATTCTCAGCCAGAGAGCTCTTTGGCCTCAGTAAACTACAAACCCCAGAATTCCACAGGATTTTGAAAGTGGAATAATAGTGTTGTAACACTGCAGTGAGGAAAGGCCTTGAGTCTGAATCCATAAAGTTTTATGTTGTTTTCAGTTTGGAACTTCACTTTAAGGATTCTCTTATAGAAAAAAGCAACTAGCAATGGAGGTAACATTCATAAATGCAAATGAAATGAATCTGAGTAAACTCTGGTCAGAAACCAGAAACGTTGTTTTATTTTACAACTGGACGTGAAACCACATTGTATAATATCTTGCAGAAAATAGTTATATTCCATCATTGAACAAATCACATTTGTTAACCCGGTCATTGCTTCCTCTGGTTGCCTTTTCCAGAGTTCCTTTCTCCTGGTGATTAAAAAAGTCCTAATTTTCCAGTCTAAATTTCCAGTCCTGTGTCTGTGCATCTGGGCTCATGCCAACAACTATCTTTTAACATAAGTAGCTTTTCTCTTTACACACTGAGGATCATGCCATAGTTCTATTTATGAAGACCCATGAGTGTCCACCTTCAGCTTATATTCTGCTAGACTAAACAATATTAAGCCTCCACTTCATATTCCTTTAGCCACTCTAAATGTTCTACTGTCAGCCACTTCCAGCTTGCCTTCATCTTCCTGAAAAACCGTTGACCACAGCTGTTCGCTCTTTTCCAAATGCGGTCTTCTGCGAATGTTTTGTATAAGGAACCCAGTGTCTACTCGCTCTGTAGTTGAGCTGTTGTACTTGGTTCTCACCACAGCAACATATTTTATGGCAAAAGGTGTTATTTTTAGTCTGTATTTTCTAGGACTGACATAAAAAATTCCAAAATTAGAACTTCTCGGAACCAGTAGCTGTTGGGGATTCCAGTGCTGGTGGCACAATGAATTGATTCTGGGTTTTAGGATGAACTTTAAAAGAACAATCCAAGGTACTGCTGGCTGCTATTCCCAAAACAGGACTGGATGCAGGGATCAGATTTGAGGGATCAAGTTCAGAAGGATGAGCTATGCTGTTGAGGAAAGAATGATTTTGCCACCATCTTCATTATCTTCAGAACTGGTGGCTGCTTCTTTTAAACTGTTCCTTTGCAGCTTCCATAGATGACAACAGCAATACCAAAGCTTTCTTCTAGAGATGGGACAAATCCAGAGTTTTCCGAATCTGGATCCAAATCCTTGGAAGGTTCTGGGAATCCATGAATCTCACGAATCTTGAATCTTTCAAATCCTTTTTTTTTAAAAAAAAAAGAGTTTAAAAAGCAAGGAAAAGAAGGATAATCTTGGGCAAGACACACTCTCTCAGCCTTAGCAAAAGCCTAGGCAAAGGCAAACCTCCCTCTGAAGAAATCTGAAGACAATTGTCATAGTTTTGCCTCAGGATCTCCTCAGATTGAAAATGACATGAAGGCCCTTTCTACACAGGCAGCAAAATGTAGGTTAATCCCATATTTTCCTGCCTGTGTAAACAGGGCCACGTACTATAGTAGAGAGACAATCTAGGTCAAAACTGAATTTTCTTTGCATAGCTCCTAATGGCATCCTGGGGGTTGTAGTTTGATGATACACCAGCACACTTTGGCAGAGAAGGCTGTGACACCTTGTAAAACTACAAACCCCAGAATTGTGTCTGAAAGAGGTTTGCAAGGGAGTTATGCAAACGAATGTTTCAGCTGTTCTTCAAATCTCAAACCTGTAGCTTCCAGTCAAGTACTGAACTTCAATATGAAATGTTCAATTTAAATATCTTAGAATACAAGCCCAGATGTAATTTGTGAAGTTGTTAGCAAAGGCCATTATTACTCCAAGGGAAAACCTCACCTATTTACCATCTGCCCTTGTATGTATAGTCTCTCAGGTTTTCAGGCATCCTGGTGTTACCGTAGTTTCTAGCCCTGACTTATAGGATATTAGATATCATTTGATATCAATAATTTGGCCTTCTTTACCTATTCCTCTCCATGTGCTTGCGAGGCCCCCGGACAAGCATGCACATAAGCACGGCTGACAATAGCTGAAACATTCCAAACAAATACAGGCAAGCCAGAAATAGCCAGACTGACGCTTTAGGAGACTTCAAGGCAAGTACCACATTATGTATGCACGCTACTTACAAAGGACTCCCTGCCCTGAGCAGGCAGCTTGACAAGCCGAATACTCAACTGTCAAGCACTCCGCATTTGCATACTGTCTGAGCTATTGACAACGCTGTCATAACTCAATCATGTAAAATACTGACCTTTCGGAGGCTTTGTCTCCAGCCTGAAACCCATTGTTATCCCCGGGAATGGACTAGCCTATGGCCACATTTTTCTCGTATAAGAACCCCTGACTTTGAGCGCTTCCTCGGATCGCTCTTGGCTTCCATCCCACCTTGCTGTTGCTTCGTTCAATGAGCCTTCCACTTAGCTCCTTGTGCTGAGAATTTCCTCTGCTACGGACTTTTTTCTTCAGACTACCCAGGCTTCAGGACAGGTGAGTATTTCCCATACAAAAACTCCTCTTAAAATCCCTCTATCCAACTCCAATAGATAGATAGATAGATAGATAGATAGATAGATAGATAGATAGATAGATAGATAGATCTCTGTGTGAGTGTATTGCATACACATGTTTGACTGTATATCAATAAAAACAACAATTATTATTTACTTCTGTTTGCTCCTTGACTCGGCCTGACCCCGTAGACATTGGGTAAAAGATCTCGCTACATTGCCCTGCCTCTCGTAGTGCTAGCTTGTGCTCTTTGCTGATTCCCAGCTTCATAATATTTGGAGCACACTTAGGTGTCCCTCATGGGACCTCCAGAAATCAGGGTAGCACCGGTCTCCCAGGTTTTCAGGCATCCTGGTCTCCCTGGTTTTCAGAAGTCCCAGTCTCCAACAATCTATTTAGTTGGCGGATTCAAAAGATTCAGTTTGCTTATTTTGGCACAGGGATTCGGATTCGGGAATTCGAGTTCTTACCCAGGATTCCAGGTTTCGAGGATATGAGCATTTGGTTGGCCCATCCTTACTTTCTTCCCATAACTCCAAGAATTATTTTCTCCCTTCCTTCCCTACAAGCCAAAGACATAACAAAATTCCAGGGCAAGTTGAAGAGAAACAGTGGTTGCCCCCACCCCACCCCACAGAAGAACAGCAGTGCCCATGGTTGCTGCCATTTCATCTCACAAGGTCCTATAATGTATTTGAGGCAAAGAGGGAAAAGAAAATGGTGAACAGAGTAACAGAAAAAATACTCTGCTGTTTTGAGACAAAAATAAAGATTTCAGAAAGTTCTGAACAATAGCCACCACTAAATATTAACCCTGCTCCACAAATCTGGGCAAAAAAAAAAAAAAAAATGCCTTCTGATTCTTTGTGAAATGACCCATGTTTCTGTTTTATTGATGAAAATAGGTCATGACCTACCAAAAAGAAAACAAAGCAAAACATCTATAGTTGGCCCTCCGCATTTGCTGGTTTGATTCTCACAGATTTGATTACTTGTGAGTTTCTCCAACTTCTGTCCCCCTACCTCTGGCACTTCGTTTGTGGGTGAACCTACCCTCTCAGTGGCTCTGATCAGGCTGTAAAAACTTGCCTGTGGTCCTCCTCCTCCTCCACCACCACCACTGCCTGGTCACAGCCCAATTTCTTAGCCCCACAATCCTCTCCCAGTGCCTTCCAACACCCCAAAAATGAGATTGGTGAGAGAGAAGAAGCATAGGGCTACCTGCCAATCTGCTCCCCACTTCCCTCTCTTTTCCTGACCTGGTTTGGACCCTGAGTTCTTCCCACCATGCCTCAGCCTCTTTCCCACAGACAAACACACAGATTTTGATATTTGCAATTTTCCCACATTTGCAAGTGTCCTGCACACCTAACCCAGTGAATATGGAGGGTCATCTGTATTCATTTTCTCCTGTATATGAATACTATTAGTAGTCTTGCAGTCTAGGCATAGGTGGAAAATAAGAAGACCAGGTGAACATTGCTGGAAGTGGGATCCCTTGATTTAGACATCTTCTTTATCATAAATCGGAGGTGAAACTCATGCAGTCTTCCATGTATTGTTGAATGGCAATTCCCAGAAGGCCTACTTCACAGAGACAATGGTAAGGAATGCTGGGACCTGCAGCGCAACAACATCTGGAATGCCACCTGATTCCCACTCCTGTTCTACAATTATCATTATGCTGGACCTGGCAGGAGGCCTGGAGAAAGGAAGAGCAAAGTACACTCTATTTTCTTGATATTTCCATCATGTCTAAGAAGCCGGCAGACATGTAAGAGTGGTGGTGAGCCCACATTCTTCGAAAACAACTTGAGCATTAGCTATTGAGGAAAAACTGAAGCAAAATTACCCCCATATTTCTATCCATGTTACTTCAGGTCTCTGGGAGAGACTGGCATGTTGGCTTCTTCTTGGGGATTTTGAGCCCTGGAATCCTGCCACCTTCAACAGAAGCCTGTGTTGACTGTAGGGCTGGGCCAATTCTGAGCCTATGATTACACACTGTACCAGAGGTACCATTATACTGCCTGGGAAAATACTAAAGGCCTGGCTTACTCCCATGCTAAACCTCTCTTGGCAGCTCAAGAACTTACCCAAGCACTTTTTCTAGTTAGGCTGTATTTAGCTGAGGTTCTCTGTGACAGGAAAGGATAATGTGCTTGTTTTTTAGATTATAGCCTGCCGCATAGATTTATGGTGGTTGTTGTTTTTAACCTTAGAGTTGGTGCCCTTCCTTTTAGGTTATGGTTGACAGCAATGTTTTAAAACATTGAATTTGCCATATGAATTCTTGACCCCCTCTACACTCAGCCTTCTTTTGCGAAATTAAAATAATGCTGAATGTTCTTTTGCACAACAGCGTCATGTGTTTTGAAAGGTCCCTAGGACCTTAGTGGGCCAACTTTGCTTCCATGGATCTCAGTGAAACAGTCCCCTCAATAGTGGATGCTTGCAGCAATGATGCTGGATTGTTCAGCAACAACCCTACTAGAACCACCTGGTGATGCTATACAGGTAGACACCTCAGAACTATTTTCATGTAAGTTTTTTTTTTTACAAAAAAAAAATCCAACTGCACAAATTCTATTACAATTTTTTAAAAAAGGCCAAAAACTTGCAAAGTATGCTTTATTTCTTGCTGTCACTCTGTATGGATTCTCCACAGGAATCAGTTGGTTGTAACCACTACATAGCAGCAATCCATTTATAAACTTCCTTTATTTTGGTAATTAACGTAACAGTCCAACAATGGCTTGTGCACCAGTGTCACTCCCAAAACAGAAGCCTTTACACTGGTGCAAGAGCCATTCCTGCAGCCTCCTCAAATCTGTGCTGCCAAAATTGGTAATTCTTGTTACCATATCCTACATCCTCACTCTGCGGGATGTGTTGTTTTCACAATTCAACATATTTATGGCTGGAAAACGTGTTTGAAAGCGTGCTGACCAGAAAGCATATTGCCAGGTCAGCCTGACCTTAGACATGGTCAGGGCATAAGTTCAGAGAGAATGTGATGGGAAACACAGATGCTAATGGGCTTATACTAATCCTTTCAACATCTCAGGCTCCATGCACACCCAAACCAAAGGAAGGCAAAACTACTAGGATGAAATAATCAGGGGCCATCCCTTAATCTTGTCCTGCAGAAATCTTCTGTTTACCCCCTACCAGCCCAACCATTAAGAGATTGTCATGACTCCTATCAATGCTTTGTCGCCTAGAATTAAGGCAATCAATCCATTCCAGACTCCTTTGTCAATCCTGTGTGAAAGTCTTTACCACTTTGTCTACACATACCTTCGGGGTAGGAAATAGGGTATATAAACCCTTTCTTCAGCTGCAGCAAATTGTATTATGTTGGATGTAGTACATTGGGCACGTTACACTGAACGTGGTATCCCAGATCACTGTTGCTCTGTGCTACCCTCAGATGTTATCCAAACCACTCCACTTTAACCTTCTTCTTCAGGACTGGTAACTATCACTTTCTTCACCCCTAATCTCAAACCTTTCTCCCTCACTTTGCAATAGCCTTGTATCATTCATGAGAGTGTCTGATTTCTTGTGTGTTTATCAATCCAAAGAAAACAATGTCAATTTTTAACTGGAATTTTCTCTACGGTTACTACTGGTATATACAGGTGAAAAAAAATCCTGCCTCCTTTGAGCTATAATTCCCCAAATTCTAAGGAGACACTGGGATGGTGGGTGGGTCCTAACTATGGATAATGTTATTTACAAGGAAAGAAGCAAAGCAGTAATAGCCCACTTCTCAAAATAATTAAGCCTGACAATAGTTCTGCCATTTCCATTTAGTGGTTGGCAGAAATCCATAGAATGGGTTAATATAAAAAAATCTAGATAGCCTCAGAGGTCTCCCAGTTGAGATGAAATGACAGGCCATGGGCAACTGATGTGATTTTACTTTATTTATTTATATCCTGTCTTTCTCCCAACATGGATCCCATATTGATCCACCCTGCCTTGGTTCATAATGATCTCACAAATCTCTTGAGAACTGCATTTACTGAACGCTCACGGTAATAACTGTGTGGACATCAGGTGGAGACAGCAAAGAAGTTTTGTTTCAGGATTCTTGCTGTAATTACCAATTTTGGATGTCGCAAGGGCCAATTCTGAGACAAAGTATACCTTTCCTCATAAATTCATATTTATGTGGCTTGTGATATAGTTCATATGCACAAAAATATGCATTTCTTTAAACATGTGAATGACTTAACATGCTTAAAATTGAAAAATATATGCAAATACACTTTAGTCAATGGAAGGAAAGTATTCAGAATGCCAACATTAGGAAAAGTGTGTAAATAAATATGTACATATATTTCATGCACACATACATATGTGTACATGTATGTGTGCATGAAATATATGTACAAATTTCCACATTTGGTAGGTGGAAAGAATAAAGTCTCACAAGCTGATATGAACAAGCAAGATGTAATGCAGGTAAAGTTTGAGGAGACACAATGAAATGGAGACCAGGAGTTTTTCACAGCTCTTAAAAGATGTTCTAGATACAATTGATGATATGGTAGAGAGTCAAAAATGAAACTCCTCCATGTATCATAGAACCACATCAGTTCAAGCTTTACACAGATTTGTCACAAACTGTAGCCCTTTTGTAATACATACAGCTTGTGGTAGCAAGAACATAAAAGATCATCCTACCTCCCTTCATGCCCATTTGACATCAATCTGAATAGAGGGAACAAGAGGACAAATGTAAGTGTGTAGACTTCCCTCCATGGGCCTTGGAGAATCTGGTCAGTGTTCTGATTCTCATGACAAGAGCCCTAGAGTTAACCCTATAAAAAACTTCAGTTCTCATGGAAATCTTCAGCCTACTCTGGATAATTAGTGCCAGGAGGACAAGGATGCCATGGACATTGATATCCAACCATACAGTCTTGCAACCTCTTCATCTATTTGGCACGCAGTGTGCCAAACATCTAAATCAGACTTATGGTTTTTTGCATATCATGATCATTTGGCTCCATAGTGTATACTATTTTCCACCTTTTGCAGTCATGTATAAATAAATTGAAGATAATCCTCTAGCAAGGTGGATTTTAGTCCTTTGAAGGTAGTGCTGCTGTCATTTTTAACACTCTTTGTTCTTGTAAGGGAACTTCTACAATGAGACCTTGACATTTTAGTAAGGTTTATTCAATATGGAGTCAGGCTACATGTTTGTTCTAGTGGAACAAAAGTCATGGCCTGTGAAGTAATACCTTCAGGACCAAGTATATCATGCATGTGAGATTATATAACTGTGATATTGATTTTATATCAGTATATAGACCTACATTTTATTTTAGATTCTTTTGCCTACCATATCCTTTTCTCTGCATTCAGTTTCTTTCTATTTCCAAATACTTTTCCCATGTAAACACCTACTGTTATCTCTGCATGTGTCCTTTTATCATCTGTTTTTTTCTGCTGAGTCCGGTTGGGACACTGTTTGGTTCAATACCTTTTGACCTTGTTATTTTCACAGCACTTGTGTTTTTCCTCATGACTTTGAAGAACAGGGTTTCTCTGCTTTAAGTACACAGACAGTGAATTTATATATTGTACATTTTGTCTCTTCTTTCATCTCTCCCTCACTGCTCCACTTTATTTCTTGGTCATTTCCCTTTTGAAACCAGCCTTTGAGAATTTAGATTCTGTTGACATTGCACAGTTGTATGCATGTCTATCAGAAAGAAAGAAAGAAAGAAAGAAAGAAAGAAAGAAAGAAAGAAAGAAAGAAAGAAAGATGGATTTATATATCTTGAATAAGCAGCACAAAAAGTATCATCCCTTCCAGTTTCTTTAGGTTAGAAGATACAATGGCCTTTCTTCCCAAAATTTAAGAGATGCAGAAGTGGTTTACTACATTTTGCATGCCTTTGCACTGGCTTTCCAAACACCTACATTATCCATTTTAAACATCAGTTGCAGAACACATGTTCTGTGTGCATGAGGTCCCAAATTCAATTCCTGGGACAATAAGTTCAGAAGACTCTGAGTGAACAAAACTGGGGACAGGGGAGAGGAACTATTGGTTTCTGCAAAAGGTAAGTTAGGTTTATGCAACTCTGTGTTATGTGCAAAGTATCTAAGAAAACACTACATTCTGCTTCCTAGCTATAAAGCAGCTTTGAAAGGTATGCTTCTAAGTGGAAAATACATATATGTGAGTATGTGTGCTGCTCAACCCTTTCACAACCTGCCACATTGGCATAAGATACAAACATGATTGCTTGGATTTGGGGAACAAGAAAGAAAAAGAAATGTAGCTTCTTCAAAGTTAGAAGAGGGAAAGTTAGAATGATCATGGTAGGTTACAAATGAAAGACTGGCATGAATGAAAAGGAGTGAAGAAGAAAATAAAAGAAATATCATGAGGGAGCTAGTTAAACAAAAGGTGGTTTCTAACCCAGGCAATTCTGTTGTAGGATGAATTAATACAAAAAAAATAATTGGAAGGAGAACCAAAGCAAAAGAACAACGGAATGCAGTAGTTTTCCAAAGAATTAGCCATGTTAGGGTCTTTCTGTGCTATACTGTTGTAATGCTATTATTCCACTTTTAACATCCTGTGGAATTCTGGGGTTTGTGGTTTACTGAGGCCAAAAAGCTCTCTGGATTAGAATTCTAAATGCCCCTCCCTGGACTGCAAACCCCAGGATTCCATAGGATGTTGTGGAAAGTGGAATAATCGCACTATAATAGTGTAGTGCAGGAAAGCCCTCTATTTCTTGCGATGTAAAGGGCAGGAATGGAGAGGAAAAGGAAAGGAAAAAAGAAGAAATGTGGCAGCACCTTTAAGACTTAACTGTTTTTTATTTTTTCATGAACTTTCATGGATATAAACCCACTTCTTAGGATGCAGTACAGAGCAATAATAAATTCCATATGGGCGCGCATAGCAATACTGCTCAGTTGGAAATAATATTATTCCTGAAAGTGAAGTAGTTACAAGTAAGTACAGAGGAGCAGA
Organism: Ctenosaura bakeri; assembly: GCA_948474755.1. Taxonomy (NCBI): domain Eukaryota; kingdom Metazoa; phylum Chordata; class Lepidosauria; order Squamata; family Iguanidae; genus Ctenosaura; species Ctenosaura bakeri. The sequence goes on from CAOLHI010000278.1 coordinate 451,224, forward strand.
GCTTGGTGGTTAGGTCTGTGGTAGCCTTATTCCACATTCTACATTGGACAAATAAGATGGTCTCTCACAAAGAAAGATTAGAAAGAGAGATTGCTGAATTGAGTTATCTTCAAAAATTTTGATCCGTTAACAGAAGTATGAACAAAGATGATGGCTTTGTAGCACGCTAGATATGTTGATATAAGACTCCTCACTACTGCACATCTAACAAAAAGAATTTTCTCATGGAGAGTTTTGAAGCCTGGGAAACTGATGGTTGGTAAGCAGATTTACTGCTTTTATACTTCAAGACTAACGAACCACTGCAAAAATCTGAAAGACCTTTATCACCTCACCCACCCCTTTGAAAATTTAGGGCAAGGGTCATGACTGGCATCCTTCTGGATCCTATTACATTCCATCCCAGTCCCACGACTTTGTAAATATGCTTCATATCTGAGCATTTAATATCATTCTATATCGCATCCAAAGAAGTGGGTTCATATCCATAAAAGGTCATGAGAAAATAAAAACCAGTCCGTTTTCAATGTGTTGTTTGGTGTTCTTTCTTTCTTTCTTCCTTCCTTTTCCCTTTTCCTTCACTTCCTCCTTTTTATGCAATAGAATATGGTAATACCCATGAGTTCATAACAAATTTTTGCTACATATAGTAGTCATGTTTGTGGAGGGTTGGTGGATGATGGGAGCTACGCAAAATCTTGATAGCACTTCCCTCCTGTCACTGAGCTCTGGCCAAAAAGTTGTACCAGAGTCAAGTGTATCAAAAACCATACAGGAGAAACTGTACACACAGCTTTAGAAGCATGCCCAGCAGAGCTTAAACAAATAGCAATGCTCTGAAGCCACAAAAATACACCCACGCAATATTATCTTCCAACTTGGAAGCTTTTACTTTTCAGTTACAATACATACATATGTACAGTACTCCAACAGAGTTTCAGTATTCCACAGCAAGTGGAGATATACATCCAATGTAGCCTCTGGCCGCACAATCAGACAATCGAGAGGACAGTTTGCTAGAACTCAGCCCCTTATATACAACATTTGCTGATGCAACTCTGGCCAACTTTGCATTATCCCATGTCTGATGTAACCCTCTGCCCTGGTTACATATCACAGTGACTCAGCTAGAGTGACATGGGATTACATCATTCACTGTCAGACCCAGGTGCATACCTCAATGTACATCATATATATTTTATTGGACTACAGGTCATGTCTAACCTTTCCTCACAATGTTGACCAACTATCTGCATCTGCATGGTTATTTGGAGTTTAGAATACAGCCTATCCAGTGAAACTAACAAATACAATTAAAATTTGGTAGGATAGATATGCGGTGCTGGAGAAGTTCTGTGGATACCCTGAATTGCTAAAATGACAAATGAATGGGTCCTAAAACAAATCAAGCCTGAACTCTCCCTAGAAGATGAGATGACTGAACTAAGTGTTTTACTTTGGCCATATTGTGAGAAGACCTGACTCACTAGAAAAGTCAATAATGCTTGGTAAGATAGAAGGTCGTAGGAAAAGAGGAAGACCACACTACAGATGAATAAACTGAATCAAGGAAGACACATTCCTGAATCTGCAAAACCTGAGCAGGGCACCTGATGACAGAATGGGTTGGAGATCTCTCGTCCATAGGATCACCATAAGGTGAAGTCCACTTGATGGCAGTCAACAAGAATAATAAGGACGGATAGGTAATATGTTAAGAAATAGAATTTGTTTATGCATTGGCATGTGTAAAAGAACAAGATTTGTGCATTAGAAATCTTGCTGTATAAACAAGGATATAATAAATCCTACTTTATTAAAGTACAGTGTAAGATCAGATCAGTATAGAACTTTCTTCTTCTTCTTCTTCTTCTTCTTCTTCTTCTTCTTCTAGTCCTCCTCCTCCTCCTTCTTTTAAGGTGTAGCTTTTCTGTGCCTTTATATTTAATTTGTGGTATAAAAGCATTCTGCTTTGAAATATTTTGTTTAAAAGAACAGTAAATGAACAAGTCCCTACTGTTCCTTGCTTGGATTGTATATTTAAGTACATGATTAATCAATAGACAGGTTCTTCAGGTAAGAAATTCCATCTGGGAAAAGTGTTGTGTTGTTTCTGGCAAAGAAAAACTAACTCAGGGGAAGTAAGTAATTTTGGTGTGTTGTCAAAATGTAGAAAAACCCTCTTTAGAACACTGGTTGATTTCATCCACTCCTGGACTGCTTTTCTTAAATGTCTTTTTTAAATGTTTTCTTCTGCTTCAAAACACACATGCACAATCTAGGCATCTTGTGTGTAACTTCAGGTGATATCCAAATTTTTGAAGGAAGAAATGCAAAAAGAAAACACAAACAAAATTCTTTCCTTTGATATCTTGCCCCAAACGGGAGCTTCTAAATTTGGCAGGATTCAGTGGATAAAATTTCCTCCTCACACCTCATGACGCCACGTTATCTGATGACTCATTTTTCTGACAGTTCCAAATTAAGGACAAGTTCCATTAAATTGATGGGGGTTCCACTCTTTCATCAGTTCTCCTGGCCTATGGGGGCTCACTTGGAACAGCTTGTGTGCACACGCTGCTCACAAAACAAGCTGAGAGGGGAAAAACGAGCACTAAGCTGTCTGAGAAGTTTTGCAAGCAGCATACAAGTTGGTCCCAAGTGAGCTTCTGTAAGCCCTTTATGCTCCCTCCTATAGTAGTACATGAGTTCTGCTTTTCAACCAATTCCTTTTTCTGACAGTGCTCCCATCTCTAACCTGTCAGATAAATGGGGGAAGCCTGTAATGTCACCAAACCTATTGATTTTTTTTTCAAAATTTGCGAGGTTTTTTGCTCAAAGATCTAGATTGCCCTTAAATTTTGCTTTAGATTAAGACTTGGCAAAGAGCATTCTGAGAGCCACATGTAAGTCCCAAGCACCCTGATCCCTCCCCAATGATTTAGTCCCGAAAATGGTAAATTGCGCCACCAGAAGCTTCTAGGGTATGTGATTTGCTCTCTAAATATAATTCTGTTCCTTGGCACTCCCTCTGTCTCAAATATTGTTCTGAAAGAAAGTGTAAGTGACCAAGTGATCACTTCCTAAGATCTTTTCTGGCCCACATAGGTCCATCAGAGGGCAAAAATTGTCCCTAGACACAGGATAGGCATAGTGTGACCTGTGGATCACAGAACAGCCCCGGACCCTACTTTTGTGGTCCCTGAAGCCCTTCACCCCACATCCCCATAACTCCCCAACCCCTCTATTTTTAAAAAAAAACAACAACACCAAAACAAACATTCTTCCATGTTATTTCAGGGCAATATTTGCTCCCAAATCACCAGGAAAGACCTCCAAGCCTGCAAAAAATAAATAAAAAATAAAAAACGCACCTCCCACACCTCCTTCACAAGCAGCCAGAACCCAGTACTTCCCCCAACCTCCATTTTCTTCTGCAGTCCATCTCAAAATGGTAACAAGAAGTGACAAAATGAGAAGGAACCATTTTGAGAGGGACTGAAGTAGAAAAGTAAGGTTCTCAAGCTTTCTGGCCATGGGATCTGAAGGAAATTAACCCATAGCAGCCATGCAGTTGACATCCCCCCCCCGTCTAGACCTTCAGAAGTTGACCACTTCTACTTTTTTGTTAAGTGCTATTCAAAATGATAGTTCATGGTGTGGTGCCAGTCCACAACCCTTCAGTTGTTGGTCGCTGGAGAGTTTCTAGGAATAAAAGAAACAATTGTAGCTAATTGGCACAAATAGATTCCAAATCCATGGCACATTGGAAGAGAAACTTCTATTCCCCCACTTCAGATAACTTGAGGTTTACTAGTGTAGATGATGGTGAATGATACCTCTAAATCCAAAGGAATTACCATTTGCTTACATGCCTATATAATGATATTCTCAACATCTAAAAAATTAAAAAAATATTCCAGTGCAGTCAGGACAGGATTGAGGTTGTACCAAAAGGAAGACAAAAGAGGATGTAGATTAGTAGTAAAACCTGATATGGTAATTTATAACCTTAAATGCAAAGTAATGGCAGTTGTTATCATAATTTAAATAAAAATATAATATCTTATAACATGGTGGGAAAAATGGTCACCTGGCAACTGGGTGCCTGAATGCTTTTGATAGCCCCAACTAGAGAAGACCCATCAGATCAATAGAATTTACATAGTGTAGACTTACTGTTCAACAATTAATTCAGTGGGTCTACTCTGCTTGGGTCTACCCATAGGATTCAGGTGATTTTGTTTGAATTTATATTGTAAGCAGCGTTGGGATATAAATCAAGCAAACAAACTAGTCTGCTCTCCAAGTGCTATTAATGGGCAGCGTAAAGGTTCCAGCACTGGAAAGGGCATTATTAGCATTGGACACATCTTCAAACTGAGGACCAGCCCTTGTAAAGTAGGACACATGGCCACCCTATTCATCACACCTTATGACAGCAGACTATCTTGAGGGGGCACAGAGCAGGTTATATAGTGCTTCAACATAGCAGCTTGCCAGAAGAGGCTTTCCCCATATCTACCAGTCAAGGATGCTGGCTTACTGTACCGATGGCAGGGGCATGCCTGTCTCTTCCTCTTGTTGTCTGCCGTACTTCCAATTGAGCATGTACATCCATAAGCCTGCAACCTGCAGTGTTGGAAGCTTCCCAGTTGCCCTCTGAGTAAGCAATCGGGCTCTTTGTGCAATGATGGGAAAGGTGCTCTGTTTCTTCATTTCAGTCAACTTCCTTCGGGGGAAAAGTATGGCTAAAAAAAACACCCAGCAGCTGCACGGGCGGCTGCTTTTTCCAAAGAACTAAGTAGACTGAATGTAATCATCTGTTGGAGTTTTGACTCAACTGAAAACGATTCGTATGGTTGAAGAGTTTGACAGGGCAAAACAAACATTCTAGAAAAAGGCATGATGAAACCAGCATGATGGATGAAGAATGTAGACATTAGCCGATCAGTGTTTAGATTGTGCCCATAGCTGCTTAATATCTCCAGCTCAGTCAACAAAACAGTTCTTTGGGATAAAGCCAACAACTTCAGTATTGTGAGCAGAGATCTGCTGTGTCTTCTCAATCATGCACTGGTCAGACTAAGGCCCTTTTCGCAGCGCCGGCACTTGCGCGATGGAGGAGGGTGGCTCGCGCGACAACCGTCTCCCGAAACGCCACCACTTCCCCCCGCCCCCTTACCACACCTGGCGTCTTTTCCCGCGACGGGCACTCTTCAGCCACACCCCCAGCTTCCACAGCGCTCCCTGGGAGCTGTAGGCAGCGCTGGGGGCGGAAGCGGGGAGGAAGCGCGACAGGCTCGCCTGCAACGGCGCTCCGCACTCCGGTAAGTGCGAGGCGCCACCAGGAGCCTTGCGCGAGCGCCGTTTATTTTCAGTTCCAGCCAAAAATAAAAAAATACGCGATCGAGCAGCGTCAGCCCCGTGAGCGCCGCGGAAGTGGGAGTGCGTCGTGCAGAGTGACGCTCCCACTCCCACGAGGCTCAGGGGGCTCTCGTGCGACAGAAAGCCCATGCGAAAAGGGCCTAAGCTACAAAGGCAAGGTGGGCTGGTGGATCTAGCTTTGGAACTAGATTTTATGTGCAACAACAGGGAAGAAAAGGGTTCCCTCCCATCTTACAGGATGTGTAATATGGATGAAGAAAATGCAGTCCATGGACCACAGGCAGACTCAAGATTACTTCTGAGGCCCTTAGGCCGTCCCACCTAGTGTTTTGTTTTGTTTTTTGCCTTCCCCTAGGAGTTGTGGGGAAAGATCTTGTGATATATGGGGAGGTGGGTAATTGTTTTAAGCCCAAAAGTATATATCCTCCAACATTTCACAAATGAAAACAGTGAAATGTGTAGCCCAGAAGCATCATAGTGTGGTCAAGAAGGCAAAGGTTTTTAATAAGGAAGTGCACACAAGGTAGGAGAGGCTGCAGCAGTTTGCTTTTGCTTGAGCCTATAAGAAACTGGAAGGAAAAGATTCTGCCCCTCCTTTCTTCTACCCACTGCTGAGTAAATTGAGCGCAATTTACTCAATTGAGCACAAATTACTTTCGCACTTTGAACTCAGTTTGTAGCAACCGAAGCAGGCTGAGGAAGAAGGTGAAAATGGGAGGGAGAGGAGAGAAACTAACTGGGAAATTTTAACAGCAGTTGAAAAAGGTGGGGTGGGGATGACAGAAGATTAATCAGGACTGTCTCTTCCAGAGAGGAACAGTTAGAGTGTATGGAAGAAACCACTTTTTTAAAAGAAGAAGTGAACCAGAAATTAATTTCTGAGTCTCTTCTTGTTTAAAAGAAAACAACTCTGGATCCAAAACATCTGGAGGGGCTAAAAACATAGCAAAATTGTCCTGAAATCGGGCATTGATGGACATTTGGAATCTTAATAGTGTATTTTTTTTTTCAAGAGGTATTCTCCAAGATTCCCTGGGTCAGGCAATGAAAGTCCTCAGTCCATGAGAGTTGCTCATAGAATTATTGCCAAATGAAACTGAAGGAACCATAGAGCAGGAACCATAGTTAGCAGGACTTAGGCCCTTTCCACTCCACCCTCCCAACCCGCTTATGCACGACATCATCACAGTCCCATCCTTCTCCCATCCCCAGGTGGCAGGATTGTGCCTCAAATTGTTGACAAGTTTTCCATGTCAATGACTGGCAATCATGCCACCATCCCACTGTGTGCCTGCACTTACCTTCCCTGTGGAGGCCCTGGAAGCACATTGGCTGCGCTTCCTGCCCCAGCACAGCCTGGGACAAAGGAATGTGGCCATCGTGTTTTCTGGATCCTAGAAGCAGACGGTGTGGAGGGAGCACTCCTGACGTGTTCTCCTCCTGGCTGGGCTGGTGCCGGGACCCGTGCTGGATGGCTCCAGAACGAGGTAAGGTGCAAAAATGGTCTTAGACAAGTTATCTTAAACCAGAGAAGACCACTACAATTGGACAGGTCCACTTTCCTTTGGCATTTTTTACTTACCTGAAGCATTGTTTAGATAATCAATTTAAAATATTCTGTTGGAGGAACTATTGGAGGCCAAAGAGTTTTCAAGAAGTGGAATTTTAAAGTGGGAGGCTGCTCATGCAACAGATCCTTGTCTTCTGCTGCTTTGTCCTGCTCTCTCTTCTTCAACTTAAAAACCATTGCCAAAGGATTAAGGGCCCTTCTGGGCAGTGGAGCATGGAGTCACAGTGGAAGGGGGGAAATTCCTCAGAACTGGGCAGAAGACTCTTGTACTACTTGGAGTGCTAGTGACACAAAATTCCTCCAGCCAATTTCAGGGAATCTCTTCTTTGCATAGCACCTCTGTACAATCAGTGGCTGATGTTGCCACTGATTTTGAGGATAGGGTTCCGCCCCTTGGATAGCTCCTTTAAAGTTTGGACTAAAATGTGGAGTGGACCTACTGTCCAATGAGATAGATAGATAGATAGATAGATAGATAGATAGATAGATAGATCCAGACAGACAGACAGACAGACAGACAGACACGTCCTGTTCAGGAGGGGCTGTAATCCCTTGAGAGTTAGGCAGGGTATAGGGAGCTGCAGGGGGGAGAGAGAGAGAGGAAGAGAAATATTGACATTCCATCTTCTACTGGGACAACTGTTATTTTCCTGCCCCATAGCTCTTCTAAGATAACGGACGAGATCCTATATCTAGGTTGCATAGTATAAATCTCTGCACATTAATTGTGCCATGTATCACTTGTATTGAATGGCAAGGCTGCACAACTGAATGTGCAACCAATTCACCACACAGAGTGCATCTGCATGCACAACTGGTCTTGGGCTGCCCAGTTTAAACCCTATGACTTCTTGCTTTTCAGGGATCTGTGAGGGAAAGAAAAGTGGCTGTTTAAAGGAGACTTTGAGGAGAGATACAACAGCCACTTATTGCCCCACGGTATCACATTGGCGATACTTTTGGAAATGTTACTATTTTGGATTACAGCTTCCATAAACATCCCACCAGTGGCCATGCTGAGTACAACTCTGGGAGCTGTAGTCAAAAACAGAAAGTTTCCAAAGTCTGCATTCACTGCACTGGTCTTTTTACCATTTCTTTTTTCTTTTTAAAACAGTTTCATATAATTGTTACACATTAATTGTTAGGCACCTGTACCATTTTTTTTTTAAAGGAACATATTTTTCTTTGGCACCTGTCTGACGTTCTCCCATCTCTTCTGCTTTTGATCTATGCTATACTTCTTTTTTTCTGTCTTGACTCTGAATAGATACAGGTGCTTGGTACAGTTTGGCCTGAAGCTACCATCCTCTAAGGAACCTTCAAATACTACAGAAAAAGTATCAAACATGTCCCCTTAGGTGTGCAGTTTGTTCTAAAATAGCTTTTGTATCCTCTTAATTGCTTTATTTTGAGTGTCATTTGCAAAAGAATTTGGTCATTTAAGTTCATAAACTAAAATTAGTTACTTGCTGACAGCAATAAATACAACTGGGCTATGAGATCACTACACACCACCAACCCACCACTAGATGAGGTTTGCTTGAAAAGTTTCTCAGTGTGCTGCATACATAATCCCCTTTTCACTCTGGGGACTAAGGCCATTTCCACATTAGACTGTTACAGTGCTCTTATTCCACTTTCAACATCCTATGGAATCCTGGGGCTTGCAGTTTAGGGAGGGGCTTCAAAGGATGCTCCCTAAACTGCAAACCCCAGGATTCGATAGGATGTTGAAAGTAGAATAAGAGCACTGTAACAATGTAGTGCAGAAATGGCTTAAGTTCAGCACTTGGTCTGGAATTATTAATATAGACATGCCACCTCTTCATTTTTGTGTATACAGTGGGACCTCCTTACCTATGACTCTTGGATCTACAATTTTGAGCAACTATGGAGTGTCATCTTTTATACCTAAAATGGCAGCAACATCCGTGCGGAGATGCTGAAGTGTCAACATGTATGTCACTGCCACTGAATTCGCTGCCATTCACAATTTGAATTCACTGCCATTCACAATTTCTAGTATTTGTGGGGGTTCCTAGAGCAGAACCCCACATTTATGGAGGACCCACTGTATGAATATATGAAGGTATTTTACACTATGATCTCCTGCACACTGCATAATTATAGCACTTTAATACCACTGCAACTGCCACAGTACCATCCTATGGAATCCTGAGATTTATAGTTTCAGGAGGCAATTTTGACTTTCTGCCAGAGAGCTCTAGTATCTCCCCAAACTATAAATCCTAGGATTCTGTTAAGATGGAGCCACAGGAGTTAAAGTGGCATCAAAGTGTTATAATTGTGTGAAAGAGACCTGAGTGGAATCAACGATCCACCTAGCTTGTCTAGTTTATCTAGGAATGGCTGTCTGAAGTTACAGCATCGTCTGATTATTTTTTTAAAAAAACTCAAAAACTAGACTTGCCAGAGGTGAGACTTTTTACACATAAAAGATGTGGTTTACCACTCTACCACTGTTCTAAATTTCTGAAAAGCATTTATTTGTACTTTCTTTATTAGCAGGTCTTTAGGCAACAGGCCCCTCCCTAAACTGCAAACCCCAGGATTCCATAGGATGTTGAAGGTGGAATCATAGCACTATAATAGTCTAGGGCAGAAATGGTCATTCATATATATGCAGAAACACACACATATACATACACATACATACACACATATATATATACATACACATACATACACATGTAGATATATATAGTCTTGTTTCTGGGATTGTATTCAAAGGGATACCATCCTGGTAGAACCTACCAGCATGATGTAGTGATTTGAGTGTTGGACCAAGACTCCAGGAAACCAGGGTTTGAATCCCCATTCAGCCGTGAAACCCAATGGATGACCTTGGGCAAGTCACACTCTTTCAGCATGAGAGGAAGATTTTGAAAATTTTTTGCCAAGAAACCTCCCTGATAAGTGTGCCTTAGGATCACCCTAAGTTGGGAACAACACGAAGGAATACAACAACCACCTGCTGGAGTGTATGTTTTTTGGACATCACCTTCAAGAACCCAAGGTCGCCAGCATAACCCAATCAGATGGTAGATTAAGGTTTTCTGGAGGGGGGTCCGTGCTATGTTGATCCTAGCAAACCTTTACAAAGGCCAGTGTAATACTTACATGTACATCATGATGGTATAGGAATTGACAAGGGCAACTTTAATTCCCTTCACAGCAAGTGAATATCCCTAGAGGTGGACTTTCCTGGTGCACAAAATGAATCATCTAAAATAATACTGGAGTAGGAACATTAGTATTTCCATCATAGCATTTATTTAAGGTTTTCCAAAATTTTAGTAATAAACAAAGCAGTGAAAGATTAGCTTAATTGTCCCTCAATAATAAAAATATTGTTATATTTAAAATATGCATGTGACAAAAACTGTATTTTTTTCTGTTAGTACCACTCTGCCTTCTTCTGACTTCTTGCTCTCCCTGAGCACCCTTATTACATGTTTAACTGTACGTGTTCAGATACTAGTCAGAAAAAGGTTAATGTCAATGTATAATAAACTAATAATAGTTAATAAAAAATAATTACAAAATAAGTGTTTTAACCTCAGGCAGTTTTCAGAGTGCAATGTGGAAAATGTGAGAGATGATATTTTAGTGTTAATTGACATGGGTTAGATATCCATTTCATGAGTTGCGCAAGACCTAGATTGTTTGTGGAAATTTACTGGAATGTAACAGGAATCCGTAACTGGCAGAATCTGATGTATTAATCTCCTTTGCCATCTAGTGGCATCTGAGGGGATTTTTTTCCTCTGGCATTTGACTGCTAACCCTGAACACATCTGTGTGGTCTTTTGGCAGCATACACATTATTTGAAAATAAGGCTTTTACATCATTATTCATAAGAGACACAAAGCAGGTCTCTTTTTGCTAGAGAGAAACTTAGCAAAAAATGCAAGACTGAAAAGCCCACATCTTAGTGTATGAATAACTGGAATTCACTGACACAGACTCTACATCTGGACTAATGGAACTGAATGAAATTGGTTGAAGATATGTGACTGGGAAATAATGGCATTAAAATAGGAATATTCTAGATAGATAGACATCAGAAGAGTCAACAGTCAAAAACCAGCAAAACACTTTGTTGCCTTAATATCCGAAGAAAGGAACTTCACGGGGAAACTCCACCATGAAACTTGCTGAGTTACCTCAAAGTTCCATTCTATTACCTATGGTCTCAACCAAGATCCTAGGTTTTTATCCCATTACAGGAGTTAATTAACTTACCTTTTCTCCCAACATTGAGTTTCCCTTGGTCTACATCTAATGGTCAGGCCCAAGACAGTCCATTGAAACACCTCCGTAAGTTCTGTTCGTTCAATGGTCTGCTCTCTTTGGGACTCACAATTGAATCGAGCTCCTTGTTTTTACTGCTACTGCGCAGCACGTTTGTGTTTTCAGAAAGATGTTCACTGTGGTTACTCAAAGTGTGTGCCACCCATTGCTTTCCCATCCATTGTGGGGTGGCACAGCAGAGATGCCAGGTTCTCTTTTTGCAGACTTTTGGTAACTGCAGAGAACAAAGTGTGAATTGGACAGTGAGGCTTCACTTTTTTCCCCCTTGGATGTGTTTTTAGCTTGTATCAGTTCAGCTCTTTTCATATAATAATTTTAAACTGTGTTTTACTATTGTAACTAATTATGATTTTAGTTCTCCCTGGTTTTTAATTGAAAGCCTGGATCACATTGACAGTCCCTACTAAAGTAGACTCATTGAATCTGTGGGAATTTGCCTAAGTGTTGGCTCATCCTTTGGTAACTGATGCAGTGGGTCTACTCCAGTTGTGACCAGTAATAGGAAGTAGGCCTTTGGTACCAATATTTGGGAGAAAAGCAGAAGATAAAACAAGTCACTGGAATAAATAATGTGCCAATATCTTTTTTCACCCTGAAGAAGAAAGTGGGGTATATTAAGTGGATGGATAGCTGGCAAGAATGGAGAAAGAACCTGTTCACCTTTTGCCATTTCTGTGCTCGGTACAAAACTCTGAGCCATGCCAGATGTTTTTTAGGACCCTTTCATACTACACAATTATAGCTCTATGATTTCACATTAAGTGCCACGGCAACATCCTACAGAATCCTGTGATTCTCAGTTTATTTGGAATTCTCTGCCAGAGAGCTCTAGCATCTTACCAAACTACAAACCCCAGAATTCCATAGGACGTTGCCACTGCAGTTAGTGTGAAATCATAGTTCCACAATAGCTGTGTACTGTGTATGCTATAACTGGGAAATGTGAAAGGGACCTCAGTGTAAAAGGAAATAGGGGAAAAACTCAGTTGTGGAACTATGTATGAGATTTCCAATTTCCAGTTATTTGGTGTATCTTCACAGGTACTGGATCTTCCCCCAGTCGCTCCTGGAATATAACTGATTGTACAAGTAGAGATTTTGTCAGATGGGACAAACCTCTGAATCATGTTTCCGCCAAATGCAGTAGTCAGACATAAATTTGAAAGTTACCCAGTATATATCAGAGGGAGAAATATGCATAAAGCTATGTGTACTTTGAAAAAGTGTGTACAATACAAAATGGGTACATTGGAAACAACATGCAAAAAATAGTCAGTGCCAAAAAATGAAATATGTTTAGAAAAATGTACCTCAAAGTATGCACAAATACTTATAGGGTGGGGGAGTCTGATATAGAATGCAGAAGGGAGGTTCAGAAATTCATTGAGAATGAGACTAACAGACTTGCACTTCTCTAGCCTGGAAAAGAAAAGACTGAGAGGTGATGTGATAGCCATCTTTAAATATTTGAAGGGATATTGCGCAGAAGATGAAACAAATTTGTTTCCTGCTGCTTCAGAAAGGAAAAAAGATTCCACCTAACCATTAAGAAAAACTTCCTGGAGCCATTCAACATTAAAATAGACTGCTTTGAAGGGAGATAAAGTATCCTTCTTTGTAGAACTTTGAATAGAGGTTGGAGGTATACCACTCAGGAGTACCTTAGCTATGGATTTCTGCACTGGCAGGGGGTTGGACTAGATGGTCTTTGTGATCCCTTTTGACTCTATGATTCTACCTAGAGGTTTGCTCCTGTGAAGTGTTGTTGTTGTTGTGTTGGTGATGGTGGTGGTTATATAGTGCCATCTATGTGTGTGGCATTCTACAAATAAAACAACCCAAAATCAAGGGTCCTGCCAAAGGCATCCAGTCTAAAATATACATATACACACACATTCACGACAGGGAAGGAAAGAATAATAAAACTATACCATACAATTGGAGACTAATTATGCAGATAAAACCCTCAAAATGCAATATAATATGAATCAAACTGACAAGTACATGTAATCAAACTGTATAAAATTATGAAACAATATTAAACTAAATCTCCAAAAGCTTTTGAAAACAAGAAGGTTTTTCATTGAGATTTAAAAGTAACAAGGGAAAGAGCAATCTGCAAATGTTCAGGGAGGCAATCCCAAGATCATAGAGCGGCGAATGAGAAAAGGCATCTATTCCACTGTCGGATGGTTCTCACAGTCAAGAAGTCCTTCTTAATATTTAGGTGGAATCTAGTTTCTTGTGCTTTCCCAGTGAAAGCCAAGGTAGGACTTTTATGGCTGAACATCATCATCATCATCATCATCATCATCATCATCATCAATAATATTTATTTGTATCCCGCCTCTCCACATGGATTGAGACGGCGAACAGCATGAAATATATTATACATTAAAAGACATTAAAAGGCATTAAAAACATACCCAATCCTCCCCACCTACCAACCCACCTAAACCAACCCCTTAAAATACACAGCAATTAACAATCCATCAATTACTATTAGCAAAGCAGCAAGAAAACAGATGGGAGGCAATGGAAATGCTAGTCTGGGAAGGCCTGTCGGAAGAGATCAGTCTTGACTGCTCTTTTAAAGCGGTCAAGACTGGTAATATGCTGGGTCTTCTCCGGCAGGCCATTCCATAGCTTGGGAGCGATAGAAGAAAAGGTCCTCTGGGTAACTGCAGCCAACTTAGTTCTGACTGGCTGCAGTAAGTTCTTCCCAGAGGACCTTAATGTGTGGGGCGGATTATATGGGAGAAGGCAATCCCGCAGGTAGGCTGGCCCCAAGCCATAAAGGGCTTTAAAGGTAATAACCAACACCTCGTACTGTGCCCGGAAACTAATAGGCAGCCAATGTAACGACTTCAGAATTGGTGTTATGTGGTCAGTTTTAGGTCTGTTGTTTATTTCCATAGTACCATCAATTATTACTTTTTAATATTATTGCCTATTTATCATATAACATATTCTATATTATAAGGTAGACAACGAGCATGGTGTATGGATTTGAGCACTGGATTATGATTCTGGAGACCAGGCTTCAAATCCTCACTCGAATATGGAAACCCACTGAGTGACCTTGGGTAAGTCATACTCTCTCAGCTTCAGAGAAGGACAAGGGCAAACACCTCTGAACAAGAAAACCCCATGACAGCTTTGCCTTAGGCTTGCCATGTCAGAAATGACTTGAAGGCATATATAAGCCATCTGTAATTGTATACTTAAAATACCATTCATGATTACTCTGTGCCAAAACTCATCGAGGCAATGTGCAACATTGAAAAAGGCAACACAGATCCAAGAAAATATAAAATTACAACATTCAGTAAAATATAACCAACCATTTAACAGACTCACTCAGCAAAAGGCAAATATTTTCAGTGATAATAGTGTTTTTACACACTCATAGAATGATCTCAGGGTAGTAGTAACAGTGTCCTCCGGAGCCCTAAAGATTATATTATAGCATTCCATGGACTGTATCCCACTTCATAACATGCATAGTCCACTTAAACCTTTAAGGTTTGTTGTTTTTACTGCAATACATGAAAATAAGTTCCATTTAAATTCATAGAACTTTCAAGGAAACATCTTTGGAACTGGGAAATTAATCTTGTAATCCCATTTTCCCCTCTTTTCCCCCCAATGAGGCTTGACTGGTAGCTAAAATAGATTGCTGAATCATAAGCTGCATTCCTTGGAACCTATATTAAAATCCAAATGCAGGCCAGAAATGAAATAATACAGTGGGGAGGAGGAACTATTTAGCAGGTAAACATAATTCAAAAATGTTTTACTTCTAGCTACTAACTCCAAAACGGCAGGTGAAAGTTTACAAATCACCCAAGGAGATTTTCACTCTCTCTCTCATACTCTTATATGTACACTTACACAGACACAAACACAACATATCAAACTGCATAGAATCAAGCAGAATTTGTTTACAACTAAACATGCATAGTATTGTATAGTATTGTATAGTATATAGAATTGGTTATGATTATGAGTTTATGATGAAAAGTTATCAAGTTTGGAATATTCAACTGTTTCCCACCCAAAAACCTCTCCTCCTCAGGGATCTGACAACTTCCAGTTTGTGTGCTTCCTTTTCTCCTATTTCAAAAGGCACATATTTTGAGTTTAGCCCTTATCCCACAGAGTATGCGGCCCAGGAAAAAGAGGATTTGGTCCTCCCTTGATGCTCAGCTTCTGCACTACAGTTACAACTGTGCTGACAGCAGCCTTTCAAGATTCTCTGATTCAGTGAAAACCCCTTTCCCTGTGCAGGAATCCCTGCTTTGTGGTTTCTAATGGGATCACCGCTTTGAAGCAAGAATTCAGTAAAGCAGAGATTTCTAAATCAATAGCTGGGATGAAGGAAAAACCAACTCCTTCTTCTGCCAGAGACCAAGAAGCAGCAGGTATGGTTGCTTGGATGCTGCTAATGGTGGTGATGCCAAAGCAGAGATTCCCCACTGGATTGTGGGGAGAGGCAGCTAGGCTTCTTCATCCACCCAATTACACAAAAGCAGCCCTGATCACCTCACCTGTCTGTGTAAATTAAAGCCTTCCCCCACACATGTATGTGTACACATGTGTATGTATACCCTCCACTTGCAACATTAGATGTGTCCTGCAGCCAAGAAGGTTGCACATCTTGCATCAAAACAGGACATCTGAAATGAAACACAAATACATGAGTACACCATTATCTGGTGCAAACATCCAAAGCCTTTGCAGCATAAGAGAGCCCAGTTTGAAGAATCCACTGCCGGCAGATTTCTCCAGTAGCTCTGTAGATAAGCCACATTCCCTTACTATGATCTATGACTCAGTATGCCTAAGGACTGAGTTATGTGGAAGGAAAGAAAGAGACACATTTGTTGGGAAAATATGCTTTCTAACAAGCAGAGCAATTGCCAACTGCTGCTTATTTCACTCAACGTCACAGAACCACATGACTCAAAGCAATTCTGGGTGGAGGAGATGCATTAACCATTCAAGGAATTACATAATTCTAGCAAAGTTGGTGTTCAGACAACTTCAGCTAACAAAAGAAACAAAAAAAATGTGTTGCAATTTTGAACAGTACGAAGACTGTTTTAGTGGTGTTGGACTCTGCTCAGTTATAATATCAGTGTTTTTCTTACTTTTAGGCAGTCTGCTCAAGCCCAGAGCCAGACCTATCTGGAACCAAAGCTGAAATTATAATGACATAATGTGGAAAAATTATTAACAGGGAACTAAGGCTGGTGCCAAAGAAAGAGGGATTCTATATTGCTGTGTTACTCCTACTGCTGCCATCTCTTTTAGGCATGTTGGAATCCTGTCCTGCTGCAAAAAAGCATTTGCCACTCCCTTTACTCACTCAGCCAGCCAAGCCTACCACATTTATGAGCCAGGAAGGGCATTGTGGACCTCACATCTTCAAGGATCCCATCCACGTACTAGAACTGTACAAACTGAATAGTACTTTGGGGGAAAAGTAGATTTCCAATGGGAATTTGAACAACATGAGAGAGAAGAGGCAGCATGCAAGTTTTGTGGGAAAATCCTCCCCATCAGGCATCCCAATACCCAGAAATTGTTCTAGTAGTCTTAGGCCCTTTCAACACCAGGCAATTAGAATGGGGCGGTGCATCCTCGCACGGAGGTCATCTGCACCTTGGAGCGGACTAGGACTTACTGGAGATCCACTCCTCAGTCTGCTCCAGGATGACCCCAAGTGGTCCTCCAGCGTGTTTGAAAGACCGGAAAAAACAGGTCTTTATTTTCCTGGAACACACCATTGCGTTCCTGCTTCCTTGTGCAGATTTGCAGACTCGCACCAATGCAAGCCTGCGATCTGCGGAGGGCGGGCTTTAGGCGTGGGGAGCTTCAGTGGTTGGTTGGGACCCACGACCAACCGGAAGCCGCCATTTTGGAAGCTGGTAGCCGCCATTTTGGAAGCTGGAAGCCGCCAGTTTGGAAGCCGGAGCAGAGCAGATCTACAGACCTCGCACTGCTCCGATTCGCCCTAGACCAAGGAGGAGCTCTAAGGAAGGGCTTCAGGGACAACCCACGTTGCTTTGGACCCCAGAAGAAGCGGTAGGTAACAGCACGGAGCGATTCCCTCACCTCATGCAGAAAGGGCCTTAATGAAGGCATTATTCAGAATAGAATCAGAGCAGGAAGAAAGAACACAAAACACAAAGACCGTCTAGTCCAACCTACTGCCGTGCAGGAATATGCTACTAAAGTACTCCCAAAGGATGGCCATCCAGCTTCCATTCAAAAATGGAGAGTTCATCACTTTCCAGGGGTCTCTTCTACTGTCAAATAGTTCTTACATTCAAGCAGTTCTTCCTAATATTTAGGTGGAATGGCTCTTCTTCATCCTGGAGATAAATATCTAGTTGGGTCCCACAGTAGTCTGTCCTGGGTCAAGTGTTGTTCAACATTATTATAAATGTTTTAGATGATGGAATAATAAGAATGCTTATCAAATCTGCAGATCACACCAAATTAGGAGATGTGGGATTCAGGGTTCAAAACGGCCTTAACAGTTTGGAGAGCTGGACCAAACCTAGGCCATTTCTGCACTACACTGTTCTAGCATTATTATTCCATTTTCAGCATCCTATGGAATTCTGGGGTTTGCAGTTTAGGGAGGGGCATTTAGAATTCTCAGCCAGAGAGCTCTTTGGCCTCAGTAAACTACAAACCCCAGAATTCCACAGGACGTTGAAAGTGGAATAATAGCATGATAACAGTGTAGTGTGCAAATGGCCTTAATGAAATGAATTTTAACAAGGATAAATGAAAGGTAGTACATATAAACAGAAAAGGTGATAGGATTGGTGACACCTGGGTGGGTGATACCTGGCTTGATAACTGCATGTTAAAGGGATCCAGGGTTTTAATAAGGCCACCAGTTAAACATGAGTCAATAGCGTGATGCAGTGGCCAAAAAAGTCAATGCAATATGTAGAAGTGTAAAACACAACTGCCACTATTAGTAAAGAGATTGCCTGAAGGAAGTCTATGCACTGACAACTCCAGGCAAACTTTTTACCATTCCCTGAATTTCAATTCTAGGGATAAAGATCCCCCTTAAGGATACTTAATGGTGAGATCATGTCTGGGCAGTTCTGAAAATTAGTCATTGATAAGTTCCACTTGGATTTACAGGGCCAATGAGAATTTACTGCTTGAGGCCTAGCTTCTTGCCTGTAAGCTCACATGAAGTCTCTGAAATGTGTGACAAAGGCGAAAAAGTCTCCCACTTTGAACCTGGAGGAGAGCTGCGTCTTTGTGTATGCAATGAAACAAGCTCCTGCTTTTCTAACAAGTTCATGCTCAATGAAAGGAGAAGACATGCTTGGGTTTTGTACCACTGGGAGCTCCATGTCAGTGAAGTGGGGAATCCACAAACCAAGTTTTAGTACAAAATGTGTACTATTGGGAGAAAAGAATTACTCAAGATTAAGCAGCTTGGATAGCTCATTTAATTCATACTAAAACCTACATTGTATTCAACACCCCATTGACATGGAAGCCACCAGCTGCCATTCCTTTGTACCCAAAAAGCATTCTGGATTGTAGCACCCACCAGCCCCAAAGCAAACTCAAATACTTCCATCTCCCCAAAAAGGATGTAGGAGAAAGCAGAGAGGCACAAGTGACCAGTGCCTGGAGCATACACTATCCATCGTTAGAAGCAATCTCCTTTTTTCAGGTGATGAGGGGAGAGCAGAGAGATGTGCCAGACTGATTTGCCTCTCTAGTCTGAGCTCAGAGTCTGCTGTACAGAAATCAAAGTAGAGCTTGGGTAAGCTAGTTTGAGGGACTACAACTCCCAGCATCCACCAGCCAGTATTACAATGATCATGCTGCTAGGGAATTCTGAGAGTTGTAGTCCAAAAAGGTAATTTGTCCAGGCTCTTGGAAAAGCTACCCACTTCTGCTTCCTGACTCTATGTCACAGCTTAAGCTAACTAAAGAGCAAGAGTTGCCAGGTTTGCTCTGTCCAATCTTATTTCTTTAGCTTCTATAAAAATGAGGTGCTCAGATGTTGATCTTCCTTCTATTTGGGCAAAGATGAAGCAAGTATTCTTCAAGGGAGTGGGCCCACCTCGAGCTGAAAGGCAGAGGCGTGGTATGGCTCAGAGTTTGTGGCCTGGCTTCAGAAGAAGACAGTTGATGAGGTTACGGTTCATCCTTCCTCCCCTTTGTGCTGTGATTGGAGGAGCTCCACGTATTGGAAGACAGGAGTTCCATGAATGGAAGAAGCTTCAACTCTTCCCTCTCTGGCTGATGGTGGAAAAAGCAAGATTAGGGAATCCTGGGTATAACAAGGTTTTCTGTTCAGACAAAATAGCATTAAAATAGACTTTATTCTAAGGCAATGTCAATTAAATTTCAATTAGAAGAGAAGCTTTGGCATGGCCAAGATGATTGAAAGCTTGTAGTGTGAAATCATATTTCGTCTGGTCAGCCAGAACGGGAAAACTACACTCAGAAGGAACACCAGTATATCTAGCTTGCGGACATGTAATATTCATCCCAGAATATCTGCAAAACCAAAGGAAAAAAGAAGGTTAAAACAGTATATACTTCATAGTATACTGTGCGTACACACACTTGTATCAATTTAAGTACGTTGTGTATATTACATTGTATATTGTGTATACACACACTTGGGTAAATTTAAGTACTTAGGTTTCCATGGCTAAGCAGGAATTCAAATCCTGCTTTGCTGTAGCCCAGCACTCAAACCACCACATCACATTGGCTCCCTTATCAGAAGGACAGGGAAGTAATATGTGTTCTTTAGCCCCAACTAGTCAACAGCTTCATTTGATCACCCCCACCCTCATCTGGGCAGTTGTGGGGAGATTTTTATCCCGTTAATTTCCCCCTGCCCTATGTGACACATCTATGCAACTTCTCATCTCCTTAGTCTGACTAGTGACCAGCTGGTTGTAGACAAGGGCTCTTGCAAGAAGTCTATGGCCCTTTCCACACGAGGCAGTTAAAACGGGCCAAGGCATCCTGGCACGGAGGTCGTCCGTACCTTGGATCGACTCGGTGCGGACTATTTAACTTAGTTCTGCACCTTAGTCCAATCCAACCAGCCCACAAGTGGTCCTCCATCACGCTAAGTAAAGACCGGGAAATTCCGGTCTTTACATTTTCTGGAATGTGCCATTGCATTCCTACTTACCTGTGCAGATGTGCAGGCTCGCACCAATGTGAGCCTGAGATCAGCGGAAGGCAGGCTGTGGGCATGGCCAGCATCAGCGGTTGGTCCACTCCCACGAAGACACCAGAAGCCGCCATTTTGAGCCGGAGCAGTGCAGATCTACAGACCTCGCACTGCTCTGGTTCGCCCTGCACCAATGGAGGAGCCCTGCAGAAGGGCTCAAGGGAAAGTGTGAGTTACTTCGGACCCAAGAAGAGCCGGTAAGTAACGGCACGGAACGATTCACTTGCCTCGTGTGGAAAGGGCCTATGTTCCCCGCTCCCATCTTATTCATCTCGTTTCTTCTAGGAGTGTCATTTTAGCCAGCCCTTTGTTTTGAAGACTATATATGTCTATATCTATATCTTTATATACCAAATGGCACATTTTAACTCCAGTCCACTATTAGATTTAAAATATGTTCCAGACAAAAATATTTACCGTTCGGTTAAGAAGTAGTGTGTTCCCCTTGGACCAAACAATGCAGTTGATCTTCCCCGTTCCCATCGGCATGTTATTTCAGAAGATAGCACTTCACAATCGAATTCTTTTGGAACAGCAGGTGGGTCTGTAGTATTAAGAAAAAAGGGCACATACTGTACACATTTTTTTGGTGAAACCTATACTGCAATTTCAAGTAAGTAATATTTGCATTTCTATAATCCTTACTTTTTTTAATATGCAAATTCTCCATATATTCAGCTTTGTGGTAATCCATTTATAGTACTAACTGAACTGATTGCTTGAAGAAAGCACAGCCCCACTGGCCAGTTAGTTCTGGAGCTGAACCCAGTACATGAGGCTGGGTCCTAGCTTCCTAGAGAAAAAACTATTCTAGCCATTTGAAACCAAGAACAAGTCTTGGACATGCAACAGGTAATAGAAACACCCACAAAGTAGCACAAATAGTGAACTAGATGTCTGTACACTAACTCTAAGACAATGAGAACCAGAACAAAATATAGAGTGTATGGAAACTCAGATACTTTACACAGCATATGAAGAAGATATATAGATATCATTGAGATTGCTCTCCTAAGAATACAAGTTATTCATATAAAGAAAAAAGTCTAGGGATGACAGAAAAACAGACTGATTTTTAAAAAATTTTTTTTACCAGGTCATACTTCTTGAACCTATGCAGTTCAGAACACACTTGTGTTACTGAAACCAGAGCTTTTCAAATTTCTGTGAGGTGGTTCTGTTCTCCAAATATGTGTGTTTAAATACATACATTTGGGAAGAGTATACACATATTAGGGACATTATATTAGGAAAATTTACTTGCAAGAAGTGTGCAAACTAGGAAAACTGCATCCTAGGAAAAATATTTTTAAAATGTGCACAAATTTCCATATGGATCTTTTCCCCTCGCCCCACTCCAAATTCCTAAAGATAAGTGGAAAGAGGGGGAAATGAACTTAGGAAAATGAGACACAATGAAAATGGTCAGATTTGTCCATCCGTTATTTACACCCACCCTCAGTTTTGCCTTAATTGCTGTCACATACATTTCAGTGACAAAACAATTCACAAAGCTTTTATACTGAAAGATAGGAGGGTTGCCTATAATTTGCATTACATCCTAAGAAGAACAGCAATGGATGACCCTCTTCTCTGCCAGTGGACTGGCTCCCCTCTCCTCCCCAAAGCCTTCTTGAAAAACTCCCCAAGGCTCTCAAGATAAGACACTGACTGGCTGTCTGTGATGCTACCAAACCCACCAAGTTAGGCCTGGACATCAAAGAAAGTTAGAATAAGCTGTTGATCTTCAAACAAGGGCTGTGCAAATAAGTCCTGAAGTTTGCAACCATCACTATAGAAGTTTCTGTTCACCTGCTCATTTCTACATACTTACAGCCTACAAACAGAACAGTTCCATAAAGGGAAGGACCGAGGCTTGATGAGCCCTTTTGTGCTATGCACCATGCATTAAACCCAGATGGTGGGGAAACTGCAACATTTTCTGCGTGGATTACTGAGCTCAGGCTAGTGAGAGGGGCAGTGTGGCAGGGCCTAGGTTTACATCCACCATACTTCAAGGTAGTCATCGTTTCTCCTTTCTCCCAAACGCAGCAGAAAGTCACATCGGAACCTATTTTAACCACTCTGTCTATAGGGTATATTCCTGATTGTTTTCCTGAAATCAAAAAGGCAGGAGTGAGAAAGTAAAGCAGATCTGCAACATTTTGTTATTTCTCTATTTCTACTGAATAGGTGCATACTTGAATCCTTTTCTTAATGTTGTCTTTTGAGAGTCTTGTTACTAAGCAAGCGCCAGCGAAATGAATGGCCCGTGTGGCAAAACACAGCTGCTTTCTGTGAAGCAACACTTCCAGTACTGCTATCCTAAGACAAACTGGTGACAGTGAGTCCATTTTGGAGGTGAAATAATCCAAACTTTTTCCATTTCCTCCAACAGGACAGTGAGTGATCCTCTGCTGATCAATAAAGCACTGATCTACTACTAAATGGTAAGTGGCCACCCACTAATAAGAAAGCGATTTCTGTATATCCAGCAGAACCAGCAAGTACACAGACACATAACATTTAGCACCAAGGGAGGGAGATGGCTGCATGTGCACATTGCTCTAATACTGCCATGGAATCTTGGCTGCATGAAGACATATCAACACTATACAGTAATAATGTATTGATACTACTTCATCAGTTGTGATTCCATCTATGGAATTCTGGGATTTGTAATTCCATGGGAAGGACTGTGTCAGTGCTCCAATGCTATAGCCTGGGGAAAAACACTAAAGAATTCTAAGTGCCTCCCCAAACTACATATCCCTGGAACCCATAAAAGTCAGAGCAATTATAGGCCATTTCCACACTACACTGCTATTATTCTACTTTCCACGTCCTGTGAAATTCTGAGGCCAAAGAGCTCTCTGGCTGAGAATCCTAAATGCCCCTCATTAAACTGCAAACCCAGGATTCCATAGGATGTTGAAAGTGGAATAATAGCACTATAAGTGCAGAAATGGCCTAATTCCTATACTCTTCTCTCACCATTTCCCACTTGCCTTTTTCTAAAGCACTGAGGAAAAGTGGGCAGTTTTTATTCAAGGAAATGTGAATCCAATTGCTGGAGAAAGACAATATGAAAAAACAGAATCTTGAATGAGAGCCAGTTTGTTTTCCACCAAACAAATAATAATAATAATAATAATAATAATAATAATAATAATAATAATAATAATAATAATAATTATTATTATTATTATTTCTATCTCGTCTCTCCCCATGGATCGAGGCAGTGAACAACAATAATACATTAAAAACATTAAAAACATACCCAATCCTCCCCACCCACCAACCCATCTAAAACCAAGCCGCTAAAACACACAACGATTAACAATTAACAACAATCAACTGACTATTAAAAGAACAGCAAGACAGTTGGTGGGAGGCGGTGGAGTACTAGTCTTGGAAGGTCTGTCAGAAGAGAGCAGTCTTGACTCCTTTTTTAAAGCAGTCAAGACTGGTAATATGCCAGGTCTCCTCCGGCAGGCCATTCCATAGCTTGGTAGCGATAGAAGAGAAGGTCCTCTGGGTAACCGCAGCCAACCTAGTTCTGACTGGCTGCAGTAAATTCCTCCCAGAGGACCTTAGAGGATTATATGGGAGAAGGCGATCCCACAGGTAGGCTGGTTCCAAGCCATAAAGGGCTTTAAAGGTAATAACCAACACCTTGTATTGTGCCTGGAAACTAATAGGCAGCCAATGTAAAGACTTCAGAATTGTAAACAGAACTTTAAAACTGTGTTTTTACCTATTCATCTTTGTGTTAAAAATCAATTAGAAGTTTATTTCTTTATTTAGCTTTGCCTACAAAGTGGCAAACATGACAAATATGTTTCAACATTTGGTTAGAATAAAGATTTGTTATCTGGACATAACATATTGTCTGGACATTATTTCATTGTCAGGATAGTGATTTCAGAACTAATGACATTTTAAAAAAATAAGAATGAGTCAGAAGGCCGCTGAAGTAATAAAAGAACTTGGTTCAGATATATTTTGTTTCAGATCTAATATCAAATAATGTCTTCAAAATTTCATGAAGAACTGTATGCTTCCATTTTTTCTTCTACAGCTCATCCCATGTACCATTCTGTCCAAAGTTTAGATTCTAAACCAGGGATGGACAAAGTGAAGCCCAGGGGCTGAATGTACCCTAAGGGCATTTTGTGGCCCCCAAATGCCCTCTAGGGAGTGTGCTGTGTGTTTTGTAACCAAAGTCCGCAAATTAAAATTGGAACCCACATTTGTGATCATGCTTTCTAAATTCTTTTCTCAGATTTGCAAGAGAAACGTGAAATAAACCACCATCTACCATTACATTCTCAGTGGGCACGACAAAGTAGTTATAGTTCATGACAAAATAGAAACGAGGAAGGAGATATCCACAAGACAAGGCCCTCCCATCTTACACTGAACAATGATTTGATGTTACTTCTAAACCAGCAATCTAGGAGGCACTTTAACCAAATGAGTGTCAAATAGGACATAACAATTCTGAATACTGTTGTATCATTTTACTACCCCCATTTGTGTGGGGAGGGTGGAAATCAGGGACTTTCCAGATATTTCCGGGGGGGGGGGACTCAGAAACTTTCTTAATATTGGCACAACCTCTTCACCAAATGCTTTCATATTTCTCTCGTATGTTTTATTTGTACTAGGAGTGAAAATGAATGGCTAAAGTAGGACCTTAGACCCACTTAAAAATAGCAACAGATAATATGCTGGTCAACAGAGTAGTTGGTAAAAGTTGTGATTCAGGAAATCATTTTCAGTATACTTTCTCCTACAAACTATCAGTGAAATGCTTCTGAAAAAGAACATTTCCTAAACTTGCCCTCCGCAGCATTGCCTTACCAGGAATATTTCGAATTTCGCTCCAGTCACTCAACACCTCGCTCCCCACAAAATGAGAGCGAATTCTGACATAGTGTGTCGTGCAGTTAAAAGGGAGATCTGATGTCCATTCCCAGTGGAGAAGATTGTCGTCACCATTTAAAGTTGATTCGTATGTCTCCTAAAAATGGAGAAGAAATGTTCAGATGACTTTTTAAATGTGTAATTTCATACCATTTCAGCTTCATACTGGTTTAAGGTTTAAGATCTTGGTAGCACAGTTACTGGTCCACTTTTTCTCATTGTGGGCACTGGCTTCTTTGCACGTTACGCTAAACCATTGTTCAGTAAAATATGCCCAAAGAGCCTAAAAGCCTGGCATTTGCAACCATCTTCCATCTTCCTGTGTATTCTGAATGGCAAGTACGGAAGCATTTAGTTTTACTCTTCACCTAACTCAGGAACTGTGGTCTGTTTTGAAATAAGCCAACTGTTGTTCTTGAAAAGTGGCCAGTTAAACTAATAAGAGTTTGAGACAAACCACCAGTTGAAATGCAGGGAAAGTAAGGCCTAATAGCATAAATGTGCTATTTCTGGCCCACTGGCACTAACGAAAGGGACTAGAGGACCGTAATAGCTCCTTCTTTCATGCATCTTTCTAAATCATATTTAAACCATTTTAAGACTATGCCAATCTATTCCAAGACCCCCAGTGTAAAACAAGAAACATAATCTGTCACGTCCCATTATAGACAATGGATATGAGATGCACATGCCCATGACTATAATAATCGGATGTGACATTTTGCACAATCTTGTATTCATGTGTGCAGAGGTCACAGTAAGGGAAGGGCCGCTGTATTCCACTAATGAACTATTCCTCAGGAAGTTCTTCCTAATGTTTAGATGGAATCACTTTTCCTGAAGTTTGAAGCTATTGCTCCATGTCCTAGTCTCTGAAGCAGCAAAAAACAAGCTTACTCCACCTTCGTTGTGACATCCCTTCAAATATTTAAACATATTTAAATATTTAAATAAATTAGAAAGAGGCTTTTTTTTATCATTGCTGGTGGAACTGTAAGAAAGTAAAAAAATAAAATAAAATAAATTGGAAGGCCATTCATATAGAAATTACAAAGATTATAAAGAAGAGTTTCCCTATGAAACCAGAATTGTATTTGTTGAATATGTTTAACTCAGTTAAGAGTTATATTGAAAAATGATATTAAAAAAATCGTACTCAATTTGATAACTAAGGCTAGAATTCTTTACACCAAGGAATGGAAAAAGGAAGAGATCCCTAGTACTGATCTGTGGCTTATGGAGATTTATGAGATATTAGAAATGGATAAATTATCAATGCTATTAAAAGGTAAATCGTTAGATAACTTTAGGAAATAGTGAGAAGACCTAAGCCATTTCTGCACTACACTATCCTTGTTTTACTTGTATTCTGTGTAGATGTTTTCTGCAATCAAGCAACAACTGTAAATTATTATGAATATATAATTTTAAAAAATTAAACATTGCTGTTATGTCACCTCTTAACCTTCTCTTCTCCAGGCTAACCATACCCAGCCCCCTAAGCCATTCCTCATAGGGCATGGTTTCCAGACATTCTACCACTTTGGTCACCCTCCTCTGGACACATTCCCAGCATGTCAATATCCTTCTTGAACTACTGTGGCCAGAACTGGACACAGTATTCCAGGTAGTGGTCTAACCAAAGCGGAATATTATGTCTTTTGATCTAGACACTATACTCTTATTGACGCAGCCTAAAATCACATCGGTTTTTTAAACTGCTGATTTCATCGCTGAATCATGTTCAACTTGTGGTACACCAGGATTCCTAGATCTCTTTCACATGTACAGTGGTTAAGTTAGGTGTCACCCATCCTGTATCTGTGTATTTCACCTTTTCTGCCTATATGTAGTACTTTGTATTTCTCTCTGTTGAAATTCATTTTGTTAGTTTTGGACCAGCTATCGAATCTGTTAAGGCCATTTTGAATTCTGATCCTGTCCTCTGGAATATTAGTTCCTGCCCCACCCCCATCCCCGCAGCCATTTGGTGTCATCTGCAAATCTTGTAAGAAAGCCCTCTATTCCACCGTCTTTCCCTCCTAGCTGCTTAAGATTTTTTTTTTCTCCCACTGTTGGGTTCTTGTACTATTCACCAAATTCTGCCTATAAAATTCAGGCTATAGTCTCCAGTACTTGATGGACTCCTGTCCTTGAGAATATTGTCTCCCTCTCCAACAAAACTCAGCTTAATGCCCTCCTAATCAGGCTTGTGAGACTCTTAGCGAAAACATTCCTGACAACTGCTTTAAGGTATGATACATCCTTTGCCAGAAGTCCAACTAGACTTGATCACAAAAGTAGTTTTATTCTTCACCATGTTCACAGTTATCTGAATGTTGGGATACATTTTTTATAAAAGAACATATTGAATACTGGCATAAATTAGAAATAGATTTATCAATTCATGTTTGACTGTCAGTGTACATACCAGACGCATTTTTTTATATTTCCCCAGAAATCCACATGCTATCATCTCATCCTCATAGCCATGTTGCTAAGTACTAAGAGTTTCCCAAGATCATCCCAAGAGCTCTATGGCTATTTGCAAATCCATAGTCCTTATCTTACATTTACATTTCATGAGGGGAGAATAATCTCTGACCTATGGTCATAATCTTTCCAGAATCTATGGATGCCCCTATCCAGCCCCTGGGAGTGGAGATTTCCCATACACATACTAGCCTTCAGAGTTGGTGACTACACCATGGCACTGTAATCCCTGCTGGCAGACTCAGTCCTGGGAGAGTATAATATTTAATATCCAAAGTTATTAAGCCAGAGATTCACCAGATGGAAATGTAGACACCCTGGTCTAAGACCGAAGCCGTACTAGCAAAAGTCAGACCAAAGCTCTCCCAGTCACGTCTCCAAGAGGAAAACCTTGAAAGACACACTTACATCCACAATGGACTATCAGCAATAATGGCACCTTGAGAGGATTACCTGTCCTCCTGATGAGATTAACGCTTGCAACAGCAAGAAATACAAAGACGAGGTCCATCTGCACGATTCGGCCACTATACTTTCCCAGAAAAGGGTCTGCCCCCAAGATATGTTTTGCCCTATAATTGAGTCCCCTTTTGGGACTCTCTTTGGAGAACTGCCACGCTTGACTAGTGCTCTGGCATTCTGCTAGTCGAGAGCTCCCCTTAGCATTCTTTCGCTGAGCCACCTTCACTTTATTTCTTCCCCAGCTGAAGACTACAGGATCAGGTGCAGTATAAACTGCTCTCTTTCCCTCTGCATTTCTCATGCTTCATATCTTTCTGACTCATTAGTTCTTGTGCACTTGTGTGAGTGACTGCTTCGGTGTGTGTATGTGTGTGGATATTTTGCCAATTCTACTGAATAAACTACCGGTATTTGAACATTTGGCCTGGCTCTCATGCAGTCTGACTCCGTACACATAGGGTCTGAGATCTCACTGTGTTGCCCTGCCCTCCACTTTGCTAAGCTGCGCTCCGCTAATTTCCCCAATCATTGTACTTTTGGAGCAAATCTGGGTGTCCCCCAGGGACTGCCAGAAGTCAAGGTAACAGAGTGGTGGAGAATGCAGGCAACCCCTGCACCCCTGATCTGAGTGGAAGTCGCTAGCCATGCACATCACATCAGTGCTGACTTAGAGAATGATCGCTGAGAACCTAGGTTGTTCGGAAGCATGTATGTGTGATTTAGAGTGAAGTTTGACCGGCACCCAACCTCCAAACTCATCAACCCCCTCATTAAATTTTCCCAAGCTGGAGTTGCACAACCTGTGGAAATTGTGACTAATGGCCCTCCACTCGCTGGGCACTATCTGAGCCTAGAAGCCTTAAAATAGGAGTGCCTTCAGTTTGAGAATCTCCCTCGAGGTGTCATAGGCCAGGCTGGCACCCAACAGATGGGAAA
The DNA here is from genome assembly GCA_948474755.1 of Ctenosaura bakeri. Lineage (NCBI taxonomy): Eukaryota > Metazoa > Chordata > Lepidosauria > Squamata > Iguanidae > Ctenosaura > Ctenosaura bakeri. Next base: position 480,591 of record CAOLHI010000278.1, read on the forward strand.
GATTCATGGTGAAAGCAGGCATCGGGACTGATAGGGACAAAACCCTGCCATCCTTTTAGTTGACTCCAGAGCAGCTCTGAATGAGTTGTATCCAACATTAGTGCAGCTTGGCAAGCCAACTCCCAATTCTATCGATCTGACCAGATATGGAGGAGGGGGGCACCAGTCCAAGATACGGAAGGAAATCCCTCTCACCATCGGGAAGGTCAAATCCAACATTGAGGCTTGTGAGAATCAGGGGGAAGATGACAGCATTTTGGGTGTCGGCTTCCTCCATAGTAACAGACTCACAGTGGACTATGCAAATGGTCTCCTTTGGAAACTAGATCAGAGTCCCCCTGAAATCGCAGCTGTGCACTGCTATGCTGCCCTCAAGGCACCAGCTCCTATGCAAAACGTGACTAGCGACCCCTGGGTGGAGGATTTCCCTGAAGTATGGATAAAATACAAGGTACAGTGTGGAAAGGTGAAAGACACTTGTGTCCTGATCAAAGGCAGGGATCTGCCACTCCAGAAACAATACAAGTACCCCGCAAAGGCAGAAGAAGGCATAGGGAAAACCATTAAGGGGCTCCTTAAACAGAATGTTGTAACTCCCATGCAGTCAATCTGCAACCCTCCTTTATGGCCTGTCCTAAAATCTGACAGAAAAACATGGAGGATGACGGTGGACTTTAGAGCCCTGAACACCACTGTTCCCCCAGTACCCCCAGTAGTGGCCAAATATAATGAAATTTTAACTGCCATGCTGGAGCCAAGTATTACAGTGTAGTTGACCTGACCAATGCCTTTCACTCCATATCACTGCATGAAGCATGCTAGTATAAATTCACCTTCACATTTCAAGGGCAAGAGTACATCTTCAAATGCACTCTGCAGGGATTCCACTCTAGTTCGAGCGTTTGCCATGCCCACATGGTAAGGATACAGGAAAGACTGCAGCCAGCCTCTCGGCCCATGTCCTGTCCTATGTGGATGACATCTTAGTCCATTCCGACTCAGAAAAAAAGACCAAGGAGATCACCAGAGAGGTGCTGAGACTCTTGAGGGACACTGGCTTCAAGGGCAACTGGTTAAAGGCCCAATTAGTCTCCACTGAGGTCAAATACCTAGGGCTCTGTTTAGATGTAGAAAGTAGTACCCCAGATTCCCAGAGAGGCGAAGTAGTTTCCGAACTGCCAGCCCCTACAGACGTGAATTCCCTGTGTTCCCGCCTGGATACCTTCAATTTTTCATGGAACTTCATAGAGTCCTTGGCCGCTAAGGTGAGGGCCCTGTATGCGCTTCTAAAGAAGAATGCCCAGTGGAAATGGGGACCTACACAGCAGCAAGCCTTTGTCCAATTTAAAGAGGACCTAATGAAAGCCCCAACTTTAGTCCATCTGAACATGTCCAAATTCTTCCTCATTCAATTAGCCACCTCAGATAAGAGCATCAGAGCAGTCCTATCTCAACCCCAGAATGGCACTCAGCAAATTATTGCTTACACCTCTAGAATCTTATACCAACCAGAGACCAAATTTAGTCCTTGCGAGAAAACTTGCCTTGTGTTAGTCTGGGCTCTGACACACTGGGAATTCATCACTGGTGGTGTCCGTGTGATTGTCCAGATGCCCCACATGTTTCTTAAGTACATTTTATCAGGTAAAGTCCAAAATGGCCAAATAACAAACACCAGGTTGGCCAAATGAATCCTTGCCCTGGTAATGCTTGGGGTGGACTTCCAAAGGCAGCCCCTTGAGACACTGGCTCCCTACAATCTAATTGTGACTGGGGCCACACATGAGTATCCATTGCAACCTCTGAAAATCATTAATTGGCCCATTGAGTGGGGAGCCTCCCTTGAAGAGGCGCAGCTGCAGAGATTCATCTGTTGGTTTCGTGACGGATCCTCTATGCATGTCGATGGGAGCCCTAGAAAGGGCTTTGGAGCAGTCTGTGTATCTGACTCATTTTCCCTTCAAGGGAGAGCCTGACCCCACTCCAGTCAAGTGGCCAAAGTAGAAGCCCTCTGTGCTATCCTGGAGCATGAACCGTTTGACTGCCCATTAGCCATCTATATAGATTCGGCTTGGACCATTAAAGCTGCAAGTGATGGTCAGCTCCACTGGATCGTCCTCACAGACCTCTGTGGAGACGTGATCCAGTTTGTGCATGAGCAAGGGCATCGTGGATTAGAGAGCACATTGCAGAGAGTCCAGGAGACATGCTGGTGTCCCCAAATTAAGCAGAATGTCAACCAGTGGGTTGACAACTGCTTATCTTGTGCCATGGTCAATGCTGACCCCACTGGACCAAAAGCCCCAATCTAGCACCAAATAATCGAGAGACCTTGGTCTCTCACCCAAATTGATTTCATAGGGCTGACTCCATTGACTCTAAGAGGAAACAAGTACCGCTTTAGCAAGTGAATCAAGGCTTCCACTGTCACAGCAATACAGCCTCCACAGCAGTGCAACTGTTATTCAACAATGTTTGATCACATTGGGAGGTGTCAAGTGATCTAGATTGTGATATGGGACTCCACTTTACTGGTGAGGTCAACCAAGAGATCTGCAAGGCCCTTGGGATACAACAGCAATTTCACATTGCCCATCATCCCCAGAGCTCCCGCCAAATTGAAAGACTAACAAGTCCCTTAAAGAGGCTCTCCAAATGGTAGTTTGAGTGTCAGGGAAGGATTGGGACACCAAACTGCCCATCATTCTGATGGCCTTCCAAGGTTTCCTCAGATCTTACAAACTCAGGTAGCAAATTATTGGAGATCCATATATATTTTGTTTGTTCCAGAATATTTTCTGTGAGCTCCTCATATGTTCAGAGACAGAGTCCAGATACTGGTTCCCCAGGTTGGCTTATTTTGACCCAGTATAAAATTGGAAAAATAAGGACCAAAATCTGGGACTTTTCAATCAGTCTGGATGCATTTTCTGATGCAGTTGGTCCCACTTCCAGCAAATCCTTGGATTTACCTCTTGTGAAGAACTCTCTGCTTTACCAGTCCTAGTAACAATCAGCTGCCACTCACTTGTCTAATATAAGGGGCAGTTTACTTACTTGAAGGGTTTCTTCTTTCTGAACAGGATTTCATAGTTGGGATAGATTACTCAAACAGGGAAGGAAACTAGAACAACAGTAAAAGGATACAACTTACTAGTGCCACTTCTTCCATTGGCTCTTTACGCAAGATCTGAATTTCCCAAATGATGTCAGTTCCATCTGGAAAAGCTGAACCACCATCATACCATTCCAGTTCCAATGTATCAGATATGTATTCAGCAATTAATTTATAAATTTGTGGAGTAGGAGGAAGAATATCTAGAGGGAGTGAAAACCCAGTTTAAAACTGTTCAATGCCAATAAGTACAAACTAATGATTTCCTCTCCCATTCCTCTCCTCCCACCCATGTAACCCTTTCTTATCAGAATTTTTAAAGTGCAAGATCTGAAGCATGCAAGTCCCATGGGGGCTCCCGGTATATCCAAGAACTGGGAAAATAATTCATTCTCTGGAAGAGAATGAATGTAGCTGCTGGTGCTGGAAATTGTCACTGGATAGTCTTGGACAATAGAAATATCATCTAATCTTTTTAAAAAACCGAGAACTATATCCACAAGTATAGCAGCCATTAGCAACATTTAATTGTCTAGAGGACCTCTTTATCACAAATGCAGGGCTTCTGGTCCCCTGAAATCAACCCTGCATCCCATTCATCCTCCAGCCAGTCTGTAATGCCAGGAACAAACTGGAAAAGCAACCGTTTAAGAGAAGCAGAAGAGAATGATGAAACAGCGGCAGAAGGGGAAATTTGAATATACTCATACATATGTGTAGTTGTGTACCTCTTCACTTACAAGAATGCATTATACCATATGTAATTTCAGGCAAACCATCTTAAAGAGGTATACAGTTAGCCTCCCAAAGAAATTTCTAAGAACAGCATTTTTATAACTCTCATTTTAGAAGAAGTCTATGCAGGACAACCCAGGTGCTATACCTAGAGCGCCAGAGTCCTGAAAATCTTCAAAACAGTCTAATTTGAAAGCGTGTGACTAAACGGTTTTTTGAGGGGAGGAGGTTGTCTTCCAAGTCATTAAGGATAAAGAAATGATGTAGAATGTCAAACCCACTAGAAGTCTAGTCAAATATACTCACACACAAAAAAAATCCTTTTACTACCCATTCTTTTAAAGTTTTTAAGACCTAGAAAATTCACTTTAAGAAACGTCAAGATTCCCTTCAGAACTGCCAGTACCAACTTCAGACCTTGTTTACAGGTGATTGCAGTACACACAGCTGTATCAAGAGGTTAATACAGATTCCCTTGCATTACTCTCCTACCTCTCCAGCTGCTCGCAATTTCATTTAAAGAGACCATCCTTGGCCTTATTTATTTAATTATTTATTTGTTTGTTTTATTTAATTATTGTTTGCCATTCTCCCAGCATGGGACCCAAGACAGCTCATATGGAGTTAAACCAAAAGTACATTAAAAACCTTTTCGATGCAAGGATTTTAAAAGACATTAAATGACAGTTCCATTGAAAATGCTAAATTACAACTGTTAAAAACATATGAAAACATAGTTTAAAAAAGATAAAGGTATAACACACTCCATTAAAAGATCCTTCTGGCACTATAACTTAGAAGGCAGAGGCCTCCATAAATAAATTTTTTAAAAAAAGGAGTTTTTGTCTGCTGGCAGAAAGAGTTTGGTCTTTCATGCCCTTTGGTTCATGATCTTTGGTTTTTCATGCCCTTATTCACTGAAAGTATTCAATGCTTAGCATATTAAATACAGTATTGTTTATGTGTAATATGAAACAGAATGCAGGGAAATGACAACCTCAGACATACAAGTATGAAAATGGACCCACCCGTTATCTGACTGTCAGCCAAGTGGTTTAGAATGTAGAGATGAACTATTGCCAGTGCACACCACGGAAACCACATTCTCTCAGACTTTACTGTGAAGAGATGGTTACCTCATCAGTGGGGTTTTAATCATTATAAGAAAAAAAATTGTATATTTTCAAACAATGTTTTTGGCTTATGTTCCTAAAAAGTAGCAGGTAACAATAGATCGACACCTGCGCATATGTGGACAGCAAACTTGGGAAGATGTTAAACACTGCCAATGAATACCAGGTGCTTTAGGCTATATTCAGAGGAAGGAACTGGCAAAACCACTTCTGAGCATCCCTTGCCTAAGGCCCTTTTCACACAGCATTTTCCATGTGAAAGGGCCCCTTGAGCGTCACGCAAATGTGAGGAGCAGTCCATATGACGCACTCACATTTGCATGACACTCCAGGGCCTGGCAGGGACTGCTCACACACTTTTTCATTTTTGGTTTTAAGCTGAATGTGGTGCGTGGTCATGCATCGCTCTGGGCCCCCCCACTCACTTACCTTGCAAGCAGAGCCTCAGGAGCCGGGCCGGTCACGCTTCCTGTCTCAGTGCAGCCTGGGAAGGTTCCAGGCTGCACTGTGAAAGGAAGAGGCAGGGCTCTTGTGCGAACAGTAGGCTCGTGCAGAGCTGAAGAAACCTGGATGTGAGGGCCTCTCAGAAGAGGCTGTTCGCACAAGCACCACACCCCAGCGCCGAGAACAGGTGAGTTGCAGAAATGGCTTAAAAAACTCTGTGAAATTCATGGAGTCCACATTAAGTCAACAGGCAACTTGAAGGCCCATACACTCCCACATCTCACAATGGCATGGAGCTTATTACTTACAGGGGCCTGAAGGAGCTAAACAACAAAATGCATGTTACTTATTGTCATTCAAGGCCAAATTTATCACACTGGGCATTTGCTTACACAGTGCAAATGGTAGTCAACAACAACAACAACAATAATGGTACAGGTTAATGCCACCTGTACTTTAAATGAACTATGCATACAATGAATGGCTAGTAACCTGCTGTGGATTGCAGTTAGGATCAAGACAAATATGAAAGTGGTAATTTTTAGGAATGTAAAAAAAAGAATGGTTGGAATTGAGCTCAAATCTGACACAATAGGAAACACTGTTTAACCTGTGCCCTTTCATAACCTCCAAGATTTAACAGGTGAAAACTGGGACACGGTGGCCAACTGACTTCAGAATGTGGTCAAAATGGAAAAAGTTATTAATGATGAAGAGCACACAAACTAGGAGAGGTGGTAGCACCTTGCTTGTGCCTGAGTCTACTGAGAAGGGCAAGACTCTGTCCTCTCCTCTCTTTCTTCTCTCTCCAGCACTGAGTTAATTAAGTACAAACAACTTTTACATATTGAACTCAGTTTGTAGCCAACAGAAATAAGCTGAGGAAAAACTAAAACAATTTTTACCTTTAAGGCTTGTCAAAGAATGTAAACATTCAGATTTACTAAATATTCATTCATACATTCATTCATTCATTCATTCATTCATTCATTTAAATGTTTCCATCCCAACATACTTATGTGAAGATATCAGGGTGACAATAAGAATCAGTTTAGAATTGTTCAAGACAATAAAAAATAATTTAAGAGACTAAACACATATTGAACTGTTTAATACTTAATGCAAAACAACTTACCACCAGTCAAAACAATTTAAAATAGTTCGAGCCATCATACATGTGCAAATTTGGATAAAATCAATGAGGCCAGGATGCCTATAATAAAATGCCATATTTTGACTTGGTGCTACAATCACACCAACATTGATGCCAATTGGGCCTCTATAACTGGTGTGCCACAGCTTACAAGGCCCTCTTCCATTTCCTTCCACAGTGGCCCTTTTCGCAAGTTACCCGTTTGCATGGCTGGAGGGGGTGTCTTGCGCGACAAGCCTCATCCGGAACTCTGCCCCTTCCCCGCTCCTTCGTCCCGCAGGTCGCTTCCTGGTAGCACGACTGTCATGCTTGCACCCTACCCCTTTCTTTTGCAGCACAGCCTGGGAGCTGTAGGCTGCGCTGGGGGAGGAAGTGAGACCGGGACAGCTTGTTCGGCGCACCACATGCAGGTAAGTGCGCAAGTGCCCCGTGAGCATTGCGCGACCGTGCAGTATTTTCAGCTTAAAGCCAAAAATAATAAAATGCGTGATCGTCCCGCTTTAGGCTCGTGAGCGTCACGTGAGTGGGAGTGCGTTGTACGGACCGACGCTCCCATTTACGCGACACTCAAGGGGCCCTCGCACAAAAAAAACTGCGTGTGAAAAGGACCACAGTGTATTGCCTTTACTGCTGAAACACAGAGGAGGGTGCCCCCAATAGACCTCAATTCTCAGGCAAGCATATCACTCCTAAAATGATTAAGGTTCTGCTGCCCTACTGGATGGACTAGATAGGCCTTTGGCTTAATTTACTGTGGCTCTTTTCAGGTTCTCCTTCATTCTGTAGAGGTAGCTATGATAGTATTGCCAATAGACAGCAGAAAAGTACTTATAAACTTGTATATTTGATAAAGGACACCAAGTTCAGAGAGCAGGCCTTGCATCTCAGAATGGATGGGCAACCTGTGGCCCTCCAGATGTTGTTGAACTACAACTCCCAGAAGTCCTAACTAGCAGAGCCAACAGTGAGGGATTACTGGAACTGCAGTACAACAGCATCTGTAGAACTGCACATTGCCCAATCCTGGGGCCCTTTAGCATTATATTCTACTTTATCTGCCATGGCAACATCCTATTGAATCCAAGGGTTTGCAGCTTAGGGAAGGGCATTAAGAATTCTCTGCCAGAGAGGTCTAGGGCCTCAGCAGACCCCAGGATTCTTGTCAATTATAGCAATTGACAATTGCTTATAGACAATTGCTTATAGACAATTATAGCACTATATTCCACTTAACTGCCATAGTTCTATCCTACAGACTCAGTACCAACAGTACCATATTCATTGAAGAGATAAATCACTGCTTGGCCTTATATCTGAAAAGGAGCAGATTTAGAGAAAGCAGGAGAGGGTGACAACCCTGGGAAGAGTAGCCAGTGGAGGACAAGCATGAGAAAGGTGCTGCATTCTCAGGAAGGGAGAATAAAAGCAGACCTGTTTGTCATAGCCCTGGCTTGGCCAGAAATCTCTCTGAAACCTGAACATAAAGAGGTGTCAGACTGGGCAGGACTTGGGTGGCTCACAAGCACATCTGGACTCCTTCCCATGCTGCATTGGGGAAGGAAGCACATGATTGCACTTCCACCCCTTCCTCATGGTTGGAGGTGATGGGAGCATTGCGCAATCACAGGCACTTAACGGATTTTTTTCTGTTAAGTGAATATCCCGCAATTGCAACACATGGAGATACTCTGGCTGTGGAATGTGACACTGTCGTGCAAAAGCACAACCTGCGAACCACTGCCATTGTGCCCCCATTGTGGGGGCAGTGCTCAGTTGGGATCCAGATGCATTATGGGGGAAATTAAAACAGGAGTTGCAATAGTAGTGCTTGCTAGCATAAAATTATCTTGTTTTATGTGAACATTGTACTCAATGGGGAGAGGAAGAGATCAGAGCTCCTCCTGGTTTTCCTTTTCCCCAGTGCCTCAAGGAGGAATCTTTCAATATCTTCCTGTTTACAGCTGTTCCTATTCCAAGACAGTAAAATTATTCAGTAGTTTCAGATTCTGGTCATATGGGGTGAGTTATCTTATGGTGGGACATTCTTAGAAAGGCTTCCTTTAAAAAGCTGTACTGCTTCAATTAAAAATATAAGCCACCCCTCCTTGCATTCAAGGACTCTCTGCATTTGGGGAATCCCACTGAATGGCCCTGGACTTCTGCCTGAAAGTCCTGTCCTGATGGTACCATTGGCTCTTTCATTCTTTTCCATATGGCTTTCACAAAAGATTTTTCCAAGGAGATGGCCAGACAGAAAAGAACTAGAATTTGTTGTTGTTGTCAAAAAAGTGGGTTTTTTTTCATATTGTGAGCTCCTCAAACTGAACCTTCCCAAACTCATTTAAAAAACACACACACACATTTGCACTATATATTTTAAAATTATGGTTGACAGTTAGGGCCTTTACATGTTTCATTCACTAAATACATGCCTTCATGCAATGTCATTGTCAATTCCTAGCACCCTTGGGCAAGTGCTGAGATCCCAATGCCACCAATGATGCCTTTCTTGCTCCAACCTGTGTTTTGAAGGAGATATTCCTTTCTCTGTAACAGGAGAGTAAGAAGATCATGCTTGTTGAAGGCTGACATTTTTCCCCACTTGCCATTGTTTCCTATCAAATCAATGGAATTTTCTTTGGATAGGATATTTTACTTCAATGCACATCTAATTTCAGAGATGGAAACAACCTGTTACTGCACTTGCCTCATTGTTTTCATTTAATATGTTATTATCAATCTCTACTTATTTTTCATTTTAATTTACAAATTATTAGAAAATAGAAAAAATTAGAAAATCAGTCTTCAAATCATGAATAAAGGAAGGTCTGATACAAATGTAATTTTAGAAGTACGTATTTCATATATTTCTCCAAACAAATAATTGAAAGTTTTAAAATATTTTTATATGGCCTATACATCTCTTTGCAGCTAAGCCACATTGCTTCTGAGAAGGCAAATATGAGAGAAAGATCTGGAAATTACACATTCTAATAAACTCTTTCAGTTGTCACAAATCTGACCATTTCCAAAACCACTGATGACCAAACAATAATTTGAAGAGGGACTTACAATTTTGGAGACCTGAGGTTCATCCAATCCTGTGGTGGGCACACTATGCTGTGTGTTTCATTCACAAGGAAATAGATGAGGAATTATTCAAACAACAAGTGTTGTCAGATTGTGCCCAGAAAGAACCTCTGCAAGAGACTTCTGCCACCTCTCTCATTAAAGTGAACATTTTTAAAGGGTTGGGGACAATTTGTTCTTTAGCTCCTCTCTCTGCCATGCATTCTGATGCAATACTCACATTGCAACCTCCTACTTCACCTCCACAATTTCCTCCCTGGGAAATAATTAAGTAAATATGACAGTTTCCTTTGCTAGTACATGCGTATGTTCAGAAGAGCAGTAAAGTTGTCTTTATTTAGAAATAGCGAGCCCCTGACGGGAATACCTGGAGTCTCCTGGAAAAGGGCATGGCTGATTGTCTGGAACCTTGTCATTTTTACTAGATAGGCCATATCTCACATCCTATTAATCCACTTCTTAGTTGAGAGAAGGATACAATTACAAGAAATGATAGTAAGTTGACTTTTCATTCAGGAAGAAGATCTTAAATTATGTTTTTATTGGTTTCAATAGTTCCCCCAGTGATACAGATTATAATGAATGAACTGCAGCCAATTCATCACCCTCGCTGGTGAATGTACTGGTAATGCACCTCTCTGCATGTAGCAAGGCTGCTCCTCAGACAGCAGACACACACAGGCCTCAATCCAACATCCTCTTAGCACAGTGTAAATACCCACATGTGGCAAAATTGTGTGCCACATGTCAATGACTGGGTGTCATCACATACTATACAACACATGATGCACTACCACAATCCAAAGTATATGATGTACAGCTGCAATGTAAAGTGTAGAAGGCACAATCACAATGCAAAGAATAGAATGCACAAGCATAATACCCAATGCTCAACTTGCGAAGGCAAGGCACAGATGAACATGCTGTCTGTACAACTCCGCTTCTACCATTACCAGCAGGTTATGTCTATTGCACAATGCTGACTTTTGTCCTGTGTGTGTAGTGTGACTTATGTGTCCATATGTCCCTAAGTTAGTTCTGGACATTATCTGCCAATGAGACTATGTTTGAGTTATCACCTTAGTAGAACCTGCCAGAGCTCGCAATCCAGAAGCACACTTTTTTGATTTCTTCTAGAACTAGTATCCAGCATTTCTCTCTAATCTGAGGGTAGGCAGGCCTCCCAAAAATGATGAATGTCCTTGCTGGCTACATCTCTAACAGTTACTGCTTGCTGCTGGATAAACTGTGTTTAATCTTGAGGAAGTGAGATACCACTTATAAATTATCTCACAAATCTTTCTTTAACATTTACACAGAGTGTCAAAGATGGTATAATTGTTCCAGTTCATTTTGGTGAATCACCTTCAATGATATTCTTCTAGATCAGAGGTGGGGAATGTATGGCATCCAGAAATTGCTGAAATCTAATTCCTGTCAGTCCATTAGGACCTCAATTCTGTTTATTCTGATTCTACAATTTTGTAAATTTACCTTCCCATTTTCTGTCTAAAATATATAAAACCAATTTACTCCCATGATCTCAAACATCTCAATTGGCTTTTATTCATCTCCTCCCTGTAATTAATAGCTGTAAATGCAGAAAGCTTAATTATCTTGCTTGGTCCACAATTTTAAATTATGTAACATGATTAATTCTGAGATTCAGCAACATCAATAAGCATCACTAAAAAACCCCCAACAAACCTCCATTTTGTATGGTGGATTCTTGAGACTAGATGAAGTGATAGACAACAATTCTGTCATGTCTTTCTTCTTTTGTGCTTGTTTGTAGTATGAGTTATATCCTGAGTTTTTTGTTAGATGATGATTCATCATTGAGAATGTTGCCAAATAGATATATTTCAGCCTGAGTGTAATAAAAATTTGTCAAGATCTATTGTTTTCTCATTCAGAGTGTTGTGTTATACATCTGAAACTCATATTGAAGTCCTGAAGGAAAGTTTCCCTGAATACATTCATCATCTGGGGACTTTACAGAGGTCAAGGCTATACTTGTTTGTTCAGAAGCAAGTCTTAACTGAACTCAGTGAGGATTACTCCCAAATAAGTTGGTATAGGATTCCAGCCTTAAGAGTGGTTAGCACCTCTGGTTTCAGTTTTGATAGGGATCAAAATGAAATTTCACCAGATGTCAAATCAATACCATTAAATGCATTTTGCAAAATACTTCTAATTAGGAAATACAATGGTATGTTCGCTTTTCCCAGAAGGAACTGAATCTCTGTGTTTATTGACAATCCACTGCAGAATGTAACAGGTGCATTCTTACTACTCCATTTTTAGTAATGTGAATTTCTGTTTTCGTCAGATGACTGAGATTCAGATCACAGGAAACTCCCTTAAACTAGGCCAGACTATTCATCTATTTACCCCAGTATTGTCTACTCTGACTGGCAGCCATGGCTTTTCAGGATCTCATGCAGAAAAAGGTCTTATTGCCTGAACCTTTTATCTAGAGGTGCTAGGAACTTGGATGTTGGTCTACCACTGAACCTGAAAAACAATAGAGAGCAGTTATTTCCATCATGGTCTTTCTTTGGGCAAGTGGCAGCCCAATGATGGTATCTGATGAGTGGGATCAAAGGGTTTCTTATAGTTTTATTTCAAAATCTATTTCTACTAATGCAAAATGTGACATTGAAAATGATCCTTAAAGAGGGTGATGGGTGATACGCTCATTACTGAAATTTGTGGAGGTCTTAATTTTGTATGAAATGAATATATGTCCCTTTATATATCATAAAAAACCAGAGAGAGAAATGTTTTTATGCACACATCAACTAAAATTTGCTAGTAGAGACTGATATACAGATTTACTTTTACTCCCTAGCACAATCCCCCTGACATATGACTTTAATGTTTAAAGCAAGCTGGCACTGCCATTATCTTGATATTCCTAAGCAATCCATCACTCTCAATCAATGTGGGAGTAATAGATGAAAATCTTCACTTTCTAGGTACAAAATATCCCAGATCAAGCCCACAAGAATCACAGAGTTTGTTACAAGACATCCTGGGTTCAGCCTAGGGGAATCACAAGCCCCAGAGAAAGTTTTATATAGGAATGTTGTAGTGGAGTTATTGTCATCTCTAAATATATTTCAAGGCATGCAGCAGGAGAAGGCTGTGGGCCAAGATGTGTAGATAAAGGATGGGGTGGATGAAAGATCAAATATGCGGTTTTGCTCTGTGTTCCCATTTTTGCTGAAATAGACCTTCCTTTTGCCTACTGTAGTCACCAAATCTGGGAGATCTATCTGGCAACAGTGGCAATTGATGGCTGCCATGTTAGCAACATGACAAATCTGTCCTGACATTTTAATCTCCAAGAACCTAATTTGGGGATAGGATTCAACACCTTGGATAACTCCCTAAAAGTTCACACTAAAATCCAGAACAGATTCATTGTTCCACTCATATGGGAACCACTTGTCTGCACTGTATGATATCTTAGTAGCCTCTTTCTCCCTGTTTATTAGCCTCTTGTTTCCCTAACAAACCTCCTGCCTCTGCTCTACCTTCTGGAGGCATGTGAGCAATTACTCTGAAGCATTTTCTTAACATGAATTATTAGTGTGAAAATTTGCAGGACTTTCTTTTGAGTTCACAGAAGTTTTAAAAAAAAGAAACGGAAGAGATTAGGTATCTGACAGCATAAAGATTTCTTGACTTTAGGTATTATGCATGTAAATGTGCCCATGTACACACAAAGAATGCCAGCACTCTGCTCCCAATCCAGCCCGACTCCAAGTCATAGTTTTATATCTGTATATTGTCAGTGTTGCTAAATATGCTTGAGCTGTTGCTATTTTATAAATACCACCAGCATGGGAAGAAAACCTTAGAATCATAGAATCATAGAGTTGGAAGAGACCCCAGGGACCATCGAGTCCAACACCCTGCTATGCAGGACACTCATCAAAGCATTCCCAACAGATGATCATCCAGCCTCTGCTTAAAAATCTCCAAAGAAGGAGACACTACCACAATCCGAGGCAGCATATTCCACTGCTGGACAGCTCTGACCGTCAAGAAGTTCTTCCTGAGGTTCAAGTGGAATCTCCTTTCCTGCAGCTTGAATCCATTCCTCCTTGTCCTAGTCTCTGGAGCGGTAGAGAACAAGCCTGTTCTCTCCTCAGCATAAAAAACAGTTTCTTAATGGATCCTGTTCAAGTAAACAGAGGAGGACTGAGCTACTGCAGATGAAATAAACTGAGCAGAGAAAGAATGTTCCAAAGATATCTAATCTTTTGGGGGTATGGAGATGAGAGTGCTCAGGCTGATTCTCGATTAAAAACATACACCTGCTACCCAGTGTCCCTCTGAAAGGTGGGAGGATGCTCTGTTCCAGAACTAGGTGTAGTTCTAGGCCTCTCCAAGGCTTCATTTGGTACTGGACATACCTTAACTGCTTTAAGATAAGCTTTATCTGTAGTAAGTTATGCAGCAGATGGTACACAGCAGAGAAGCATTCCAGCCTTTTTGCTGACAGGGTCCAGCATGTCCACACAGCAAATGATAGAACTAGTCCCTAAATAACTAATTCGACACAGACTATTCCAAGACAATAAATGAATTACCCACCACTGGTTATGGGGCCCCTAGGCTGGAGTGCTCCCCCATTTACAGGCAAGTCCAATGGAAAATGGATTCTTAATAGTTATATAGTGCAGAAGAAGGGAAAGAAAATTTTAAAAATTAGTTTGACCCCCCCCCCAATTAAATATTAGAGTGGCACAAGCAGACTAGATACAAAGGAAAAAATCACTCCCAAGTCTGTTTCCAGTCTTGTTGACTCTTCCTGGTGTCAAACTGCCAAGCCAATGCAAAAATGATCAAGTAAGGGTTAGATTAAGAAAAGGCTGATAGAAATTAGCCCATTCTATAGCCCTACACAGTGGTAATGTCTGACCATGGTGCTAACAAGGATTCCAAAGCCCATCTGCTGGTGACAAAGGACCAAGTCACTACAGAATGTATGCCGCATGTCTGCCGAGTTAGGGCCAGAAGTCATTTGGACTTCTGGTCCTACCATGAGGTATAGCATGGGAGCAACCTCAAAAGAAAAATGTTGGAGTTTGATATAATAGTGTGAAAGCCCCTAACAACCCCTCCTGAGCCTCTAGATGTCCTTCTCCTTTGTATAACAGAACAGTGCACATAGCCCAAGATACCAGATTCCTCTTAGATGGGGTAGAGAATGTTCTCTCATCACCAGTTTTGAAATTAGATTCAATTGTCTGATTAATTTCTGTACACTGCATGGAGACAACCATATTTTCCTTTTTCTCAGGCAGCCCTGAACATCAGCAGATGAAACATTTTATATAAGAGGGCATCCTTGTGCATTGATTGACTGTCACTTCTTTTATTATTCCACAACTGTTTTATTTTTTAAAAAATGTAGTGGCTTTCATTGCAAGTTGTTTCACTTGCGCTGGGCCAATCCATTCCATTATGGCCAATAACACAGCTCTCAAAATTGAGGCATGTAATCTGGGGAATGTATGACAGTATCCATGGGAGCTAAGTGGAGGCTTCCTTACAAGTAATAGCTGACGTGTTGTGCGTGAATAGTGAGTCCTCAATCTAAGCCCAAAGTACATGTGGAGAAGAAGGTATAAATATCTCCTTCATTTCTCCCTGCTCATTGGGTTGGATAGAAACTGGCCCAGACACATTTAAATTAATGGGATTTATGACATAATTAAATCTCTACTAATATAAAATACCTTAATATAACAAAAAGGAAAAAAAGGAAAAAAAAGGTAATGTTCTACCATAATAGATCTTTGTGCAAATTCTGGATCAGCCTTAAGAACAGCACAACACCATGTATAGTGTGATAATCCTGTCTTGAGGTTACTAGTGCCTACACCACCATCCTTATCTGGAATCATGTACAGCTAACATAGCAACCAAAGATAGTAAACGGCACTCTTAAAATACGGCAAGCATTCAGGCCCTCAGCAACAGAACTGGGTCTAGGAGCATCCCTAAACTGTGTCTTGTTTTTTTTGTTTTTTAAAGATGGAGCACAATTCCAGGTGGAACAGACTAATCTCCCCGACTCTGGAACCATGCAGCCATAGGATCTTGCAAGAATTCAGAGTCAATAAACCCGCCCTCATTCACCCTGTCACTCAATTGAGACATTGCCTGAGGATTCACAGGACTGCATCTGATTCAGAGATTCCAGGCAGTCGGATCCATATGTCATTGGCAGGCTGACAATTTGTTGTTGTTTGCCATCAGGTCATGTCTGACAACTACATAACTATACAAGCATAAATTTATGCTATGCAAGCAAGATAAGTGTGTATAAGCACAATTCTGGCATCAAAAAAATGTAACATCTGAGAAAAGCAGAAGATTCTGTTTCCTTGGATATTTCATTCCCTTTTTATAAGGTGGAAAGCCTCAGAGGTAGTTCAACTGTGAAACCATTTGCCACAAATGTTAATGCATCAGGATTCTAGAAAGATTTTTGTGCAGAGTCTACAGAACGTAATTTTCATTGCAGAATCCACCTGAAGGTTTATAAATTGTCCTAGTTTCTGTCACTTGCCTTGCATCCTGGACAGCAAAGGAGGAAGGGAAGGGTCAGATGTAAAATGATTTTATAAAAATGAGCTTGTCCATCAGAGGCCTTGTTAGGTGAATATATCTGGATTTTTTTTTTACTTTAAATATACACCAAAGAATGTAAAATGTATGTTAGCATAAAATGCATGCTTAAAATGCTTGTGTAATGTGATTTTAAAGAAAATTCTCCACAGTTCAATGCAGAGCAAGGTGCACAACTCATCTCACCCTGTCATCATGTTGGGAGGATTTTTATTGTTCTCTCTCCACATTGCTGCATGCTCCCAGCATCAATGCAGTTATACCACAAGATGGGGCCATATCCACTATGAGTCCCAGCTAGATCCACTGAAGGGAAAGGGAAAATACATACCGTAAGTGGTGACTAAGAAACCTCATTCATTTCATAGGACCCACTCTAGCTGGTTCTCACATTTGCCTGAAGCTCCCATCATCTCTTCTAGAAATTTACTGAATCAACACACCATGGAGAGAATGCATTAGTCCTGATGCTTTCGCTATCCTTACTTCTAGAGCAACAAGTCTGCACATGCATACTCCAGGCAATTGAGAACCAGTCATGTAGACTCGACTGACTTGATTCAAGTCAGACTCAAGTCACTTCAGTGACTCAACACAGACTTTACTCGGGAATAAATGATGCACTGACTTGGCTCGACTCAAGACAATCTGTCTCAAGCCCAAATCCTGGGTGCATTTCTCAGGATTGGGGGGAAGACAGCAAACAGGTGCAAACAGATTAGGCAATGGCCTTGACGTCGACTTGAGGTCAGCTTGGCAGCATGTCCTTGATGCATATTGGAGGAGCTTTCTAAAATTTTTCCTAAGAGCAGAAGGGAAGACTCACCCCCAGAGGGCAGGGCTTATTTCTCAGAGGGGAACAGCAAATGTGTCAGGCTACAGGCTTGAGGAGGAAGGATCCTTCCTTCTAAAGCTGTTGAAGTTTCGTTAAAGGGGAGAAGAAAGATCCTATTCTTCACTTCTGAAGCTGCAAATGTCAAAATTATAAATGTGGTGAGCCAACTTAAATTGTTAAAACTGACTTTATTCAACTTTGTCCAGAAATTTTGAAATCTAGGTTGGGGTATAAAGTTGGCTCCCAGACTTGAGACTTGACTTGAAAGTATCATCAAGGACTTGAAACTTGACTTGAGACTTTAAGGTAGAGACTTGAGAGTTGACTTGAGACTTGGGACCTTTTCGCATGCAGTTTTGAAGGCGAAAGGGCCCCTTGAGTGTTGCGTAAATGGGAACGGCGGTCCGTACGATGCACTCCTATTTACGCGACGCTCACGAGCCTAACGCGAACCGCACACGGATTTTTTTTATTTTCGGCTCAAAGCTCCCGGGGCCCTCGCACACTTACCTGCCGTGTGGTGTGTTGGATGAGCGGTCCGGTCACACTTCCTCCCCCAGCACAGCCTACAGCTCCCAGGCTGCACTGCGGAAGGAAGGAGCGGGGCGCTCGCACGACGGTCACACAACCAGGAAGCGCTGCAGAACTCAAGCAGCAGGCAAGCGACAGCGTTTCTGCTGAGGCTTTTCGCTCAAGACGCCCCCCCCAGCCGCGCAAATGGGTAACGTGCGAAAAGGGCCTTGCACTAAAAGCCTTAAATAGATCACTGTTGAGAACCCTGTTTGCTTTTTAAAGTTCCTTACTGAGTGGCGAAGATCTATGTGCAGAGCCCTTACATGCTACATTTTTATAACACCACACTTTGCCTTTTACCTGCTATGGCAACATCCTATGGAATCTTGAGATTTACAGATTAGCCAGCATGATGTAGTGGTTTGAGCACTGGACTACACCTGTGGAGACCAGAGTTCGATTCCTCACTTGGCCATAGAAGCCCACTGTCACACACTTTCAGCCCCAGAAAACCAAGTGGTAGGTTCATCTTAGGGTCATAATAAGTTGGAAACAACTTGAAGACAAACAACAACAACAACAACAACAACAACAACAACAACAAATGCTTAGAGTTCTCAGAGAGCTCTACTGCCTCATCAAACTCCAGGATTCCATAAGATGCTATGATAGCACTTCAAGGAGAATCATAATGCTATAATTGCGGAGTGTGAAAAGCTGTGCAGCAAAATCTTTGCTGTGGATATTTGATGCTCTTCACACAAAACACAAATTATTGTTATGGTGAGAGAGCATCTGAACATGCAGTAAAAATAATACAATATTCCATATGTTATAGACATATTTGAGACATATAGACATCTTTGAGATGATTATAAAAACAGTCAGACTAGAGTTACAACTGTCCAGTAGGGGTCAGAGCAGACCTTCAGTGCTACACATTGTATTCCTATTTATTTCAATTGTGCCACTGATTATCATTTTATAAAACGGCTAAGTATATTGCCTTGCAGAAGTATTCACGTCCCCACAACATTTCTACATTGTTGTGTTACTACCTGAGAGTGGAATAACTGTCATTCTTATCACTTCATTTACATAAGACACTGAACATTGTGAAGTTAACAATTTTTTTTATTATGGCACAGAATCAAATAAACAGAAATAAACTGAAACTTAATGATTGCATACGTTTTCACTTAGTTACTCACTACTTAGTAGAAATATCATTGGCAGCAACTGCGGCTGCAAGTCTTCTGGATCCTGCAATTTTAACCGTTTCTTCTTGTCAAAATTGCTTTGGTTCTGTTGAGATGGATGAGGACTGTTGGCAAACAGCCGCTTGCACGTCCTACCACACATTCTCAATCAGATTGAGGTATTTGACTGGACCCTTCTAAGACATTCAGGCTCTTCTTTTTCGACCACTTCAGTGCTACTGTGGCTGTATGTTTAAGGTCATTCCCTGCTGGATGATGAATCTCTGCCACAGTCTCAGGTTCCTTGTACGCTGGAACAGGTTTTTCTTTAGACTTTTGCTTGTATTCAGCCTCATTCTTGGTGAATCCTGACAAGAGATGTAAAATTTCTGGAAATTTTGAAGCCATCGGGGGGGGGGACAACAACATACATTTGCCCCCTTTTCTCCCAGAAAAAAGAAGTTAAAAATTTAAAAAAGTATTCACATCCTTTGTAGATTGAAAATCACTTTGTTACCTAAGGGACGTAAAAAGTGTTATACACTTTATATGGTACAACTACGCATTTTTGTTTGGCATAAAATTACCATTTACTATTCAAAGTTCAGTTCACTCAGGCATTAGTTACAAACTGAATTCCCTTTTAATTTTATTTAGTTAGTTACAAATGGAGCTACAAGGTCTTGGACCTTTTTGGTTTTGCCACTTTATTAGCAGAAGGTGAAATACAGTAAAAATGAAAGAAGCCATCAACATTAGTAAAATAAGAGATTATTTTGTCTCCTCTCATCTTCCACAGTATCAAGCAAACATAAAGCGTTCATTTCCATAAAAAGAAATGAGAAAAGGATACCAAGACCAGGAAGGCAACTGTACATTGTTTTACGAAAACTTTCCCTGTTACTTACTTTTTACAAATGGTTTTAGGGGAGTAAATATATGAACACTTTCTCTAAATCATTTTATTCACTAGTTCCAAAAGAAAATATCCCAAAATACATTCTTTTTTTTTTCAATTTACAATTTTTTTTTTTAAAAAAGGGCTTTGGAAAAAGATGGACGGGGTGGACTGATGTTATTGCCCCCATTCTGTGGGATGTGCTATTTTCATAATTGAACATACTTATGGCTAGAAAATATGGTCAAAGGCATGCCGGCTGGAAGAGAGCCAGGTCAGGCTGACCTTAGACATGATCAGGTCATAAATTTAGAAAGGATTAGGCGGACAACTTGACACGAATGGGTTTGTGATAATCCTTTTAAGACTTCAGGCTACATGCACACCCAAATACAATAGAAGGTGAAACTGCCCAGGTGAAACAATCAGGGACCATCCTTTGTTCCTTCACTACTGAAATCCTCCCTAGACCTCCTGCCCAAACAGACATTGAGAAATTGTCATGACTTCCATCAATGTTTTGTCAACTAGAATTAAAACAATCAGCCCATTAACGACTCCTTGATAGGTCCATGAGAAAGTCATTTCAGCTTTATCTATACACTCCCTTGAGGGTAGGAAATAGGATGTATAATCCCTAGCTTCAGCCCCAGCAGGCTGTGGTACTTGAATGTAATACATGGAGTCCAAATCTCTGTTCGTCCCTGCTATGCTCAGACACTTCTGAGCCACTCTGCTTCAACCTTCTTCTTCTTCAGGATTGGTAACTATTAGTAACATCCTCTTTCACCTCAATTTCTCTCTCTATCTAACCTTTCACACCTTGCTTTCCAATAGCCTTGTATGGTTCTTGGAGTGTCTGATTTCCTGTGTGTTTGTTAAATCCAAATAAAATACTCTCTTTAACTTTGAACTTGAGTTCTCTCTACACTTAGTACTGGTATACACAATGGAAAAGATCCTGTTGTTACCCTCCTGTTGCAGGCCTCCTTTGAACTATAATTCCCCTGAATTCTAAGAAGACGCTGGCATTGCAAGTTGACCCCAACATCTTTTAGGGTAACAGTGTTTCCCCCTAAACATATCTGTCTCCCCACCCTGGCCTTCACATCCCTAATCCTTACCAGTTTCTCAGTTCCTGCTAAGGAGACGGAGCTCCACAACATTATGCTGCCACTATTGTGCTTCATCCTGAGGAGAGTGTTTTCACAGAAAGAAGCACTGTTAACTTTGTACTACAGAATTTTCTAGTAAGCCCAGAAACTTCAGTTTTGGTCTCATCAGATCAGAAAACTTTCCCCCACTACTTTCTTGTGTCTCCCACAGGCCTTTCTGCACACACCAAAAGAACTTTAGCAATGGTTTGCCTTCTCCTATTGTCAAAGAATTTCTCACTTGTTTGTGCTGAGAGGAAACACTGGTCACTCATATGAGAGTATATAATCCTAGCATGGTCACTTTCAACCCCTTGAGATTTTCCTATAGATTCCTCCACCATTGAACTGTTTGCTATAGGGGTTGTGGAGTTAAGATATTTACCAATTATATCTCCTGCTGTCCTGGCTAAAAACTCTGGGTCCATGGACCAATTGCCAGGGGTAACCTGAAGCACCTCTTTCGCTGTGTTTGTTTGAACTACTATATTACTCTTTGTTCCATTTGTTCCATTGAACTGATTAACCAGAGAGTCTAAAGCTGTAATACCTGAGGAGTTACTACTAACATATTGAGCACTCATATCTACTGGAACACAATAATCTAGAATTGATTTCTGAGTGAGACTTCCATGATTTTCCTTTGCCAGGGCCTCCTTTACCTGACTCTTCTTTTTGTTAGCCTGGGCTCTTTGAGCTCAAGTCTTGACCATGACTGAGGAGGTCGAAATTTGACTGGTTCCAAAGGTGTATAGAGCTATCAATAAACTCTACTCAATGAATCCCCTTATACACCCATCCAGAAGTCCAGAGATCTACTCCTGCATCCTAGCAAGACTTAGCACAGCTGTCTGCGAGCTCAGCTTCTACTCCTCCACTAAGGCAATTATTTCCTTTATTTTAAAAAGCACGATATATATTCTTAATAGGGGCACAACCACTCTTATGCTGCTGTTAACAAGTGAACTGATGCATATGAGCTGGAACAAAACTTGCTGTTTGTCTATATAACTTCCAAGTTGACCAGCTGTTAATTTACAGCATTCCCCAGCGTCTCTTATCCGTCTCAGTATATCAGTTACTCCCGTCTTCAAATTGTTCAAGGTCAGACCACCAGAACTTCATTAGTTTTAAGTTTCAAATAGGTAGCTACTTTTTCTCGTGCAGTAAAAGGATAATTAAGAATATTTAATCTCCTGGAACATTGCTGGATGGAGGAATAAAATGACTGATGCAGACTTTATTCACTATCTTCAGAAGTTTGACATAATCTGTCTCCAAGAAACATGGCTTATGGAGGGAAACTCTCTCAGCTTGCAGGGTTTCCGTTCATGGGAACAGCCCGCTCAGAAATCATCTATTTTAGGCCGTGGTAGCAGAGGTCTGGCTATCTTGATCTCCTCCTTTATAGAGATGAGTGAAATTGTTGCCCTGGGTTCAGAGACAAATTTCTGCCAGGCAATAATTATAAAAGGGTGCAAACCTGACCCCTTGCTTTGTATAAATGTGTATCTTCCCCCAAGATCATCCAAAGCTGCACAAGATATGTGGATAAATCTTGAGAGTGCACTAGATAGGATATTCACTGTCTGCCCCAACCACCTGGCCTTAGTATGTGGGGATTTTAATGCCAGAACGGGGAGTGATTACCCTACCAAGGGGAAAGTATTAGGATTTGACTTGGAGGCTATTATAAAAGCACCTAGACACTCACAAGATAAGATAATTAAGAAAATGGACAGGCTTTTATTTTACTAGTTTGTAAATTTCATCTCACCTGCCTAAACAGCACCATTCTAGATAGCTCTAAAGGATCCCTCACATATATATCTGATAAAGGTTCGAGTGTGGTGGATTATATTCTAGGGTCAGATTCTATTATGCCCTATATTCAATCTTTCACAATTGAGAATAGAGCTGAAAGTGACCATCTCCCTCTTAGATTGTCCTTAAATTTGCAAGAGGGTCATTTTAGAGTCCTGACAGATCTTAAAATGATCGGTCATCTGGAGGGTGAAAAACAACTCAAATGGTCACACACAGTTGATGCAAATACTAGGCAGATGTTGGCCTCAGAGAAACTCCAAGGACTACGTTTACAAGCCCTTGAGAAGTCTCATGCTATCAGGGAAATCTACCAGGATATAATTGCTACCCTTCGGCCATGCGTTGCTGCTCCATTTAAAAGAACCTCCATTGTGGGTCCCCAGAACTGGTACGACAAAGAACGTAAGGCCATGAAATGGGCATTGTGTAAATTGATAAAGAAGGTGAAACATAATGGTACTACTGAAATCATGTTGAATCTAAAACAAAAACGGAAAGAATATAAGGTTATGCTCAAGGAAAAAAAGAGGGCCTATATTGACAGCAATTGGAAAGCCTTGGGCCTAGCCCTCATGGAAGGTAACGACACCAAATTTTGGGGCTTATTGCAGAGAGGTCTTAATAGGAAAAGCGGTGGGTCTGCTTCCTCAATTCCACCAGAGGTTTGGGTTAATCACTTTAAAAACATCTTTGGAAGAAACTCAGCTATATATCACATAGAAATTCATACTCCCAATAAATTCCCTGAGTGGCCCCCTGTTACCTCTGCTAAAATTAAAAAATTGATTTCCAACCTGCAAAGTGCGAAGGCCCCTGGAGGAGATATGATTCCATCTGAGGTGTTTACCATTGACCCAGATTGGTGGTCTCCCATCCTTGCAAATCTATTTACATACATTAATACCACAGGCAATATTCCTACAGGGTGGAAATCAAGTATTGTAGTGCATATTTTTAAGAAAGGGGACACAACAAATCCCTCTAACTACAGACCTATCAGTCTTCTTGATGTAGCCTCCAAACTATATAGCTGGTATCTCTCAAATAAACTTTTAGATTGGGATGATAAACACTCTGTTATCCATGAAGAACAAGCAGGCTTTAGGAGAGGAAAGAGCACCTTGGACCAGGCTTTCACTCTGCACCATCTCATACACAAATATTCAGGGGGTTCAAATAGTTTTATCTATGCAGCCTTTATAGATTTTTCCTCAGCATTTGACTTGATAGATAGGCAGCGCCTTTGGTATAAACTGGATAAAACAAGTATTGATAAAAGATTGTTATGGCTTATTCAACTATTGCATCAAGATAACTATCTACAGGTGAGAACAGGTTTGAATGGCCTGCTTACCCAACCTGTTAACATATCCCAGGGTGTAAGACAGGGGTGTATCTTGGCACCCTTTCTATTCAATTTCTATATTAATAATCTGATTCCAGAAATGTCTGACTCCTCATTCTTCCCTCTGGCCATCAGCAACTATAAGATCTTAATCTTGTTATATGTCGATGACCTTGTCCTATTATCACAAAGTAAAATAGGCCTTAAAAGGATGCTAGTTAAATTTGGAAAGTGGTGCCAAGAAGAAAAAATGCTAGTTGATTACTCTAAAACCAAAATCGTGGTTTTTGGGAAGAATCCCAGTAAGAGTACATGGTCTTTGGATGGCCATTCACTAGAACAAGTACAATCATTTAAGTACAATCATTTAAGTGCCTAGGGCTTTATTTTGATGCAAAGCTTACATGGAGGCAACATCTGGAAGTTACTAAACTTATGGGTGCTTGATCTATTGGGTCATTGAAAAAGTTTTTTTATTCAAGAGGAGGGGAACTAATAAAACCTGTAATAAAGGTTTTTACAGCTAAAATCATCCCTCAAATGCTGTACGGAGCTGAAATATGGGGAGAAAATGCTAAAGTTGTGCTCAAAAGGATACAAAATCAATTTATGAGACAGATCTTGGGTCTTCCACCTGGGGTGCCGGCAGCACATCTGAGGGCAGAAGTTGGCAGATAGAATGAAAGAGAGATTGCAGGAAACTAAAATATCCTGGTTAAATTATATACAATTAGAGCAATGGACAAAGAGTATGAAAAGATATGTTAAGGATTTTAAAGAATATACTAAATTTGAACAAATTATTATTCAAAGAGAAAATATGCAAGAAAATGAAATACTAAAAGGTATTACAAGTGAAATATATAAAATATTAGCAAAAGAACAAGAAGAGGATTTTCTTAGAAAAATATGGGAGGAAGAGATAGTACAAAATATAGATATACAAGAATGGAGAAAAATTTGGAAACAACGTCATTTAAAAAAATTATCAATAAGAATAAAAGAGAATTATTATAAATTAGTGTGGAAATGGTACTTGACTCCAGTGAAATTAAATCAAATAGATGAGAAATATTCAAGATTATGTTGGAGAGGAGGTCAAGAAATTGGTACATATATGCATATGTGGTGGAATTGCAATAAGATAATGGAGTTTTGGCAAAAGGTTTTTAAAGAGATAAAAGAGATTATAGGAGCAGATATACCAGTATGTCCAAATATTGCATTGTTGTCTATATATGATAAGGTTGAGTGTACTCAAGTAAAGAAAGAATTAATAACAAATTTGTTAACTGCAGCGAGATTAATAATAGCAAAAAAATGGAAAGCAAATGAAAAATTTCAAATAGAGGAATGGTATAACGAAGTGTGGAAAATTGCAATTAATGATAAACTAACATGTAGAATTAGGTTTATGAAAGGTTTGGTTAAAGGGAATGATTTTGAAGAAATTTGGAAAATATTTTTGGATAAAGTTCTGAAAAGAGATAGTAATACTACCCTGTCAAAAGAAGAATGGCAATTTTGGAAAGTGGATTAAATAAAAAGTTGACTCTGGGGGGTGGGTATTTTTTAGTTTTAGTTTTGTTTTTCTTTTATGTTGTATATTTTGTAATTCTTAGTAGGTGTGTGTGTCAAACTTGTGATTTATAGATTTAAATGGATAAGTGATGTTAATGTTTTTTAAAAAAAAAAGTTAAAAGAATTAACAATAGAAATAGATTAAAGGGGATGTGAAAAATATTGAATTAAATGTGAAATTATAACAGTTGAACAGATTTATAAATTTAAGGGTAAAGGTGCAAAATAACAATGAAAGTTAGTATTGCTTAAGAGAAGAGAAAAAAAGAAAAAGAAAAAAAAATTTTTTTTAATTCACTATTATGTATATCACATGGTGTTTAATTTTTTTTTTCTTGTTTTGTATTTGTGATTCAGTTATATAAATAAAAAAAAATTGAAAAGATTTTACACTGGAAGGGAAAAAAAAAAAGAAGTTGGCATTCCTTCATTAGCAGTCAGGATAGACTTGGCCTTTTTAAGGTTCTGGCACAGGGTAAAAGAGCTAGAGGATAGCTCTATTAGTAAACGCTGCTGGTTGGAGGAGTTAAGGGTTGGAGGTTGGGCAAAACAGTGTCATAACAAATTAATGAGTTACCAGCTTAATGAAGAGACCTATTTAAAACTTAGTAATAGGGATCTTAAAAGTTGGATTTTCAACTATGATGCAAATCAAGACAGAGCGGAGATAGTTGGGGCACTGTTTTCTATTTGGTATCCTCACATTCAGACCAACCATGCAATGCCACAATATTTTGAAGACCTGACCTTCGTGCAGCTTCGAAGGGCATTTACAGAGTTAAGGTTTCAGCAGATGCCCTCTGCATATTTGGAAGGGAGATATCAACCTATCCCAATTGCAGAGAGGAAATGTGGGTTTGGTTGTAACCAAATAGAGGACTTAATTCATTACCTGTTATATTGCCCACTTTATTCTGAACCTCGTCAAAGATTTGTGATACCATTGATCCAACCGTCCTGGGACAGTTCCCCTCAAAGTATTGTGGTGGAGCTCCTTCCGGACAAACAAGCAAGGGTCACCTACTCAGTTGCCCAGTTTGCAGTTGCTGCTAGGAAAATACGTGCCTCCTTCTATCAGAAGCAAAGTGGCTTCAATAAATAACTTTTAATATTGTGATTTTATAGTTTATTTATATATTTGCTGTTTTATTATTTTAACTGTAGTTTGTAAGTATTCTGTAACTTCTGTACTATTTTTTAACTGTTGTAAAAGTTGTGATGGCCATTGGCTATACAACAATAAAGTGTGAACATTCAAGCAATGGTTTGCTTCCGCAATGGCTTTCTTCTCACCATTCTTCCATAAAGACCAACACTGTAGAGCATTCAGATGACAACCGTCCCATGGACAATTACTCCCACCTCAGCTGTGGATCTGTCTCTCTCTCTCTCTCTGTCATGGACTTCTGGCTTGTTTCTCTGACTAATGCCGCCCTATTGTCCACTAAGTTTGTGTGGATAGCTGTAGCTGAACCATATTCTTTATATTTTGTAGCAATGGGATTAATTGTTGGGGCACATTTTTTTAAAAAACCCACCATCTCCATTGGTGTTGCTGTTTCTGTACAAAGTTCTCTTCGATTTGTTTGGCTAGCTCTTTGGTCTTCTTGATGTTATTAATTTAGATATGCACTCCTGGAGCCTTCCAGAAACAGGGATATTGAATCTGATATCATGTGGTACTGGAATTGCATTCAAGTGGACTCCTTTCAACTATTTGTGTGACTTCTGGAGCACCAGAGCTTATTTAAGTGTGTTACAGCAAAGGGGGTGAATACTTAATGCTACCAAGTGCCACTATTTTTCTCTTTAGTTATCTTTTCTGTTACAATAAAAATATATTCAAGTATTCACACTGTCTGTCTTATACATCAAGTGGTAACAATGTCAGTGAAATCCATTTCGGTTCTAGCTTGTAACATAACAAAATGATGAAAAGTCAAAGGGGAGTGAATACTTTGGCCAGGTACTATATATTATTACGTCTGTATTCTACTGCATTACGATAACATTTATGATTCTACTCTGTGCCAGAAGGCACTTACGGCAATCAGTGAATTTTCAAATTGCAATAAAGGTATACAGAATAGAAAATTAAATAAAATGGAATGAAAAACAATGCTTTAAAAAATCCCATGAAAATAGCACTGGCAGTAAACAATAACACTTCCAGATAATAGCCCCACCTAACAGCCATAGGGGAAAGCTTTTAACAATAAGGATATTTTTGTTTGTCAGTAGAATTATATCAAGGAAGTCACTGGGTGAATCACCACCGGAAAGTAGAGCCTGAAAGGTCACTTTTTAAAATAAACAAATACAGTGAAGACATCTGCAATGAAGCAATGGTAGAATGAAACTCTGGATCCTGCAGCCTCATCCTACCATGGCTCAGCTATGGATAACTTCAGTATATAGTCATTTCTCAAATGTAACTCTCTAAATTCTGCTTTGCAGGATGACCTCACGCAAAGCCCACAGTTGTGCCTCATACCCCCTTGAAAATGTTGAAATCAGATGGTTCCTTGCATGTTCAGGGGCAAAACTCTTTGTGTA
The DNA here is from genome assembly GCA_948474755.1 of Ctenosaura bakeri. NCBI lineage: Eukaryota > Metazoa > Chordata > Lepidosauria > Squamata > Iguanidae > Ctenosaura > Ctenosaura bakeri. Next base: position 508,820 of record CAOLHI010000278.1, read on the forward strand.
CCATAAAACACATGGACACCACCAGACTTGGAAGAATAAGGGCCACAACGTTATTGGTTACAGTTGCTAGTATGGTTGGCATCCACATGGTTCCCAATCCAGGTATTGACCCACCAACCTTTGGATCAGCGAACCTTCCAACTGGCCCATAGCCAGAACCACCAGGATGACAGGGGAGAGGCCCTCAGTCAAATGGCAGATCAGGGAATAGGGATTCAGCCTGTTTTAGATGAGGTTACACTCCCTCTGAAGATGCAGGTTCACACCTGAGGGTGCTCCTGGATTCAACTCTGAGCCTGGAAGCCCAGCAGTAGCCAGGAGAGCATTTGCATAGTTAAGACTTCTTCATCAGCTGTACCCATTCCTTGAGACATCAGATCTGGCCACAGTGACACATACCTTAGTTACATCCCAGTTGGATTATTGTAATGTACCCTCTGTGGGGCTGCCTTTGAAGACTATTCGGAAACTTTAACTGGTTAAAAGAACTGTAGCCAGGTTGCTAACTGGGCCTGGCCAAAGGGACCACACAACTCCCCTGTTGCAACAGTTCCTCTGGCTGGCAGTCCATTTCTAGATGTCTCAGAACCAGGTTATCTGAAGGGCCATATTCTCCATTATGAATCAGCCTTGGCTTTGAAATCTGCTGGAGAGGCCCTTCTGTCTGTCCCACCACCCTCACAGGTACATCTGGAGGGAACACAGGACAGAGCTTTCTCAATGACTGCCCCCAGGCTCTGGAACGCTCTTCCCAGAGAAGGGACTTTCCACAGTCAAGTAAAGATGTTTTTCATTCTGACAGGCATTCAGTGTGTGATTATATGTGACCTATCTGATAGAATGTGCTGGATATTGATAATTGTCTTGCTAATGGGTGTGTGAGTTTTTAATTATGCATTCTAACACTGTTCTAACTCTTTTTGATTGTTTAATTATATTTTAAGCTTTGTATTTGTGGGTTTTATCTTTGTCTTTTTAATTTCTGTAAGCCACTTGGAGTCCTGGTGGTGGAGTCCCAGTCCCAACAAATGCAAGCAATAAACCCCACTTAACAATGTCCAATAAGGGGAAAGTCAGCTTCCTCCACCCAACTGGGGAGGAGCCTAAGGGGGAAACCAGGCTGCTTTCCTGGCCAGCTAATAGCCCCAAAGGAAGTGTTTAAATAACCCTTAAAAGGACTGTTAAATGACTCAGCTGATGAGGAAACAGGGAAGGCACAAGCACTGAATGGAGCATACAATGTGTCCCCCCCCCATGCTCTGGCCAACAGGCCCTCGCTGCCACCAAATGGAAGAGTCCTTTCTGCCACCTGCATTGTTTCAGGTGCCCAAGTCTTCTCTGCAGCTTTAGTCTTCTTCCATCACCTCTGTCGCCTCTTGTTCGACCTTGCCTTTGCATTCTTTTTTTGCTGCTGCTTTGCTGCAGCCTTCCCAATTGTTTCTCTTCCCTCAGCTCTTGCTCCCAATCTGACTCCAATGGTCGCAGCAGAAATGATTGTGCAAGCAGGGAGCTGGAATATATTCCCCCACATTTGGAGCTGACTGAAGCCCACATCCAGGTCACCCAGGCCCCAGTTGTTAGTCCATGAGTTCAAACCAAGGTTTAAACTCATTGGCTGGCACTCCCTCATTCTCTCTGCTGATGTGGGGCTGCATAGGCCCCTGGGAGAAAAAAAGTGGCCAGCCAGCCTTAGGGGCAATTGCCAGTACCAGTACTATGCTCTCACCCTGAAGCAGCGATGATGGCATGAGGGTAGGTCCCTGCAGTCCCAGTCATTTGCTCAACAGAAACAGACTGATTGAGGGACTGAAGTATATGCTCTAAAACAAGCTGAGTCAAAGCCTGCCTGTCCCAGCAGGGCAGAGATAGTCCCAAATAATCATCTGTTCTCCCACTTTTTCAGCTGCTTTTAAAATGTACCAGTTTCTCTCTCATCCTACTACTTCCCCATTGTGCTCTCAGTTTACTTCAGTTGCTGCCAAGTGAATTCAAAATGCAAGAGCATGCTGCACCTAATTATCACAGTAGGAAGAGAAGTGGAATCTCATCCTTCCCAGGAGGCTTGTGCAAAAGCAAACTGCTGTAGCCTCTCCTAGCCTGTGTGTTCTTCCTAATTACAATGGCCCTTTCACTTTCATGAGGATTTGGGGTACAGGACCCTTGCAGGGGTTGAAAAATTGCAAATGTCTTCTCCAATTCCACCCCATTGAGTGAGAGAATGCACATGCTTGCCTTCCCTCCCAGCACTTCCTCTCCCATTTCTTCCCCACACTCCCCCCTCCCATTCCCTTGTCCTTTGCCCTGACACATGGAAGGAAGGCATGTGTGTGCCTTCCCTCCAGGGCTTCACTTTCCATTCCTTTTACCCAGGTGTGGGGAAGGAAAGCACACGCATACATTCCTTCTCTGTGCTTCCCGTGTTACCCTGTAAGATGGGGGTCCCAGGAGGGGCGCCCAAATAACCAAACAACAACACAAGATGGGGAAATTAGTCTCAAGCACTCTCTTAAGCTAACGAGAGGCAGGATAACTTTCGCTAGGGTCTTTTACCCTATGTCTACGGCTTCAGGTCAGAGAGCGTAGCCAGGCAAGTTTAAAGGTAACAAAAATGATAGCTTTATTATAGCACAAACAACAAAGAAGACAACACATGCACACAGCTAACTAAGAAATAGAAATGGAGAGTTTTCAGGGGAATGGGTAACACGACACCTGGTCTTGTAGTCCTGGAGAGAAACGGAGGTTGAGGGGAAGAAAGCTCAGCGCGGTTCGCTGAGGGGAGCTCACTGGACAAAGCAACAGCAAGGCTGGATGAAACTCAGGAGCGGTCCGAGAAGGACTTGGAAAAGGGGACTTTTTATAGAGTGGATGTTATCTACAGGCCATGCCATGCTCGGTGAGAACAAAGGAAATTTGTAGCTGGACAAAGGAGTTGGGAAAGGTCAGGTTTTACATGATGAGGTTAGCACTGGATGACAATAGTATGGCCAGTATGCTGATGGCCCAACATAAAGGAATGGCTTGGCACTCGGCTGTGCGTCTTTGTATAGTTTCGCCCTGAGCAAGGCTGGTTTGCAAGAAGGTTTTCCCTGAAGCATCAGAGAGGCTTAAGTTGCCTGCCTAAATGAGGTTTGGAATTTACAACCATTAACGGCCGCACATAATACGTGCTTGTCCAGTGGACCTCTGCAAACATGTGGAGTAGGGTGGCAGAGAAAGGTCAAGAAAGGCCAAATTATTTGATATCCAAAGGATACCTAGTGCTCTCACCAGACATAACCGCAGTAACACTCTTTCCTGTACTCTTCCAATTTGTCCAAGTGTGGGGAGGGAATGCAAGCATGCACATTACGAATAATCAACTTTGCAAAGGTCAAACCCACAAACTGTCGAGGGAGGACTGTAATAACTTTTCCCTTTTTGACTACACTCTTGACGTTGCTTGGCCACATAACTTTTCATCTTTGAACTGTTAGGGGATATATTTCTTTGCCACTACAAGTATGCAAGAGGGACTAGTACCTTCCAGCCTGAAATAACCTTTGGCTTATCCCAAAATATATAAACTATAAGAGGCTGGAAAACTTACTAGACTTGACCTCCTAGAATTTTGCAGCTGCCCTGTCTGGGGAATTCTGGAAGGTATAGTTCAAAATGGAACTTTTCTTTTCCAGACTCTGCCCCAACTCTACCCCACTACCCAAGCCTAAGAGTCTTGTCTCTTTCAAGACAGCCTATTTCACAGTGGTATGCTTAAGTCTTTTACTCCAAGTCCCAAGGAGTCATCTCTATTCTTTGTCTTCAAACCAAGTCTTAAGTCATTGCAAGATACTTCCAAGTCAAGTCTCAAGTCTGGAGCAAACTTTATACCCTAACCTATAATCCAGAATTTCTGGACAGAGTTCAACAAAGTCTGTTTTAACTATTTAAGTAGAGTCAGGCCTCCACATTTGCAATTTTGCCATCTGCAGTTTTGGAAGTGGCAACAGTGGTGTACCAACCCTTAACAGCACCCAGGGCAAGGAGGAGGGGTGAGAGGAAGTGGGCGGGATGGGCAGCAGCGGATGCGGAGGGGCAAGTGGAGGTGAGCGGGATAAGCGGTGGGTGGAGTGGGTGTAGCGAGTGGTGGTAGTGGGTGTGGTGTGCAGCGGCAGGCAGGGAAGGGGTGAGTGGAGGTGGGCAGGGTGAGCAGGTAGGTGGAAGTGAGCGGATGAGCAGCAGTAGTGGGAAGAGTGAGTGGTGGTGGGCAGGGGAGGGGTGAGTGGAGGTGGGTGGGGCAAGCGGCAGGTGGAGGTGGATGGAGTGAGCAGTAGTGAGGGGCAGGTGGGGAAATTCCCATTTTTTGTACCTCCCTGACATTGGCACCCGGGCACACATCCCAGTTGCCCCACCCATCTCTGGTGGGGAATAGGATCCTTCTTACTCCCCCTTACACTTTTGTATTAATGGATATAAAAGAGTCTGCAGTTTCTGAAGTAGAAAATAGGATCCTTCTTACTTTTCTCACTTTCCATTTCCAAAGCTGGAGGCTTTTTCAGAAGTGGGGAATCGGATCCTTCTTATCCCCATTACAGAAGCTCCAAAAGCTTTTGAAGGAAGGATCCTTTCTCGTCAAGCCCATTGCATAACATATTTGCTGTTCCCCTCTGACAAACACATCCAGCATTCTGGGGGTGAATTTTGCCTTCCGCTCTTAGGAAAAGTTTTAGAAGGTTCCTCCGATATGCACTAAAAATATACAAATCACGAGTTGAATCAAGTCAGTGCATAATTTATTTTCAAGTTGAGTCATTGAAAAAACTTAAGTTCAACTTGAGTCCAAGTCAATAGACTTGAGTCTATGTCACTGCTATTCTAAAATGTATGGTCTAAGAATTATGTCACGGTAGAATTTCATAGTTGCTGTGGTGCAGAAATTTCAGCTTCCTTATTCCGGCTACTTATGGGGTTCTATATTGAAGCCTCATGTATTTTCAGCCTCAGACAATTCTATTATAAGTTCACGTTATGGTCATCATAAGTTGGAAATGACTTGAAGGTGCCCAACAAAAAACAACAAATGAATTCTGAACTGGGCATCAGGCATTAGTTTCACTCTTCTGTAGATCATTGTTCCTTGGTTCTTATTGCCACTATGGGTACTTGTTCCATTCTTTTGGGGTATTGTTTATAACAATTTTTTAAAATCTGCATTAGGGCTTTACCAAAGGTTTTTAAAAACTGGGGTATGGTCTGTTGAAGTGATTCTATGAAAGGCAAATTTTAACCTCTTTAAAAAAAAACTCTTAAGACTGAATAGTGTTATCATTGCCATTTCACTTATGTGCTATGAAATTGTTGCTTAAAAAGGTTTTCTTCCCCCTCCAATATGCCTCGGAATTAAAAAGAAACCTACTTGTGGTTGGGAATAAAATGCTGCAGCTGATGCAACACATTGACAGAATGGAATTGACAGAAAATAGCTCAGGACTACAGAAACATCGTTTAGATATTAAAAACAAAAACTGAGAGCTACTGTAACAAATACTGCAGCCTCACAATACATTTGCCCTGTCTAGAGAGTCCTTTGGACAAAGATCTTAGCAACCCTCCTATCCATTAATGGACTTTTGCGTTTATTTAAAAGAAATACTACTTCCAGATATTGAGAAGGCTTCTATTACTCTTAATTCATACCTATACACACAGAAAAAGGGGGAGGGGGAGAGAGCAAGAGAGAGAGCATGTGCTTACTGTTCTCCATGGATCCATTTAAAGCTATGGAAGATTGTGGAAGATAATATCTTAGCTGGGAGACGGAAGAAAGGTTCCCTCCCAAGCAATTAAGATTCAGCTCTTTCTTGTGGCCTCATTTCCAGTCTAGCAACATTGATAGGATGTATTTCATCAAAAAATGTATTTACAATGAGAGCAATTTAATGTAAAATATATTACTGCTTCTCTTCCTAACATGTGGATCAAAGCATGCTCCGTCATCCCCAGCTGCAAAGCACAGGCGTACCTCAGTCAGCAAAGCAAATGTGTTTTCAGGCATTACTTCTTTGAACAAAAAATGTTGTCCCCGAAGCAGAAATAACTCGAGAAGAATAGGGATAGTTTCTTACACCACAACAGGAAGGGCAGTTCAACATGCTTCAGCAAACTTTTTCTTCAGAACTAGCTATATGCACACGTGAAATCAAACAGTCTGGTCAGATAAGCTTTCCAAAAGTAAACCAAAATATTTTGAGCCTTTAAGAGACCACTTGAAGGTTTCTTCAAAAAGACATTTCTTTTACCAGCCTGCACTTACTATTTCCATTTTGATGGCTGAATTTATAAATCTATATTTCTGCTGGGAGCAGCTAGAGAGGCAGGCTTCTCTTCTCTCCCCTTTTCTCTGTTTTGCAGTTCATGCATGCTTAAACAGGGATTCTGGAGGCAGCTGCTTGTTTCCCCTATTTACTGGGGGTCCTGGGAGGGACACCTATCTGCGCTCTCAATTAACTAAGTTTGGGGAAATTAGCCAAGAGCACAAGTTAGCAATGCGAGAGGCAGGGCAACGCAGCGGAATCTTTTACTCAATGTCTACGGGGTCAGGCCAAGCCAAGGAGCACACCAAGTTATAAGGATAATTGAGAGGCACACACACACTCAGATAACTAAAGAAAATGAAGGTTGGAGTGGTATAGAGGGATTTTGAGAGGGATTGTTGAACTGGGTGATACGACACCTGTGCTGAAGATTGAGTTCATTGGTATGGAGTCTCAGTATGTGGGACTGAGGGGACAGCTCGCCAAACAAAGCGGCAGCAAGGCTGGATGGAAGTCCGGAGCGATCCGAAGATGGTCTCGGAATCAGGGATTTTTATAGGGAGAGATGTAACTGCAGGCTGTTCTGTACTTGGGGGAAACAATGAGTTTCGGGTGCAAGACAAAGCTTTGGAAAGGTCAGAATTTAGCATGATTGAGTTAGGTCCAAATTGACAAAGAGGTAGACAGTATGCAAATGCTCAGTGTTTGGCAGTTGAGTATTCAGCTTGCCAAGTTGCCTGCTCAGGGCAGGGAGTTCTTTGTAAGCAGCGAGCATACATAATGAGGGTGTTTGCAAAGAGGTCTCCTAAAGCGGCGATCTGGCTATTTCTGGCCTGCCTGTATTGTGTTGGGATGTTGTAGCGTTTGATGGCCAAGCTTAGTTCTGTGCTTGTCCGGGGGCCTCACAAACACATGGAGAGGGGTGGTGGAAGAGAGCCAAATTATTGATATCAAAATGATATCTAGCATCCCCAAATCCGGGCTAGCAAATGCAGTAACATGCTGTTTACTTTGTCCATTGTAGGCAGGTGCACATGTTTAGAGTAGGATCAGGTTCAATATAATCCAATTCTTTCCCAATCCAGCTGTTACTGCACTTTTTTTTAAATGGTAGAAAGCTGCAGTAACTCATCATCAAAATTCTCTCTTTCTCCAACTCTCCTTCACCATCCTCCCAGTGTTGATGCTTCTGAAACACTTCCATACGACGGGGAGGTGAAGGCAGGCTGAGAGGACATAAAAAGTGTTTGTTAAAAGGGGCTTCTCTTTTGGAGGCTTTGTTAACTGAGGCATGCTTGTGCTCTTTCTGTGTTCCCATCCCTAAATTTCTGTTGCTGACACTGGGATCATCTTGGTCTTAATTGTGAAAAAACGAATATCACTGATATTTCTGCAAATGGGTTTTATCCAAGGTCCTTTCTGCACTACACTATTATAGAGCTATTATTATTCTGGGGTTTGCAGTTTAGGGAGGGGCATTTAGAATTCTCAGCCAGCGAGCTCTGTGGCCTCAGTAAACTACAAACCTCAGAATTCCACAGAATGTGGAAAGAGGAATAATAGCACTATAATAGTGCAGTGCAGAAAATCCCTAACAGTTCCAGGAGCACAGAACTTCCAAGGCTGAGATGGGATGGTATGGAGCAGAAATACTGCAATTTATCTGACTATACTTCTATACTACATGATGAGGAAATGCAATAACTTCACAATGAGCATGCAGCCTAAATTGGTTTTGTGGGTTTCAAACATTTTTCTCAGATTACTTCGGTCTGTTGCAATCCATGCTGCACTTTGAAAGCATCCCAAAGAAATCTCATTGGGCAGGATTAAATTTCTTTCAAAGAGCAAGTACTATCTTGCTTGGAAACCATTCAACAGAGTTTCCACCTACATAGTGGGCAGCGAGCACTTTGCACCCACCAAAAAACACTCTTCTTCATGTCTCCCAAATGTATGGCTGCAGTGGTAATACCTTCAAAGTAGATATAGCATTATGCTGTGAGTTTTCCAGCTTACTTGAAATTTGGGCTCAGATGAAAGTACGTGATCAAGTGCAGGTAGTAAGGGCCATTTCACACCTGGGAGGGAGGATCTTTCACAGAAGTGTTTTGTGCATGGGAAACAACATGGGAAAATCTGCAGGTAGATTATCATAAATAAGAACCAAATGTGAGTATCTGTGCTGGCAAGTTGTGATTAATCATCAACAATGTGCTTCACATATATGTATTTGTTGAGTGACTGCATCAGGAAGTACTTTACATATGGGAATGAGCCATCACTGATGTCATGCCACAGCCAGAACTTTCAAAGTACTGTCATCCAGAAACAGCGCATGAGGAAACCTCTTTGCAAACTGGAAGTGGGTGGACTATCAAGAGGTTTTACATTTTCTTTGCTGTTTTCTCCCAGACAGTATTTGTTATGCTGTGTATACATATTTGTACACGTGTGTTCACAGTATGTGTATATTACATATATAGTGTCTTGTGTGTGTGCACATATGTATGTGCCTTTAGGTTGCTTGTTGACTTGTGGCTGCCCTATGAATTTCATAGGGTTATCTTAAGCAAGGAATATTGTACCCTGATTTCTGGGGGTCCCGTGAGGGACACCTAAGTGCGCTCCAAATTACAAAGTTGGGAATTAGTCAAAAGAGCACAAGCTAGCAATACGAGAAGCAGGGCAATGGAGCGAGATCTTTCACCCAATGTCTACAGGGTCAGGCCGAACCTAGGAGCAAACAGAAGTAAATAATAATTGTTTTTATTGATATACAGCCAAACAAGCGTATGCAACACACTCACACAGAGAACTATAGAAATAAAGGTTGGAGTTGGATAGAGGGATTTTAAGAGGAGGTTTGGTATGGGAAATACTACACCTATCCTGAAGCCCAGGGAGTCTGAAGAAGAAGTTCGTGGAAATGGAGTTTCTCAGCACGCGGAGCTGAGGGGAAGGCTCGCCGGACGAAGCGACAGCAAGGCGGGATGGAAGCCAAAAGCGATTCGAGCAATCTAAAGAAGTGCTCAAAGTCAGGGGTTCTTATAGGGGAAAATGTGGCCGTAGGCTAGTCCGTTCTCGGGGATAACAATGGATTTCAGGCTGGAGACAAAGCCTCCGAAAGGTCAATATTTTACATGATTAAGACCGAATTGTCAACAGAGTAGCCAGTATGCAAATGCAGAGTGCTTGACAGTTGAGTATTCGGCTAGTCAAGCTGCCTGGTCAGGGCAGGGAGTTTTTTGTAAGTAGCGTACATACATAATGTGGTACTTGCCTTGAGGTCTCCTGAAGCGGAGGTCTGGCTATTTCTGGCCTGCCTGTATTTGTTTGGAATATTTCAGCGATTAGCGGCCGTGCCTGTATGCGAGCTTGTCCGGGGGCCTCGCAAGCACGTGGAGGGAAAAGGGGTATAGAAGGCCAAACTATTGATATTAAAATGATATCTAATATCCCACAAGTCCGGGCTAGAAACTACGGTAACAAATACTCACAGGTGGTTTTGCCAGTTCCTCCCTTTGAAATAAAGTCTACAGCACCCGGTGTTCCTGGCGGTCTCCCACCCCAGTATTAACCAGAGCTGACTGAGGAGCCATTTCCACAGTACACTGTTATACTGCTATTATTCCACTTCCAACACCCTACGGAAGCTTGAGGTTTTCAGATTAGGGAGGGGCATTTAGAATTCTCAGCCAGAGAATTCAACTTCCTTATTCCGGCTACTTATGTAGGTGTGTATTTTCAGCCTCAGAAACCTCCATCATAGGTTCATGTTGTGGTCATTATAAGTTGGAAATGACTTGAGGGAAGATAACAAAAAACAATTGAGTTCTGAACTGGGCATCAGGCATTCAGTTTCACCCTCTTGTACACCATAGTTCCTTGGTTCTTGCTGCCACTGTAGGTACTTGTTCCATTTGTTTGGGGTATTGTTTATAACAAATTTTTAGGATCTGCATATTTCAGATTAGGGAGGGCATTTAGAATTCCCAGCCAGAGAGCTCTTTGGCCTCAGTGAACTACAAACCCCAGAACTCCACAGAATGTGGAAAGTGGAATAATAGCAGTGTAGGGTGGAAATGGCCTTTGTCGCTTCCAAGATCTGGACCCTTTGTGTCATCTAGAACCCCTCAGTGTATATATTGTTGTTGCCCTGTGCCTTCCAGCCGTTTCTGACTTAGGGCGACCCTATCACGGGGGTTTCTGGGGCTGAGAGTGTGTGACCTGCCCAAGGTCGCCCAGTGGGCTTCCATGGCGGAGCGGTGACTCGAACCCTGCTCGTCCACGGCTCAAGCCGCTACACTACACTCTTATTGTATACACAGGCAGTCAGAAGAACACCACACAGAGGTCGCCCATTTCCGCACGACACACTTATAGCGTGATGATTCCACTTTCAACCTCCTATGGAATCCTGGGGTCCCGGCCCCTCCCGGAACTGCAAACCCCAGGATTCCATAGGAGGTTGAAAGTGGAATCATCGCGCTATAAGTGTCGTGCGGAAATGTTCTCGTCGTCCTTTCCGACGTAGGGAGACCCTACAGCGAAGCTACCGGAGAAGGGGCTTCGTAAACTATCCCACTGGAAAGAGGAGTCTGGGACGAGGCAGGAAGCGGGATGACAAACATTTCCCGAAGAGTCGGAGGGAAATTCCTCCTGAGGGAAACCCCGCGGGCGCCGCTTTCGCTTCTCCTCAGCCGGGCGCGATGGCGTGAACGGAGAGCCCTCGGTAGCCTCGGCGGGGTTGTTGAGAAAGGATCCCCAGGCGGGAGGAGTTCCTTCCCCGTTTCCTCAGAACTGCTTTTGTTTCACTCGGGAGGCGGGGAGGGCGATACTGTCCGTACGTGACCGAGTCTCACGGCGTTTTCTTTTAAGCCGTCACTTTGTGGGAAGGAAAGAAACGGCTGGGACTTCTTTTAATATATATATATATATATTTGTCAGACTTCTGGCAGGCGTCCCTCCTCTGCCTCGCTTCCGTTCCCGGCCGGAGGAAAATGTGCGGAGAGCCAAAAGGTGTGAGGAAAGGGGGGTGTTTTAGGACGCCTCCTCCGCTCACTCGACGCCTTCCCGCCTGAAAGCTGCGAAGTGGCCGAGAGTCTCTCCTGCCACCCTTCCCGAGGTTTCTCCGGGCCACCGGGCCCCTTGACGACGTGAGTACGGGAACCGGGTCCCGTGGAGATTTCCGGGCCTTTCCCCCGCTTCCTTCCTGCTTCCTCTTCGGGAAGGGTGGCTGGAAGTTTTGCTCCGTCCGTTCCCATTCCTCCCATTCTCTCGGGCCTTTAACTGAGGGTTGGAAAATCTGGCGGGAAGCTCTTCCTCTGAGGGGAGGCTTTCCGCTTCACCTGTTAGATTTCTGCCTGCCGGGCTGTGAAACGCGCAGGACGGGCAGGAGTCTGCGGGGTCGTTAACTTCACGCCTTGCTTTGTGAAAGCCAACATCATCATCATCATCATCATCATCATCATCATCATCATCATTATTATTATTATTATTATATATAATAAATTTAAGCCTACACACGCTTATCTGGGAGGAGGCTTATTTCTAGGGAGGCACATACAGGATTGCTTTTTTCTTAATTTTAATTATGAAAAATGGGCATGGGAAGGTCTACTGAGTGGAATATGCTCGGAGTGTAGTGGAGTCTCCTTTGCAGGTAAGACATATTACCAACAAATAAGGAGCAAATATTTGGTTTTGTCTCATATTATTTTTCTTCACGCCTTTACTCTGTGAAAGCCAACACTTTTTTTTTATTAAATATGATAAATGTGAGTCTGTACACGCTTATCTGGGAGGAGGCTTATTTCTAGGGAGGTACATGAAGGATTACACTGCCTTTTTCTTAATTTTAATTATGAAAAATGGGCATGGGAAGGTCTACTGAGTGGAATGTGCTCGGAGTGTAGTGGAGTCTCCTTTGCAGGTATTATTCTTATTCTTATTCTTATTCTTATTATACATGTACAATATAATAGCAATATCCTAAACAAGACATATTACCAACAAATAAGGAGCAAATATTTGGTTTTGTCTCATATTATTTTTCCTCACGCCTTTACTTTGTGAAAGCCAACACATTTTTTTTTATTAAGTATGATAAATGTGAGCCTGTACACGCTTATCTGGGAGGAGGCTTATTTCTAGGGAGGTACATGAAGGATTACACTGCCTTTTTCTTAATTTTAAATAAGAAAAATGGGCATGGGAAAGTCTACTAAGGGGAAATATGCTCGGAGTGTAGTGGAGTCCCCTTTGGAGGTCTGTTGTTGTTGTTGTTATACATGTATAATATAATAGCAGTACCCTAAACAAGACATATTACCAACAAATAAGGAGCAAAAATTTGATTTTATCTCATATTATTTTTCCTCTTTTTTCTTCACGCCTTACTTTGTGAAAGCCAACACTTTTTATTATTAAATATGATAAATGTAAGCCTCTACACGCTTATCTGGGAGGAGGCTTCTTACTAGGGACACACATACTGGATTGCACTGCTTTTTTCTTAATTTTAAATGAGAAAACAATGCATGGGAAGTACTTTTTGTTGTTTTTCAGTTTGTAAAATAATTTTTTTATTACATTAGTGGTGTTGTATGTCTCTTCAAAGTCAAGTGCTGTACAACTTTTCCCTGACTCTGCAGTCTATTAAATAATCAGGATTCTGTGAACAGTCAAACAAGTCATCATCTGTCCATTCATCCTCCCTCAGTTTAGATTTCTTTGCAATATATTCATCATCTTCATAACCTTTCCTCTTCTTTATATTTGCATTAAGAGCAAGTTCCAGACTGACATTTTTCTAGGTTCTGTTTTAGAGCCACAGTTTCTTCTGGATGTGGTAGCTCTTTTTTTTTTTTTAAACAGATTTTTCATGCATTTCATTCCATCCAACAACTGGGTGAAGGAAACTTTCTTCTCTTTCAGCATTAGGCTTTCTGACAAGTCACTTTCCATATTAATGCCTGCCCTAGATGCACTGGACAAAATGGCAGTGAATGCTATCTGAGAAGATGTATATAAGAGGCAAGCATCTGTCAAAGTTCTCAATTAAGAAAGCCATCAGCAATTTTCCTCCAAGTCTCAGGATTCTCAAGCAGAGTAGAAATTTGAGAAGTTGCTTTTGGAATTTGATTTTGAGGATGGGTGCACAGATAATACTGTGTGAAAATAGTAGAGTATGTACAACCTGGCTTGAGTTGGTGATGACCATTTATTTTGTGTCGAATTTTCCCTTTATATAGACGAAATCACTATAGGAATAGTAAGGGGCTACAAAGAAGAGAGTGGACAGATCACAGGCTGGGAGAACTCCTAAAATCCCTCAACTGGCATGACCACTCGGAGCTGTAATAAGAAAAAGGAAAAGAGAAAAAAAGAAAAGGTAATCTTCCCAAATCTGATTTGCTGTTGGAGATTTTCTTTCCTTCTCGCCATCTCCCCCTCCCAGTCAGCTTTTTAATGAATGACCTCTCCTCACCCCCAGAGTGTTTCTCTGGGGCTTACAGCAGTTTCAGAGGTCAGGAATTAAATGAAGAAAATGGCACGAGGAGGGGTGTTGAAGTCAACAACTCTTTCAGTTCAAATGGTCAAAATTAAAGACAGACTCACAGCTGAATGGCAGATGTCAAGTTAAGAGTCATCTGGAATTAAAAGATTAGTATGTTGACATTTTATATGGAAAAAAACAAACAGCTGGGAGGTCCGGTCATGCCTCTTCCCTCAGCTATTGTGCAAACTGTCCCAGAGCATCTGGAGAAGAACTGTTGGAATTGATACTGACAGTGTAGACCTTTGATGTCATGCAACAGGGATTTTTGTGTGCAGAGTATTAGCGTGTTCCAAGGAGATCTCTCCACCCTACTCAATTTGCCATTTTAATATATCTGCCACCTCTTGCGTTCAATAGGAGGTCCATGATTATATATTCATGGACTTATGTCTTCAAATTAAAGCATCAGTCCTTGGAGGGATGCCTGTCATGTCCAAATTTGGAGTAGTGGTGCGTGGGTTTACATGAACTCTTTGCTGCGTTGTATTCCAGGTTTAAATCCTCCGTTCCAAGTTGCTACAATCCTTGGGGGGGAGCCCCAAATGGGGTGATAATAGTATGGGGTGGTGTTCTGATGGGGTGTGCCCACACCACACAACTGTATCAGTTTTGTACCACTTTCATTGTCATGGTTTCATCTTATGGAATCCTGTGATTTGTAGTTTTTTAAGATATTGGCAGAACTCTAATGTTGAAATTCAAGGAAGAGTTGTAAATTATTTTAAGTCCCTCACCAGAATACAAATCCTGGGATTCTTTAGGATGGAGCCATGCATGTTAAAGTGGAAACAAAGTGTTATAATTCTTCAGTGTTGGTGGACCCTAGTGTTTTGGGAGATGATGGTTTGAATCAGCCATGAAACCACTGACTGACCTGGAGCAAGTAACACTCAGTAAGCCTAAGAGAAAGACAGTGAGAAGACTCCTCTGAGTAATCTTGCCAAAAATCTACTACATATAATAGGATGACTAGAAGTCAGAGTTGACTTGAGAATACATAACACAAGTAAATGTATAGTATTTATTGTATTTTAACTAAATTTTTAAAAATAGTTTTATGGGTTATAAGCAAAACCAAAATGTTTTAGTATCTTTAATTTTGCAAAGGTGACATGAGCTTTCAGGTAGTACCAGAACTCTTCATCAGGCATGACAGTACAAGAATTAGGAGATAAGAAAAAGACAAGCTGTCAAAAAATCTAGACTAATGGATTGTTCTGGGTGCATCTGAAGCTGAAAGATGGTTAACAGCAGGCCCTCATTTACTCCCTGTCCTCAGAGAAGTAGCTAAGACTCAAGCAACAGCTCATTTATTAAGAGAGTAGTAGACAGGAGGAGCATGTCTTTTGTGGAAGGACTCTGACTTTCAGCCAACTGTCTGGTTGGTGGAAATTCTGTGCTAGAGCAGGACTTCTCAAGGTATCTGACATGACAGATCAGCAATTTTCCCCCTAACGTTCCAGGGACTGGTGCCATATTTGTGCCATATGGTCATCATATTTGTAGAGTGGCAGCAGTTCATGTACCACTACCACACTGAGTAGCACTGTGCTAGAGTGTTTTAGTGTGCTACTGGTAGCAAGCCAAAATGTGCATGGGCTTGTAATCTGAGATGTATCTACACTGCATTGTTACAGCAGCCTGCCTATGGCTCTCCATCCTGTGAAATCTGGAATTTGTAGTATGGTGAGGTACTTCAAATTTTCTGAGTTCTCTATAGTCTACTGCCCTGAACTACTTTAGAACTCTCTGACAGAGATTCCCAAGTACAGATTTGCTTCAGTTAATTGAATCTGTTCCTGGGCATTATTTCTTTAACAGAAAATCTGGTGCTAGAAGCAGAAATAACATGAAAGGGGTAGTTTCTTGTACCTCAAAATAGAAGAGCAGTTCAACATGCTTCAACAAACTTTTGATTCTAAACTAATAATATTGCGCTCGTGAAATGAAACAATCAGATCAGGTATGCTTTGAATAAGTAAATAAAAACATTTTGAGTCTTCTAGAGACCCATTTGAAAGGTTTTTCCAAAATGCATCCAAGGGTGATTTTTTTCTTTCAGCAGCCTACGCTTTTCCTATATGTTCCATTTTAGTGGCCAGATATATAGATCTATGATTTTTTTTTTTTTTAAACATGTTGGGAGTAGCTGGTGAGGCAGACTTGTCTGCTTTCCTCTCTGTTTTGCTTTTCATTCATGCCTAATGATTACTAAAGTAGCTGCTATGTACCTTGTCTGTTGTAGATAAGTATATAGAGTTAGAGTAGGATAATCTAGAGTAGAATCCCATTCTTTCCCGGCCGAAGCTTTATTGGATCGTTACTGCAGACTTGCAGCCAGTGATTCTTCAGTCCTCCTTCACCATTCTCCCAATGCTGATCTTGCTTTTAAACAAAAGGCCCTTCCAGCTAGGCAAAGAACAAGGAGGAAAAAGTGGGCTGGGTATATAAAAGGAACTTCTTTGTCAGAGGATTTGTTAACTGAGGTATGCCTCTATCTCACCATACTATAAATCATAGGATTTTGTGGGATGGAACCATGTTAGTTAAGGTGGTATCACAAAGTGGCGTAACTGTGTAATTTAGAGACACTTAAAGCTTCATCTCCTTAGGATAAATCATACAATGGATGCTCGAGTATAAGATAACCACCACAGCAGTGATAGGGCTGTCAGGAGCAGAGTTTGACTTTGGGGATGGGTACACAAATAAGACATTGTGAATGTAGTAGAGTGTGTAAAACATGGCTTAAGTTGGTGATGGCCATTTATTTTGTGTCCTTTTTTTCCTGCCCTGCCATTATATACACATAATCGTTGTGGGAATAATAACACACAGGAGAACTCTGATCAAGTCCGTTTACTTCAAGGGAAGTACCCCGCTTACCATTTCAAACAGCAAGGGACGAGGTTTTTCATGTTACTTGCCTCAGAAATTGGGCCAAAATATTAGTCTATGTTTTAATGAGGTTCAGACTTTTTGGAAATGAATCCCAGAACTGAAAAGAAACCCAGCTGCTGGAAATTAATTTGTAAAATTCTGGGAGCATCAGTTGTTTTCTTTCTAACCAAATTAGGAAAAAATGTCAGTGTAGTATAGCTTTCTACCCTAGAAGTGTTAGACAATAACTCCTATCCTTCCTTTCCAGGGGAGGATAGGAGTTGTAGTACAGTATATCTAGGGGGTGCCTCCACATGGGGATCATTGATTGAGACTCTTGAGCTAGAACTAGAGAGAACAAGGCTGAAGTGTCTACTCAGCTGTGATGTTCTCTGGTCCTTGGTCCAACTGTTTTCTCCCAACCTATCTCACAGGGTGGTTTTGCAGTTAGAACTTACTTATGAATCTAGAGTTCCTTGAAGGATGGGTGGTAGAAAAAGTAATAAAATAAATTAAAACTCTTATTTTCCATGATGAGCAGAGTAAGGTAAATATGATTGTTTGTTCTGATTGCTGATCTGTGCATATTCATTTATGATAGTAAAATTGTGAAGCGATATATAAATGTAGTTCATTTTATTTTAAGGTTTTCTGCAGAGAACATAGGACATATATGCTTTGTAATTAGGCTCAGGTTCTGTCTCTTCAGTTAAGACTGTAAAGAAATTCTAGAGAAACTGCGGCCAGTCGCTGTGTTTGCAGCTGCTCCCATAATCTTTCACCTTTGAGGGCGACCAAAATGGTGAGAGGCCTGGAAGCCATGCCCTATGAGGATAGACTTAGAGAGCTGGGTATGTTTAGTCTGCAGAAGAGAAGGTTAAGAGGGGACATGATAGCCATGTTTAAATATTTGAAGGGATGCCATGTGGAGGAAGGAGAGGGCTTTTTTTCTGCTGCTCCAGAGACCAGGACAAGGAGCAATGGATTCAAGCTGCAGGAAAGGAGATTCCACCTGAACCTCAGGAAGAACTTCCTGACAGTCAGGGCTGTCCGGCAGTGGAATGTGCTGCCTCGGAGTGTGGTGGAGTCTCCTTCCTTGGAGGTTTTTAAGCAGAGGCTGGATGGCCATCTGTCGGGAGTGCTTTGAGGGTGTTCCTGCATGGCAGGGGGTTGGACTGGATGGCCCCTGGGGTCTCTTCCAACTCTACATTTCTATGATTCTATGATTCTATGATTTTATGAGAGCGGTAGCCAACTCATTTAGAGGGTTGTTGCTATGTGGCTTCAAATCATTTTTGATTTAATGCAAACATATCATGGGGTTTTCTTGGCCAGATTTGTTCAGAGGGGATTTGCCCTTGCCTTCCTCTGAGGCTAGAAAGTTTGTACCCAGTGAGCTTCCTATGTTATAGTCCCTAGATGAAGGGAAGTGCAAAACATTAACGAGAACGTTCATTAGTGAAACCTTCCATTTTCTTTTTCCTCATCTGTTTTCCTTCATTGGCACACAGCCTGTCATTTACTGATTCTTTGACTTTTTTTTTTTTTTACTGGAACTGGATTTCCTATCATCACAGTATGAACAATTTGTGAGAGCAGCTACAACCAATGTAAACAATACCATTTTCCTTGGCTGGGGTGGAGGATGGCAAAAGGAAGGGAAATAGAATAGAGAAGGGGGAAAAACAGGTTATAAAAAACAGGCTCTCACAGTGTAACAAAAAGATTGTAAGAACGGGGATTTGAGAAAGTTCAGACGGCTGTGCTGAAAGCCACAGGGATTTGGTATGTTGCTTTTCTATGGATTTTCTATGGATTTGAAAAATCTATGGATTTGGTAATATTTGACTTGTTTAATTGAAAGTTCTTTTTATTAACAGTTGTTTATTAACTTTGATTTTGAATTGTTATTGTTGAATTGTCGAAGAATTCAGTTGAATTTTATATGAATTTAGTTGACTATGTTGAGATTTTCACTGGGGAAACAGCTAAAATATAAGTTTTTAAAATAAAAAGAAAATAATTTATTTTGAACAGTGATTTACCTGTGTGTGGGGGTTAATGTTGGTTAGATCATAACTCTTTTCCCCTTGGAGGGTCTAACAGCAGCTTTAGAGCAGTACACTTTTTATCAATACAACAGTGCAGGACAGAGTCTAGGAATTAGCTTTTCTGCACTGTTTTGCCCCCTGAATTCCCCAACCCGCATGACTATTAGCTGTATTGGCTGGAGAATTAAACTAACTGTAGCCAAAAAAGCAATTGTTTCAAGAATTCATGGAGGGAAATTAAATACTAGTTTCCCTTGTGTCCCTTCCCTGAACAAAACTGAAGTCTCCTCTATTTGCTTTGATTTTTTTTTTTATTATTGGTAAATTGATTACAGAACTGCCGACATTGCATCTATTTTGGCTCTTGGGCTACCTGAGAGCTGCCCTTATTTATTTCCAAATTTTCTGAAAGATGCCTGTTTTTACTTATGATTGTTTTCCATTCCCCTTACTTTTAGTCTCTCTTTCTCAAAGAGCAGCCTGACCTGGAGAAATTCAGCAGTGCAGAAGTATCTGTTAGTTTCCTAATATGGCAATAAAAATGATGAGAAAAAATTCTTCCACTTATTCTGATTTATCATGCTTCTTTAAAAAGCACAGCAAAAAGACATCAAGCTCGTTTGCCAGTCAGAAATTTGCAAGGTCATAGAATTAAGTATTGCTCAGGGATGGAGTATTTCCTTGGAACATTGGATTTGCCATGCTAGGAATGTTTTCTCTAACTGAATGATCTGAAGCGGTGGTGAGTGAACTGGAAAAGATCTATCCCTGGAAAGCTAAAGTAGATGGTTGTAGACTGAATTGACCAGTGCTCTTGCTCTATATGTTATAGTTCTTTTGGCTATATTTTATATGAAGTTATCTCATAACATTTTAAAATAAAATCTGTGAAATTGCAGAAAAGGATAGAAACTGCAGCAACTTTTTGCTTCATGGTTGTTTTGACTTGATTTTTTTTCAATTTTTTTTTTTTGGATTGGGTAGAGTTTAGGAACCACAGAATTGTAAAATTTGAAGAGACCAGCTCCTGCCAGTACAGGAATCCACAGCTAAAGTATCCCTGGCAAATGGTCATTCAAGGTCTGTTTAAAAACCTCCAGTGAATAACAGTCTGTCAACTTCCAGAGTAGTCCATTCCAGGCATCTCCACCAGAAAAAGAGTTGTGTAACTCCCCCGGTCAAAGTAGCATCTTCCTATAGCTACTTTTCAGTTTTAAATGAAGTTGTGAAGTTGCTCTGTGAGTATCTTGTGAAACATCTAGCTTGAATTTTTTTTGGTCTCCTTGTTTATGAAGTGTAAACTTTGCAGATTTTCCCAAGCACTTCTATTTAATTAAGTCAAGGATGGAAATCGTATAGCCCTGCAGTTGTTGTTAGACTCCCAGAAGCCCTACTCATCATGAAGAATAGTGAAGAATGCTAAGACCTGCAGACCAACAGTATCTGGACAACTGCATGATTCCAATCTATGATTTAAGTCAGTGGTTCTTAACCTTTTCTGTACCAAGGGCCCCTGTAAATATAGTTTGTTTCTGGGGACTCTCAAGACTTAACTCAAGATTTAAATATATAAACTTAAATATTAAAATATTTATTTAAATATTCAGATATTTACTTATTAAAGGCTCGTGGAAATTAAAATTCAAATCCCCACTCCAGCACTGAGTGATCTTGGACATGTCACATTCTCTCAGCCTCAGAGGAAGGTAAAGGTAAACCCCTTTTGAATACATTTTGACAACTCCCCCCCAAAAAACCCTTCGATAGGTTCATCTTAGGGTTGCCGTAAGTCAGAAGTGACTTGAAGGCACACAGCCACAAAGTGCCACTGACACAGAGAGGTTCTTTCTAGCCATCATGTCTTTCCCCTTTGAAAATGGACTATGGCGACCCTAAAGCGATCCTATTATGGTGTTTTTCTTAGCAAGATTTGTTGCTTTTGCATTTCTCTGAGGCTGAGAGAATGTGACTTACCTGAGGTCACCCAATAGGTTTTCATGGCCAAATGGGCAGTCAAATCCTGATCACCAGTCACGGGCCATTTCCGCCCTACACTGTTATAGTGCTATTCTTCCACTTTCAATATCCTTTGGAATCCCGGGGTTTGCAGTTTAGGAAGAGGCCTTTAGAATTCTCAGCCAGAGAGCTCTTTGTCCTCAGTAACTGCAAACTCCAGACTTCCACAGGATGTTGAAAGTAGAATAATAGCACTATTACAGTGTAGGGTGGAAATGGCCATAGTTTGGACATGCACATACACCTGCCACTATGTCCCTTTCATCAACAACATGGCAATTGTGGGGACAGGTGTGTGCACACCCAAACTGCTCCCTTATTTGCAAATGAGGGAGCAGTTACAAACACTACCCTGGGCTGCCGCATCCCTTTTGCTGCCACTGCAGCTGGTGTCCAGCAGCAGAGCTTTGTGGACCTCCTGTGAGGGCTCCATGGACTCTAAGTTAGGAACCGCTGGTTTGAGTCATTCACATGAGCACTGTAAAGGTATAAAGTGCAGAAATGTAGAGAAATGTTAATATGTTTTTCCGTAAACAAAAAATAAAACACAACAAAAAGCTTTGAAAACTAGTTGCCATCCTGAAATCTAGGACTTGTACTCCAAAAAGTAATTTTCCAAGTTCTGGTGAAAAGGGCGTTGATCCAAGAGGCTTTAGGAACTGTGTAGGATAAAGTAAGTTTTCCAGAGTAGGGCGTAAATCTCTTGACCTGACGGGAAGACATGTTGCTAGGATGGATGTCCATTAGGTCTCAACCTATTGTTATATCGTAGATTGCCAGACATCGGGTGTGACACTTATCGGACAAGCTATTCATTCATTCGCTCGCTCACACCAAAGTTACTTTGTAAAGTTTATAAAATCCTGAAAGCATGACCAGTAGCTTTACTGGCTGGAGGAGTTTGGTAGTTCAAAAAAAGCAACATTCCCAAGGGTGCAAAGAGAAGAATTAAGCACCCTCCTCTACAACACCCCTGCCCTGATTGGCCTTAGAGAGCAATGAATTTGTGCAAAAGAACTGTGGTGAGGAAAAGGTTACTGAACCCTTTCCCTTTTTTTTCTTTACTGACAGTGGTGAATGGGGAAGAGGAGCATTTTGATTTCAGAAATAGCCATACAGGAAGGGATCAGTACCTTTTTTTTACTTTGCAGCTCTTCCCATCACAACAGCAGCTTTTAACAACTGCTTCTCATTGAAGAAAAAAAAGTTGTACGATTGTTATAAGGATGTTTTGCCAAAGACAAGAAGTTCTTTTGGGTTTGGAAACAATAAGCAGTGGATGGAATTATTAACAGATTTTATTAACTAACTGGCAGAATGTACACTTGATAGGCCAGTCTTGTATCTAAAACAAATCGTACATCTAAACTGAATCCCATGGAGCAATTCATATCTCTTTTGTGCCATTGGAAGGAACACAAAAAACAGCCCAGACCAACAACATGCAGCACCACACCATCCCTTCAAGTTTGCACTGAGCTCACTCAGGATGATGTTGTAGGGCTGTACCGGCTGTACCAACTGTAGCACTTGGTACTGCATCTGATGAAGTGGGTTTACATCCATGAAAACTCATGCTGAAATTAAAATTAAATTTTAAGTATAAAGCACTTTGTCCTGAAGGTGCTGGCACATTTCTGTTTTTTCTTGCTCCCTTCCTCCTTTTTATCCAGTTGTTATCAGTTATTTACCATCTCTTGACCTTGGCCATTAGGATCTTATTAGAGGCAGCTGTCTTGTCCAGCCAGCTATGTCCCACTTCCAAGGTCAGAGCAAGATGCAATGCTAGACATGAGCAGTGGCCAGAGTTACACAGAGTTAGCATTAGCTAAAGCTGCAGAGAGTTCTGGGATAAACAAGACAAGAAGGATGGTGTAATGAACAATTGACACATGTCCTTCTAATCCTCTTCATACAAAGTTCTTCTGATCATTTCCACTGGAGTTGGTTTCCAGAGTAATTTCTCACATTCTCTATAATACCTCATGTCTCTGTAAATCTGGTGTGAGACAATCCTTGCAGACTTCCCAGAATCTGTTAATTGATGTGCGCATCAGGAATTTTCAAAGTTGTAAATCCAAAGGAATGGCAATCAGAACTTTGTTAAAATAAACACAAAACTTACTTTTTAGACAAGTCCCAGGATCTATTAGCCAGTTGGCAGACCATCCATTCAAGAAGCTTGTGCAACTGTTCCTGGCTGGTACACCTGCCAGGGCAAGACTCTCATCTCTGGGCCTGAGGGGAAAATGTGCTATCCTCAACATCTTGTATGTGTCGCGACTTGCCTGGTGAGATGAACCACCCATTCATTCACTCACTCACCCTCAAGCTTGGTTGCTGCATGCAAAAAGCAGTTGAAAGCTGAGAATTCTGTATGTTCAACTTGCAGAAACGATATACTCTTGTGAGTGAGAGAAGTGTGATATGACACTTGTATGTGTTTGTAAATCTGTTGGAGGATGACGGTTTGAAGTCCTGGGGAGGCTAACATCTATTTCAAAGCAGCCTAAGTTGGATTTCCTTGGCAGTACTATCTGGATTCTACCCAACCCCTGCTTGGGTGCTAGTTAGGGTACCAGGCTGAAAACTGGAGAGTTTGGTATTTAGTAGTTGTGTAGAAGAGGGGATTTCAGCAGGTGTTGCTTGTCAAACAATCAGGTATCAAGCAACACCTGTTAGAAATTTCCTTTTCTACATAGCCATTAAACGTACAGGAGCCATCTTTCACTTTGGCATCCCTCGTGTCAGTAGGCTGTTTGTATGCAGTAGGCGAACTGGTGTTCTCCAGATATTCTGAACTATATCTCTTGCCAACCACAGTCAACATGAACAGATCTCGTAGATGATGGAAGGTTCAGTCCCAACCACCAGCTTGCCTACCTTTGCTGTCCACAGATTAACTGCACTGCTCACAGACCTAACTATAATGTTAGGTCCTGTTATTGGCCCCTGCTTCTTCAATATGTATCCCTTGATTTTATTGCAACACCAGCTGTTGTAAGGCTTTGTAATGAAATAGTTGGCAAGCAAATTTCTTAATAAAAAACAAACATTTATCTCTTCAGTGGAAATGTCTAACAAATGTAAAGATGTAAATAAGCAACAGCATGAAAAAAAGTGCCATATTCACCTATTTTCTTAATTGCTTAGATTGTTTATCATTTGTAAGATTATCCTGCTTTATCTTCACACACCATTTCATTTGCAAATGATCTAATAAGGAGAATTACACATTACAGATTAAATAGCCATTCTATACTGTGAGTATGTGCATTTGAATCACCTGTCAATCTGTGGAGACCCTATCAATTTCATAGTTTTTTTTCAAAGGCAAGGAATATTCAGAGGTGGTTTTGCCATTTCCCTCCTCTAAAATATAGCCCATAGCTCCTGGTGTTTGTCGGTGGTCTCCCATCCATATACTAACTAGGGCTGACCCTGGTTACCTTCCAAGATGAGATGGGATCTGATATGTTTAGGGTATTCAGAAAACAAATAACTTTTTAAAGAATAGCATGTAAGTGAGTAATATCATTTGCATGCTAGTTGTGTAGGTTATCTGCTGTCATTTACCCTTGTTTCCTCTCCCTAATTAAGTCATTACAAGCAGCCCCATTGATATGCAGCATGATGAAAACTCTGGAAACCTGAAATGTGAACCATTATTTTAATCAAGCTATGGAATGTAGATTGGGCAAGAGCTCTGGCAAGAAAAAGCCCCATACATAAAGTGCCACCCACTACTATCAGTAGCAAAAATGTTTAGCAGAGTAACACTTTATCCATCCAGTGTTTTTAGACATGGAAACAAGTACAGTCTAGAATCCTCATGTTGGTTTGCGTATGGGTGTTTCTTTTTTTTTTTTTTTGCACCAATGGTTATGGAGTTAGTATAATATTACCTTATGTGTTTCCTTTGTTCTAGAAATATTTTTTTTCTATCAACTAAGGGGATTTAAAAGATTGTTTTCTTTCTGGAAGAGTTTTATATCCAGCGTTAAATCAGTTCTGTGTTTCTTCTATCATCTCCTCTCAGTTTCACTTCCCCCATCTGTCTGTCTGTTATCTTACTGCTGGTCTGCTCAGTGCTCCTAGGGAACATGCAGCCCCCTGCTTTCCTTCTAAGATTTCCACTAAAAGCATGCAAATGGTGAAGGTGTCTGCAATGCTTTGACAGCAGATGCTGTTCATACAAAAGTCTACATTATAGAAAGTGTGAACTTGAAACTCAGACCTTTAGTATTCTAGACCTCTTCTTTCTGTTCACCTCTTCTGTAAAGATATCACTCTAATTTCTCCCCACATTTTATATTTTTCTTCTTATAATTCCTCTGCTTTGCCCTTTCTACTGTCTGCCAGTTTTCTCCATTGGGTCTAGGTGTCCAGCTTGACCATCTCTGTCATATTTCCCACCACTGTTTTCTTTCTCAATCCATTTCCTGGTTCCAGAGATGCAACCAACTTTGAGGACACTGTGTGGAAAATGGGGGATGGATCCCCTACTTTTCTTGAAGGGGGGAAACATTTTTACTGGTTAGCATACTCACTGACTGATTGCTTTCTTGCCCTTTCTCTTTCTCTCCTCTCTTTCTCACTTCTAACCAGCAGAAAAGGCAAATAGTTGAGCCTGCAACCCACAGCCTAGACTGGCATTATACTTGCATGCAATTGTAAGCATTTCTCTCCATCGGGAAGGTTGCAGTGAGCTAATCAGATGCTACCTTACATCCAGTTCTCATACTGAATGAGTGGGGAGCCAAACTTCTGTACCTTTCCCCTTGCTGGTTCAGTGTGTTACTACCTATGTGGCCCTGAAGGGAACTCCCTGTGATTCCCTCAGACTGGGGAAAATATTTTAAATTAAAGTGTTCCATCCTTTTTGTGCAGAAATGCATATAGGCTGGAATTCACTCAGGGACATTCACATGCATAACTCTCTCTCATGTAATGTCAGAACCAGTGACACTGTGAGGCACAGCTTTCACTGCATCACTAAGGATTACGAGCTTATGGGTAGGAAGCTGAAGGACCTTTGTGTGCAGCTTGTCATTTCTTCTCTCCTCCCTGTGGAAGACATGGCCCACGAAGGGAAAGAAGAATAGTGGAAATCAACAACTGGCTCCGAAGATGGTGTCTCCAGGAGCGATTAGGGTTTTTGGATCATGGCCTTCATTTCCACGATGATGGTCTTCTGGCAAGGGATGGCCTGCACCTCACAACCATCGGCCAGAACATTTTTGCTAACAGTCTTGCAAAACGGATCAGGAGGTTTTTAAACTGAGTTTGACTGGGAGGGAGACAGTATTCTTCTGGGGAAGGATTCAGTGAGTGCTGCAAAAAATAGCCCAAATGCTATAGATAGGGCAGGCTGAGTAGAACTGGAGACCAACAGGGGGAGGGAAAGTAACTTTAGTACAGGACTTCCAGGAAGGGCACATGGTCTCAAGTGTCTCTACGCTAATGCACAGAGCATGGGAAATAAGCAAGATGAACTCCAACTCTTAGTATAACAAAATAAATGTGATTTAATAGGCATCCCTGAAACCTGGTGGGATGAATCTCATGATTGGAATGTAGGCATAGGGGGGTATAACATATTTCTCAGAAACAGCCCAAACAAGAAAGGAGAAGGAGTAGCCTTATATGTCAAGGATGTTTTCACCTGTGAAGAGATCCATGACTTAAATCTGGGAAGCCAAGTCGAGAGCACCTGGGTAAGACTTAAGGGAGCAAGAAACAATAGGGATGTGATTGTGAAGGGTTTGCTACAGGCCTCCGGGCCAGCTTGAGGACTTGGATGAGGCCTTCCTGGAGCAGATGACCACACATTCAAAAAGGAGAGATGCAGTGTTAATGAGAGATTTCAGTTATCCTGATATATGTTGGCAGTCAAACTCTGCCAAGACTGCAAGGTCCAACAGGTTCCTCATTTGCCTTGCAGACAATTTCATGGTCCAGAATGTGGAAGAGGTGACAAGGTGATCAATTACTTTAGATCTGACCCTGACCAACAGGGAAGTGGTGAGATCCTTAGGAAGAAGTGCCCATGCCCTATTGGAATTTGTCGTTCAATGGGAAGGAGAAGCCAAGTGTAGCCAGACACACATTCTAGACTTTAAAAAAAAGCTGATTTCTGTAAACTTAGGGAGTTTCTTGCTGAAATCCCATGGTCAAGAATACTGAAAGAAAAAGGAGTTCATGATGGATGGGAGTTTTTAAAAAGTGAGATAGTGAAGGCACAATGGAAAACTGTGCCAATAAGGAGGGAAAATGACAGGTGTCTAAAGAAACCAGAATGGTTGACTAAGGAACTCTTAGCTGAACTAAGTGTTAAAAGAAACATGTACAGGAAATGGAAGAGTGGTGAAACAACCAAAGAAGAATTCAAGCAAATAGCCAGGATATGTAGGGAGAAGGGCAGAAAAGCTAAAGCGCAGAATGAACTCAGGCTTGCCAGAGACATCAAAAACAATAAAAGGGGCTTTAAAAAAAAATTATTAAAGATTTCAATTAAAAATAAAAAAAAATCCCACCCCATTTCCAGGCTTGTTTTGAATCTGCATGTTTTCGTTCCATTCATACATAATTATAGCTTACTCAGAGGATTTGTTACATCTTACATTGTTACACAGCTGCTTTGTTACATTCCCTTGCTACCTTATTACATCGTTCCTTTATTACTTTACCTTGCTACATTATTACTTTACTCACAATCTTTCTTTTTTCTTTCTTATACTATGTCTTTATCCAATCCAAAACTTCTCTCCATTCCCTTTCAAAGCTCTGGATAGGTTTATTTCTCAGAGAAAATGTTAGCTTTTCTATCTCTACCATATCCAGGACTTTTAATTTCCATTCTTCTATATTAACATATTTCCTTTCTTTCCAACATTGCGCATATATCAACCTTGCAGCAGTTACCAGATATAACATTGTCTTCTGATGATAAAAAGGACTTTTTTTAGATATGCCTGCAGCAAAAGGAAAAACAAGGAAATGATAGGGTCACCACATGGAGAAGATGGCTAATTAATAACGGGGGAAAGAGAGAAGGTAGAACTGCTCAACACCTTCTTTGCCTCAGTTTTCTCCCAAATGGATAAAAGTACTCAACCTGGGGGGTGGGGAGCAGCTGAGGAAGCGAGGGAAATGCAGCACAGAATAAGTAGAGACGTAGTACGGGAATATTTGGCTTAACTAGATGAATTCAAGTCTCCAGGGCCAGATGAATTACATCCAAGGATATTAAAAGAACTGGCAGAAGTCATTTCTGAACCACTTGCAAAAATCTTTCAGCACTCTTGGAGAACAGGAGAAGTCCCAGCAGACTGGAGGAGGGCAAATGTCATCCTCATCTTCAAGAAGGGGGAAAAAATGAGGACTCAAATAACTATCTCTCTGTCAGCCTGACATCAATACCAGGAAAGATCCTAGAGCAGATCATTAAACAGTCCGTTTGTAATTACCTAGAAAGCAAGGCTGTAATCACTAAAAGTCAACATGGATTTCTCAGAAATAAGTCATGCCAGACTAATCTTATCTCTTTTTATGATAGGGTTACAAGCTTGATAGATGAAGGGAATGCTGTAGACATGGCATATCTTGACTTCAGTAAGGCCTTTGACAAAGTTCCCCATGACATTCTTGCAAAGAAGCTAGTAAAATGTGAGCTGGACTGTTAGGTGGATTTGGAATTGGTTGACCAACCGAACCCAAAGGGTGCCCACCAATGGCTGCTTTTCATCCTGGAAAGAAGTGACTAGTGGGGTGCCACAGGGTTCTGTCCTGGGCCCAGTGCTGTTCAACATCTTCATCAATGACTTGGATGAAGGAGTAGAGGGCATGCTGATTAAATTTGCAGAAGACACCAAATTGGGAGGGGTTGCTAATACTCCAGAAGACAGGATCAAGTTTCAAAATGGCCTTGACAGATTGGAGAGCTGGGCGAAAGCTAAAAAAATGAATTTCAACAGAGAGAAATGTAAGGTCCTACACTTAGGCATTAAAAATGGAATGCACAAATATAGGATGGAGGACGCATGGCTGGATAGCAGTACATGTGAGAGGGATCTAGCAGTCTTGGTAGATCACAAGCTGAACATGTGTCAGCAGTGTGATGTGGCAGCCAAGAAAGCCAACACGATTCTTGGTTGCATCAATAGGTATGTCTAGATTGAGGGAGGTAATGGTACCACTCTATTCTGCATTGGTTAGGCCTCATTTGGAATACTGTGTCCATTTCTGGGCCCCTCAATTCAAGAAGGATATCATCAAGCTGGAGCATGTCCAGAGGAGGATGACCAAAATGATGAAGGGTCTGGAAGCCATGCTGTCTGACGAGCTTAGGGATTTGGGTATGTTTAGTCTGCAGAAGAGAAGGTTAAGAGGGGACATGATAGCCATGTTTAAATATTTGAAGGGATGTCATGTCGAGGAGGGAGCGGGCTTGTTTTCTGCTGCTCCAGAGACTAGGACAAGGAGCAATGGACTCAAGCTGCAGGAAAGGAGATTCCAACTGAACCCCAGGAAGAACTTCCTGATGGTCAGAGCTGTCCGGCAGTGGAACATGCTGTCTTGGAGTGTTGTAGAGTCGTCTTCTTTGGAGGTTTTCAAGCAGAGGCTGGATGGCCATCTGTTGGGAATGGTTTGATGTGTGTTCCTGCATAGCAGGGGGTTGGACTGGATGGCCCCTGTGGTCTCTTCCAACTGTATGATTCTATGCCTCTAACTCTCCCTTTTGCTGTGGAGGCTAGTGTTTCATTTGTCCTCGTGCAGTGCCCAAAGCCCCCTCCCCACTTACTGTAAAGCCCTGAAGCCTCCTCAAACAGCCATTTCATGCTTCAGTTCAAGCAGGCAAGCTTGGAGAAGTGTCTGACAACCAACCAGACACACCATGATTACAGAAGAGCTGAGATCCTTAAAGAGCCCCCTCTCTGATTCTACTTGGTCATTGTAAAATACAGAATGGCTGTGCAAGGTGGCTTTCGGGCTTTACAGTATGTTGGGTGTGGTATATGGTTCAGCATAGTGCAAGTCTACATGTGCTATACTGTATTTACACAATATTGAGGGTATATTGGATTCACACCATAGATTTTTGCGGGTGTGAAAATTGTGGCTGCTTTGTTCAACAAACGTTTTTAGGCAGTAAACACTTTTCCAGAATGGCTCCCTTTTTGTTCAAAATTGCTAATTTGGGGGGCAAAAGACAAAAGGCAGAAGAGTTTTTCCCCCCAAAAAATACCTTCTAGAAACCCACATATTTTTATGTTCAAGAATTCTGAGTTTTCTTCAGAAAAATGTGGGTTTCTATAAAATGGTTTTCACAAAACAACATATTTTAAATTCAAAAACACTGGCTAGAATTCACATAGAGACATATGTACGTGTAAGTCACGCTATGCGTGCAGGGCCAAAAGGTCACCATTGCGCAATGGATATGTTCCGCTGATAGCAGTGGAATCAGAGGTGCACAGACAGCATGTTCATCTGTGCCTTGTCTTTGCAAGTTGCATGCAGGGCCAAAAGTCATCATTGCACAATGGACATATTCTGCTGATAGCGGTAGAAGTAGAGTTGCACAGATGCATATTCATCTGTATCTTGCCTTTGCAAGTTGCACACTGGCTGTGCATCCTATACTTGTATTGTGTTTGTGCATCTTTTACTTTACATTGTAATTATTCTTTGAGGTTGTGGAGCCCACATTTTCCCATGAGGTTGTGCATCTTAATATTTTGCATTGTGATTGTGCACCGAGTTATTGCTATGTGTTGTACAATGTTGCTATTCTGCATGGGGGTTGTTTAGTGCTGTTGTGACATATGTCCACACATGGGTATTTATGCTGTGCTAAATTGATAGTGCATTAAGACTCCTATTCTGAGGAACCCATTTGGATTTTTTTTTTACCAAAAAAATGGCTGTCTGGAAATATTTTTGCATTAAAAATATTCTTTTGCATAAAATATGATTCTCTTGCAAAAATGTCATATATTTCTGTTCAGAATAATTTCCCAGGTACTTTAGGTGAGTGAATATGGGCAACAACTGT
Source organism: Ctenosaura bakeri (assembly GCA_948474755.1). Lineage (NCBI taxonomy): Eukaryota > Metazoa > Chordata > Lepidosauria > Squamata > Iguanidae > Ctenosaura > Ctenosaura bakeri. The sequence goes on from CAOLHI010000278.1 coordinate 539,681, forward strand.
GGAAAATTCATACTACTTTTGTTGTTCTTCCTGACTGGTTTTCCCAGCTGTTAGGAAATGTTTTTTTTGGTGGGGGGCAGGTAGGAAAAAATATAATGGCAAATATAGCTTCTATTCTTAGTACTGTATAGAGATGTAGGTACATATTACATATACACACATGTATGCTTGTGCACACATGTACACACATTTTGTTGGGTTAATCAACTTTCCATGTATCAAAGTTATGTTGCAGTCTCTTAAATTTTGTAATCAAGCCAGTATATTTTTTACTGAAGCCCTGGTCTGTATTTAATCGTTATTATCCTCTTGATGTTAAAGAAAAATGTCCAATTACACATCTTGTTATTATGTCCAAGATCGATACTTGGATGGATCAGGTTTTGTTGGAGTGCCTGTGTGATTAAGGACAAACAGCAACAAGCTTGTGCTTCCAGATATAGAAGGATTTTGAACTGTTTTCAACCAAATAGAAGACAGTGGTGCAGTGAAGGATGCGATGCACCTAGCCCATGTGCCAGAAATTTTGTTCAATGCACAAAGTTTCCACAGGAGATGTATCAGTGCAGAAAGAATAAGTAGTTGAAAAATACCATGGAGTAGGCAGTGGAAGCAAACTAGTTGGCCTTGTTAACTTTTCATTTACATAAAGAGTGGTTAATTAGTCCCAGATAAGATTTCTTTTCTTTTTCTTTTTCTTTCTTTTTTTAAATGCAGATATTCCCCCTTAACTCCTTTATGGAGCTACTAATATCAAAATGTGCTCTGATATTAGCAGGAATAAAAACATTATATATAAGATATAGAGAATTCATTAAACATATTCTGTTTTGGCATATAATTATCGTGTTTGATATAATAGAGATACAATCTATTCAGAATATAATTACAACTTAACTTACTATTTAATAGTTTATATTTTATTACCAATACAGCTACAAGGCCCTAAAATGTAAGGAACACCTATACTACAGGGAATCTCTTTTGTTTTTCAAGTTTGAACTGAGGAATGGAAAGAGAACCAAAAATTGCAATGATCTGATACTATATATTGTTGTTGTGTGCCTTCAAGTCATTTCCAACTTATGGCATCTCCTCAAGCAAACCTATCATGGGTTTTTCTGGGGCTGAGAGTATATGACATGCCAGTCTTCTTCTTACATTGTTTTAGAAATGATTTTGAATTAGCAAATATACAAACACTTTGTCCTATATATTTTATTCATTGTGCTGAAAGAAAATATTCCAAAATCCATTATTTTCTACTTTTATCTAATTGCATTTTTTCTGGAAAAAAGAGGGTTTCAGCAGATCATAAATCATCTAACACTATGAGTGCTCCAATATCAACCGGTTTGTATTATCCTGTGTATCTGACTTCTGTGCTTTTTGTTTAAAGGGCAACATAGGATGCTGGAATGCTTCATATGCTGATTAGACATTTGTTTCTCTCCAGAAATCTTGCTTTCTGTCCAAATAATTATCTGGATTGTAGACCATCCAAAACCATCCAAAACACTTGAGCAAATATAGACATAGAAGAATTCTGTTTATCCTTGGGGATTATTTTGGGAAAATAGCTGGTCTTCCCCTGCCAGAGACCATTTTCAGACTGCAAGATTCCCTTGAGAAAGGGTGAATCTTTTCTCCATTGGGCATAAGAGCATCATGTGGTGGGAGGGAGAAATGGCTTTTGGTGGGAAAATGATGCAAAAGAAAGGGAGTAACCAAATTCTTGAAGTATAGGGTCATCAGTGGCTGGTCTTTATAATGGCTGTATATTACCTCCATCTTAGGCAGTGCCAGTTAGTGTCCTCATCTCTTGCTTCTGAGGCATCTGGTTACCCACTGTGGAAAACTGGATACTAGGTTAGCCAGGCCTTTGATCTGATCCAGCAGTGCTCCTTTTATGAATAAGTAGCTCCAGTTCTGTCCCCCAAGCCCCTGTCATCCTGTTCAGGTTACAGAATCTACAAGCAAGGTACAGACCCCAAAGGTGGCACAAAGGTGAGGAAGCTGTGGCCCTCTAGATGTATAGTTAGCTGGCCTAGTTGGTGGTCGGTGATAATGAGAGTTCCAGTCCAACAACATTTAGAAGCATAGAAGCATAGAATCATACAGTTGGGAGGGTCATATTATTCATCCCTGATCTCAAGGTGTTTCAGCATCTCTTGTCTGTAACTAATGGTACTTTCTTTCCATGTAGTGTTTTAAAGTTTAGTCATCCTTTCCTTCTTGGTGGGGAAATGTTTTCTCCTCCCCATTTTCTTTGCTTTGATGCAAAGTGTCCAATATTCACCTATTTAGATCTGTCTTTCCTTCTATAGCTATTTGAAAATTACTCTTCAGTTGGTGAAAGTATTGGACAATGTATTTAAAGTCCAAGATTCAATCTAGAAATGTATTATGCTATTTCATGTCTCTTTCAGGAATAACCAATGGGACATTTGGTGTATCTAGCAGCAGTCTTAGATATACTGCTGTGTTTTGGCCTGCCTCAAAGCCAAGGTAAAGATATGAGTTTATATTTTCTTTCTTTGAAATTACTACAGTAGGCCCTCCAGATTCTTGGGGGTTAGGGACACAGAAGCCTCATGCAAGTCAAATAACCGCAAATACCATTCCCTGCACTCTCTTGTACCACTGCAGGCGCACCCACGTGGGTAGTGGGCAGGAGAGTGCAGGAGGGGGAAAGATCTTTTCCTCTGTGCCCAAAGATCTTCCCTTCCCTGCGCTTTCTCTTCCCTGCCCATGCAATTGCACAAGGAGCAGCACAGGAGACTGAGAGAGAGAAAGATCTTTAGTCCCCTTCACTCTTTCACTCCCCATTCACATGATGGATGTGGCAGCAGTGCAGGAGAGTGAGAGAGAGAAGGTTCTTAGTCCCCTTCTCTCTCTCACTCTCCACTCACATGATCACTCTCCACTTGCACGATTGCGCAGACAGCAGCTCAGGAGAATGTGAGAGAGAAAGATCTTTAGTCTCCTTCACTCTCTCACTCCCCATTTGCACGATTGTGTGGCAACAGGAGAGAGGGAGAGAGAAGGTTCTTTAGTCCTCTTCACTCTCTCACTCCCCACTCACAGAATTGCACGGGCAGTAGCACAGGAGAGCAAAGGGGAGAAGGATCTCTCCTCCCTTTCTTGCCCACTGTCAGTGTTATTGCCCTGGCTGCTGGTGGGCAGGAGGGGGATAGAAGGGGGGGTCAATGATATCACAAATAATCAAACCTGTGAATGTAGAGGGAGAACTGTGCCTACATAACAAGGCAGCAGACAGTATTCCTTCTAAGCAAAATTGCTTTTTTCTCGCTTTTAAAAAGAACACTTGCTCATTGTTACATTTTCAATTTCAAACCTATTCTCCATAGTTGTAGTGTTGTAGCAAACAATGTGACTTTCCAGTGACATATACAACTTAGAGCTATTGCTCAGTTAAAAAAAACTTTTGTTGTGTAATCACATGATAGGTTTATTTTTAAAAGTCTTTTCATTTTCAGAGGGATGACCGATCATCTTTCTTCCTTCCCTCTTCTAAAATGGTGTCTGCTGTGGAATGTGTATATATTTACATTAAAAAGAATCAACAGTTCCTAGTTTAAGCAAAAGGTTGCTTGGACAACTTTCAGTCAACCAAGAGCTATTTGATATATTAATCTAATAAATTCATTGGCTAGACGTTGGAGCTCAGCTCATAATCAGATCCAGTATGTTTTATACAGCCTGTAATTTGTACAGCCTGTTAGTTTATAGGAGAGTATAAGTTTCACCATATGTGTTTGCTTTAGCCTTGAGAGACTACACTATGAGGATATTAATATTTGAAGCTGATCACTTGCTACTCATTTGTGTAAGACAGATCATGCTGAACAGAAGATTCTGGAACTTGTTATCTTGAAAGTTAACATTTTCAAGGTCTCATGAGCATTGGAAATGAAATACTGACAATTTATGAGTCCATACTCCTTCTATTTGCCTATGTTAAAAAAGTTGCTGGTCAGTTGCTGGGGAGGTCTGGGTATTATTGTCCCAAAAAAGTTACTTTCTGAAGCTTTGAATTGGATTCTTTGACCCAAACATATGCTCTGAAGCAGTGGGTAAACCATTAGTGAGACCTCTCTTTCTGTATTTCTCTCTCTCTCTTGTACATATCAAGGTTCATATAATTGTAATGTGTAGTGTGATCCTTAGAACTATGAGAATAGCGTTGAGTGTTGTGGTAAAAAATGATGGGGCTGTTTCTGGGTAATGCTACCACACAAACATACTCTACAGAGTTGAAGGTATTGAGTCTGATTATATGTCTGCGTGGAAGGTTTTTTTCCCCAATGCCCATTTTTTTCTTCCTAAGGTAATCATGTATTTCAACCTATAAAACTCAGTGTCTCCATGAACCGTGCTCTTCAGCAGCTCTTACTGGAGTGGGACGTTAGTGACAATGTGGAAGCATATCCTTCTGGAGTAAAAATGGATTTTAACATCCAGATTAATCGCAGTGAAGAGAATAATATTGTCTTCGATGTAAGTGTCCTAAAAACAAAACAAAACAAAAATACCTAACAAACAACTCCCCTTCTACAGACTTCTTAAACACACGTAAATTCCAGGAATGAGTTAAAACATAGCCTAATATTGGGTAGATCTACATTTCCTTCTTCATCTGTAATGTAACTTGTGTTTCTGAACCTGCAGTAGAAAGAGCAAAACAATTGAGTGAAGACCTTAGGGGAAAGTTCTCTGTCTTTCTTCAAATTGAAAGCCAGCTTACTAAATGCAAATTGAGAACCAACATACTTAATTGGAATGGGTAGCAAGCCACTTACTTTGTCCTAAGAACCTAAGTGTGTATTTCTTCATAATACTTTATTCCCTCTATGTTTTCAACTTTGTTTTTGAAGACATGATGTTTCTCATTGGAATAATGATTAGATGCAAGATAGTTCAGATTTCCTTCCTGAGTGTGGTTGCATTTACCAGAGTTTAGAACTCAAATCATGATTTGAATCAGACTTTATAGAAATTAATATTTGGATTACAGCATGCCTAAACCAACATGACCACATAGCCAGTGACCATGTAAGTGTTCAAACCAGTGGTTTCAGCTCCCAAAGGCAAACTGTGATTTAGAAGTGTTGTCTGCTTTCAATTTTGTCCTCCATGTCAAACTTCAGAAGTTCACAACTGGCTGTAGAGGTAAGAATGGTTGCAAGCTGTTAGAATTATGTCATTTTCTGTAACTAGCTTTTTACACCCTTCCCTCTCCACTGTTCTTTCTTTTTGTCCATGAATGTAGAAATGGAAGAGGCTTTGATTGGGACGTTCCAAACAAACCATGATTCCTAGTGCCTAAAAGATATCAGGGTGTCAGATGAGCCTTCTCTCCAGTCATCTTCCTTGTATGACAAGTGGCACAGACATCACCACATAGTCAATTGACACGGGAATGGCTTAAACCATGTAGGCGAACAGTCAGGGACTCTTGTTAACCAAAAAGGGAGGATTCGAATGAGAGTAGGTAAAAGGAAGACATTGCATCATGGCTGCAACATGGTTTAATTCCAAACTGTGGTCTCTGTGTGACAGCTGGATGGATTCTTGTGGCAGCTGCATTGCAAAAGGAAAAGTCTATGGAAACAGAAGTATCAAACCCATGTCAGCCCTCATCTCTCTACAGTCAGCATCAATTATAAAGCTGCTCTATTTAGGGCATTTTTTTTTTTTTGCTCTTTATATAGGAGTGAAGCTGTAAAGACCCATGAATGATGTTGCCTCATTATACTTTCTTTCCAGTTGCCTACTTTTTGTTTTGTACATTTAGGAGAATTGCACAAGAACACTCAGTAAATCAAATCGACCTCTGAAACTAACTTGGTATTCTGATGTACCCTTGGAGTGTATGCGTCATGCAGTAAGAATCCGGAGCAAGGCAGCATCTTCTGAAACTTGGAGCAATTGGAGTGATTGGAATATAAAGGATGGTAAATCAACTTTGCTAATATAGAGGATGGAATAATAACATCATGTATATGAGAGAAATGGTGTCAATATCAGAATAGAACACGTTGCATGTTAAACATGTTGACCATTCTTACTTATTAAGGGAAATAAATTTGTTAGTCTGTCATTTGAAAGTGTAGTTCTACAATGGAAATAAACTCCCCCCCCGTGTGTGCGTGTGTGTGTGTGTAGGTGTGGGAGCATGAAAGTGTAGAACTTGCAGCTATAGGCTTCTCATTCTGTGTTCTTTGTAAAGAATCCGTGACAAGAAAGAGTCTTTTTAATAAAACCAGCAATTTCTTCCTGTGGATATTTTTTTTTAAAGAATGAAGTAGAGGGAAGGGGTTCCCATTTACAAAACTGCAGCCATACCACACAAATCTCCTGGAACACTTCTGTGATGCCATCACTTTCCTCCTACTTTAGGTCTCTGTTTGAAGTCCATCTTTTCCATGAAGTCTTCATCACAACCTTTTAGTTCCAAAAGATGGAGCCTAAAATAAATGAATAACCTTTCCTTATTTACTCCTAAAATGTAATTCTGTCTTCCCGTATTGGATGACAGAATGCATACTCTTGGGGAGAGAGACTTAATCTCTGCTTTACAGTGCCTGTAAAGCACCATGGCACTATAAAAATAATTATGAAGCACTTTGATTACAATAGCACTGAGAATGGCATAGTTCATTTTGGGGGTAGGGAGGGTGCAACCCTCCTGGTGTTATACTATAGATCTTATCATCCCCTACCACCGTTTGTCCTCTTTGGTGCTGACGATAGGTGGTTTCTAGCACCATCTGGAAAGAAATTACCATTCCTTACATCTAGTGAAGCCATTGTTCAGGTGGCTTTCCATGGTCTTCCACAGAGTTTTTCTTCTGGTTGGTACTGCCTTATTAAAGCCAAATTACCCCAGAACAGAGAAGATTCATGATCAGTCCTAATTCTCACTCATTACTAATTAGCAGTCCAAAGCAGCTGCTTTGACAGTTGGGTCAGTAGCAGCTTGGTAGGATTTTATTTTTTTAACAAATCTTCTGGTACAAATACTGTGTGCATTATTTCTTCAGCGAATCAATGGCATCTGAGGTGTGTGGGTGTGATACAAGCCATGGAAATGACAAAGAATTTAGTTACAACTTCCAAAACAGCATCTATGGAGGCCTGACCAGAAAAAACTAATCATTGTAACTTTATGATCCGTTCATATCCTAAATGTAGATATGAGGAGTTCCAGTGAATTTCTCCCCCTAGTCACTATGTAAGAAGTTGTTATAATGGCAAAAAGACTGAGCTGGGAAACAGGAATCCTTGGCAAAGTTACTTTTTGGACTATAGCTCCTAGACCTTGCTAGCCAGTGATTGGGTAATTCTGAAAATAACTTTTCCAAACTCTAACAAGAAGTACCCAGTCGGCATTTTCCACAGTAATACCAGCTCTTCTTTCTACATAGTTGTAAAGATTACAGCTGGGAACACCCATGAAGTGTTTCAGACATCAGAAAGCAACCTACAAATCTTATGTACATTTGACTTCTGCTCCTTGGAGTGTCTGGCTTTCTTCCATATGAGCAAACTCAGAAGAGCTTTTTGTGGAATTGCATAGCCAACCTAGAAAAACTGAATATTTTTCTTCATGTCTTTGTTCAGGCATGGATTCCTTGGATAATAACCGCAGTTACATCCTGCCGACATATAAGGTTGTTGAAAAAGGTTCCAATGTCACTTTCTGCTGCATTGCAAAGAGGAACCATTTTCCTACTGGCTATCTATTTCATGAAGATTACAAACAGTGGAATACAACACAAAGAAGAAAAACGTTTACTAAAAACAACGTTCCACTTTCAGTTTTAGCTGGCTTTGGTGTGTATTGTGCTTTCTCAAACTTGAAAGAATGTGAGAGAACTAGTCTCTTTGTGACAAGTAAGTCTAACATGTTTGTTGTTATTGTTGAGCAGAAGTCAATAAGCAATGGCTCAGGATGGGAAATCTGTCAGTTTTGCTTTTTCTTCCATTCAGTTTTCATTTTAAATCTCAGGTTCTTCACATACTGAATATAAGATTTGCAAATTTGGCAAATTCTTGAAAAGCAAATTAAATTGAAATTTTCCATTCCCCCTCCGTTTTGCGCTAGCCAAACTCAGTTAAGTACAGCTGTGCATCTTACCTTATAGGTGTTAAAGATGAGAGACCTTTCATAGAAAAGAGAGGGCAGCCCTAATTCAGCACCACAAAGATGATTGACATCAAATCCTGACTTGGAGTCCTGGGGCTAGATTGGGAAAAGTCAATTTTTCTTCTTATCTACTTGCATTTTTTAAACCTAAAGTTCTGATCATTCTGAATAAGAAAAAATGTGCAAATGTTCATAAGGAAACAAGCTACACCGGCATTCTGACCCATTCCTACCCAGTGACCTTGGGGATGCTGTTGGCCTCTAGCTCTCATCAGCCCCAGGCAGTGGTGAGAGATGATGAGAATTGTGTTCTAATATTGGGGAGGGGTCACAGGTTGTGTACCCACTATTGATTGTTTTGATGAGAACAGTTTTAAATCCTACAGCTAGACTAAAGATTATGAAGACATGCTAATGCTGAATACTGGAAATGGATGTCATGTCATAAAGTTCTGTCTCCAAGCGGCATAGAATTATAATCAATCAATCAATAAATAAATAAACAAAGTCAGTCTTTCTGGGTCAGACTGACTCTCAGAAGCCTCAGTTGCCACTGATCTTCTACTTCTGGAAATCTCTCTTTGTAAAAATGGGGACAGTGTGCAGACAGTAATGACCCTCCTTCTCAGGTGTGGACAACTACAGTAGAATTAGGGATCACTTTTCATCACTACCTCTCAGCAGGCTACACTGTTGCATTTTCAGTTGATTTTTGGCCTAAGACATGACCTGAATTTCATTTCCTGCGTTTTCAGCCATTTTTAAGCTTGGGGAAGTCTGAAGGCCATAGAGCTTAGAAGATAAGGCACCACTTTTTGGTATGTTGGGAGTTGTGAAATAGAAATTCAGAAGACAAGTGGATAATAAAAATAATTCTTTTATCTATTCTATTTAAAGGGGAAAAATAGCAAACATAGGTATTTATGTAAAGACAATATACAGAAGAAAAAACATAGTCAAAAAAGTTAAAATGAACATGAGCAATATAGGCAAGTAAAAATAGAAAAATACAAAATATATCAAACTATAAAATACCACAATAAAGCAGGATCAAACAGGATACTATACAAGGACAAATGGCAACAGCAGAACAGATAAGCTCACTAAAGAAAACACTACTCTTACAGAGGCTTCACAGCTGCTTCGAATAACATTTACAGCTGAAGGTCCTCTCTGTCTCACTAGTACAGAATTAACCCTATAATGATTGAAGTTGTAAGTCTTGTCTATATTCCAACATTGGGGAGATTTCAGGTGCTTTGGCATGAGGACTTGCTCCCTCCCTCCCCCCCCAAAAAAAAAAGATTTGGGACATAATTTTCTGACTCCTGTTATGTAGGCATAATGTATATGAACAGAGCACTGACTCTGAATGCGAGCCATTACTGTTTGCTGAGGGGTTTTCTGATGGACAGAAATAAGGAAGATTGGTGGTAATACACACCATTTTGTTTGATGAAATTCTGTCCGTCTTCTCCTTAACAGTGGTACAAGTTTTCCTTGTTTTAAATGTGGTTTGTAAGAATGAATTAGAAGAATAAAACATTGTAATCTAGCCTTGCTTTAACAGGCAAGCCTGATAAACCCAAAGACTTTGACTGTGAAACAGAAGACATGGCTATGTTAACGTGTACATGGGACCCAGGTCAAAGCGGTAATTATACTAACCTTGGTCAGGATAGATGTGCAACAAATTTCACTGTGTCTGATGTGTAAGTATTTTTCTAATATTCTAATACACATACCTCAGATTGTGATAAGAGATACTCTGAGAATTAAAAGCATATGTGCCACCATTGTGGAATACCTTTGAAGGAAGTACTCTGGAACATTGAAGAGGCTGATTGCAGAAGAGTGATCATGTCAATTAGTCACAAACAGGACTTTAGTGGAGATAATTTCTTCAAGAGTCAGAGTATATACTTTATTGCCTAGGGAATATATTGAGATTTACAGTGGCCTAGAGCAAATGCCATACTGGCCTTCCTCAGAATCCCTGTTTGAAAATCATTAATGTGCAGAACTGACCTAAGACATTTGAGGTCTGAGGAAAAGAATAAGAAGCACTCCTTGCACTCCCTACACCTCCATTTCTTGTGGAAAGGCCGACTGGGATGTGCAATTGAACCTTCCTTCAACACTGGCATTGGGGTTAGGGTCTTCTACCTCAGCTAAGGATGGAAGCACAGATTAGGGGTGCAAGACAGGTTGTATGGCAAACTCAGCTATCCTCCAAAACAGAAAAATGAGTTCAAGAGAAACAGCTTCGGAGCTACCATTGCTCTTCCACAGTATCTGCCACCTGAGCCAAGAGGCCTGAATTTGCTTAATGGCAGGGCTTGCCCTGGAAGAGCGACAGTTTATAAATTGGGAAATGCATTTTCCTTGCCTCCTCCTGTCTCTGGCATGAATTCAATTCTCCATTTGTTGTTTATTGTGGTGTAGTTTTACATCTATTCTGTCTTAATCTTAGGATTAACCCTCTTAGACTTGTCCCACATATATTAGTTAGCAGCCAAGGCAACAGTAATTCACAGGAATAAAATACTTTGTTGACTGTATTGATGGTTATGGGAGACACCAATGAATACCATGTGACATATGCTATATATCAGAGGAAGGAATTAGAAAAAAACAAACTCAAAAAACAAAGCTCAAGAGTAGTTCTTGCCTAAGAAAACCCTATGAAATTCATGATGTCACCATAGGTCAATAGGCGGCTTGAAGGTACACACATACAAACACAATAGATGCTAATTGTGAGTTATATCAGGGAGCAGTTGTTACCATAGAGTGCTTAGCCGCAGGATGAACAGCTCAATTTTGATTTATCTGCAGCTAATGTCAGTCTGGCATGACTCATCTGAATAGTTCATATGCTGACTTTTTCAACCTGTGCAAATATCACATGCTCCAATGTTAACCACAATTAATGTTAACCAGCATTCCTGCTTTTACCTGTGTTTCAACCCATAAATTGGATTTGAAACCCTGGTTAAGGAGGAACGTGGTTAGTATTCATATGATTTGCACTGGAGCAAACAGAAATATGGTGTGGGAGGGAAAGGAGGAGGGAGAGCACATTTGCAATAGACACTTCAGAAGTTTAGTTTCTGTTTTCACTCTTCTTTAGCTTAAAATCCCCTGTAATATCCTACTTCATATTAGAAGAACAAAAATTTATTTTTTTCTTTCTGTCTTTCCCACCATTTCTCTGAAGGTCTAATGGACAAACATACTGCAATTGCAGTGAGGAATGCAGAATCTGTACATTCAAGATGTTTGCTGGGCAAATGAAATACAATTTAAGACTGACAACCCAAAATTGTCTTGGACAGGAACAGACAGATGCTGTGGTTGATGTAGCCCAGAGAAGTAAGTCTTTATTTACTGTATCACTGTTTTCATTGGACTTTCTACTTTACGTTGTTTTCATTGGTCTTTCCAGAGTCAACAAATTTTCAGAGGTTTGCACGGAGCACCTAGGTCAAAATGTGGAACAAAAACTTTAATAATACCATGACCTCTACAAGGCATGTAGCATGAAATGAGTTGCAGCACCTCTGTTCTATCCGTTGAAGACAATTGCGGAGAGTAATATTACAATATCTAAGTGAAGAAGAATTTCCTTTTTACTATTTCTTTTCTCCAGTGATGGTCTTAGGCTTACTTACAGGTGATGGTCTTTCTGTCATGAAGAGAAACAAAGACATAATTGAAATAATTGAAAAAAAATTTTTTTGGCTAGTTATTGTTTTTCTTCAGTAACTAAAATATGATTATATTACATTGATCATAGCTTCATAAAGGGCATTTTCACTCTTTTTCCAGTGGTCACCAATGTTTTAAAGGTTAGAGCAGAAAAGCAATATCACATGGCTCAAGTAGTATCTTGTGTGTGCCTCTTGCAGCTGAATGGAAAACATTCAAATGTTTTAAAAGCTTTTTTTTAAAAAAAAAAATTAGTTACTTTTGAGAAATGAATAAGGTTTGGTTTTTGAAAATTACAAAAAGTCTTGCAGCAGCCTAAAGATTAAGAACTTCATTTGGCAACTCCTGTGGACTGCAGCCACCTCATGAGATGCCACTGAGATGTCTATGAAATCTGATACCAAATAAACCTACGTTGTCTTTAAGGTCCCCCAGGACTTGTTTTTGCTTCAGCAGGCTAACACTGCTGTGTTTACTAGTTGATTGTAATTAACTAGCAAGAGAGCTTGAAACTACAAATGCAACTGGTTACCTTTTTTAAAAAAGTAAATAGCTAAGCTTTAGAACTTTATAATTAAATGTGTCTGTTTATTTAGTCTATGAGCAAAACAGGATGGGCATAGTTTCCCAGAATTTAAGGGGAAAGCAGTTCTGAGCAAAAGTGGCTAAAAACTCAAACAAAAAATGGGAAATGTGTATTCATAGAGGCATACTATCGTAGAATTGGTAGGGGCCCTTTAGGCCATCAGGTCCAACCCCCTGCTCAATGCTAGAACATTCCTTGCAGATAACTGTCCAGACTCTTTTGAAGACATCTAGTCAAGGAAGCCAAGGAAGTTCTCTAGGCAGCAGAGAACAAGCCTGTGCCCTCCTCATTGTGGCAGCCCTTGAAATATTTAAAAATGCACATGAGGAATTTGTTGGAGAGGCTATGCTTAGCAAAACTAGTATCCCATCAGATATAAGGATAATTGAAGTCCCCCATAGTGTGCTTCTTGGAGATTTGTTTCAGAAATGCCCCATCTACAATCTTATCTTGGTTTAGTGGCCTGTAGTAAACTCTTACCACAATGTTGTTTTTATTTTGTTCTCCACTTATTTTTACCCAGATGTTCTCCACTGGTGCAATTTGATCACTCATGTACAAGTGAATTTGTTTTTGACATACAGTGTTACTCCACTGTTTTTCTTTTCCATATATTCTTTCTGAACAGATTATATCCTTCTATTGTTATATTCCAATCATGGGAGTCATCCTATCAAGTTTCTGTTATACCTATAAAGTCATATTTACATTCCTGCCGTAGGATTTCAAGCTCATCTTCTTTGGTTCCCAAACTGTGTGCATTGGTGTATAGTTATGTAAAGCATTGTTTTATTCTTCTGTGAGTTTTATTATGGTTCCCATTCTTTCCTTCAGTTTCTCCTTTGGAATTCACACCCTTTTGTTTAGAGCTTATTTTTGGACAGATGCATAAGCTATCATCTCCAGCCCTGCAAGGATTTAGTTTAAAACCCTCCTGATCAGATTTGCTATGCTTTTGCCAAAGACATTCTTCTCTGTCTTCATGAGGTGTAGGCCATCTTTAGCCAATAGTCCTTCATCTAAGAAGTGAAGACATAAGTCCCAGAAACCAGACCACTACAGTTGACCTCATTTGCATAATGATTAATTTACTTACAGTATCTTATTGCCCCTGTTTTCTTGCCCAGGGCTTCATAGTCCAAGGTGATCTGCTCAAAGGTGTCCTTTGCAGTGTCATTGGTGCCTGGATGAGTCAGAAGAAAGGTGTCCTGCTCCATATTGATGAGCTTCAGCAACTTGTCAGTGACTGTCAAGGTCCTAGGCATGGGCAGCAAGGGCTGACTGGTACAGGTGCTGAGGCTGGGCCTAGGGGCAGGTGCTAGGTCAGGAAGCCAAGGGTCAGAGCACAACAAGAGTCCAAAGCAGCAGTCCTTCAGGTAGCAAGAGTCCAGGAGGCCAGAGACAAGAAGCAGAAGACAGGTAGGAAGTCAGAGCACGCAAGAGTCAAAGGCAACAGGAACCTTCTGGGCAACAGCCATAAACAGGGCCAGAGGCAGGTCCAAGAGACAGGCAGAAGGTCAAGGCAGTAGAAGCTTACCAGGTAACAAGAGTCCCACAGGGCCACAGGCAAGAGGCAGGTCCAGAAAACAAGCCAAGGTCCAAGTCCAGAGGTCAGGAAAAGCTACAGGCAGCACTACAGTCCATCTTGCTGTGACAAAGGCTGCAGAGAAACCCCAGCTATTATAGCTGTCCTGCATCTGAGCAGCCAGCTGGGTCTGAGGTGCTGGACAGGATTCTGCAAAGAACAGGGTCAAGGCCAGGATCCTTGCCAGCAGAATCCTGCAAGGATTTAGTCACACACCAGAACCCTTGCAGTGCTACATCCTGGATATGTGCATCAGGAAGACTGCACACTCCCCAATTAATCTTCTCCAGCTGGCACACAGTTCCCTCAGCACCACAAGCAATGAATCCCGTAACACCAGCACCGTACTTTCCTTCTTGCTACAGTTGGTAGTTAGGTTGGCTCCTTTCTTGGCATGCAGTGTCTCTTTCTGCTAGTCTTTTGTCTGTGCCTCTCCAACACTGGTATCCTCAGCATAATGGTTGCCTAGTTGGAGCAGTTCTGAATCCCTGGTGCATGACTGTCCTCCAGAGTGCTCGCTCAGTGTTACAACCCTCTTTGTTTTCGTTGGCAGTTTCTTCCCATTCATTCCATAGGATCAGTTCTCTCTCCCTTAGCAGATGCCCCCTACTTTCCTTCTGGTGCTTCCATTGCAGCAGGAGTGAAGGAAGTCCTCGCTACTTTTACTACTTAGTGCTGTTATGATAGCAAATCAGATACCAGAATTTTTGGGAAATTGACTAATTGGTATAGTAGCATTGCAAACCTCTTTTCTTTGTTATGCTTTTGCAGCACCAATGGCAAAGGTGAGCAGCAGTAAAAGGATTGAGATGTGCTGATTGGTAGGAGGGACAGTTAATGTTATTTATGTATTTAAATATTTAGATTCTGATTAAACCACAACATTTCAGGAGTGTATACAGGGGGAGAGGAATTTTAAGCATTTTAAAACAATTTAAATTTGGTAGCCCCAAGTTTACAAGACCAGAGTAGGGCTGTCAATGACTGAAGCATTGAAGGTCTTTCATCGGGTTGCTATAAATTGATGCCTACTTGACAGCAATTAACACCAAATTTAAGAAAGAATTCTACAACCTTAGTCAAGGCAAGATCCTTGAATCCCAAAGGATTTGGTAGAGAGCCTCATTTTAGTGAGCATCTAAATGAAGTCATTGGCAGCACCAGTTAGGCCTCCAAAGTGAAGACGTCCTACACCAGGGTGCCACATCAGAGCACAACAGGTCCTCTTAACTGGAAAAGGAAGTGTGTGAGTGTCAGTGTAGTGCTCATTTTGTATTTAAGGTAAATCTTTCAAACTGCCAGAGAGTGAAATCCAGTGTTGCACAAGCAGACTTTCCACTTCTCTTCTCCCCATGCTTTTCATATCAAAGGTGATTTTGAAGTTTTGGGGTAGAGTGTTACAGCATAATCCTTCTTGCTTTCCCACCAATAGAAGCCATTCAGTTGTATAAGGATAAAATCCTATGCTTAATATCCAGGGCAGGGGGAAATGGGAAACTTGAATGGCTCTTGTGGATTTGATTGGATGTTGACCATGTGTTACTCTCCAAGGTATTTGATCTGTGCTTTCAGGATCTTTTTTCTCTCTTTCTTTCTTTTCAAACAAGTTCACCTTGCACCTCCTGATCAGCTCTCTGTCAGTTACCAAAATGCTACCACCATCCAGTTGCAGTGGCATATAAAACCTACAAAGAAAGCACTTTCACTGTATTGCCAGGTTAATAGGAACAGCTTTTATCTTGGTGTAGAAGAAGAGGTGAGTAGCTTAGCATCAAAACATGTGTACTTTCCCTTTTTGTCAGTCTGTTTCATAAAGATAACCTGTTAAAGCAAAAAGTCTTGGTTTGACTTAAGCTGCCCAGAATCCTGAAAAAAGAGTCTGTTGTGGTATGCCTCTGAAGTGTGTAGCTTTGATGAGTTTAGAGGCTCCAGCATTGGTCCCTAGCACAATAGCATGCCTGGAAATACTGGACAATGTCCACAAATTAGCAATTTTAAAGTAAAAGTAAAATTGAAGTGATCAGATGTCAAGTTCTTGTTGTGATTTTGGGGTGCTTGATGGAGTTTATGCAAAAATCATTGCTTTTGGAAGTGTCCAGGAGTGGCACAACCTATTTGAAAACTGATGTGTGGGAGGGTAGTTCCTGTGGGCAAATTTATCATTCATTCATTCATTTAAAATATTTTTGTTCTTCTTTCAAAAGATCTCAGAGTGATATACAATGAAATCTAAAACTGTAAAGCAGCTTTAAAACACACTAGAAGCATCTGTAAACATTTTTACCAATTAAAGCAAGACAGTTTAAGATTAGTTAAAACAGTATGACACAATTTGAAACCATGTACATGTGCAGATTTTGTTACAGTCAAGTTCCAAAAACTTTAGTAAAAATCTGGGTTTTTAATTTGGCGCTGGAATTACTTCAGTGGTGATGCCAAGTAGGCCTCTAAGGGGATGGTACCCTGGGAGGCACAGTGAAGAATGCCCTCTCCCATATCTTCCCACAGCCTATTGTTCCCACTGGTGGGACACACCGCTGGTCCAGTTCAACAGACTTTAGTCCTAGATATGGGGTCTCATATAGCTCCTGGGATATACTTTACTCACTACTGATATGTCAAGAACTTTGGAATGTTAGTTTTGTGGATTATGAATGCCCCAACCAAAATAACCATTTTCTAAGCTCTTGGTATAACATCCTATGTACTGTATTTCTGTATGTCAGATAAAATACAATGCTAGATGCCAAAGGCTTTACACTATGGTAAATTGGTGAAGTCTTTGAGATGCCATAGAGGAGTCTTATGTTACAGAAAAGAAAATTACTTTGTTCACTGGGACTTACTCCCAAGTAAGTATGTGTAAGATTATAGCCTTGGTGTGATATCCTAAGGGGAAGGATCACTCTAAATGACACCAGAGCACCTGGTATTCCCAAGGCCCTGTCCATCTACAGAGGATTAAGCAACAGAGATGCTGGCTACTCCCAATCCATCAGGAGCTTACAAAGCAAACAAACTTAACCACAAAATTGCTTGCAGTGGGAGAGAATTCAGCTGGAGCAAATTTAGAGATCATCTAAATTCCCTGCCATTTTAGAGCATGGTTGTGGGCTGCAGTGGCTGTGGACAGAGCAGATATACATCTCCTTCTCACTGTCACACCCCTACACACACATACTGCTTCCTTCCCCTTATGAGTTGCTCAGAAATCTCAGTGGTGACTGTGAGGGGCAAGGACAGAAACCGGGACTGACATCCTGTTGGTTGATTATGATGGTGTAAGTTGGACTTACACCATCACAATTCACTTTTTTGTCATTACAGAGATTGGAATTCTCTACCCAGCTACACAACAACTGAAATCCCAGCAAATCTTCCCTTTCTTAGGTACAGTCCTCCCACTGAACATTTCCTGGCTGGGGGAGAGCAGGGGAGGGGCAAACCAGTGTCAAGCTATTTTCCTATAGCTGGATGCAAAGCAATGACATTGTTTGCAAGGAGGTCTAGAGAGCCCCTGGATGTCCCTGTGGATGCCTGTTGGTGTGCATCCAGATGAAAGAAAATTAAACTTCTAAAAATAGGTTTGTGAAAAGAATTTTTGTTGCCTTGCAGGTGAATTTTTGGTTAGTGTTTACTCTTAATTGTCATTGGTCTCAGTTTAGAACTTACAAGTTAGAGAGATGATTTACTTTGAATTACTACTACTACTACCACTAATGTTGCATTATATCATTGCTGTTATTATAATCTTTATTTTAATAATAGAAACAGTAAGTATCAAAAATCCATCCATTGGTTAATAATAGTTTTATTTATGTTTTGCAGTATAACACTACAGTGTGGTCCATTCCAGATTCACATCTCCACACTAACCTGAATGGGTTGCAGCCTAATACAAAATACACTTTAAAAGTACGCTGTGCTGCTGCTGTTTTCTTCTGGAAATGGAGTGAATGGAGTAACACTATAACTATCCAAACAAATGAATCTGGTGAGAATGCTATGCTGCTGGAAAGGAGTTTGCAATTCTTAGGTTTACAATCCTCTTTTGTGGGCTACTATCTGCTTCTATGCAGTCAAGGAATAGTGACTCTCTGGCTAAGCAAACCTCAGAAACGTAACTGTGACACTCTCTTCAAACCATTCTCTCTTATGCTTTAGCTGTACCTGTTCCCCTTTCTTTACCTTCTAGTGACAGATCATAAAACAAGGCAAGATATATAAATGAGGATAATCACATGCCATGACAAACAGCCAGCTCTCATCACTTGATGATCCACCTCTTTTAAAAATATGCTAAACTAATCATCTAGTTTGACCCTTCATGTGTATCAGTTATGTTGCTTTCTTCTTTACCTCTTCTTCTAGCTTAGCTGTATAAAAATAGTTGCATTGTATGCTCTAAGGCCAATAACCTGGCGTTGAGCCGTTGTTTAGGGAAAGGCAGGGGAAAAAATGATGGTGGTGATGTCCTAGCATACTTCCATTATTCTTAAGGATGTAGTTTCTTACCCAAAATGTGTTGAATTTATTGGGGCTTACCGTCTGAGTAAGCATGCACAGGATTCTGTAGTGAGAAACTATTTAATAAATTCTATATTTACAGTAGTATCACAATGTCTAATGTCAGTGTCTGTGAAGCAGAATCAATACCTAATGTAAATAATAATTTGTGATGGGATAATTTCCTTCAGCTCATCTTAATTTTCTGTTTCTTGCAGCACAATCCCCAAATCCATTTTATTTCTCTCTACTCACAGTTCAGAAGGGCTAGATAAGTTCCAAGAACATCCAAATTCTACCCCTTTGCAGGCTATGGCAAAGCCCCATCCAACACCCTTCTATGCATTACTTAGAAACAATAGTGCGAAGCAATACAATACACAAATCCAGTTCATACATATTTATTCTGAAATGAAAACAATTTAGATTATTTAAGATTTTGGCCAATAAACTGTGCCACAGAAGAAGGAAATGGCATCTGAATTTCTAGATATCTGCAAAGCTCATGTTGATTGCAGTGGTAGTATTATTCTCAGAGGAACACAGGACTAACCATAAGTAACCAGAAGCAGATCTTTTGAAATAAAAAAATAACCCCAATAGGCACAAGCAAATTTTTTAAAGGGCAAAAATAAATAAGAATAAACTATGTGCAGATTGCTTTACTGTAAAAACAAATATTGTTGCTACCCAAAGCAACCACAAACAGCTTTTTTTTAAAAAAAAAATCTTGCATAATTTCTGAAGAAGGCTTTTAAAAAGAGTAAAAATAAGGCCTCTGAAAAGAAGACAGATTTTTCATCAAATAGAAAGACTAAGACCCCAAATAACAATATTATTAGAGACTCATATAAAGAAAAATCAAGGCAAATATTTATACAACTCAAAATTAGGCCAATGCTTCACCTCGCTATATAAAAAGAAAAAAATGGGGAGTGGCAATATATTTTGATAAAAATATTCCTGCAAAGAAAATAATACAAGATGAGGAAGGAAGATTATTAGGAGTAGAACTTGAAAAAAATGGAAGAAAAATATTACTGATTGGAGTGTATGCCCCAAATGAGAACAAAAGAAGATTTTACAAAGAAATGAAAGAGAAAATGTCTGAATATGAATATGAGGATTGGATATTCGCAGGAGACTGGAATGGAGTTATGGATGTGGAATTGGACAGGAAATCAATTATGGAAAAACAAGATAAAGGACAAAGAGGGAAACTTCCAAAGACTTTTTTTGAGATGTGTGAGGAAATAGCAGTAATGGACGCATGGAGAATCTTTTATCCAAATGAAAAGGATTATACATATTTCTCTGAAGTGCACCAATCTTGGTAAAGAATAGATATGATAATGGTATCGAAACAGTTTTTAACAGAAATAAAGAAGATAGAAATACTGCCAAAGATTATTTCTGATCACCATCCAATGATGATGCAAATACAAGAAACCACAAAACAATTTCAATGGAGATTAAATGATAATCTATTAAATGATGAAGAGGTGATACAACAGGCGAAAGAAACATTGAAAAACTACTTTATGGAAAATGTAAAGGAGGATATGAAAATGAAGACGATTTGGGATGCTTCCAAAGCAATGATGAGAGGTTTTTTCATTCGAAAAAGACAAATTCAAAATAAGAAAAAGCGACAAGAATATCAAGAAAAAGAAAAAGAATGTAGAGAAAATCCAGAGGAAAAATCAGTACAAATGGAAATAAAGATAATACAACAAAAGATAAGGATGAATTTACAAGAAGAAATAGAGAAGAAGATGAAACAATTAAATGTAACCCAATTTGAGCAGACAAACAAGTTTGGGAAATAGCTTACGCACAGGTTAAAGAAGAAGAGAAAAAGAAATATAATAGTTGAACTGAAGAATGAGAAGAAGATAATTACACAGCAAGAGAAAATAAAACAGAAATTTAAAGAATACTTTGAAAAATTATTCCTGGAGAAAAATCCTTAATACCGAATAGAAGAAAAATGGAAAGAATTTGCAAAAACTATAAAAATTCCAAAAATATCAGCAGAGATTTACGGCATTGTACTATAAAAGATTTATAAAAGAATTAATACTTCCATATCAGGCAACCTTACACGAAATTGAGAAGGAAGGGAAGCCACAGTCATGGGGAGAAGGAAATATAGTGGTAATACCTAAAGAAGACAGAGATAAGAGAGAAATTAAGAACTGTAGGCCAATTTCTTTGTTGAATGTAGACTACAAAATATGGGCAACGATACTGGCTAAACGACTGAGACATGCAATACAAGATAAAATACAGGAAGGACAAACCGGTTTTCTTCCAGTTAGACAAATGAAGAACAATATTAGAACTTTATTAAATACAATTGAATATTATGATAAAAATCCAGGGAAGAAGATAGCCATTATCTCATTGGATGCTGAAAAAGCATTTGATAATCTTTCCTAGAATTTTATGCATCATACTTTAAGAGAATATGGCCTGGGAGGAGTATTCTGTAATTGGTTGGAGAAGATATATCGGGATCAATCAGCAAAGTTAATAATAAATGGAGATAAAACACAAAGCTTTGAAATAAAGAAAGGGGTACGGCAAGGATGCCCATTATCACCGTTATTATTTATAGCAGTTTTAGAGGTATTACCGCTGGCAATAAATGAAGATCCACATATAAAAAGAGAAAGGAGGAAGACAAAATGAGGTAAAAAAGATAAAATGTAAATATTAAATATAAGCTAAAAGTAATAGCTTACGATTCTTGTAAAAAAGACATAATGTATGGAACTGAATGCTAATATGGAATGGAATGTTAAACTCAGATTCAACTGGGAAAATTGATGTTGGAAGCGGGGAAGGTTTTTTTATTGTTTTTTCATTGAAAATTTTAATAAAAATTTATTTTAAAAAAAAAGACCTCCAAGTGACTATACTTAGGTTTAGTTTAATGAGCTGGGGTGCCCATACCTTACTGGCTGCAGGCTGCTATCCTACACACTCATACTTCTTAAACATTAACCAGACATTACTTTTTGAACCCTGTGTGTATGTGCTTTCAAGTTGCCTGTCGACATTTGGCTACCCCATGAATTTCATAGGTTTTTCTTAAGCAGGGAATACTCAGAGGTGGTTTTGCCAGTTCTTTCCTCTAAAATATAGCCTATCGTACCTGATATTTTGTTGGCAGTCTCCCATCCAAGTACTAACCAGGACTGACCCCTGCCAAGTTTCCCAGATCAGACAGAACCTGATGCTTTTAGAATATTGAGGCTCTTGCTACAACTCCCCAAATCCCCAGTGGATTCTGGGAGTTGTAACTACCTATCTTCACCTCCAGTTTGCCTGTTTTCACTCGAAAACCCCATAGTCAGCCAAGCCCTTGCTATCAGCAAGATTGATGCAGGAAGAATTCTAGACTCAGGAGGCTTACCATCAACAAGATTTTATATGTCAGGAGTTTTAAAATGTTATGACTGACATCCTGTGAGGAACATACACAATGTGTATGGGGATAATGCAGGGGTGGGTATTCCCTTCCTCCTTCCGCAGCACCTAAATTACCCCCCAACCTCTTACTCAGTAGCTTCTCAAACACCTCACCCAACAACCATTCTCTGCTTCAGCGAGAGCATGCATGGTCACAGAGGTGTCTGACTTCTAAGCCCCATAACCAGGCACAAAATGACAACATCAACACTGAGGTTCACCAGTATCCTCAGGAGGTCCATAGTGCTCCTGTAATCATTTTGCATCTGGCTGTGAGGACATAGCCAGATAGTTCTGCGATCTTGCCTGCTCCCCATGAAGCAAGGAATGGCCGTGTGGGTGGGGCAGGGATTCAGAGGCTGTTCGGTAAGGTGGGGGTGGTATATGCCTCAGTCTTGTATATGGCTACCCTATGCTATGCTGAGCCATACAGGATTGCAGCCATTGTATAGTTCCTTGTATCAAGCATACTCATATTACTTTGACTGGCAGGAGTGTAGCTAGTGAGTATAGTGGGGGAGAAGTGAGGCTGTTGTTCCTCTAAATAAGAATCGATCCCATGAAATTTTCCTTCAGTCCCCAAACTTCTAGCATTGGACATTGTTCACACCTAGAACTCTTATATTTGCTGTGTTCACATTCCCTTGGGAACTTTGCCTTCCTCTTTTATTTGAGTTGCCCCAACTGCATTTCTGAATGTTTTACTCAAGTTAATGCTATAAATGTGGATATTGAAGGAAAATTCCATGTGGAGGTTGGGGAGAATTTTTATTTGGGAGGACCAGTGTTCTCATTCCCCACCCACTGCATAGCTATGCTCCTGTTGGTTAGTTAGACCAAAGTAGTAAACCAGATTTAGATGTGCCAGGACTTTTACTTGCCTCTGCTTGGTTATTTGTTGATTTCCAAAGATGTTAGTTTAACATATCATTTGATTTATGCAGTCTGAGATGCTGGCTTGTTTCAAGCTGTCTGGCAAAAGCACAAAATATGGCCAACAACTTTCCTGTTTGGTTCCTCCTAGGCCAAAGCATTCCTTTACTTTCTCTGGCACTTTCAGTGAGTTATTCCTGAAAGTGAACTCTGATCAGATTGCCCATGAGGACTACTTCTCTGTATGGCTGGGTCATTTTGCAGGTGGGGAACACAATGATGAGGTTCTGTAAATGTGAACCTGAATGGACAGCTCACTTCTAGCCATCACTCCACTGAGGCTTTAGCAGTATTCTGTGCAGGTAGAGTGCTAGAGGACATGGTTCTCTGATGCTTCTAAATCTACTGAGGAGCAAGTCTGTGTGGTGGACTGAAAATCAGTCACTAGTTCCCTATATCAAGTATTGGCTTACACCTGTTGCAAATCCAAACTGAAGTAAGCCCATTTAGGCAATGGTAACTTGGTAAGTCAACAGTTGAATGTGCATGATAAGTTTTTAGTTATCCTTCACAGTCGCAGATGGCCTCTAAACCCAAGTTTCTGACTTTGCTAATAGATATCTGTGAAAACCATTGGAGTATACCCTGGGGTTTGCAAAGTCAGTGGTTGCCAAACCTTAGGCCTCTAAGTGTTTTTGATTCCAGCTCTCAGACAGCTTGGCCAAAGATCAGGGGTTCTAGGAACTGAAGTCCAAAACACATTGAGGACCAATGTTTGAGAACTGTTGTGCTACATCAGCAGGAAAAGGGATTTGTTCTGTGGCAGGTATGGCAACATATGGTCCATGGCCCTCATGCAGCCTCAAAGACCTGTGTTGTAGCCCCCCAGATGTTAGGTTTTTTTGGACCAAAATGCTCCAAGATGGCCTCTACAGGGTGTGGAGGACATTTCCACCATATTTAGAGTTCCCCTGGACCACCCCAAGGATCAGAATAAATTTTTGCATTTTTTTTTTAAAAAAAAATTTCCGAAAATGCTCCCAAATGCTGTCTCGGAGCCTAGGAAGGCCCTAGAGTCTGAGAATGTCTCTTTGGAAGCTAATATGGTCCTATAGCCTTCCACTGTTATCCACTCTTGTTCTGCTTGTTTGTTAGTTTTGTATAATATTTTTATTGAAAATTTTCAACTACTTGAAATTTTTGAAACTCCACACAAGAAAAAAAAGAAGGAAAAAAGAAGAAAAAAAGAATTAAAAAGCAAGATGACTTCCATTCCCCATTTCATTGTTATATAGCATTCAAAATATTTCAAACCTCCCGAAATAAAAACCCAACAGTTACTTTCTTTCCATCCCCTGTTGCATTATCTCTCAACAACCAACAATATTTTCCTTCTTCCCAAGGTTGCCATATCTAGCAATCAGCAATTAAAAGATCAATCAGTATCTTCTATACTTCTCTCAAACATCTAAACAATTACCTCATGTTAAATTGTTGTATACTTATTCTATTTATATTCCATTTTCTCACTTTAATAATTATAACTTACTAACAAATTGCATAATATCAGTTCTTACTAAATGTAACTGTAATAAACTCTTATAACAGTCTAATTTCCATTATATTTAAACTCCCATACTTCAATCATTGTATAAAACGTTCCAAAATCTTGTCCGCTTCCACATTTCATTACCTTATGTCTATAATCAGATCTCGCAATCTTATTTCAACCAGACCTTATGTTCTTATTAATTTTAAAGTGAATTCTGCTGTCCTATCCTAACTGTGATCTTCTACTCTCCTTCAGAGTCTCTTCTTTACATCCAGTCAATATTTCCATCTCCTTCCAATTTTCTACTTTAAAAAAATTTATCGTAAGGCAGAATACCTTTTTCATCTTGCTCTCAACCACAGTCTTACAGGCTAATTATTTCATTAAAAGCTCATGGGTTTGTTTTTTTATCAATATAAAATCTTTAAAATCCTTGGACATGAATTCTAGATTAGCCTCCCCCTTCTTCCCCCAGTTCTTGTCAGTTTTATAGGCTGATCCCTCCATTAAATCAGCTTGAGTTTATATATCCATATAATTTTCAGTATCCATCATTTCCAGAGTAGCCCCACATTTCTTCCACACCCGTTGTATTACTTCCGCCAGCAGTTTTGCCTAAGCCTCTTCCACATGTTTGGCAATTCCTGATCTCTCAAAAAATGAATCTCAAGCAAGAGTTGCTGTAAAAAGTACTGGAAAAATTCCACCTTTCTTCAGTCTTTTTTTAGTCCAGCATTCAAACAGTTAATTGTCAAGATAAGTTATAGTCTTACCAACTTCAAAAAGATAGTGCCTCCACTTTCCCATGAATTAATTTTGCTTTATTAAAATTCAATTTGATCCTATAAACAAAGAAAATCCAACCCAATCCAAATGCATGCTCTTAAATCCTTTGTTATATCCCTTTAAGTGCATCAACCTCCAAACTTTCATGCAAGTCCAGATCTTGTGGGGTAAACACACTTCTTCTTCGTGGTCTCTGTGCCTTCATACACTAGGAGCTTTAGCGCCTGCGCGGTAGCGTTCGGAAACTTCTAGAGCTTGTTCGCTTGGCGGGAACCCCTCCCCCACGCCGGTACTGCGCATGCTCCTCCCGCCGAGCAACGGTCTCTCCTCAGTTCTTTCTCGTCCGCCGCCGCGTACGGAAGGTTCTTTAGTTTGTTCCTCTCACGTCGTGCTTGGCTTGCTGTTTTTTCACGGTTTTACGGACTTTCGGACTGTCTTTGACCTCTCTTTCGGACTCCCCCTTCGGTTTTCGTCTTTTTGGATTTCGGAGTTTGGCGTTTCTTCGTCTTATGTCCGCGCTCTTTAAGAAGTGCGTGTCCTGCGGCCGCAAGGTTGCCCTCAACGACGGCCATAAGGAGTGTCTCTTCTGTTTGGGCGAGTCCCACAACATCCGGACTTGCCCAATTTGCAGGGATTTTACTCCCCAAACTCTTCGCAACCGCTCCGCGAGACTCAAATCTTATTGTTGGGAACAGTCTCTGCGGGCGATAGACGAGACCTCCACTTCCAAGATGGCCGACAAGAAGACGACCACGCCATCGACGGTATCGGCGGCTGCCGTTCCGTCCACCTCGTCGGTATCGGGCTCGGTACCGGCGAAAACGCCGATCTCGGCGTTACCGAGGATCCCGAAGCTGTCGGCGGCTGCCAAGTCAGCGAAAGGATCCTCGACGGCGAGGAAGGCTGAGGCTCCCCTTACGGAGACGCCTGCAAAAAAGCGCCCTGCTCCGGACGGAGGCAAGGGCAAGGAGAAGGAGAAGAAGAAGAAGAAGAAGGAAAAGAAGCGCTCCCCGGCTGGGGACGCTCAACCTCCTACTCCTCCTCCTACTCAGCAGCCTTCCAAAGGGCGAGGCGAGTCCGTCGACCTCTCGGAGGATGAGATCGAGGACGTTCCCCAACAGCGTCCGGACTCGCCTGTGGCAGACCCTCCAACCCTGGTGGAGGAGCGCCACCGCCCTCTTAGCCGTCGCAGGTCGGCCGACCTGCAGCAGAGAGAGCCCTCTGCTTCTCCGGAGCGGCGTTCGACCTCCTTCAGGTCCCGGTCCCGCTCTTCCGAGCGTCCGGTGGCCTCGCCGCCTCCGAGGGAGACAGAGAGGAACAACCTCGCTCGTCTGCCTCCAGATACACCTCGGCGTCCTACGTGGCCAGGTACGCGAGGGAATCTGAATGGAGAGAGCGCCCGGCCTCCTATCGGTCGCATTCGCCATCGTACCGGGATCGGTACCATCGTGGCCCGAGTCGCTGGGAGACCTTCCGGAGGTCCCGGTCACCTCGTCGACAGCGCGAATCGCGCTCGCCTAGAGGGGACGAGGCTCGGTACCGTCGACGCCGAAGCCGATCTCCGTCGGACCGCCGCTCCTTCAGCCGCTCTCCCTCCCCTCGATATCATAGGGCGAGGGAGCCTTCACCACGGTATCGGGCGATATCGCCACCTCCTAGGGTCACGGCAACGGCGACGCGCCCTACGGAGTCGGTGGTGACTGAGCGGGCTACGACGACGTCAGCCTGCCAGACTACCCCGGTCACCACCAAGAGGGTGAAGTCAGTGGTCAGCCATCCCAAGCGGGACGCTGCTGCTACCACCGCCCCGGCTGCGGAGAAGCCTAGGAAGGCAACACCTGCGGCGACTACGAAGGAGCCGGAGAGCGAGCGGCGAGAGGACTCACCGAGCTCGGAGTCGTACGACTCGAGTGCGGAGTCTGAGGTGTCTGAGGCGGCCTCCCAGGAGTCTCCTCCGTTGGGATTCGGGGACCCGATCCCAGATTCTGCTCCAGAGGACATCCACCAGTTCTCTGCGATGCTGCTCCGCATGGCCACTACCCTCGGCCTTAAGATCGCCGATGCGGAGCCGGAGGACGACGATCCAGCCTTCTCCGTCTTCGAGGAGAAGCGACCTTCCACGGCCCCGCTGCCTCTCCTGCCCCGGGTATCCAGACTGGTGAAGGCCGCCTGGGATAGACCGGCCTCGGCTCAGCCGATACCGCAGCGGTTAGAACACCTCTACAGGGTGCAGAAGGATAACGCCGGTTATCTATTTAATCACCCTGCACCGAACTCTGTGGTCGTCGAGTCCGCGCAGACGAAAGGCTCCGGCAGGCAACACACCACCCCGCCGGACAAAGAGGGCAGGAAGTTGGACGCCTACGCAAGGAGGTTCTATTCGGCTGCCTCCTTGCAGATCAGGCTGTCCAACACTCAGGCTTGCCTCGCGGCATACCTGAAGAAAGTGCTCGATCGCCTGCAACCAGCGATGGAAGCGGTACCGGAGGACATCCGCCAAGCCTCCTCCGTGATCTTCAATGAGGCTATCTCCATCGCTCGGCACCAGATGGCCTCCTCCCGGCACGCAGTGGAGATCGCCTCCCGGGTCATGGCGGGATCCGTCGGCCTCCGCCGCCATGCTTGGCTTCGACCGGCCGACATCCAGGAGGACACCAGAAGGAGGATTGAAGATCTCCCCTTCGACGGTGAAGGCCTATTCAATTCGTCCACAGACGAAGCTTGGACAATCTCGTCAAGGCGAGACTGACCGCAAAAAAGATCGGGCTGCAGCCGGCCACGCAGACCCGCAGGGCCTCCACCTTCCGCCCATCCTGGCGACGATCTTCCACCTCGTCGTTCCAGCGTTCGGCCCAGTCTGGACAGTCGAGACCGTCCTCCGGCTCATCGGCCAGACGCACGATTAGGCGGCGCCCGCCTTCGTCGAAGAAGTCCTCCTCCGAGACAAAGTCTCGGTTTTGACGTGCCTGGCAGGACCCACCAATACCCACTCTTCAGCCTACCATCAGCGCTCGGAGACCGACCGACTCTCGCTCGACACCTAGCGGAGTGGCAGTATGTCACTACGGACTCTTGGGTGCTTTCCATCGTCCGTCTTGGCTACGCCATCGAGTTTCTCGATATTCCTCCTCGCGGCGTTTACTACTCCACGCCGTCGAGTCCGGCCCTCCTGGAAGAGATCCAATCCCTCCTCCAGAAAGGGGCGATCGAGCGGCTCCCGCAAGAGGCCAAGACCACCGGCTTCTTCTCCAGGTACTTCACGGTACCGAAAGCCGACGGTACCCTCCGGCCGATCCTAGACCTCAGAGGGGTGAACTACTACATCCGCCCCAAAAGGTTCAAGATGGTCACGATACCGTCGATCCTACCCTTCCTACATCGAGGGGACTGGTTCGCCTCCATCGATCTCCGAGACGCATACTTCCATATCGCCATTCGCCCGCAGCACAGACGGTACCTCCGCTTCGCAGTCGACGACACCTGTTACCAGTACAAGGTGCTGCCGTTCGGACTCTCGACTGCCCCAAGGGTCTTCACCAAGTGCATGGCCCCGGTGGTATCCTACCTGCGGACGAAGGGCGCTTCCGTCTTCCCCTACCTCGACGATTGGCTGTTGGTGGTGTCCTGCAAACAGAGACTTTACCACGACGTCCACATGACGTTGTCACTCCTGACCCGCCTTGGTCTACGAGTGAATCCGAAGAAGTCCCACCTCGAGCCGGCGAGGATCTTGGACTTCATCGGGGCGACGCTCGACTCGACCTCCGCCAGGGCGTACCTACCAGAGTCTCGAGCACAAACCTTGATCCGGGCCGCCGCTCACGCTCGTACGGCCCCGACGTTATCTGCGAGAAGCGTCCAGCAGCTCTTGGGCTACATGGCTGCGACGACCGCTGTGACATATCTCGCCAGGCTGAGAGCAAGACCTCTTCAACACTGGTTCGTCCGCATATTCGACCCCCTGCGAGACGAACAGACACTCCGACTGCAGCTGCCGGGAGACGTCCGCTCATCCCTCCGATGGTGGCAGTCGCGACGCAATCTCATGTCAGGGATGCCTTTCCAACAGCCGACACCGAAGGTGACGGTAACGACCGACGCCTCCCTGTATGGATGGGGTGCCCACTGCGGCGATCTCAGAGTCCGCGACAGATGGACCGACGACGAGACCGCTCTCCATATCAACGCGCTGGAGCTGCTCGCCGTCTGGAAAGCCCTACGGGCGTTCCGCCATGCCGTGGCGGCGGGGCACGGTCCTGATTCTGACGGACAACACCACCGCCGTCTGCTACATCAACAGACAAGGTGGGACTCATTCCACGACCCTGCTCGACATCGCGCTCGACCTGTGGGAATGGTGCATTCGCCTGCACACGCATCCCGTGGCGGTTCACCTGGCCGGGCAGGAGAACACCACGGCAGACGCCCTCAGCAGGGACACCTCATCCCATCACGAATGGTCTCTCTCCGGAGAGGCGTTCAGACTGATTCGGGACCGCTGGGGCGAACCATCGATCGACCTCTTCGCGACCAGGGAAAACGCGAAGTGTCGCCGATTCTGTTCCAGAGCGGGCCACGATCGTGCCTCCATCGGGGACGCTTTCCAGTTTCCGTGGACCGGGGAACTCCTCTACGCGTTCCCGCCGTTCCCGCTGCTCGGCCGGACGATATCGAAGATCCTCGCCGACCGAGCCGACGCGATCCTGGTAGCCCCGTACTGGCCGAGGCAACATTGGTTCGCACCCCTGCTACAAGCCGCGCGAGACGACCTGCTCCGGTTGCCACCGACACCGGACCTGCTCTCCCACTCCGGCGGCCGAGTCCTCCATCCGGACCTGCCACGCCTGGCCCTCCATGCCTGGAGGATATCGCACTAGACGATCCCGTGCTCGGTACCGTCCTCGTCGCGGCCAGGAAGGAATCCACCCGTCGCAACTATCAATACAAGTGGCGACGCTTCCTGACCTTCGCTAACGAGAGGAGTGAGCCGGTATCGCCCGCGGGGCTCTCGACCGTCCTGCACTTCCTCCTGCACCTCCGGCAACAGGGCCTGGCGTTTCCATCCCTGAAGGTGTATCTCTCCGCGATCGTGGCATACCAACCGCCACGATCTGCTGCCTCGGCCTTCTTCAGGAACGATACCGTTAAGCGGTTCCTGAAAGGACTTCATCATCTCTACCCGCCGGTATCGCCGCCGCTACCGCCGTGGTCCCTCTCGCTGGTGCTCTCGCAGCTGACGAAGCCGCCCTTCGAGCCAATGGCGACCTCGGATGACAGGCTCCTGACAATGAAAACTGCCTTCCTGGTAGCGGTGACCTCAGCGAGGCGAGCGGGTGAGATCACAGCTCTTCGTTCCGATGAGCCCTTCACGGTCTTCCACAGGGACAAGGTGGTCCTGAGACCTGACATCTCGTTCCTGCCAAAGGTGGTGTCCAGTTTCCATCTCAACCAGGACATCATCCTGCCTGCCTTCTTCCCGAACCCGACGACACCGTTGGAGCGGTCCCTCCACTCCCTGGACGTGCGTCGGGCATTGGCTTTCTACAAGGACAGGACTGCTTCCTTCCGACAGACGCCGCATCTCTTTGTTTGCTATGGGCGACGTCGGAAGGGCCTAAAAGTGTCCACCCAGCGCTTCTCCAAGTGGGTGGTGAGGACTATTGAACTGGCGTATGAGCTCGCGAGGAAGCCTCCGCCAGTCCTGCTTCGAGCCCACTCCACCAGAGCTGTGGCTACTTCTGCGGCCCTCCTGCGAGGAGTTGACCTGCATGAACTCTGCCGTGTGGCGACCTGGTCCCAACCATCGACCTTCGTGCGCCACTACAGGCTCGACTGCCGGTCGCGCAGAGATGCCCGGTTTGGACGTGAGGTGTTGGCTTCCGTGCTGTAGGACCTGACCCGCCGTCCGACCGGTAAGCTACACAGTCTCCTAGTGTATGAAGGCACAGAGACCACGAAGAAGAAGAACAGGTTGCTTACCTGTAACTGTGGTTCTTCGAGTGGTCATCTGTGCCATCATACACACCCACCCTTCCTCCCCTCTTTCTCAGGTCCCTGTAGGTTCTACGGCGGACGACAGAACTGAGGAGAGACCGTTGCTCGGCGGGAGGAGCATGCGCAGTACCGGCGTGGGGGAGGGGTTCCCGCCAAGCGAACAAGCTCTAGAAGTTTCCGAACGCTACCGCGCAGGCGCTAAAGCTCCTAGTGTATGATGGCACAGATGACCACTCGAAGAACCACAGTTACAGGTAAGCAACCTGTTCTTACTCAGTTCCCAGTTGGAAGAATAAGGCTACTCTACAGGGGTCTTTTTGACTGTCTTAATCAGAATTCTCCATTTGTGTGCTCCCAAGGTTTGGAGAATTTTAAGAAAGCAGGTGCCGACTTAATGTCCATCAGATCATTCAGATCAGGACAGTTGCTGTTCACAGCAAGGGCAAACATGTGACTGCATTGGTCCTTCTTCACTCATTCCCTGTTTATTCATGAGTAAACATAAGTAATGAAAATTCCAGACCTTCCTGGGCAATCACTTTCATCCCCCCTTAATCCAGAGTGAATTTCACTTGCCAGAGGGCCCTCTGGTCAGCTCGTTAACCATGAAAGCTCTCCTTGCTGCAAACACTGCAGAAGACTGTCAGTCCACCATCCTGCCCAGAAGTTGAGTCCATCCACCCCTGTTCTGTGGCTTTCACCAGTTAGATTTGATGAGAGGAACTTCTTCCCCATGATACATGTTTTTATATCCTTTATTTTTCAGCTCCATCAGGGCAGCTGGATATTTGGAGAGATATTAGCCCAGGTTTGGAGGAACGTAACGTAACTGTATTCTGGAAGGTAAGTCTGGTTGTCCAATCAGTGTTGATGGATTACATTAAAAATAACAGCCCCTGAACTGCAAGAGTAATTTTTGCCAGTGATGTAATTTTTAAATAGTGCGCTTTACAAATTACATCTTCATTAAGAGAAGTTCATTAAGGGAAATTGAAGGTATATTCTTGAGCTGCTTCAACTTAAGCATCAGAATGAGATATAAAGAGCATTTGCAGTTTTTTGGAGGGTGGGAAATGTTGACATTATTCATACTTTCAGTCTCCAGTCTACATGCTGCAACAACATTTTCTTTCTCTGTGACGGAGATGCTTTGGTATTGCACATGGTTGAGGAGAGAGGAAGGGCACCATTACCAATATTGAATTCATGCACCCAGTACTACTCCAATAAGGAAGGAGGTGAACAGAGGTTTTATACCTCTGACACCAGCCTCTTTCAAAGGCAGCTTGTAACTGTCTCACCTGACATGTGAATGCAGTACAAGATTAGCAGGCCAGGAGAAGTCCAAATAGGAATTTTTTCACCTTATCCCACATCAGTCTGGGAATATTTTTTTTAAAATTTTACCTACTCTGCATTGCCTAGTCAAGGCTGCAACACTGGATGTTTGTAAGTGTTACTAGAGCAGAGCTTGTGGGATTCTGAGAACTGTAGTCCAGAAGAGTAACTTTTCAGAAATATGCCAGTTATGTTGTATATCCTATTTATGGTTTATACAGATTCTGTTTTGCTTCCAAAACTACACAGGATCAATCAGATATGTACAGGTGTTATGTACCAAGGCAGCTTCCTATGTATTTTATTTCCAACTTGAGTTTTTGTTTCAAGGAAGAGGGTGGGACCATATTCCCCTTCTGTAGATGGATATTTTATTTTAATTTTTTAACACCATTGTACAAGAAAATCCTTATCTAGTCTCTTGCCACTTGGCATCTTCAGCTGTTGTAAGAGGAAAAGTGAAAATAAAAGTTGGCATCTTCTTATGGAGACTGTGAGTAAAATTGGAGTTCAGAAAAAAAATTGTGATTGCAACTCACCCCACTAGTAACTTTACCAAGTGCTGAGAAAAGGTGACTCTGTACTCTTAAACTATGGACTTGAGAGCAACAAGTTTTGTTTTACCCCTCATAGGCTGCACCAGGCTTTCGTGAGAATGGAGAAATCAAAACATACGAGATCTGTTGGGAAAATTTAGAGGAACCTAATGTGTCCAGTCACTGTAATTCAACTGAATTATATAATTACACAATTTCTCTTGGTAGTCAGTCTTACAAAATCAGTGTCACAGCAAGAAACTCTGCAAATGCATCAACTCCCTCTGTGATTATCGTCTCAGCAACTGGAAGAAATGGTTAGTACATCTAGAAATATTTCTTCTAAGAATAGCTCGACTGAAATAATATTTTGAGACTTTCTGAAAAATTCCTTGTGCACCCAATTCTCCTTGTTCATGAGGTTCTCTTGCTACATCTGCATAACAATATAACTCGTGCAAATACTATACCGTTATGTATATGATTTTTGATTGGCTGAATACTTGCAATTTCACTCTGAGAATGTTACATTGCATGCTGCACAGAGAACATTAACATGTACACGAAAAATATTGCCTGCCCACATCCCTGTGCTTATGGATATAATTTTGGAAATGTGACTTTTTTATACTACAGCTCCCAGAATTTCTCATCCAGCATGGCCACCGACCATGTTAGCTGAGAGATCCTGGGAGTTGTAGGCCAAAGAAGGAACTTTTCCATAGTCTGTGATAAACAAACTTTGTTTCTGTTTTTCACGTTTAAACATGGAGACATACAGAGTTTCATGATTCCCTCATTATTTATTTGATCCAACTAAAATGTTTGCGTTTGTAATGTTTTTGCTTTCCATGTCATTATACACACCTCACTATGGGGCCTTGGCCAGGATCCACTAAGCACACCATTGGAGTCTGGGGGGTGAAACCTGCCCTTTTTTCCCCGTTTCCTCCCCATATACACAGTGTCAACTATGGAGATGTTCATGTGTGCAGCTGCATCTATCCCAGGTACCACTTGGCTTGTGGATGTGTGGCTAGATGTGTTCTAGGTGCCTTTGTACACTAGGAGTAGAAGGAACAATCTCTGCTCTCACTGTAAAACTCCTTCTTCCCCAGATGTGTGAGGGCAGGCAGAACCTGATGAGTCCCATCCCTGATTAATGACTGACAGGATACAATGTGCTCACAAGCACCTTGGATGCTGTTGTATGCCTGGAATGAATCACATACCACAAAGAGGTATAGGATATTCCCTTCTACAACATTTAAAAAAAAACCCCACCAAGCAGCAGCATTATCAAGGGTTGCATATGTCACCACCAGGATTCTAGAGTTTGTTCCCTCCTAAAAATGACAGAGTGCCTCTTTTGAGCATTTCTGTAGCATGCCAGTGTTCATTCTGGTAATGTTTACTGTTGTAGAGGATAGATCTGGATGTGGTGAGGGATAGAAATGCAGTAGGATGGTCTAACATCTTTTCCCATCACTTTAGTTCCAGTCCCGTTTTTATCACTTCTTTGCTGTGATTGAAAAAGCAACAGCTGTCTCCATAAAAAATATAAAAATAGTAGCAGAGTTAATAACACCTCTGATAGGTGTTTAGCCATACATTTTCACAGTGATCTAAGTATTGTTGTGTACTCTTTTTAAACAAAAAAGAAGAGACTTTGAATTATTATGAAGAAGACACAACCAACAACACAGCAGATGGAATTTATATTTCTTGGAAGACTCAAGATGCATTTGATGGATATGTTATTGACTGGTGCAACTACCCGATGTCCCAGCCTTGTGGTTTTCAGTGGATGAAGTTTGGGCAGAATGTTTCCAGTAGTCTCATTCCATCTGGTAAGTGGAATGCATCTTCACTGTTGTATTAATAATTCCCGAGGAGGCAATTGCTGTAATGGTAATGTGTCTAACACAGCATCTGTGTGAGTATACTGATGACCCACTAGGCTCCTGATCCCTCCCGTCACAGATGACTGACTCCTTCCTCTCTTCTCCCTTCATGAAAACATCTCTCCATGGACTTGCTTAGAGTAAGTGGTGAGAAACCTGTTCTTTGAGTGTGAGTGCTTCTTTTTTATGTGTTCTCTAGCAAATACAGATGTATATGTATTCTCCCGTTTTGTATGTTTTTATCTGCGTGTGTATCCCATGTACATCACAGAGGAGGCATTCCCAACACTTTGTGAGTGGCCATTTATGGGATATGAAGGCCCAGGGGAGGTAATGAGAAAAAAATTTGGTATGGAAACATCACTTTCCCACTGTTTTCTAAGGACAAATTTTCATTTTTTTCCAGTGAGAAAGCTGGAAACTCAGTGGTACATAGTGATTCATCAGAATTTCTTTTCTCTGTTATAATCAGTGAAAAGCTTTTTAAGATAACATTTTACTTACTCAAAAACAGCAGGAACTGTGTAGTATGAAGATTTTTGTGGAGGATGGCCAACAGAATTAGAGAGCAACAGTCTCTATGGATACATTTGACATGTACAATATTTGGATTGAAAATGCATTTCTGCACTTAGTAGGTGCTTGATGGAAGGAGTGTATAGGAAAGACCTGTGCTAATATGCTCTTGAGGAGTTCAGTATTTTGAACTCTTAGTAGAACTTTATGTCCAAATACACTGCTAACCTCGTCCTTAAGAGACTGAGTAGTTCTATCCAAATAATATGCTTTCTTTTGTTCATTGTAAAATTTGTGGTTTGTTTCCATGTTTTACTGTTTCTTAGATAGCAAAAACTAAGGCACATGCTTAGGTAGTAGAAGGTGCAGTAGTTTATAGCTCTCTCTGTTGTGTAGAGTATATATATACAATTTTGCTTATACAAACCTTAAACTTTTTTATATTTCATAAATATGCCAAGGAGTGCAATTTCAAATGCAATGTTATGAGTGGCATTTTATGTTGATAAAGCAGTAAAGATTGGTCTGATATGAAGAAAAACACTTCATGTATTTCAGTTGTCCCCCAAATTTCCATTTTTTTCCTATGGGTTCAAAATTTCTAAAAATTTTACATCTCTGCTATATCATATCCATCATGTAATTAACCACTTACCCACTGCAGCAATTTTGTGGTTGGACCTATGACACTTTTTAAATCTCCAAATGTGCTCATGAGCCTTGGAGCTGTGGGCTAGAATCCTGACTGCTCTAGGTTAGCAATTGCATATTTTTCAGGATTGTGCAGCACAGGGGACAAGTCAGACAAGGGCTGACATCCTGATAGTGCCTGTGCACACATAGTGCCGCTTTCGTGAGCATAAGCCCCTTTTTAGGTGGGTCACAAAGGGCTGTTTTATTGCTCTTGCGTTCATCCAAAAACCTCCCACTGTCTGGCAGCTGTCAAGCCCCAGGAGGGGAAGGGGAGATGGGGAAGTGATTTAGATAGTGACAATCCAGCTGCTCTCAGCTTCTAGGGGAAGGAAAAGGATGCACTTCATTGGAGAGCACACCCTCCTTTCTCTCCCCACAAGCTGCAACCAGATGCTTCTCCATGATCTGAATCCCCACAGTATGTAACAGCAGCAGGGTCCCTTCCTGGAGCTTGACAGCTGCCAGCTGGTAGGAAGACACAGAACTGCACGTGTGGAGTTCTGTGCATATATGTAGGATCTTGGTGTTGTCCCCTTGGTAAACACTGTCCCGGGGTCTACAACTTTGATATAAAATTAATTTAACCCAGCAGAGAGGTCACCCGGATGCGCCACGTAGGCAATAACAGTTGTATGATCGAACGTACCAGGTCAGACCAGTAAACTCCCCAGTCACATAGCCACAGGAGACCTCAAGTTGCGATAACCTATGGTGAACAAAAGGTCATCAACCTTTAAGGAGTCCACTTGAAGGGAGTAAAAGTGTTCCTGGAAGGCTGAGCACTGGAAGCAATAAAACCTTATCAAATCGATCTCCAGAAACTCACACCGCAGCCCCAAAGCGGAGGAAGATCCTGTTATTTAGATGACACCCTGTTATTTTCTGATATCAAAGAAAATGCCAGGTGTGGAGTTGTTTTTCTTTTCTGTCTCTGTTTGTTTTCCCCGGGAGAGGATTTGCCTTCAAAGTAAATTTTTCCTACAAACAGTCCCTGTTTTTGGGCTAGTTAGGCTAGGCAAGGCGAGGAGAAGAAGAATGATGCCTCTTGGTCTTACGAACTGACCAGTCCCTCCTCCTGATAGCCGTGCGATCACCTCAGTGTCTCTTCGCTGAGTTCCGTTTCTTTCGCTTCCCAGACCAAGGACTTCGGGAAAAGGTGCAGTATCACTCAGACTACGAACCCCTCAACAATCCTTCTATCTTATTTCCACTCTTTATTTCTTTTAGCCCTTGGATGCGTGTGTGCATGTTTGCGTTAGTGTGAGCTATTACTGTTCAATAAAGTCATTTATTGGACCTTTTTTTGTGATTTCTGACTGAGCCTGACCTTGTGAAAATTGCATAAAAGATCTCACTAGGTTACCCTGCCTCTGGCATTGCTGTTGCTTATGCTCCATTGAGCTTACTTTCTCCATCATTTGGAGCATATTGAGGTGTCCCTCTGGGACCCCCAGATTTTCAGGGTAATATTGCCCAAAATGTGCTGCCTCTGTGTAGGCTATTGTGCCAGTGTTTTACTTCATCTTGGGCCACAATGCCTGTAGCATTTTTCCTCCTGCCACCACTGTCTCCGGCACAAAAAGAATTGTGGTCATGATGTATCAACATCTTTTCATCCACCTCTCACATTAAACAGTAACTAGAAAGAAATGGCATTTGCCTCTCTTCTAGAAACAATTTACTGGGAAACTGCAATGCCACTTTGGAAATGTTTTCATTTGTGACAGAGAACCAAAGGTGTATCCAATAAAAGTAAATGGTAGTTTTGTCAATTTGCTTCGAAAAGCAGATACATTTGACAAAACTCATGTGGAGTTTTGATCCCTCTGTTGCTATTGGCTGAGAGCTTTGGCTTTTGTTAACTGAAAAGACCTCTTGGCTTCACTATTGAGGTGTTAATGGAATGTTCACAAGCCTTCCAGCTGCTCAGAGGTTGGTTTTTTTTTTAAACCCTGTCAGTACCCAAGTAGCAGTATCATAAGTGGCAGCTGTGTATATTCAACAGTGGAATAGATTGCATTGCATTGTGTTGGTTGAAAACTGAACTGTTAAAGAGAATGGCATTTGAATGGGATGCATTGATCATATATATACGTAGGTTTTGTTTATGAACAGAACTGAATGCATATTCGTGTGTTTGTATACATGCACACACATAGATAGAGTGCACTCAGAGATGCTACACACAATTTCAGAAAAATTTTACACGCACAAAAGTGCCGCCCTCAAAGTTGCACGCTTCTTTCTCTGCCCAATTTTCATTCTGATTCATTGCACTAATTCATAATTACCTTCTTAAATAAAGTAGTTTGTTTTATGCAGTAAAATGGTCTATTTTATATAGTTATGTATTAAGTACAGGCAGATTTTGTGCTTACCTGTATATCTCCTGATTTTTTTAAAAAACTTATTCATTCATTCATTCATTTATTTATTTACATTCTAGAAGCCTTCAGTCCTGGAGTGAAGTATACATTTAGGCTATATGGGATGGAAGGCGATAGAACGTACGCTCTTGAAAAAAAAGTTAAATATCTTAAAGAACAGGGTAAGTCTACAACATGATCTACATATGGCAGAACTCTTGTTTGTTATTTGTTGAATCACTCTCTTTATGTGGATTGGTTCTGCATTTAACATAGTCATAATTTTGGCTCATACTTTTTTTTCCTTTTGCGTGAGTAAAGCAAAATTCACTTTTCTAAATTTCCCTCTACAGCTCCCTGTGCATCCCATGTGCTCTTAAAGGTCACAGAAACCTTGGGAGTGATGCTGGGGGAGATTGCAAACAGAGAAATATCAAAGGAAGTTGCCTTCCTTGCAAAGAATAACTTTTTACTCCTCAGAATCAAAGCTATTACTATTTTATGATTCCTGAGCAAAAGATTGTATTGTTGTAACTTTATTCAGTGAGAGATATATTAGGCTCTGTCACTATGCAGAAAAACAATAATAAATCATCACAGGAAATAATCATTATTCATGGGACTTCCTTGTCATTAGGAGATCTGGAGAAAGCAGATCTTTTCACATCTGTTTTTGTGTGAGGATCTGAAACTAATGTGGCTTTGCATAGATGCTCCAATGTAAATAACACTGTATTAACAGCAGAGCTTGGAAAAGTTACTTTGGTGATTGTGAGTCCCAGCATTCCTAGCTATGCTCACTGAGGGAGGGATTCTGGGAATTATGGTTGAAAAGTCTTTCCAGGCTCTGATTAATAGTAGACAGTTACTGGAATGCTTAAAAAATAACATGAATGTTAAGAAATTTTTTAAAAAATGGAATGTTAAAAAAAATACTTATTTCTGCAAGCCTTCACCGATTACTCCATCCTACCATCTTTTTCTTTGACTACATAAAGAATGTTTGTTAATTGTGTATACTTTGTTTTACTGGTGTACCTCACTTTGAAATGTCTGGGTCTAAGCGGTAGCTAATTATCTGCAAGTTAATAAATAATAAATAGGAATGAAGCAAGATGGGGACACCTTTAGCAAATATGTCTTGAAAATACTGAGTTTCTTAAGAGTTCAGTGTCAACAGCAGAAATGCTGCAGCAATGACCAAAATGATGATTGTGGCTGTAGGAAACCATAGCCTGCTTCACTGCAAAGAAAATCTATGAGAGTCAGTGTATTTCAGTCAGAGCAACAAAGTGTTCTAGGTAATTTCAAAAAGTCATAGTACAGTCTAGCCAAAGCTGAGGTACTTTGAGATCCCACTGAAGTCACTAGGAGACTTAGCTTCCAAGTAAACATGCAGAAGATGCTGTGAAGCAATTAAATTTAGCTGGATTGTGCTCAAAGCTGTTTGTGGAAGCATGTGAAAAAGTATGGTCTAGCCTCCAGGTGAGGAATGTGTGGCCTTTCAAATATGACTGGACTGGCACTCCTATTGGTGCTAATCAGCACAAAGGTAAGGGATAAAGGGATTTGCTGTCCAATAACATCTAGAAGGCTACATTTCCACCATTTCAGCTGTAGCTCATTAGAATATAAAAATATAAGAGCCATCTTGGATCAGACCAAGGGACTATATAGTCCAACATTCTGTTCACACAATGAACAAATAGTTGCCTGTGGGAAGTTGACCAGCAGCACATGAATGTGGCTGTACTTTTCTTGTCCTTTGCATGCCTATACTATGGGGATGATATATAGTCATCCTGTCTGGTACTTGTTGATCCTATGCTCCATGAGTTTATCTGTCCCTGTGTATAGCTGCCCAAGTTGGCAGTCATCAGTACATCCTGTGGCAGTGAATTCCACAGTTCAGCTATGTACTCTATGAAGCTGGATTTCCCTTTGTGCGTCCTGAATCTCTTATCATTCAACTTCAGTGAATGGCTGTTGAGTTCCAGCATTATAAGAGAAGGAGAAAAACTTCTTCTTGTCTTATTTCTCCACAGTGAGCATAATTTTAAGCAACTCTATCACATCTCCCTTACTTGACTTTTCTCTAAATTTATGCCAAAATCAGTTAGCCTTATACCCAACTCAGTGAATAGAAGTCAATATACATGAGGTTCCCAGGTGCTTCCCATGCACAGATCAGCCCAGTTCTGCTTTGTTTCTTCAAAGCAACAGTCTCAGATGCCTTAGGTTCGGTACCCAGATGCAAAAGAGAACAGGGGGACCCTCCTGCATTTTTAATAGTTGTGCAAAAGAGGCAGTTTTAGCAGGTAATAATTTGAAGGAAGGACTGTCTGAAAAGCAAGAGTTAATTCTGACACTTGCTACTAATTCTGAGACTTGCCACTTGCTAAGGGTGTATCCACACTACACATTTATAGTTCTTCAGTAGCACTTTAATTGCTGCAACGCCATTCTGCAGAATCCTGGGATTTGTAGTTTCTTGAGCTACTTAGATCTTCCTGCCAGAGATCTCCAATGCTATAGCTCAAGAGAGTACACAAAAGGTTTCTAAATATCCCACTAAACTATAAATCTTATGATCCTATGGGACAGAGGTGTGGCAGTTAAACTGATAGCAAACTGCTATAGTAATACAGTGTGGATGCATCCCTTTAGGGCCTGCCAGGTATGTGGGAGTGTAGTGGGGGGAAATGATTGGTCAACTCAGTTCTCTCAACATAATCAGTGAGGCTTTCCAAGAAAGATTTGGCCCAATTCCATGTTTCCCCCTGTGGAAGTAATGTTCAGTTCCCAAAGTACAGTTCAAGAAGAACAAATGGAAATCTAAACATAATGTCAAGGCTGAAGATTCGCTGTCCAGGAAGCATGTAACAATTTTATCAACTTCCTTTTTTCCAGTGCCAGCTCAACTTGCCTTTAATATATCTGAAATTACTTCAGATCTGCTTGCAATAAATTGGGAGTCTTATCCTCAAAATTCCCAGCCTGGTTTTATCAGAGGCTACAATGTGTATGTGAAAGTGGAACGTGGAAACTGCACGTTAAAAGGTTTTGAACAATTCCCAGGTAACCAGTTCTGGAAATCCAGAATAATGTATCTTTAAGTAATAATATATCTTTAAGCAGTACATGAAATTCATGTGCTTTCTAAGAATGAGGAAGACTGTTGTCATAAACAGGGGAAGGGACTCACATTTTCATTTGGGTAGAGCAGAAGCTTTTCTGCTGTTGCAGTTTTCAAAACCCCAAGATCCTGATATGCTCCTGACCCTTGATGATCTGATCCAAAGTATTCAGAATTCCACTGCTGCATCCCAGTCTACCTTTTGCCTGCCCCTTGATTAATCTATCATTTTCTCCTTCTTGGTTGAGAACTAGTCATACTGCAGTTCCTATTTATGGATTATGTAATGCTGGAATGTTACGGAAAACAAAGTGTGACCAGAGTATTGGAGCAATGTTATGGAAAACAAAGACATGATATGCAGTTGATCACTTAAGACTCTAG
Source organism: Ctenosaura bakeri (assembly GCA_948474755.1). Lineage (NCBI taxonomy): Eukaryota > Metazoa > Chordata > Lepidosauria > Squamata > Iguanidae > Ctenosaura > Ctenosaura bakeri. The sequence goes on from CAOLHI010000278.1 coordinate 581,797, forward strand.
AATTAATGATCTTACACCACGGCTGAGAAATCTCAGGGCTGAATCTGGCTCCACTTGTCCACTTCCCGCTCCTTCTTCCCAACATCATTATTTGGTGGTTTCCAAATTTTGGTATGGAACATCTCAGATCCCCTGTCTCAGATAGGAAAAATTATTTTCTTTTTTTATTAAGTTGGCTAGGCCCAGATGTTTAGAAGTTGAATGCATGAGACATCATACCTGAGAATTACGTCTATTTGGTAGTGCTGACCAACTTTAGACACACAAGAATAGGAAGAAGATTTAGAGATAGATCATAAGGGATAGGTGTGAGTTTGTGAAGGTGGTACAGTAGCCACTGAGATTGTTTGGAAAAGACTGCTTTAAAATGGGGGTGGGCAACTGCAGCAAGTCCTAGGGGCCACACAGACAACTAAAAAATGGGGAGGGAGTCACTTGAAGTCCACTTATTAGCCAGGATTCTGTATTGTGCTTGCATAGGGTAAATTTACACTCATGTAGGTAAGTGGTGGTTGTACTACACCACCCTTCTGCTGAATGCTGGCATTTTGGGACTGATCCTGTATCTGCAAATGTGCCTGATTTCCCCACTATTCTGGTGAATCAAGTGGTATTTTGAATGCACTGGTGCATAGCTGTGCACTATCCAAGAATGAAAAGTGCATTTGCAACAGTTACACTTGTGGAACACTGCTAATGCAGCTGGGAACTAACTATGAATGCTACTCCATGGCCAAAAACATACAGTTGCATATGTAAGAATGCCAGCTATGATTTAGAAAAATTGACCCTGTAATCTATTTTAAACAATTCTGGAAAGGCTACCAGAAGAGTAGTAAACTTCCCTCCCCACTTCTCTGTGCCAGAAAAAAACACAATTGGGAGAGGTCATGGGGTGCAAAAAAGAAACTAGGAGGCTACAATAGCCCCAGGGTTGTGTTTTGGCCACCTTGGGTTTTAAAAAGAAGGAAGAGGCCTTTGAGGAGGGGCTTAAGTAGGATTGAGCAGTGACCACACATTGAGAGCCAATATGGTGTGGTGAGTAGAGTGTCATACTGGAATTTGGGGAGAGAGATCTAAATTAAAGGCCATTTCCACACTAAACTGTTACAGTGCTATTATTCCATTTTCAACAGCCTATGGAATCCTGGGATTTGCAGTTTAGGGGGGACATTTAGAATTCTCAGCCAGAGAGCTCTTTGGCCTCAGTAAACTACAAACCCCAGAATTCCACAGAATATTGAAAGGGGAATAATAGCACTATAACAGCATAATGTGGAAATGGCCCAAGTTTCCAGTCAGTCACAAAATCCATTGATCTTGGGCTGTTCTCATGCTTTCAACTTGACTTGCTTGTAAGGATAAAATGGCAGCCTATCTTAACTTGATTTGAGGAAACGTGACATATAAATGATAATAAATGAAGTAGTATAGCCCTTGTTTGCTGCCTTATCCTTTATTTTTGAATGCAGGTAATCCAATGATATGCAGGCACACAATTAAAGATGGGAATGAAAAGAAATACACTGTGAAACACTTGGAGCCCAGCACAACTTACCTGCTCGCAGTTCAAGCTTACAGTATCAATCCTGGAAACATCACCAGTGACAAATTTGTACGAGTAACTACACAATCTAAGCGTAAGTTTCACTCACCGTATGTTTTAATTGATTTGTATGTTAATATCAGAATTTTACAAGGTGCTTTTACTACTGGTCTCATAAATGAGCTTTGTAAATTCCTATGAATTCTGGCATTTTGAACAAGTCGGTGTGTGTTTCGGACATGCAGGATTGTCTTATACCAGAACTTGAGATTCTGAGAGTTATAATCCAAAAAATTCACATGGGTAAGAACTACCTTATACTGAAAGAGAATGGATCATGACATAATCCTGTCCCTGCCACATAGATATGCCAGATAGGGGTGGCTAAGGCCTATCAACGTAATGGAACTTTTTTCACCTCATTGGATAGTCAAATAGTATCAGCATCCCTGTCTGTCTGTCTGTCTCTCTGTCTCTCTCTCTCTGTGTGTGTGTGTGTGTGTGTGTGCACGTGCTCGTGCCTGCGTGACTGCCTGCCTGCACGTTCCTTCAAGTTGCCTGTTGACCTAATGGCAACCCCATGGATTTCATAGAGTATTCTTAGTCAAGGAATTCTCAGAGGTGCTTTTGCCAGCTCCTTCCCCTGAAAGATAGCCTAAAGCACCTGGCAGTCCCCCATTCAAATACTAACCAGAATTGACCAATCTTAGCTTCCAAGATTAGATGGGATTCTGGTGCCTTTAGGGCATTTAGGGCAGCATCCATGTACAAATTGGTCTGTGAGTGCTGACATCTTTTTTTCAAAGTAGCTTGCCTTCCCCCCCCCCTCTGGCATACCAACAGAACTGAACTCCTCATCAGGAAAAGAGTCCAAGATGACCCCCTTCATGAATTTTCTTACATTATTGTTTAGACTCTAGCAAACATAAACATTTTACAGAATGGAGTATTGATACTCCTTGAATAGGCATTCTTGGAAGTGCGGAGGAGCAGTCCACAAGTCCTGTGGGTTGTTTCCCTCATGTCAGTTCTAGAGGCAGAGTTCCCATTCTCTTTGAATATTACCTAGGTGTTTTTCTGCAAGTATTTAGCACTAACCTAAAACAATGAGGGAAAGTAGCCTTGTTTTCTATCATTTGAAGTAAGAGTTAGCAGAGGAGGCCCTAGTTATAAGACTGCTGACAATCACAATGAGAAATCTGAATTTTTTTTTCTTTGTAGGAAATTGGATCTTCCCTCTTCTGCTGCTTATAATTGTACCCTTATCGCTAATAGTCTGTGCGTGCTTCTGGAAAAGTGACTGGTAAGTTTACAGGGGCAACACAGACTTTTGCCATAATAAGCTAATTTTGTACACTGCCTACTCATTCCCATATCCAGGAACCAGGCCATACACTGGCCAAGACCTTACATGATCAAGCATATGCAGAATCCCACTCCCCTGTCACCACCTCTAGGACTCACCACTGCACTGTGATAGCCCCTCCCTCACCATTCTGTTGGTGGAAATTGGGGGATCAAAAGAGTGTCTGGTTCCATCCCCATAGCCAGACGCTGCTGATGACGTCATCCAGTAAGACTTCTGGAAGGATCACAGCAATCTCAGTGGAAGATCCAGACATATCCAGGAAGAACTTTTGGATGACATATCCAGAAGTTTCTCCAATCCCCCCACAGCAATAGAATGGCTGTTGGAAGGGCTAGTATAGTCCAGCGGTCTTATCTTGGGATAGAGGGGATCAGGCTTTGTATGTTGCGGAAGGGAGAAAGAGAATACCAACCTCTGCAATGAAAAAAGTACATATGCAAGTGTCAAGTACCATTCATCTTGTTATCAGTGTTGTGTTTCAACAAAGTTAGCTACTTTTTCATTCCTGCTTCTCTCTCTGTTTTTGTAGCGTGAGGAACTGCTTGATCCCGGAAATCCCACATCCTTATGTGCATCCATTTGCACCTACATTTGGAAAAGTAAGATAAAATCAATATTTTCTTAAGTGTCCTCTGGAACAATTTTTCAGCTAACGTTAAGATGGGTGGCAGCTTTCATGGCAGGAAAAAGACAAGAAAATTAGCTGGCTGTTTGCTTGATGGTTTTTAAAATATGAGGTAACTTTAGAATTTTGGCATTCATTGTAATTGTTACAGCATCCTGATGTTACTAGCAAAAAAAGCATAAAAGCATTGCTTTAAAAACATTTCTTAATATCAAAGAAGCTCTTAACTTTCATTTTATTAAGTCAGTTTTTAATCCAGTTGTTTTCTGTGTGTTCTACAGAAAAATCCTGTAATAACAGAAAACAGTGAGATTACGACTGACAAAATAGTTGTGGTGAAAAAGCCTGGAGCTGACAAGCAACCTGTTTTGAGAAGATCATTGGGACTGAAGATCTTGAATCCAAACTATTGCCAGAATCTACAAGGGCATAATGTAGCAAGCAAGAAACCTAACACCTCTTGGACACCCTACCAGCCATTCCAAGACTTTCTTCTAAGCAAACCTACTGATTCACCACTAGAAACAGTTGGAGACAATTTAAGCTATGTTTCTCAAAACAAGTTGCCTTTCTTTGGGCTTCAGAAAAACAATTCAGCTTGTTGTATTGAGTCTTTGCAACAGTCAGATTACAAACCCCAGTTGACCACCGAATCTCCACCAAATTCATCTGTATCTGATGACACTATACATTTAATTACTGTATGATCACAAACTTTTTAGAGAAACCAGTTCTAGATAAATTGGAAAAGTTCACTGTAGACATAGAACAGTCCAAAGCCAATCAAGTGTGAGTGTGAAAAGCAGGAAAAGAAATAATGAGATATGGCTTAATGACTCTTTTTTTTTTAGTGAACTATTATATATCCTTCTGATATTAAAAGCGGAGATAACACTGCATCACCACAGAATCTGCAAAGTTACTGATCTAGAAAAGAGAGGCTCCATCTTTCATAGAATTGATCCACATTTTTATTTGTTCTAAACATGAGCTACCATCCCATTCAGAAGATGAGTGCTCAGTGAGGGATCCAAGATTAAAACAATTTCCAAAGGGTAGCCATCTTAAACTCTTTCAAAAAAGAACAAAGATTCCTGTGACACCGGAAACACTAAACAAATTTATTAGGGCACAAGGTTTTATGAACCACGATGCATGCTGTCATATGCAGAAAGATTCAGAGAAGATCAAAGAAGCCTTTAAGTGGAAATAGTATTCTAAAAATGATACAACGCTTGCATATCAGTGTTGCTTGATATGTGCTGATGGGTAGACAATATAGACACTGAAAAAAATTTCAGACATGAATGCATGATTGCATGAATGAATGTTTCTCACAACTTGTTCATTGTAAACCCTCTGTAATAGGGTCATGTGTTAACTGTAAACCCTCTGCAATAGGGGTCCTGTGTGTTCTGTATTCTGAATCAAAAGCCCAAAAAAGGAAGTTTTCCTAGCTCCGGACATAGCCCACTCTGCTTCCAAGGTAAATAGGAAGTGTGAGGCGTAGTGTGAACTTCCAGCCCTCTTAATCAGGGGTGGGCAAAATGCAGCCCTGGGGCCCCATAACCCCTCCCTCATTTTGGGGGGATCTTGTTTGTGTGCCTTTAAGTTAGCTGTCCACCTATGATGACCCCATAAACTTCATAGGGTTTACTTAACCAAGGAATACTCAGAGGTGGGTTGCCAGTTCTTTCTTTTCAAATATAGCATACTGCACCTGCTATTAGTTGGTAGTCTCCCATTCTCTGGGCTGACACTGCTTAGCTTCCAAGATTAGACAGGATCTGGTACCTTTATGATATTCCAGAATCCTCAGACCAGCCATTTCCTGGCTCCCAAAAAGGGGAAATTGCTATTCCTGGAGGCCTCCAGATGCAATGATTTGTCCTTGAAATGAGGTCACAAGCCCCTGCTGCACTTTTGAACATCAAAAAGGGCCAAGTTATGGGAATCAGAAATGGACTTCTAGCCACTGGGTGGGGGGATGTTTTATTATTTGGGAGCTCTATGGCCCCTGCAGGGTCCCAGGGCATAAAAAGTCTCCCTCGGCCTGCCACACGTTGCCGACCCCTGCTGTAAATGTGAGGACTGGTAGGGGAGATGTTGCCATGGAGACCAGAGGTTACAGGCTTGCAGATCCTGTGCTCCCGATAGAGGTCAGATCAGAGCTAGGAGGCACCTGTCCCTTTCCAAATGAACTTGACTTTGGCCCCCATCTGTAGGGACTACGCAAGTAGCTTCCCAGTCCGAGAAACCTTTGCCAACTGCAAGAGAGCAAGAATCACGATCTTCGTCAATCCAACCAAAGGAAAGATTGGGCAGAACATGGGATAGGGCTGCAGTCCCTTTAATAACTGTGCAGAAAGGGGAAATTCAGCATGTGTTCCTCATCACGCTTGACATATTGTTCATACTTCAGTTGTTGGCTGGGGTTGTGCTTCAGATCCCTTGCCTCCTTAAGACAGCTGGGCAGCTGTTAGAGCCTGCTACAGACTTCTTTCTCATTGTGACCATCTTGTGGAATACTTTGTTAAATGTATTTGTGAGTCATAACCCTGGATTGTATTGCGTAGTTTGTAAAAATTTAGCTCTTTCAAGGAGCTGCTTGGATCAAAGTTTTAATAACCCTTGGCCGTGTTACTGAGCTTTTAAAGAAAGACCTTACAATTTGCTGCTCTTCTTGCCAACTAGAGTTGCTGATTAACTTTTTTTTTTAAAGAAGACAGTTGCATGAATGTGTCTGGTATGAATGAGCTGTAATTCAGCCCAGTAAATTTCAGCTCACAACGTTTACTTTATTGGCTCCTCTGTCTTTGGCTGTGTTCTTTAAACAATACCGTGTTGGATTTCCAGATTGTGCACAGAGTCAGCAGAGTTTATAATGCTTTTTACCTTTTTTTCTATGAAAGCAGTTCACATCCAATGTAGCAAAGTGCCTTTGATATTTGTCAGAACCAAGGGCTCCTCAGAAACAGTTTTCTGTGCAGGGACAGATACAAAAGAAGTTCGAGCTTCAAAGTCTGCTGCCTGTGATCTTTTATTTTCTGATCACCTACAGAAGGGAACACATCCATAATCTAACTCTTCCCGGCATAGTTCCCCACATAAAACCAAGCAAATTGCCACGTATCATGTAACCTGAGCTGGCCAGTTCCTGTCCCCCTGATACAATTAGATATGGAGTCTATGGAGAAGAGATATGATTTGGAACCACCCACCATAGTTAAGATAGCTATAATTGTGACTTGATCTCAAGTCTTCTTTGATATATGATTTTCTTAAAGAAACTTGACTAAATAAGGGGCTAGAATTCAGCCCAAAAAAAACTGAGATGAGGCCTCCAAAAATGCTGGTCAACAATAGTCCTGCAAACAAAGGACTGTGACTTCCTTGATTCAATCAATCCATCTTTAATGTGTTCTCCCTTCTTTTCCACTGCCTTCCAACTTTTGAAGCATCTTTTTTTCAAGAGTCATGTCATCTCTGGAAGTGTCTAATGTACAGTAGCTTCAATCTAATGTACAGTAGCTTCATTTTAGGAATATGTGATGCTCCAAATTCCAGAGAAAGTCCAAGTTGCTAGAGTGCAAACCCCATCAATCCTAGCCAGCATAGATGGGCCTCAATCAAAAGTCCCCTTGGTGTAGCCTAAATATCTGCATGTGGAGAGACCCTACATGAGCACTATGTGCAGAATAGCTCCATTGTGTGACACATGTCAATAAGCGTCATCGCACAATGCAATACATGATTTACAACTGCAAAATGCATCATCACAGTGCAAAATGTGCAACCACACTGCAAAGTATAGGATGTATAACCTCAATGGAAAGCATGGGATGCACATGTAATGCTGAATGCGCAACTTGCAAAGCCAAGGCATAGACTTGTGGGCTGTATTTGGCTCTAGGGTTGTACTTTACAAGCACTCTAGACATTTCACACATCTGCACCACTGTGAATTGTTATGGCTGAAGAATCTGTGATGTCCTAATTTAGAATTCAAGCTGCAGTTCAAGGGTTAGCAGTAGGTTACAATGCCACCTAATGATCACAAAGAAGACTTCAGGACAACTTTTAACTTTTAAAATGCATGCGGATGAACATGTTATGTCAGTTCAGTGGCAGGGTGGACACTACCATTTCATACCACTGTGACATACTGTCTTAGATGTGAACAGTAAATATTGAATAAGTTACTGTCCAACCAAGTAAAATGTTTAGCATCTAGGCTCACGATTCCTAAACTTGTATCTGAAGCTATTATTGGACTATAGCTCCTTGAATCCTCTTCCCAGTTTGTCTTAATCTTCTAGAATCTGAAGTCCAAAACTGAAGGAACCATGGATAACCACCAAAAGGAACTGTAAAAACTATTTGCCATCAAAGTAATTGTGTGCTTGGTGTGCAAAGTTTGAGATTACAAAATACTGTTATAACTGGGAGTGCACTGCTTCTAAAAGACTTGATTCACAGCTTAGGTGTACTCTTAGAAGGGTGAGTAGCTGCTATGGTCAGGAATCTCCTTTGTCCAGCTTCAGATGGCTTCCAGTTTCTTTAAGAGTTCAACTCAAGGTGCTAGCTTTGATATACAAACAGCCTGGGACCAGAATATCTGACTATTCTGAATGTGCACATACAGAATTTGAAAATTTCAGTAGAGTGGGGAATATACATGTTGGCTGGCATTCAGTATTGCAGATTCGTAACCTAGTTACAGGTCTGTAATGGCTCCATATTCAGTAAGACAATGTAGTCTTATGTAAGATAAATTCCCTCCCCGCAGCCCGCCTTAAGAGCAAGAGACAGACTGAGTGAAAGAAGTCTGTTCAGGGTATAAGGAGGACAACGTTTCCAGCCCCCCTACATCAGCACGTGAGGCTGCAACAAGTGGAAGCAGGACCCCTGTCACAGTCCTTTGTCACACCCTTATTTGCTGGAGGGAGGGGACTGTCTTTAGCAGCACTTGACGTGAAGTCCTGTTGAACTTCTCCCTGGGCAGCATTAGTGCAGCAAACTGTACTATCTGATACGGCCTATGCTTTTTAAAAAGTGTTTGAAAGCACTTTTAAACTGTTTTTAAATCAATTGTTACTTTTTTCATTGTACGTAGTTCTCAGAGGCTTGGTACGCTGAAAAGTCAACAAATACCTTGAAAGGGAGGAAGGCTTTTAAGGCAACAAGACAACTATCTGAAGTTTAAAGTTCATTTTATTAACAATGCATCCCTTTAATAAGATAATGCTCCAGGAGGCTTTTTACTGTTCATAGACACAAACTGTACACACTATACAAAAGGAAACAAAAACAAAACAAAACAAAAATCAAGATGGGCAAAACCATTTGGGGACAAAGCCTCTTTAAAATTATACACAGCTCAATGAAATATTCATACAGAAAATATATAAATACTTTTTTCTTTCTATGTTACAGGTATACAATATAAATCAGATTTCAATGTCCATTCAGTGACCTACAAACAATAGAACTTCCAAATATGTAGCAGCTCATCAACTAAAATATATATATAAAAAAGAAATTATGACCACATGGAGCAGGGAAAATGAGTCTTGAACATTTTCATAATCTCTTCCCCTCCTCAGAATGACTAATTTACATCATCTCTAGTTAACACACATTGCTTGGGTTATTGGCAGCCACTATTTGAAATAGATTTCTTTCCCCATCTCATTTCAACCCACAATTATGTCTACAAAATTCTACCCCACCAAAGTTCTTTGCATTTTGTGCTAATCTAACCTACACAGTGGGAAAATGGCAAGTTACTCTTTTTTGGCATAAATTACATTATTTTTTCTTTCAAATTAAATAATATCTATTTTACAAGGAAGTCAAGCAAAAAGTGCAATTTCCGCATGCTGTGGCATTGCTATCCGCCTATTTTACAAAAATAGTCAAAAGAAAAAAAATATAACACATTCTTTACTTCTATGGACTTTTTTTTAAAAAAAAGGTTAACAAAAATATGTAGTAATTTGGAAGTTTAAGATAAGCCTAAAGGAAAAAAAAACAACAACTAAATTCAGGACCGAGCTATTTCCATTTCTAAAAAAGGAAAAATTCTAACAAGGATTCTACCATGTTCCCATCATCACTAGCAGACCTCTAGCCACAACGTAATATTAAGGTACAGTAATTGAAAGAGGCTGCAACACATATGTTCATCTACAGTGTTATGTTTTTCTGTACAAGACGGCAAACAGAAGGGTTAGATCAGAGATAAACAACTTGGTGCCCTCTAGAGGTTTCTGAACTCTGACTTGCACAACCCCTTATCACTGGCACGCCAACTGGGGCTGACTAGCACAAAACATCAGGAGGGAACAAGATGGACAAATCCTGGGCCAGTTCAGAGCTTTTCAATCTTTGGAATTCCAGACGTTTTGGACTTTAACTCCCAGAGGTCCCAGAGAGCAAGCCAAATGGTCTGAAATTCTAAGAGCTGAGAGTCCTAAACACCAGGTGGACCAAAGTTTGAGAACTGTGCTAGGTAAAGGGGTTACTGCAGTAGATAATCTCAAAAAGAATAGTTTCTTTTTCTATCATGATACAAAGATGCTTAAGGCAAGATTCAGCAAAGTTAAGCTTTCTAAAACTGAAAGTGCCTTGCTTTGGTTGGATCAAGCCCTCTGTAACTTACATTCACTTCACAAGGGTGACATCAGCGTTGCAGTATCTTTTGAAAGAGCTGCAGGAAACAGCAACTATCACAGAGTGAAATACCTCCAGCAGATTGCTATTTCATTCTTGTACTGTAGACCAGTCTTCCCCAAAGTGGCACCTGGCAGACAGGTTAGACGATAACAATCATGCCCAAGAAGAATGATTATTTGCTGCAATGTCTGGAGATGATGGTGATGCTACAGCAAAACACCTAAATGGCAACAGTCTGGGGAAAGCTACTGCAAAGTGTTGGTGACTGTAATTAGATGCCTGAAGGGCATATGCTTTCTTCTACTACATTTTTTTCCCATGTTTGAGAAAACAATTTCATTGCATTGAACCTGAATTCATGGGATCACAATAATTTAGATCCTGTATTAGCCTCCCCCTCACTTTTCTGCCCCACTGCAACCAATCTTTTCCGTGCCAAAAGGTGTTCCCACATTTCTTTAGTGACCAGAGATGGCTGCAAGACCCCAAGGCAGTGTTCAGGTGCAGTTCAGCAGCCAGAAGAAAATGCCATCTTCCCAGATCTCAAGTAAACTTTCACTGGATCCCTGGAAGGATGAATTTTTTTTCTTTTATAACTGCAGCCAGATGCTACCTGTATGCCCCTTGCCCTCCTCTAGCCTCTAACTGGCGGCAAAGAGTCCTGTACAACATCTCTTCATATAATGACCTAAAAGCATGTATAGAAGCATAATGGGAGGATATGTCTGCATATGCTACCAACAGGATTCCAGTCAATGTATACATATGGAGGGCTAAAGGCAGGCTATCATCGCCCCCAATGTCTTTGTGTCGGCTGGTTCCATCTCCTCCGTTGCCAATTTTAAAAACGTGAATTCAGCATCAGATCTCAACCGAAAGGATGGAACTAACATAGCAGAAGACACTGGGGGCAGGATCAGTGTGCACCCTGTGGCCAGATTAGACACAATACCTGCATGTGTTCAAGATGAGTGCCTGACTGGAGCTTGAATTAAATCTATTCAGATCACCAAAATCTCTTAACGAAGATAAACCTAAATTACAGTCTTTAAAGGGGTGATGGTGAAATCCTTGAATTTACTTGCCATTTTCTAAACACAAAAAATTAAAGGGAATAAAAATGATGATACCTGCCTAATCTAATAATAGTTGTGACTCTCTGTCTTCATTTCAGGGCCATATGAACCTTTGTCACAGATTATGAGCTAGGAGTCAGAGCCTAACTTTCCTGTTGTGAACTGAGAATACATTCAAAGAATTGGTCTTTCCTGTCTCCCCCTTCTCTTTGCACCTTCAAAAGTTGTTCTTGAGGTGGGGGGACAGTTGGGAATGGTGTGGAGGGTGTGGAAGATGAAGGACAAATTTAGTGAAAACCAACAGAAGGGCAAATTTAGGATCTATATCTGTGGTCCTAAGGACTGAAAAATTCATTATTTATCTGCTCTCTAAAAGCCATAAAAATAGAAAATCATTTTCCAAGTCTATCTTAAAACCAGGTTATTGCTCTGTTGCCAATATATATACAGATTGACAGAGATGGTGAACTTGAAGGGCCCATCTCACGGCTTGAATACAGCAAAACACCTACTTTATTACTAAAATTCTCTTTCACAGGTAACAGAACTCTTTGATTTTGGAATGCAATGAATAAAAAGCAAAGGGCCAACAATTACAACTGCTTGCTCACATACAGCCTTCTGGGACACTGTTACTCCTTCAAAGACATGGAGAGGCCTTTATTTAAGACCCAGATACAAAAATCCTCCACAGTGTGAGTGTTCAGGTGTGTCTGTCTCACTCTTCTATAAGGCAGGCCTGAGGAATCTTTGGCTCTTTGGGTGTTTTGGACTTCAACTTCCAGAAGCCCCCAGCTAGCATGGCCAAGGATTTATGAAATTTATAGCCCACAGCAACTGGAAGACCAAGGTTCCTCACCCTGCTTCAAGGGTTACTTTTGAAGCATCAAAGTTCTTCATCTTTTTTTTTTTTAAAAATGCACTTCATTATGGGAAAGGGGTGCTACAGGAATTTGTGCAGGTCCTGGATGCATTTGTTCAGCATCTCTGACTTCATACAGGACAAAGTGAGCCAAACTTCCAGTTATTCTATCATCTGAGTGGTGCTAGCGACGAGGTCTGCATGACCACCTAATTCAAAATGTGATGCAAGCGTAGATCTCTCCTATGTAGTATCATAGTTATTTTTAAGGAACCTTTTCCAGAATTTTGGGCTCAGTGCTCAAGGGGAAATCTCAGTGCAGACGCCTGGGCAGGCCTACACATTTGTTTATTCTTAGCCAAATGCAGCCCATCAGCCAAGTACAAAACTCAACCAGGTGCTCAATAAGCCTTCTTTTTATTCTTTTTGTCCTGGCACCACAAGAACACAGGAAATTGTCAAGAACCAGTCAGGGAGGTTTTCAAGTCACAGCATAGTGTTGTTTATCTGCATTTGGGCTGATGCTTCAAAAGTCATGTAGGTATGATCTAACGAAATGCTAAGGACTGGTCTAGCAGAGCTTTGACAATGAGTAAACATAGTTCAAAATACATTATCGTATTACTGGAAAACTGATCCATATGTCCTGTTCATTCACATTGAATCACTTAGCAAATTCATCAAGGCAACTAGCAAATGGCAAATTAATTGCCATGTGAGAAACACTTTTAATATTACAGAAGGAGTGGGAATCTGCAGCCCTCCAAACGTTGGGCTGCAACTCCCACCTGGCTTCACATTTGGCTTTGCTGGTTGGAGCTTCTCAAACTACAGTCCAACAACATCTGGAGAGCTTCAAGTCACCTATCCTGATGTATATATTTACAAATCCACTGGGTATATCTTTATAATTGTTCTTGAAAAATTCATTTCATGGTACTTTGCAGACTTCTTGGTGATACTACTGCTCACAGAGTTAGGGTCAGCCCTTCTGAACCCATATTTTGTATGGAAGCCAGAGTACTTGTTAAAATAAAAGAGCAGGAGAACATTTTGAATATATATGAATTGCCTTTTGAACTGATGTATATACACATTGTTATCTAAGTTTGTTTTTTTAATTTTCTGTAATAATTTCCAATGTCACTTCCTGAAGAGTTATAGTCAGGAATCTTAACTATCTGGGGGAGTTTTTCTTTTGTTAAACACAGATTTACTTCTTTTTAAGAATACACTCTCATTTACTTCTTCCTTCAAAGCAAGAAAAAAAGGAGAACAAAAGCAAATATGGAGTCAATCAATTAACTCTACCTAGCTACCAATGCAAAGCCTAATTATTCTAACTTAACTGAGGTAGTGTTCACAACTACTGTATTTCAGTTTTTAATGGGAGTACTACGTTAGTCCTTTGGAAGCTGTACCACTATTTGGTCTATTGTGGCTGGTATTTTGGTTTTGCAAAGGAACTGTACTGAAGGCTGAAATATCTCTCTGCAAATACTGATGGATAATTATTAATCAAATCCATATGAATAACAGACAGGCATTAAAATATGTGAAGCTCCTCTACTCTCTCAAATTTCCAAGAGACTCTTCATAGAAAAGAAAAATATACAGGGCACTATATACTGCTGAGAGTACCTCTCCTCAGTGGTCCTCCATACGTTCCATAAATTATACTATAGTTAAGGGCACATTATTTGATAAAAGCAGTTCTGCCACCTAAAAGTACAGGAAGGGGTTCTTACTTGTCAATTTTAATCACAATGGATTACTTTCAGTGCTACAGGGCTTTGCTCCACAGCTCAGAGGAAAAAGAAGAGGGAAGGGGACAGGACTGCCTTTAGGAGAAATCTGCTCTCTCCTGCACTTTCCTATTCAAAATGAAAAGGAAATACTAAGCTAGGAAGAAGAATTTTACAAACTGCAGTAAAAACTGAATTCATCAAGACATTATTATGAAAAAAGGATGCTGCCCAAACCTTTCTAATGTCTCCACCTCTCTTCTCAGATTCTTAGAGCCCAAGCAATCGCCAGGCCAGAGAGCTAAGAATGATCGTTCCCTACAGATGACTGGGGACACACGTCCTCTTGGGAAATCTAATATCACAACCTGTTAGAATGGGAGACCAAAGAGAACACTTCATAGATAAGAATTCAAATGGATTTTCAACAGTTTTCTAAGTTAATTCTGCTGCCACTGCAAAGATATAGTATGTATTGAAGCAAGCCACCCCAACAACTCTGTGGAGGTCAGATTCTTAATGATTTTGCTTGTATTGGCCACGTACATCTCAAACTGTGTTAAACATACTATTAAGAAATAATGTAGACTCCTGTTTTGTATTTAGAAGATAAATATTTCTGTCTAGGGTCTTCAAAAAAAGGGAGAAAAGAAGCCTCATCTGCTACTAGCCAGGGTAGCAACTGTGTCTGGGACGTAACGAGAATCAAGAAGTCATGAAAGTATCCTATTTTTCCCCTGACTTGCTATTAAAGGAAATGTCTCCCCAATTTTCCAATACAAATATCAGTCCATCACCTGGGGCAGAAGGATGCATGATCTCCTACAAGGTACATAAGGAGATACTCCAGACCTCACTTCTGGCCATTTCTAGAGTTTGGTGGTAGAGAATTGCCTGTACGGGTATCTCCCAAGACACTGTCAAGTGGCTTTTTTTTTCACTGTGTACAAAGTACTCATGAGAAGTTCCAAATTACAGCTCAATTCCTTTTATACTTTCTTTAGGCTCTGAGAGAGCTGTGATGGCAGAAAAGAACAGTGGATGAGTCTCCCAACAGTCCCAGGTGGTAACTATGGGAGGAGGGAAAACTGCACCCGTACAGCTTGTACAGACCAGGAAGAACTTGATGGAGCAGACACATGTTTTCAATGTGGCAGGTGAAAGGGAGGGGGTCATCAGGAGGGACTGAGCACCTGAAGGTTGGTAGGGGGATGCCTGTTGTTTCCCATTTTATGCTGAGGGAAAAGATAACTGAAAGGCAGTATGTATAGGCAGAACACTTCTAGAAATGTTTTCCTGTTCTTAACATGAGTATACTTTTTTCTCCCTGAGCTGTGGATCAAAATATTTTTGCTTTTTGTTTGGTATGGCAGCAAATGTAATACAGTGCTACATTTCATGAGACAAGAATTATACAGAACACTACATGCCTCTAAGAACAAATTTTGTACCACAAAAACATCTTACTAGCACATTAATTAAATTCAGATAAGGAATAAGCAACACTGAGCTGTTACCACTTTGACAGGCAAATCCTTGTACTGATTTTTGTTTTAAGGGTGAGTGGAGAGGTCAAAGGGGACGAACATAATCTTCTCAGAATAGTTCTGCTGAATGATTTAAATACACAAAAAATCAGAAATGAACATACTCCACTAAAGCCTTTGTAATTAAAGGAACGGGGCTTATATATGTACAGGTTTGCATATATCAGTTATTTGATACTATGGAGGCTCAATGGGGCACAAGATGCATTTGTGTCAAGTCTGTACTTATATAAATTTATGTATCTCACTTTAAGGGGATGGGGAGAACTAATCTACACATTGTCACTATCACATCATCTGTGCAAATTATCCAAAGGTACTCTGGATTAAAGCAAAGTAGTGGCCACTTCAACACTGTATCTTTAAGGCTTTTCACTACAATTATTGGTATTATCCTGCAGTCCAGTGATTAGGAGAAAACTTAAAGCCATGGAATGTGGAAATTATTTTTTTTTCATCTTTCTTGAGCTAAAAAGCAGCAACAGGCATATATTTCCTAGTTTTACTTGATAAAGTATGCACCCCTTAATCTGACATCATGCTTGTTAAAGGTTTACATTTAGACGAACAATTTATATACTGGATGAGCATTAATGTAGAAACCCCACCAAAATGGCATGCATTACATATACAGGGAAAATCTGATTCCAGGAGATGAATAAGTGACTTGTTCTCTTAAAATCAATGTAGTGAAATTCCTTAATTAGTTCAGTTAACATATAATTACAATTAACTGCAACAGAACTGGACAGACTGCTAACAGCTAGAATTTCTGCTAGAGTAATCATAATGTAAGTTAAGACTTTCCCCAGTTACTGAGGATTCTCTCTCTGAGATCAGAAATCCCCCAAGTAGTGTTTCACAAAATTTAAGAAAAACACCATGGCAGGTGCACAACTAATGCCCCAATGTCCATGGTTAGCACATGCTCCATTGACAACAATGGTAAACAGCCTAAGATACCCTGACTCTGAGATACAGGGTGAAAGAGCAGGGTATCGCTTTTTGTCCAGAAGTCAACCATGTAAAACTGTCATCTTTTATGACATTGCATTTTAAAGTATATGAAATGAAAACCTGTGCAAGTGTTTGGTGCTTGGTTCTTCTTGCATATCTTCATAATTCTTACTTTCTTTGTTTAAACAATTCCCCATAGGGCTGGCTCAGACAGCTGGGGAAGCAAGTTCCCCTGAGGGAAGGTTCTATAGCTCAGGTTCCAACTACATGTACCCAGAACTCCTGCAGCTGTTCAGAAGGTGATCCTTCTCTCTGTTGCCTAGTCCATCAGAAGTTATCCCAAGGCTACCAGCAACTTCATGTTTATCAACCATGAAAATCAAGAGGTCAGGATTCTGTTGATGGGCTAACTGTCTGTGGATTTCCAGATGCTGCTAAAACAGCTTCTGCTTCTTCATGCATCTAGAAGAAAGGAGGAAGTAGAGAACATTTGAGACAGTTCATAATTGCACAGCAATCAGTGGAAGCTTGTCCCAGAGTTCACTAGATTTTAGTTCTACGCACCTGCAAAAACTGTACATCTTGAAAGAGCTCCTGTATGAATCGTCGAGATGGTAATCGAAATGTACAGTGAGCCAACAAGTAAGACACTTCAGAGTAAAGGCATATATCATCAAATGCTTGGGGAAACTTCTCTTTAATTCTGTTAAGAACAAATGAGATAGCAACTTATTTTGCACGACACATTTTAAGAAAAGTTACACTTTACAATAGCAGTGGGAAAGAGGCCTTCCAACTGTTATTGAATGGCAAATAATGGATTTGCGAGCTAGGACTGCTGAGACTTGCAAGTCCAACAGAACCTTGTAGGCCACATCATTCCCAACCTTCATTTACACCTTTGGCTATTAAAGGCTTAGGAGGAGGAAACTGAGATGACCTTCCTTTGAAATCTAAGAAACACATTCCTCAAGAGATTTAAAAAAAAAAGAAGAGAACTTAAAGAAGAAAAAAGCTTTTTAAAAAAAATGGACTGGGAGTCAGGATTTTTTTTATTTTGCTTTACTCAAACTGTGCACTCTCTTGGAGTCTGTGGGGTAATTTCATCATCTTTTTGTTCCTTCCAGACTGCCTCAGGCCTAGGAGAAACCTCTCAGAACTCACATTTACTTCCTGGTTTTTGAAAAGGCCTCTTCTGGATCTAAAAGAGCCAGGGTATGGAAGATGGCAAAACTGCCAGGTTTATGAAGGTGGCATTCTGAGTTTGAAAAAAAATAATGTGAAAGAATCAGGGGGTACAGCCCTCCGAAGTCCACTGAGAGGCACATGTGACTCCCAAACTGCAGATAGTAGAACACAGACGCTAATCTACTACACTGACAATGAGGTCTCTCAAAAGTGGACACACAAGACAGAAAATCAAATGACAGAACTGAACTACTGAAGACACAGTTGATAAATAAAAAAGTTACTGTTGTTTTGCTTGGGAATCATTTCGGAAATTAGGAAAATGCATGGTTGATGAACATCAGCACCATCACCAAGCTCTCCAAACCTGACAGTCATTCTGGACTGGTAAGTGCACAAAGGCTAGATAGTTTTCCTTCTCCAAACCTTCCATAAAGTGAGGCCTGGTTCAGAAGCTGGGTGCTACTATGAGTTTTTGGACTGTATCACTGATAACACATTCCTCATGCATCTTTTCTGGACATGTAGTTGAATGACTGAGAATCTCAAGAGTTCATCAATACCACCTTCTTTCCTCAGTTCCACAGTGGTCAGTGTGCAGCCTGAGGCAGCTTCAGCTGCTCTCCTTTCTGCTGCAATTTTCAGCCACTGCTGATCAGTACCTTGAGTAGTAACAAGAGTGCTACTTACGTCAATAGACCGGTTTCATGACCTTTGGTTCCCACTGAACTACTCAAGTTGATCACTAATCGCAAGACTTCCTTTCTCAGTAGTATGCGGCAGACTGGGGTGTCATCTGGGATTGACTTTACACCTGGAGAAACAGAAAATGAATATATGAATTTGATAAAGGGGCAGCATTAGCTGAAAATCACTGGGCTGCACTGCAAAGCCTGATATATTTACACACATGTGTGTGCGTGCGCGCATGCGCGCGCACACACACACACAACATACACCAAAGAGTTGGCCAGACATCTCTTCTTCTCCTTGTCCTTCTGCATCAGCTAAATATCTAACGCTGAAAGAAAGAAGGGGAAGGAAGTAACAAATGAACAGTGTGAGCTCCATGCCTGACCTAACTGTACACAGAAAAAAGGTGTTTGCAGGAGAAGAAGTGAATGGTGGGAGAATGAGCAATGCCTGAATGGCCCCTAAGAACATTATGTTCTGCACTTTGGCAAATGTCATGTTACAACTCAAGCAAACCTCTTATAAGGTTGTAGTCTTAAATGGATTTGCCAATACTTCCACGTAAAATGTTCAGAATCACAAGTATCCAACTTTTTCACAATAATCACACTATTAGAAGTAGAACAGGGCATGCCTGTGATAAAGTCACTCACCTATGACAAGATCTGTACTCTTGGTGCTACTAGCTGATCCATGGGATACAGCATCGCTACATCCTGAAATTCCAGAAAACTTTGAGGAATGGGAAACCACATCCAAGTGATTATGCATGGTCTTTCCACACCAGTCAGAATAAGGAATGTCTGAAAATTGTGATAAATTTTGATACAAGACATATGGAATGGTTTACACATGAATTAAAAAAAAATAAAGCTTAACTGCAGCTGACATAATTGATTAGAAATTATGACTGCCAACACAAAAAGGTTCCAAGGAAATGTGAACTCCTCTTCCAATAAACATGTGTTGATGAGTTAAGTAACATTATTCTAAGAAACATTAATTTACTATGAGGACACTATGTAAGTGACCAACCAGAAAGTGTTAGCTTCAATAGGATTTATCACCCTAAGAACTTAAATCTACTTTAAGTGCAGACTTCTAGCACTCTTGCCTATAGAACACATTCTGGAACTTTATTTAATGAAGCGTCAAAAGCAGGAAGCAGGTTGAAAATGTTTCCAAGGTTGGGGAAATAATTACATGCTTGACTGAAGAAGACCTAGTGGTACTAACCTGTGTGACTATATGCAGAGTTCACTTTGTTATTATGTTGATAGCCCAGGATGTTTGTGCAGACACAATAAAGACAATTATCTTCAGTGTGCTCCTGAAGCCCGGTGTCTTCCATGTTTTCCAGGAACTGGGAGGCATCTGAACGGCTTGTGTTCATAATCTCTGTAAGACTGATCTGCTGACGAAGCATCTGGAAAGGACTCTTCACAGGGTCAGTAGAACTTCCTGACAAACCTGGAGAACACATTGTTCAACAACAGAAAAACCAAGTAATGATGAATGCTAGTTTATTCCTGCCCTCCCCTCCCCCAGACTGACAGTTTTTTGGAATTCTTTTATACCTAGAATATTCATTATGACTGAAAAAGAAAAACCTGCATCTTAACAAATGTACCCAGCTTGTTGGGGGCATGTATAGAAATGTTTCAAAATACATGCTATTTGTAACTTGTTCTCTGCCTCAATCCATATGGAGAGGCGGGATACAAATAAATAAATAAAAAAATACTTCTGCAAGGGAAATTTGCTGGAGCCAGTAAAACTGGCAGCTTAAATCACAATTAATGAAGAGCTTCAGTTTACAATTTCCACATGTCTTCTCTCCCTTCACCACCAACAAAGAAGCAATTCTGGGTCATTACTGTGGAGTGTGAAAATACAGGAAGAAACAACAACAACAACAACAACAACACTTAAAAAATGTGTTAAAGACTTTTTTATAGAACAATTTTATTACACTTCCTTTTCTCATGCTGTCTGTAGGAAGGTTTAATACTATTCTGGCAGTAGCCCAAATACATCTTTGCATGTAAAAATCCTTCAGAGGTCAACCTCCAAATTATCATTTCAAAAATCACCGTAAGGGACAGTATCTTTCAAAACAAAGTAGCTGTAAAACATAACAGTGATGGTTGGCAGCAATGTGAGCTTTTAAAAGATCAGAAAAGGAAAGGTACCTCCAGTATCCTGGCCAAAGACTCGAGTGCCCCGTTCATCAAATGAAGGCACAGTTTTCTTTTGGAAATAAGGAGTTTCCTTTACCTGGAATATTTTAAAATGAAAAATTAAGAAGGGTTTTTGGAACTATATCAAGCCCCTTCTAATGCTGCTAAATATTGACTATCAGGGATTTTTAAAAATTGTATTATGGTTAATAAATACTGCCACTGACCTACCCAGATCTCCTGGACTGTTCTTTATCTGGGAAAAAGCCCCCAAAACAATAGCCTCTTCTGGAAGCCTTTAGCACGGGCATTTTACACTGGTTGCAACCCTCACCACACCCATGCCACGCATGAAAAAACCTTCTTTTCAAAACTCATTTGCTATGAAAATATGAATGTGCAATCATTATATGAACATGAAATCATTTAAGGTGAAAACGCTCTGAACAATACCTGAAATATTTCATTGATGTCAACCGGGAGTGCAAGCCCAATGTAATCATCTGAGCTACCATAGGTAGCATTGGACACCATGGAACGAACAGAAGAAGAACGCTGCAGTGTGTTTTGATTAATAGGACTTAATAAGTCTTCTTTATCCAGAGATGATGCATAACTTAAAGCTCTTATGAACCTGTAGTGGTATAAAAGAAATAAAATTTTTTTTTTGAAAACCAGGACCCTGGCTTTATGTTAACAAGCACTATATTTTTAAAGACAGGCAAAATTAAGAGTGCACACACTTTGGTGCTTCATGTATTATCTGATGAAAAACAATTAAAGGACAAAGGACACCTGTAGCCCTGCAACTGTCCTACCTATCATCTCTGAACATTAGTCGTGGGGCTGATGGGAGTTTAATTCAACAACATGGAGAGGACCACAGTTTCCCCACTTTTGGTTTAGAGCCAGAGATATCAACGCAGACACTTGAATTTTTCCTTAAAACCAAGATATAGTCAGAAATTGACCTAATCTGCAAGAGGAAATAGGTCCAGGCTCATCCATATTTCCTGGCTCCCCGGTATTTTGTTCAGATGCTCACTTTAAAAAAAATCATAGATCTTTTTCAACTGCTTTTCACCATTTCAGATATATCAAAACATTTCTGACCACCTGATTATCTAAATGATTATTTTGGACTAATTATCTGCTACATAGTGAGAACGGCTGAATTTGACAGAGTATAGCTGGCATTTTAGGTTAAGTTCCAGTTTTAATTCACTGAAGAAGACTTCCTTTAACTGAAGTTGTTTCACTCCTGACAATTTCAGTTTACCAGCTGGCAACAAGGGCAACTATCTTATACAAGCTGGAAGACAAAAAACTTGCTTAATCCTGAGTATCAGTTTGTGAAGTGCTGACTTATAATTCTGATCTAGAGTACTGCCTTGGTTCAAAGTATTTTTTTGTGTCTTCTATTGAGTTTAAACATCTTATTGAGCATATTAGCAACTTGAAAAGTTTTTTTAATATACAAAACATCTATAGAAATCCTACCAACAAAAGCAGCATTGTGACACCAAAGACACCATAGGCTACCCAAATCAGTCTAACAGTTCATGTGAAAATAGTTTCAATTATGAACACTTGCGTAGAGAAAATTAAGTGGCACCATACTATTATAGTTCAAAAATATCCACAATGCAAGCAATGGTAAGTGCTAGAGCAGAGCTTTCTCAAGTTATCTTATGATGGGGACCCTTCCCTGTTCGTGCTACTTGTATATTACTGTTTCTTTCTTTACTAGTAACTTGCTAGTGACTGAAACTTGATGGCTCAGGGATCAGCAGCAGTTTGCAGCATGGGCACTAAGGGACACAATGGCAGGTGTATGGGTGAGCCCAAACTGCTCCCTTATTTGCAAGCGAGGGAGCAGTTTCAGTACTCGCATGCACATCCTGGCTGCCATGTCCATGACATAAGAGACACAGCAGCAGGCATGTCCATGCGCCCAAACTATGATTCTGGAGATGAGGGTTTGAATCTCCATTCAGCCATAGAAGCCCACCATTTGACCTCAGGCAAATCACATTCTCTCAGCCTTAGAGAAAGGCAAAGACCACAAATCTTGCCAAGACAAGCCCCATGACAGGTTTGCCTTAGGGTTGCCATAAATCAGTTTTCAAAGGGGAAAGACATAATGGCTAGAAAGAACCTCCCCGTTTCAGCTGCATTTGGTGGTTGTGTGCCTTCAAAGCACTTATGACTTCTGACAACCCTAAGGTGAACCTATCACAGGTCTGGGTTGGGTTTTTTTGGTGGCAAGATTTGTTGTTCAGAGAGGGTTTGCCTTTGCCTTAGAGAATGTGACGTGCCCAAGGTCACTCAGTGTTTGAACAAGGATTTGAATCCTAGTCTCCTGAACGCTTTAATAAATAAATATTTGAACAATTAAACCTAAATTTAAATACTTAAATCTTGGGTTAGTTCTTGAGGGTCCCCAACACAAATTATACTTACAGAGGGTCCCTGGTAACTAAAAGGTTAAGTACCACTATTTCAAACACTTATGTGTCTGAACTGTATTGTAGCAGGTGGCTTTAAGTTTCCATAAAGTCTAAATAGAAACACAAGAAGTACGTTATTAAAGGCCCCTGACCAAAGTTGAAGGTCATGGCTGAGAAAATAATAATTCTTCCTTTGCACAGTGTCTTATTCTCAGGCATAAAAATGGTGAATGGTGAATGCTATGGTGAATACACTGAAACTCTAACTGTGAGGCTTCTTTGGACTGCATCCAAAATTCCTAGTTCACATTTCACCCCATAAAAGCATTGATAACATGTTTCTACTCCACTGTCAGTCCACAAGAACCCATCTTAGTTATATTTGAAAGAAAAGCTGAAGAAATACACATATACCTGTTTTGCGTTAGGCGGGAGTCCAGACTACCAGACTTCATCGTGATTGTGTCTGTGAAGAGCACGTCCTTTGCTGGAGAAGCCAGGGCTTCTGAATGTGACAAAGAAGGATGCATCCTCTGCTGCTGCAAACGTTTTAGCGTTGCATATCCAAAGGCATCTCGAGAACTGGTATAACTAAAGTTATAGTCAGCCAGGCTTTTTATTGTAGCTAGTGAAGGAGCTTTTAGTGACTGTGCTCTCCGAGGAAGGGTGTGTGAGGACCCTGGTGGTACCAGGGAGACAGAATTTGACTTGGAGAGAGGGAGGTGATTAGGTTGTGGGGTTGAGCACTGAATTGTTTTAACTGTTTTGGTACTCACCACAGTACTTAAACTCCCACAGTCTGTGTCTATATTTGTAGTGTCCACTCCCATAGTCTCCCTGGAAGGGCTTGAACTCATTGAACTGATGCCACTTGTCGTGGTATCTGTATTGAAACTCAAGCTACGACTTTTGAAGTTTGTTTGCGTAGAAACATCCCCTATTAGTCTTTCTCGGCTGGTGTTTTCCTTGTGATTTTCATGGCCAAACTTTGGGAGTTTGAGGTCATTTTCACCAATACTTGGGGTACTATCTGCATCTTCATTTTGCCTGCTCCCAACAAATGAAGTCTCTAGCTTCAGAGTTTGAATTTTAGGCACCCTGAATATTGGTGTGAACTCATCCCCCCGTGTAAAATCCATGTTGCTAGAAGGCTCAGTTACTGTACGATTTCGCCTCAAACCCATCTTGCTCTCTGAGGAAGACAATTTGCCACCTTTAGGATCACTGCTACTCCTATGCTTTTTATTAGGTAAGGTAAGAGAATTTAAAAAGCGATTCTTTGCAAGCCTGCTGGAAGAGAAAAAGGGGAAAGGATTGCGATCTTTATCCTTCAACGACCCCGCTTGGTCATAGAGATTCTGCTCTCCATCTTCTGAGATATCAAGGAAAAACGTGCTAGTAGAGGTGCTGCCAACCCTGTCATCTTCCATGATGAACATGCCTGAAAACAGGAGAACCCACTGCTAAAATGTTTCCAACTCATGAAAGTTTGGGTAACTAAAACCAGTTATACAAGTCATATAGTTTGTACTCTTAGTCAAACTTGGAGCAAACCCGCTGAAATCAATGGGACATGTAATTTATGACTAACTTTACTCTGACTGATTCCAGTCATTCTACTCTAAGTGTGACTAAGTCTGGATCCTCCCCGTAACATATGATGTGAAAGCAAACTATATACACATTTCTTAATGTGATTTTAAAAGCTGAGAAATATTAGTCTTTTATAGTTGTTAAGAAGTATACTTTTATATATTAAATTATATTTCTGTGAAATATAAACTTGTTCTTGGATAATTCATTTCTTTTTTTAAAAAAAGAATAACATATTCAGATCTTACTTATGCTATGGTGATGAATACTCAATTCTTCCGATATTTCCATACCAATTAAGTATGATACTAACAACTCAATCGTTCACACGGTATTCTACATGCCCCTTGTTTTATATGCATTTCTGGCCAAAACTAGGTAAGATACTACTTAGCAATAGTGTGAATAGCTTTTTTGCAGATATAATGGGGCCCATTCTTAACTGAGTCACTACCTGGGTAAAAAACCACACTCTTCATGCACACTGCACAATCCCTGTCTGGATCATACTCTATTCCTGCCATTCACAACACTGTTAAACTGCATGAATGACTGCATGTTTTTAATTTGGTCCTTGCTCCTGTGAAGATACAAGCTATATTTTTAGAAAGGTCAATGAATGATCGGGTGTTCTTCAGCATCAGAAACTTCTTGAATTTGAAAAGGCATTGTTGTAAAGTGACAACCTCTTTCCAGATTTAGGAACAGGAATGTTTACTTTTGAGTTTAAAACAGAGATGTCAAGAAAGTCAAGCCAGACCCAGTCACAAACTCAGGGGTGGGGATCTTGTGTCCCCAATTCTTCTACAGCTCAGGTTCTTCCCTAATTTTAAGTTTATGTATTAAAGGACAACACCTCACATTAAGTATTATCTGTATGAAATCCTTATCCAAGAAATAACATAACTGTATTTACCAAAGTCAGTTTCCAACACTGAAATGTTTTTGGGAAACGCTTCACTCTAGGCTGGGCAATTATGCCCCCAGGAGTAAAAATATTTACCAAATTGCTCCAGAATTCCCCCTTCAAATGCATCCCGAGGGGATGTGGAGGGCATTTCCACTATATTTGGAGCAAGAGGTGCATAGCACAAATAAATGTGTGAAGTGGCCCAGCATGCAGGTTATTCACATTTACTTTAAAAAATAAGGCTCAATGTGACATGCAAATAGAATAACTGCTTTCTGAACATAGATCATACCCACAAATATTTTTTTCAGGGAAGGGAAAACTATTAATTGTGTTGATACCACTGCATATGCTTACTTGATGGTGCTGATTCACTTTCACTGTTGTGTCTTGACCCAGTAGATTCAGAGTTCAAGCTAAGTGTGCTGGGAATGGAGGAGAGTTCGTTGCAGAGTTGCTCCATGTCATCAGGAACTACTGGCCATGGTTGTCTACGACTGTGTCTCACAGCATCCCAATTGTGATGTTTCAAAATGTCACAACCTTGTTTCGTTTTGGCTATCAAGCCAAGCACGTAGACGCATGTTCTATATTTACAAAAAAACAAGAAAGCAATTTTAACAAATACTTTAGGGTCAACAGGCTACAAGGCTACAGTTAGGCTATAGAAAATATTTTTCAGTATTTCTTCTGCCACATAGATTTTTGACTAAACTGGCCTAGAAATGTAGGCTAATAATGGCCTGAATCCAATATGAAGTTAGGCGGACTTCTGTGGGCTAAACATGCCAAGCTCCTTACTGGAATTCAGACCAATAGGTTTCATATAGCTTGCAACTCTGAGCACCTAGATCCTATTAGGGCACAATGCTCGCATAATCCTTGGCTGTGAAAGTAGCATGACACTGTCCTTGCTCTGAGCTGAGAGACTGGAAAGAATTCAGAGAAAAGTGTTCTTTCTTTGAAAGTGAGGTGTACTGTGTGAGGAACCACTATGTAGAACTGGTATCAAATATCCAAGATGGTAGTTTTACAGTAAATCTTTACTGTTTTTATTTTCTACTTCTCTGTCTGATATGTTGATTTAATAATTAAGAAGGAAGACTGCTCACACTTTACCGCATTGAATTCAACAACCAATACACCCACTTGTCCAGTGGTCACCTTGAGGCCCCAAGATCAGATCCAGGGAGGAATTTTAAGGGTAAAAAAGGATCAGAGACATAATAACTCTATCAGAGAAGTGATATTATATTCATGGTACATGCCTCTTAACATTGCTATTAGTTCTTTTTAAATAACCAGATGGAAATAATATAGATCTTGGCATAAAGAATATAAGAAAAATCTCAGTTTACTAACAATATTCTCTTTGTCTTTGTTGCTTGGCAATTTATACTCTGTGTTACTGTGTTGGGAAGAATGCAGGTACAATTGTCAGTGGAAGCAATGGTATGTGTGAAGGTATCAAAGCAGTGAAGGTATCAAACCAATGACTATCATTAATACTGTCATGCAGAGAAAGCTCATTTTCAAGTTAGAAAGCTTCATTCTGTGGGTCACTTTCTTTCCTCTAAAAATCATACATCATTTGTGAAGAATGAAGATACAAACTGAGGACCAAACAATGTTTTATTATTCTAAAACAAAGGAGAAAATAACATACAACCATGCCCCCCACCCAAGCACTACTAGAGTCACTCAACAAGGAAGTTTTCCATTTTCATATTATACCTACCCTCTAACAGATAGAACCTCACAATGCTGGGCAAGCGCCATTATATCAGGAATCACATTTTCCTCTTGAAGCAAATTCAGGCCCCAATTTGAAGAACCAATATTTCCCTGAAATGTAAATATTATTTGTGACGTTAAGTTGAGACTATGGGGCATTAAGCTGAGACTAAACTGGAGAAACATTACAACATGGAGAAGTCATAATCACTCTATAGCATGATTCTCTTACAGAGAGTTTGTATAATAAAATGTCAGAAAATATGCCCGAATACCCAAACTTTTATCTCTTTGAGACAGACATTGCAATTTTTTTTTCTTAGTTTAAAATGGCAAAAGATTTTTCCCACTTAGGGAAAAAGGTAGGATATAAATAAAGTGTCTGATTCATTGTAGAATCATATGTTGAAGTCTAATAAATAAATCCTGGATACTGTACTCTTAAACAATAAGAATCAGTAAACAAGCCAAAATGTTAGGATGCTAGGAAAAGACTGTTCCCCAACCCCTCCTCATCAAGGGCACATTTGGCAGAAACATGAGAGAGGGTTTTCTCATTACTGCTCCCAACCCTCCCTAAGAAATGATGGCAAACTTTTTTCATATTTTTTCCAGCTCCTGCTAGGCAAAAATGTTTTCATTCAGAAAGGCTTCTCACTCTAGCTGATGGATTTTTATTTTTTTTAAACAGATCTGGCTTTACTGGCTCTTATACTTTATATTTTCCATATTTTAAAATACTTAACTATTGGTCACACTGGTACTGGTACAGGAACAGCAGGAAATGATTTTAAATTTAAAAATCAATGATATGCTCTTTTACCCATCTAATGCCATTTCACAAGCAACACTCTAGAATAGTGATTCTTAACCTTTCTTTACTGGAGACTCCTGTATATATAATTTGTTGCCAGGAACCCCTAAGATTTAACTCAAAATTTAAATATTCTATTGTCCATCTATCCATCCATCCATTGCTTCTGGAGACTAGGATACAAAGCCTTGGTCAGACACTGGGTGACCTTGGGCAAGTCACATTCTCCCAGCCTCAGAGAAAGGCAAACCCACTCTGAACAAATCTTGTCAAATCTGAAATGACTTGAAAGCAGATAATAAAAGTGCCACTGACAGAGACAGGGTCTTTCCAGCCATCAAGTCTCTCCCTTTTCAAACTGAGTTATGGCAACTCTAAGGCAAACTTATCACAGGAGCTTTCTTGGCAAGATTTGTTGCCCTTGCCCTTCTCTGAGGCTTTGCCTTTCAAACTCTGCTCTCCAGAGTCATAGTCACAACACACACACACCAGCAGGGGGTGTGGGCATTGAGGGGCATGGCAGCAGGTGTACACACATGACCAAACTGGTCCCTCATTTGCAAACAAGGGAGCAGTTTCAGCACAAACACATCCTGCTGCTGCATCCCAAACGAAAGGGATAGGGTGGCAGGCATATACATGTGCCCAAACTGCTCCCTCGTTTGCAAACAAGGAAGCAGTTTTGGCACCTGCACCCCCCCACCACTGCCATGTCCCTGTTGCTGCTGGTGGTATCCAGCAGCAGCGCTTTGCAGACTCCCTGTGAGTGCTCTGCAGACTCCAGGTTAGGATAGGGCAAGAAGGGTTCTAGAGGAACTTCATATTAACACAGATTATGAGTGAGTAAAGTGTACCTCTCCAAGTCTATTTTTCCAACGCTCAACCGCTCCTTCCTGGACCATGCATTTTCTAGGAAAAAATGGAACTCCTTTTTCTAAAAGTCTTCAGGACCAATACTTCACCTTTCAAACAGACAGCAGCCTCACCCCCAACTCTTTAATATAGAACTTCTTTTTTTCAAAACCAAAGTTGGGTTTCTGCACAGTTCTGCTTGTTTCTTGTGGTTTGTGGGGAAGGTATTTTCACAGTAGTCCCTGAGAAGTCCCTGGGACAGAAAACTGTCTCACAGACCTACAGGTGCACACTCTGATATAAATACAGAAAAGAAAGAATGCATGATAGAATTTTAAAAAACTAACCAATGCCCAGAGAGCTGCTTTCAGTTGCTTAATCCCTTCCCATTTATCCAGCATTGGGGAACGCACAGTGTAGCTCAGGTCAGGAACAATACTCTAAAGAATAAAAAGAGCAATCACAAAGCAGTTTCAATATATCAGGCTTAATGCTTTTAAAATTGCTGAATTCCCCTTCCAGCTTGTGTTCAGTGTTCAAAGCAAAATACAAATAGGTTAATAGGTAATATTAACTAAAGTGAAGCAATATATTTAAAAATGTTACAATATAATTGGGTACAAGTGCACATAACAAAAACTTATTACTGAGAAAACTGAAAGATGTCTTGAACAACTGTAGTAAACACATTAGAATGTTCCCATTTTAGAGACATAATAGCTCAAATGTTACATAAACTGAATGACATTCTT
The DNA here is from genome assembly GCA_948474755.1 of Ctenosaura bakeri. Classification (NCBI taxonomy): domain Eukaryota; kingdom Metazoa; phylum Chordata; class Lepidosauria; order Squamata; family Iguanidae; genus Ctenosaura; species Ctenosaura bakeri. The sequence goes on from CAOLHI010000278.1 coordinate 611,368, forward strand.
TTTTTCCTTCTATCTGGACCTGATTCAAACCTGAGAAATCAGCACAGTTATGAACTGCACCACTATCTTGCTAAAAGCAGCACTGACTTGTACCTCATAGGAGAAAAAATCATCTATTTTTTGATAGTGCATCTCAAAACCTGCTCATAGTGCTCTTACAATATTTTCACAGTTGTTTCTTGTATTTTACTCCAGAAGGTCAGGGATGGAAGAACAAAAGGATGGTTGGATGAACTAGAAATACACAAGTGTAACCAAAAGAAAACATTTCTTGTTGCTGCACTTCTTACATGAAGATTTAACTGGACATACACATTGCTCCATAAAGTATGGCAGCTACAGAAACTCAGAATTCAATTCAGATGCACTGACTGGGTAAATGGTAGGAATGCTGTGGATGTCATTTATCTGGATTTCAGTAAAGCATCCAATAAGGTCCCCCATGACATTTTGATTAGCAAACTGACTAAATATGGAACAGCTGGAAACACAGTCATATAGATCCATAATTGATTGGGAAATCACATTCAAAGTGCTGTCATCACTGGTTGTGATTCAAATTGGAAGGAGGTCTCAAGTGGAGTGCTACAGGATTCTGTCCTGGGGCTGATACCCTTTAACATTTTTATCAATGATTTAGATAATGGGAATCCTTATCAAATTTGCAGATGATACAAAACTGAGAGGGATAACTAACACAGTGGAAGATAGGAAAAGAATTTATAAGGATCTCAATAAACCATAAAACTGGGCTGAAATCAATAAAATGAAATTTAACAGAGACAAATTCAAAATTCTACATTTAGGCCATGAAAACCAAATGCTTACAGCATGGGGAATACTTAGCTCAGCATGCTACATCTGAAAAGGATCTTGGGATTATTTTGGATCATAAGATGAACACGAGTCAGCAGTGTGATGCTGCAGCAAAGAAGGCAAATGCTATCTTAGCAAGAATTACTAGAACCACAGTTTCCAAGTTGAGGGAAGTAACAGTCCCTCTATATTCTGCACTGCTCAGGCCTCATCTGGAGTACTGTGTTAAATTCTGAATGCTGTGTTTTAAGAAGACACATTGGAGCGAGTTCAAAGAAGAGCAATGAGAATAAGAGGTATGGAGAACAGAACGTATGAGGAAAGACTGAAGGAGCTGGGCATGTTCAGCTCGGTGAAGAGAAGACTGAGGGGTGGCATGATCTTTAAATACCTCAAGTGCTGTCACAAAGAAGAGGGTGCAAGCTTATTTTCTGCTGCTTCAGAAGGTAGAATTAGGTTTAATGAATTTAAGTTATAGGAGGATGGATGTAAATTGAGCATTAGAAGGAACTTCTTGACAGCGAGGGCAGTTTGGCAGTGGAACCAACTGCCTTGAGAGGTGAGGGGCCCTCTTCTCTGGATGTCTTCAAAAAGAGGCTCGATAGCTACCTGCAGGGGATGCTCTAGCTGAAGATCCTGCACTGAGCATTGGGCTGGACCCAGGGGCCCATAGGGTCCCTTCCAACTCTACAATTCTATGGCACTTCTTCACTTAAACTACACTCAGTCAGCTGGAGATGTTTCAACTCCAGTGCATTCTGCATTGGCTGCTGAAACTTTACCTTTTTGTCCTTTAAATCTAGGTCATTGTATTCCCACGATATGTAGGAAAAGCAAAAGGAGAAAATTCTACAAGCACAACTTTCCTGTATGAACCATAAACTAAGAATGAACATCCCTGAGTGAAACTACAGTAAAACTATATGTGGTTATGAAAGTCCAACTAACACCTAATATATTGATGAAACAATATATTTTGCTTTAAGATCACTTGTGTAATTGTGAAAAGTGTCAAAGTGGAAGACACAAAAATCTGGAAGGACTGGTGACAAATTAAATCAGTAATATACAAGTTAGAGATTAAGCTGAAGTTAGAGATTAATCTTAACTAGTTCTATGTTTCACTAAATATTGAACTGAAAGGAAGACTACTCTTCCCAAATACTTTCACAGCCTACAAGATACAGGTGGGGATGTCACAGTAGTTTCACATGTAATGGACACTTCCACGCTTTTGAGGATTAAGTAGCCTCTGGGGTTGAGAATTACTAAAACCAGATGGTAAAAACCACAGGAATATCATCTCTGGACTTCCTATCAGTTCTATAGACTTTAAAAATTATTCTCATCAGTTAAAAGGAGGGATTATGCAAGATATTCGGAAGGAAACATTATACTGGTCAGTGCTGCCAGAGATTTATTTCACAGCACAAATACCAATTACCTATGACTTCTTGGCTACCTTCACTTTCTTATGGGGCCTAGCTAGCAAAAGCAAACAAACTTCCTAGTAGGGTAACACATGATGTGCAACGCTGAACCAGTAATATCTAAATAAATGCAAAAAAAAAAAAGTTGTAAGAAGACTGTAACGTAGATAATGTTACCTTATTTTGAATCAGCTACATTTAAATTTCCTCACCTGAGTTTCCAACAAATGGCAGCCTGTTTTGTGGTGTACCAGTTGGCCATAAAGGTGAACTGGCAGATAGACATGTGGCCGCTGCAATCTAGTAGAAAAAAGAACGGTCCGTTTGCATAGAATTATTACAGTCTCAAAGCCATTGTGCATTCTACGAAGCCACTGCTATAACATAATGATCAAGATCCTCTTTTACTTTCACTACCTTTGGTTGCTCCGCCGAACATAATTATCACCATCAACAGGCTTCCGGTAAGTGGTTAGTGCTTCATTAAGCTGCTCTTCTATCAAGTCAACATATTTTAAATTGTACTCCTAAGAAGACAATAGAATACAGAGCCTATCAAAAAATGATTTTTTCCCCTAGAAAATACATGCAATACAATATATGTTGAGATCCAAGTAAGAACATTTCCATCACCTCTAAGAAATTCCTGCTTATTTCTGAAATGCTTTCAATAACAATGGCAAAATAGTCAAAAGGCTTCTTGTCATGGCCTATACTCTTGAAATTGTAAATACCATTGATTCAGGCATAATAGGAATGTAAGCTGATATTCTATAACACATGCAATATTAGACTGGACTTAATGTTATGTTAGGGATGTAAATCTTAACTCATTTTCTTATTGCATACAAGAATAACAAATTTTAGCATATTTTTCTATGCTATTCAAGAGTTTCTCTGTTTCAAGTAATTATTTGCTTTTAGATGGTGTAGGGCCTGTGTGGAGATTGTGATTCCACAGGGAAGTTGCTAACCGGCAAAGCTTCCCCACTGATTTGAATGAAAGGATGCCTGCTGTGGGGGCTACCAGATAAAGAATGGCTAAGAGAAGGAGGGTAGTGGTAATCTGAAAAGCATGGGGGTGAAAGGGGAACCACTTGAATCAGAATCAACACACTTGAATTTGCTTGAGGGTTGACTTTGGCTAAGGAAAACCTCAACAAAACAAGAAGCAACACATTTTGAACCAAAAGTGATAGAGATCTGAATTTGTTAAAAAGTACCTTCTGCCACTTCTCCATTTGTTTTGTCACGTAGCCTCGCTCATTTAGATAGGAAAACCCTTTCGGAATTGACAGAAATCTGAAAAAGCATAGCATCACATTTCATTTATACATGTTTACAAAGATTCTCAAATTACAAATTAATTCACTGGTTATATTTAAAGTGTACCTTAAAAGCAGAAGCAAACCCTTGTCTCCAAGATGTGATAGTGCTGGTTTCATCTGAATGAGAGCATGAAGGTTTGCCTGAAAGACAGTACAGGTGTGGTATTTTAGAAAGATCTTAAACATTAAGTTATGGATACACTGGGCTCTCTCACCAAACAGCAGAGAATTACAACTTGGCTTATTTCCTTATATGAAGTAATTTAAATACATATGAACTATTGACATTAAACTGTATGTCTTAGATGCTTGTGTTTATTCACTCATTGTGAGAGACAGCAAAATTTAAGATATATGAATGATTATGACTTAACTAAATTACTTCTTGGCTTTTACTCTTTCTGAAATCGCATTCTGGGCATGTAACCAATTCATTATATATATAATAACGACACTGGCATATGGACGAGGGGGTGATGAGGGTGGTGTGCCCTGAGCGACAATTTTTCAGGGGCACCCTGCACGATGTGGCCGCACCCCCATGCGATGCAGCCATGCCCCTACACAACACGGCCAAGTCCCCGCTCCCCCCGCACTCCAAGCTACATGGCTGTATAAGGAACATCCAATTTTTTATTATCACAAAAAGCAAATTCATTGTAGAAAAGTAACATGTGTTTATTTCTTAATGAACTAATACATGATCATATACATCTATGGAAGGATCCTGGAGAAATGAGTAAAGGATTCATACCTTGTCTTCACATGCCTCATCAAGAATATCAAGTGCTTCTGATGAAATGGCTTTATTTTTGTCATGAAGCTGAGTGACCAATAATTCAATTCCCCAGTTACTGAAAAACTCTACATTGGCCCTCAGAAGTACTCGGAGGTGTTTTGTAGCATACAACCTGCAGTTCTACAAAGGAAGAAAATGGTTAATGGAAAAGCAGCAAATGAAACATGGCAAAGAAAAGCACATTCTCCAAATATGAAATCAGCAGATATGCCTCAATATATACGCATATTTATATGGGCATAATTAAGGCAGCTGTGATGCTGCTGCCAAATAAAATTACCTATATCCTTGAAACTAGGCTCATAAATCTGAATTCTATCAAGATGGCCCAAAAGCACAAGAGCAGTTAAGCTCTCATATACATTGTTTTTCATCTTATGTGAACTTCCCTATAGTAAATAACTGTGTTTCATTGACACAGCATTTACAAGTTACACTGTAACTGCAAGCTCAAAATGTGCCTTTATGTAAATCTAAGGACTTAAATGCAATATTATTAATTTTTAGTTCTCCCTTCTTCAAAGATGCACTTATGTACATTTAACTCTGCAGCAATCCCAGGAAGTGAAAGGCTGACAGAACGCAACTGCCGCAAAATCAGAGCACATAGGAAAGATCAGAATGTCAGTTTTCATGACTGAAGTCCAACATTCCAATTATTATACCATCTACAAAAACAGAAACAAAGCTATCCAGTTAAACAGAAAGCTGGCTGTCACTTACATCTGTAGAAGCAGTTAGAATTTTAGAAAGGATTACTCTTGCTAATCCATCTCGGCTGTAGTCCAAACTAGAAACTGTCAGTTTGAGCAAGTGATCTTGATTCTTCAAGGAGCAAAGATTAAGGAGACTGAAAAAAAGTTAAGCATGGATGAAATCTTGTAAAATTTGCATAAATGATCTAGCAGTTTGGAAAACAATAACCCGAGAATGCTGATCAAGACTGGGAAAAGTGCAGCCATGTTTGTTGCTCCCAGCCCTCTATTTTTATATTCTCTCACTCTGAATGCTCTCAAACATGTGCTAGGTGTGTGAAGCACTTCTGACATGTCTTGGGGAATCCCCTAGGCCATTTTAGGCCCAAAACAGGCCTTTTCCTCCCTGCCAATAGAAACTGAACTGGAAGTCAACTCCCAGGCCTCTGAAATAAGAGAGAGGGAAGAAAAAAACGTGGTGAAATCACTTGCCACACTCCCAAGAAAACACAGGTTTGGCATCTGAAGGCAAAAAAGTTCATTTTGAGGTGGCATTCATGGGGGGGGGGCAATTCAGCTCCTAAATCTCAGAAACTTGCCCCCTCCTGATACAGAAGCGCAGGAGAGATAAAAATCCCACCATTCCCTCCATCTGTTGCTTCTGGGATTATTTTTTAGACTAAAAAGTTCCTTCAGCCAGAGACACTTATTTTTTTGGTTTGTTGTTGTGTGCCTACAAGTCCCTTCCAAATTATGGCAACCGCAAAGCAAACCTACCATGGATTTCTTGGCAAGATTTGTTTGAGGGGCGGGGTTGCTTGGCCTTACTCTGAGGATGTGAGAATGTGACATGCCCAGGATTACCCCAGGGATTTCTATGGCCAAGCATGGATTCGAACCCTGGTCTCCAGAGTCATAGTCCAAGGGTATGCCATCTTCACAAAACAAAATGTTATACTAGCACAATTTTAAATCATGCATCATTGATTAAATATAGATGGTTTGAGGGTACTGCATCTTCATGGTATTTACATTTCAGTTGCTTTGTGTCCAAAATTGTTACCACTAAAATGTTTTAAAAAATGCCAACTAGGAACACCTGGTTATACTTTACTGCACTTCAGTTCTAGAGAAATTTAAATTACAGAGAGAGAATGATTAAGCTGCCAGGCCACAAGTTATGTCAAAACATTTTATAACTAAAGAAAACACTTACCATTGAAACACATTACACTTTTCAAGCATTTTCACTCCATGGGGATGACAGGAAAGCGTACCAAAAAACAAGAAGTAGTGCTGACTAAGAGTGTTAAGTAGCCCATTGTTCTGCAGACTGCGTTCTGGTTTCATTCCAGAGGAAGAATTAAGCCATTGTACAATATCTTTCACTAACTCTTCAAGATAGCTATGACCATCCTGATTAAAAGTGAAAGGAAAAAAAAACTTCAGTTCCTTTTTTGGATTTCTTCTTCAACATTGAAAACTATGTATATTTAGATCTTCTTGGGATAAAGCAAACTACTGAGAAGAGCACTACAAAATAAATTAAGGAAAACTGTTACTGTAAAAACTCTGAAATGCACTGATTCAAAAAGGCAACAGTAGTGAGTTTTTTTCTCTTTTAAAAAGAAAGCTCTAGAGATCATTTTAGAATTCTTCCATTAGAAATGTAATGGGATAGCCAGCTGTAATACTGCCCTCAGATGATCTTGACATAAGCTGAAAGTTATTCCTGCAGGGATTATGGTAGTCACAACAGTAAACAACCCTCAGGCAGTCCAAGTTTTCTCAGAGGTAACAGTGGCAGAGGAAGAGCGCAGCCGTTCAAGAACAGGTTCCTACAAAGTGAACTTACATCCTCCAGTACCTTCCTCTCCCATGAGGTTCTGAGTTTTGTCAAACAAAGGGACTCAAATAAGCAACTCTGGTTCATTGCCCTTTGCATGACAAGAGAAAGATGCAAAGATTTAGAATGAGAAAGTTTAGATAATTTTTAAGTCTGTATCTACCTTTTGTTGCACCTGCCTTCCTTCCTTCTTTCCTTCCTGTCTTCCTTCCTGAGGGGCAAAAGTGCATATTGATTGACCTGTGCATCACCTCCACCCCAAATCTTGAGTAAAGTCAGGCCAGTGAATCAACTTTGCAGGCAAGACTATGTAAATAAGTATAATTTAGTGTTTTGGCTCAGCAGTCTACATCCAGAGGTAACTAAGCAATGTCACAGAGATCCACACTGCTTTGTCTGCCATGACTAAAAACAAGGTGTTTAACAGTCAATTTACTACTGCCTCTTATAGGCTAGGGAAAGTCTTTAAGAATTATAATTTAACATTTTGTTTGTTTATGTGAGTATAATTTTTGTTCTGTATGTTCAAAGGATGAAGTTAATTCTTTGATTGAAACAATCTAGTGTATTTTGAATTACTATCTTTCAGTTCACATAACTCCCTTGGCCTTCTCAGCCAAGTTACTGCACAGACATGTGTTCAATCTTCTGTGGAATTGCACAGAAAGAGACTGGGAGCTAGCAGTGAGATCTCTTTACCCATAAAACTGAAAGAGACCTAATGATCCTCTAACTTAGAATGCGATGATGACCACTGATTCACTGGCCAGCATGAAGTCAGTTCCACTGGAAAAGCTAGGGTAACTGGACACCACTTTAATGTGACTTATCTAGTGATTTCTTTGGGTGCAAGGCTAAAGAGAGGCTTAACATTCTCTGAAGAAATCCAGGAACATTGCATCCTTTAAAAAAAACCCCAATGTATTTCAATATTTTAGAGCAGTATTCTCCAATCTGGCACCCTCCAGATGCACTGGACTATGGTCTTCATTATACCCAACCAAGGTATTCATTTGTGATGCTGCTTGAGGGTACTGGGAGTTGTAGTCTAACACCCCCAGAGGGCATCAGGTTGGAAAAGGATGTCTTAAGTCTTCAACCAGCATATTTCATATACTTTGTCTATTATAGCCTTAAGACATTACAGCCTGTAAAGAAAAAATATGTTTTTAAAACTCCATTCCTATCCTAAGATTTAAACAAGCAAGTCCCATTATCTTTTGATCTGAACCTTTAGAATTAAATGTTCCCACTGCATTTTACTCAGATCTGGTAAATGTGGCCTAAAGAAAAGTCTAGCACTTTTTAAAACATTCACAGTTCTTCCCCAACTCCTATAATGCTCAGGTAAAAGAAGCTGCCTTTTGTTAGTTATGACAGAACTAAGCTAATCTTACCTCTTCAGATTCAAGAAGAAACTCAGTGAACTGGCAGCCCACAACTGTGAGTTGTTTGGACTTTGCATAATCCAGATCCAGGTTGGCATACAACTTACTGCTGGGCTTATAGAAATATATCAGCCGTCGTACAAATCTAGTATCAAGCAGAAGAATGAAGTTCTGAAACAATCAGTATACATTTCAAACAAATATAACTATTAGTTTACCACTACGCAGTCAATCTATTTTATTCATTCCAAGGGTTATACAGCCACACTAATGTTAGTCCTCATGCATCTTGGAAAGGGCATTTCTGTCCTCCAGAGTTACATTCTGTTGCAGAATCTACACAGAATCAAATATACAGTGAAGGGAGGCTATGATATTATTGTTAGGACAGTTGTGAATAACTTCCCCAAAGTTTAGCCACCTGCCATGTACACAGTTTCTCTTTTTTTAACAACAAAAAAACTAGCCAGAATAACAACAACAATAATAGACAACCCTTTCCCCTCATTCTACTTGTCATTTCTTTTGTAAATGTTAGAGAGAACTGAGGCACTGTCTTTTAGATCTGAAATACATTAACTGAACAGCATGTTTTATCAAGAAAGCTGAAATGGAAAAAAATGCTCCATGTAATATCTCAAAATGGAAACTACTATCACTTAATGGAATACTTTCAGAGAACTAAATTCAAAACTATCAGAGATGGGAGCAGCATACATGATAACTCAACACATTCTGCAACAGAATATTACAGTGTAGACACATTTCTATAGCAGGTAGATGTTCCAATGGAGTTGTTGCTAGATAAAAATGTTATCTTTACAATTTTCCAATGTAGGAACTGGTTTTATTCAAGATATATTGAAATGTTTTCTGAATCTGTGATTTCACAATGCGGGAAAAGGTTTTGTTCAAGAAATACTGAAGTGTTTTTATGAATTTGGTATTTCTCCATAAAGTAGCTACATACCTGTGCAATTGTTCATCTTTGTTAGCCTTTAAACTGATGTTTGGCCACTAGAAAACAGCAGACAAAGAGGCCTGTAAGAATGACGTACTAATTCCTTCTCAATTTATTTCTGGACCATTAATCAGGATATCACAGCTTACCTTAAGAATGGTCCCTATAAGATTCCAGTTCCATTCAAGATTCTCTTTGTGATGAAGAACTTGACTATCTCTAAGATTTGTTAACAGTGCTTCCTCTGTGTCCTTTAGCAGCAAAACAAAAGAGACAAATGGAAGCTTGTTTTGCTGCACTATTACTTTCATATTAATAGACAATGTACAAATTCACAGATTAAAGAACTTCTGATTTCTGCCTCTGACACTTGCATGGGAGAAATATAACCTATGCTATAGAATGTGATTATTGATTGCTCCTCTGCTGCATACTAAGCTGTCCAGGTTAAACTCTTATACACACACACACACACAGTTTAAACTAGTGCAACACGTATCTCACAGTGAAAACAGGTATCCACATATTTCTTATTTAAATGAAACATAGAAAGTCTGAGATTTAAGAGCACTCATTTCAATAGGAAAAGCCTACCTTTAGAATAAAGATATCTTTCTGCACACGATATTGATCTTTTCGCTGATGTGTTGACATGGCTTTTTGAACAATGTGATCTAGGTGAAGGCTGTAGGGTTTAGGTCCTCGTTTCTTCATTTCATGGAAGCGTTTTAAGCAATTTAGTGCTACACTGGCTCGTCTGCCATGAGAAAATGTTTACATGGTCAAAATGTATCAAGTGATATGCTTCTGATCACATTGTTTCACTTCATAAGGTTTTGAAAGACAGGGCACTTTAATATTTTCCAGACATCACAGTGCAGGTTAGGCTTTAGGCTGGACTCGGCAGCTTCCATCAGGATGCTTGCTGCAGACTAAAAAGATAAATGCTTACATTTGGCAGTGTGGTGGTATATTTAAGATGAAATTTCGGTGGGTGTGGTTGGTGGTTGTTTGCCACCACCCTGGTGAATTTCAGCAGCATGGTGACATATGAAGCAAAGTGTGGAGGCTGTATCTAGCCTGCATAATGCCTAACACCGATTTAAGGTCTAGGAAAGTGTCAGGTATCAGCCTTTCTCTTTGTGACTCACAACTTTCAGTTCCAGGGTGGAAGTCGGTAGGTAGGGATGAACAGTGTGTGAGAGCAGATGGGGAGGAAGTGTTTATGTCCCATCACAGTACTCTTAATAATACAATGGTTTCTGGAGCTTGGAATGGAGTATCTTTTGAAATAAATGGATCTGGGATAGATTGTTGTAGATAATGGAGAATCTGCTATATTACAAAGCTACTGTCACAGTTTATAATGGGTAGGCTAGAGAAAAAAATCAAATTTCATACTTGAGTGATCTGAAGAAAAAGATTAAGGAAAACAGGAAGACAAGTGAGAAATTTGCTGTTGATTTAATAAGGTATAAATTGCACAATGAGAAACACTTATTGAGAGAAAGTAGATCAGTGGACATGAAAGTATTCTGGGCTTAACTAAACTTGGTTAAATAGCAATTACACCTTTTCAACTTTTTTTAATTGAACAGGGTTAGATTCTTTTTCAACTGCATTTGGGTAGGTAGCATTTTACTACAATTTTTATTGTACAAGCAGCTAGTAGATACAAGCCAGAATAACTGATTACCTAGTCTTAATGTTTAGGTACTTACATGATGAAAGGATTTTGACCTCCATTATTAGTTAAGACAAGATTGAAAGTCAATGTGATTTAGTACATAGAAAACTGATATGTGAGAGCATCAGAAGCTCTAAGATTGCAGTACTGGCCAAAAAAAGGAGGGGGGGCAGAATCAAAAGAAAAATATTGTAGCAGCTCCATAGCAACAATTTCCTCACTATATTATCCTTAATTAGAAAGAACTATATTGTTATGAAGACTTCAGTTACTGACCAATATCAAGGTGACAAAACCCCAGAGACTAAAGTCCCCTATACAGTATAAAATGCTACTCTTCTGTCACTTTTACTAAAAAAATAAAATAAAATAAAATAAAATAAGCATGAGCATTCTGAGTCAGTATAATCACTCAGAGTATGAATAGTAGCCAAATAAAAATCTGTGAATGGTGTGCAGTACTGCTAAACACATGATGTCTGCTTCACAGAACATTCTAAATTTATGCAATGAGTCCAAACACAAATACCAACCAAAACAAATTTGTTTTCACATTTTGAAAACTCAAAAATAAAAATCATGAAGGCCATGTATGTTTTCTTTTTAAACAAACACAATCTGTCCCAATTAAGAGTTAGTTTGGAAAGAGCTGAAAACCATATTATGGGGAAACAAAATCCTGTTGCCTGCAATCACTATCTCTTCACTGACAGAAGATTCTTTGATACAGCAAAGGTATCCATCAACAGAACAAGGGAGGCAATTTCCAGTTTTCCCAAAGCCCTTTCCCAACTAGGATCCCCCCAAAAAACTCTGCTTTGGTGTGCCTAAGATGACTTTGAGAGGTGACACAGATAGGAGGAGTGGGAGAGGAATTGTTGAAAATCAGCTACTTCTACTGACAGACACTCTTGCTGGTTCAAGCAAAGTTTTTTCTATTAGTGAAAGAACTATATATAACAAGTTCTTTAGCTTGAAATCCTAGGCACAATCCTACTTTTAAAAGCTTCCACTGACTATAACGGTGTTGGATTGAGGTTGTCACCTTGTAAGGCAAGGTGAGAAATTTTTTCAGAGAAACCCAATTTCAGACAAGTACCGGGGGAGGGGGGCAGTGGGTATGGTGATAGGCAAAGGGGTGGATCAAAGATAACAGAGTATTCTAGCTTTAAGCTCTTATATACATACATCCAACCTTTACAACGGAGTGAAAGTCACATAACAAAAGCTGGGAAATCACCTAATGACAGTGTCACAGCGAAAATACAAGAGGGTCACATTCAGTCCCACATGTGACATCTGCTTATATTTTGGGAGGTTAACTAGATAGCTTTAAAAGCTTGACTAATATTCCAAATTACAATACCCACACATGAATAACTGAATTCAGATGTAATGTCAATTTCTTTTCAAAGCCTGGGCATGGCAATCCTGCAACTTAATTCTGATTACCTACTTTCACCCTGTCTTCATGTTTGTATGTCCACAGCAGTTGGCCACTGCAGTGCATGGCCACTGCAGTTTCTATGTATTCAGTAAGATTGTGCAACAGATTCATAAAAATTATCTGCATTACCTGATGGCAAGAAGGCTCATGATTTTCTGAGACTGAAGATGGGCCTACAGTAGCAGAGACACTAAGGAAATTATAGTTTGGCTTGTGGGCCATCATGGAAATACACTTGAATATTTACTATAGCTTTGGTCTAACTTTTTAAAACCCTTCTTCTCAACTACTTTGGAAGCTTCTCACTCTGAACTGGGTAATTAATACTATGTACTCCTTTATGGCAAGCATACTAAGCGAAGGAAAATGCTCCGAGTCATCCACTGTACAGGGGGACAAAATGGATACTGAATGGGCTAATGCAAGATAGTCTGGTTTACTAAAAAGGAAAGGGAAACCTTGCATTCCTCTTTTTTTTTTCACTTATTCTTCCTCTAGGTTCATACTGTTTTATAGCAAGAGCCTTTTAGATAAGGTATTCTTCAAAAATGTTTACACAGTGCTGTTTTTTTGCTTTGAACTCTTGTGATAACAAGGAAAAGATATTCTCAATCTTTAAAATCATATCCATTTAAATAAGTCATACTGCAAAAAGACATACTTTGTACATACTCTGATGTGTGGCTATACTGAATGGAAAATGTTATCTCATCCCTGACAACATATTTTTACAATTTGACTAAACTTTATGCTTACAGTCTCTTCTCCTTTACAATGTCAAAAGATGCTGCCATATTCATTAAAGTTGGTAAACAGTGTAAGTGGTGGCTGTGACAATGCGGAAGGATGGTGTTTGCCTGAAAAAGAGACAAAATTTCACAGGCTTTGAAAAGTGTTCATGTTCCCCTCCAACCCAACAGTGTAAATTTGCTTAATTTTAATGAGATAAAACAGAGTACTGAGGAAAATAAACATACTTTCCACACATAACCCAGCTAATACAAACTACTAGTAATAATGGTTTTAAAAACAATGATCGGACAGGGTTTTTCTCAATTGTTTATGTCTTAAGCAAAACTTCTAACAATTTTTCAAGGGAACTCCATTCTCCAAAGCAACTAATTACATTAAAAGGGTCAACAAGCAACTTGTGTCACTTATTTTACAGCTGGTCAATTCTGAGAGTAAAAAATTAATATCCCGCAGAAATACTGAATGATTAACAAGTCATTTGGTTCCTCTGGTACAGGAAAGTTTTACATGAGTATGAGACCCGTGCATCCAGTGACAAAAAGCAAACTTAAGACAAGCACAGATCCTTCAGTAAACTGGCTAAATTTCCACACTTAGGAAAGACTACAGAGAACTGAACTACAGAAAAAAAAAATCCTTAACACACAGTATTGATCCCCTACTAATGAAACACTGTATTGTGTGGGACCGGGGACCTTTTGGTACCGAGGCACATGCATCCTCACCACCACCTGATCTCATCTGATTTCAGAAGCTAAAAAGTGGTGGGCAAGGTGACTACTTGGGACAGGAAGTCACCAAGGAACAACAGAGGTATATGGAAAGAGTCCTGGCTGATACTTTGGAGAGCTGCTGCCAATCAAGGTTAACACTACTGGGCTATTTGGACCAACAGTATGACTAAGCACAAGCCAATTGTGTATGTTCTCCCTTCAAAACAGCTCCCTTGTTTCCAATGCCTAGAGATAAAATACAACTCCAACAAATTTCAAGGTAAATAATAAGTAAGGGAAATGAAATCTCTCTTACCATATGCAAAAGTTCTCCGAGTAAGATGGTTGCTCTGACAGATACAGGGTCATCACTGCTTGTGATTACCTCTACTAGACCCTGAAATAATTGAGAAGTGAAATTCTGTTGTATCTCACTCGTACTACCAAACAGCAGGCTCTCCACATTTCTGGGTTTAACTTTTACAGATTTGATTATTTGCAAGTTTCTCCAACCCTGCCCCCACATGCTTCTTTTCCAGGAAAATGTTCCCTCTCGGCAGCTCCGATCAGACCATGCAGCTTTCTAAAAACACACCTCCATCAGCTGCTGCCTGGTCAGCTAAGGATGGGTGACAGCCCAATTTCTCAGCATCACAAACGCTCTCCTGATGCCCCACCCATGGCCTAAGGAAAGAGATGGGTGAAAGAAAGGAAGTATAGGGCCACTATGCTGATCCACCCTCTTTCCCTCTCCTTTCCCTGACCTGGTTTGGACCCTGAGTGCCCATTCTCCCCACCATGCCTTGCCCTACTTCCCCCAGATACACAAACACGTTTTGATGTTTGTGGTTTTTCCAATTCTGTGGGAATCCTATGCCTCTAACCCTAGCGAATGTGGACAGTCAAGAGTGTGTGTGCGTGCGTGCGCGTGCGCATGAGTGTACACTGCTACTACAATAAAGCACAGTCAAGTGTTCATCATTTAATTTTAACCCACACTTACTTCTAACAGTCCATTTCTAATGAAAGCAGAGAGAACCAGTGCCAAGTAATTGTCCATGAGGTCAGGCCTAGATCAGGGTTCAATGACAACAAAATCAGTTCAACTTTTTAGCACTTGTTTGCATTACCAAAGTAAGGCAGAGATGGCGTTTTTTCACAGAAAATAAATACCTGGATCTGGCTCGGTGAGGTAATATAACTTTAGCTTCTGCAGCTACAAAGCCATCAGAAAGCCTCCAACTATCCTGAAACCGGCTTGGATCTGAAAAGGAAAGCCTTGAAGTAAAAATTCTAAGTTTAAATTCAAAACAGCAATAGAGTATGTCTGCATCTTTATCCCTTGTCACCTTTCATTTGATTTCATTATTTCCCATTCATTGTCTTCTGCTTATCCCTCTTTCTCCTTCTGCTACTCAAAGCATGTACACACTTGCCAGACAGCAACTGATCAAACAGCAACTGATCAGATAGCAACTGATCAAAAAAATTCTAAACTTCTTCACATTTACAAAAGCATATGAGTGCAGAACTGGCTCGTGAATAATAATTATTATATAATAATTATTCGGGGCAGATTATTCTATTCTTGCATTCATTTATAGGAATTCTGTGCTTTCTAATGCCAATTCTATTCTATGATTCTGTTTTTTGTGCTGAACAGTGTACCAATCTTAAGGTTCCCCTTTCAGTTATAAATTAGGTCCTTTCTGTCATGCCATAAGGAAAATAAACAGATACTATGTTCTGAATTACATGAAATGTAAGGATTCTAGGAATCTTTTGATACAGAAATCTCTGCAAAGAGACAATGGGGGTTCAGTCATTCTACCCACAAGCAAAACAAAATCTTAGAGTCTGTCTGTTATCTCTCATTTAATTTCATTTTGTGTTACTATTGTTTGTCATCTTAGTTTTGGGGTTTTTGTTTGTTTTAGTTTTAGTTTTAGTGCTACACTTCACAGTGCAGGTGAATAAGGAATCATTTTTGGGATCATTCATGGACAAACAGCAGTTGAATTAATCTGTAAATACTTTCAAATACTGCTGCTCATTATTCTTGAACTGCTTGCTCATTTATATATGCTACAGAGACACAAAAATCAGCAACAGAACAGCAGCTGCTTTTTGTGTCTCTGTAGCATATATGAATCATTAAAATGCTTCCTCCAACAAATATTATTTCAATTAAAATGCTTGGAAGCTGCCAAATAATCAAAATAATAAAGCAGTTTGTTTTGTACTTAGAACTTTAGCTGATTTATGTATATTCAGCTAAAGAATACAACCTGTTTATGATCCTATTTGGAATTCACAATATGAATCTACTTCCAGATTTAGTTAGCAGTAAGTATGCACATGGATGAAGAAGGTATGACTTTATGTGGTCAGAGACTGCAAGAGATACCAATGTTCTCTCATTTTGCCTTGCATTGAGTTTAGTTTGAATTTTACTAATCATTAATTTTAGTAATCAGAGGAAGGACAGTCTGAGAAAGAAAAACAAACAGTCAGCAATTCTCAGTACCTGGATTTTTTGGTTTCAAAGATTTTGAAGTTTACAAAAATTGAAAATAAAGCCTTTTAGAAGTGTATTAGCATATTTAAAAAGAATAATATCTCAAAATGCAAGTATTTCATAAGTTTAATACATCAAAAAGGTATGCAAGGTGACAATTCCATCAATACAAATCTACAAATTTACTGCTAGGATGGGGGAAAGGCTTGAATATGGCAAGAAATTTGAAGAATAAACAAAGTAGGCTATGTTTTGCTACAAAAACACCAATTTGTGAACAAGCCATGTATATAGGTGCCTATCTGAAAAATATCAAGTTTTTAAACCATCCTTCAAGGTCACACCAAGAAAAAGCCTCTAGCTTTTATATTTCTATATCCAATACTGCATTATATCTGCAGGACCACAGATATGAATAAAGGTGTGGATATACTGTACCACATACACTGTACCAGTAAAGGAGAACATTTCCCCTCATTCAATACTAACCTACACTGAGAAGTGCTTCTATAAATTCTTCTGTCACAATAGGAAGAGGAAGTCGAAATATATCATAAAGAACTTCAAGCAGTCCTCTCTATAAACATAAAATGAACAAGATTACAAAAGTTAGCAGAGACCTAGAAATCTATGTTGAGCCTATGATTTCAAAATGTTAAAATGCATGAAAATGCAACTAAAATGCTTCCCAAACACTGGCCAAAACTTTTATAATTGTTTACCTTCCCTCTTAATCCTCTAATCCACATTTGTGTAAAAACATATTTAGAATAATTAAGACATTCATGGAAGTTAATAAAGCTCAATGTGAACATCTTCTGAAAGAAAACACCCACTGATATCACCCATGGATGTACAGGTACACCATGAGAAGGATTACCATGATGTTTATTTCTTCAACAATGCAGGTCCTTGACTGGAGATACTGTTGGGCAATGTGCATGTGCTAGAAAGTCACAGGCTTCAATTTTGAAGAACTTACACAAGATTGAGAAGTAACACTAGACTTCTCAATCCTGAATGTACTTATCATGTGTAAGTCAGAGAGACTAGGCTTTACTGAATGTGATAGCAGTAGACACGATGTAGGCAAACATCATGCCTATATTAGAGGAGGTATCTAAACTTTTTAAACTCCAGAAGCAGGTGAAAGACCCTCCATCCATCCCAACTGCCACTGTCCAGACCCCCGAGAGAGAGAAAAGAGGTAGGCACAGTTCCATCACACCTAGGCCTAGAAGCAGAGGAAATGCCACCCCTCTATCCCAACTGCCACGGTATTGGGCTTGGAGGGAGAGAAGAAGAAGCAGGCACAGCTCTATGATGTCTAGGCACAGAAGCAGATGAAAAGCTTTTCCTCCATCCCAACTGCTACTGTTCTGGCCTTGGAGGGAGAGAAGAATCAGCAATATCTGCAGGACTTAATTCCTCCTCGACTGTCATTCCCTTTTCCCTGTGTGTCCTATCTTATATAGACTGTCAAATTAACTATTTGTCAACTGGTCTGAGAGACTTTGTAGCTGAAGACCAGGATATAAATACTCTAAATAAAATAAGTAATAAATAATGATAGAAGTTAAAACCAAAACTGAATGGTACTCTCTTAAAATAAATTCAGCGTACTCATTCCCAAGAAGTAACAGTGTATCCTGCCCACAAGAACAGAATCACCCAAGGGCCATGCAAAGTCTGATACCCTCCCACAAACACACAACGTAGAAGCCAAAGAAAAACAAAATTTGTACATCTGTCTACAACAGTATCAGAACAACTGATTACTACTAAGTCTTCCTGGAGAAATCAAACACTTACCCGTATTTCCATGTTAGGTATACAAAGCACCCCAATAAGAGATTGGATCCCAGAATTCCCAGGCTTGCATAAACTAATAATGCCTAAAATCAAAATAAAATGCATAGTTACATAACATCACACCAAGAAATTTACTCATATGCAAATATCCCAGTGACAACATATCACTCTCCACATGGGCTTTGCTTTTAGCCACAAGGATATTATTTAATGGGAAAGTTCTGCAACATGTAGTTCATTACATAGCAATGGTTAAAAAAACAACCTCTAGAGATCATTTTTAAGTGTCATAATGGTTTCTGTAAAACTCCTTACCAGTGCAAATTAGACTAGCACTGACACTGTCATCACTTGCCAGCATTTGGCATCCTGAGGTATACTGTGTCTGAATACAGAATTGCTATTATTTTATCTAGCCTTTTTTTCAACACCATCAAAGGTAGTAATTCTCAACCATTTCAGATCCCACCAACCACTCTGTCAAAAAAAAAAACCTGGCCTCCATCATGACGGAAACAAAAGTTCTACTTTTTTCCACTTGTTTATAGGCACTCTATTATATTTATTACTAGCACATTTATCTGGCGTTGCCCTGGATTTTATTTTCGTCTTAAGAACTCACCAAACTGTCTTGTCTAGTATCTTTAACTTTTGTCCATTTTCCCCAATGTGTTGCCTGGGATTTTATTTTCTAACAGTTGTTAGAAATACCTTAGGAACTACCTTGATTACCTTATGAGTTAGATGTGGTTGAAATACACAGATTTGAGATCCTGTGTCTCCAATTCCCCAAACTGTGCTGCTCAGCACCTGTAACTTTTGCCCATATTCCCCAATCCAGTCTGTATTCAGAGAGGTTAACGTACAGAGATTGGTTTCCCGAGGGAATACACTGGCCTTCTCCATGGTGCTAGGCCTTGTCTCCATAGTAACCGGCCTATTCAGAGCTCTCTGGCTGAGAATTCTAAGGGCCCCTCCCTGAACTGCCAACCCCAGGCTTCCACAAAATCTTCCCAGCTGGCCAATCATATGAGGTCTTCTCGCCTCACACAGCCAATTATATGAGGTCTGTGCCTGCTTGGCGCAGACAAATAGAGATCACTCACAAACTTTGACTCCCACTGGGTAACCCTGGGCAGACACAGAGGAAGGCAATGGTAAAACCCCCTCCAAAAAAAATGTGCCAAGAAAACTCTGTGATAGGTTCACCTTAGGGTTGAAATAAGTGGAAAATGGCACACAACATCAACAAAGTGCTATTGAGAGTAAACAACAGAAGTAATCTCCTGCTGTGACCAGGACCCAAGCAGGACAAGCAGGGAAAAGAGGGGCACACATTACAAAGACTGTATGTCCCAGGCTGCAAATCCACTGCAATGTAGAAAGGATCTTGAGATTAAATACAGATCATTTATGGAAGCTCTTCCTCCATTCCCCTTCATACTTATGGATGTACTGTCCAAATCTTCTGAGGTTTGCTGGAGCCAAATTAAAGAAGCAATGTCAGACCAGAACAATGCATAAACTGTTGGCCTAGTCTTTTCTCCAGAACAAACAAAACATGTTGGAGCAATTAGACTAGGAACTGTACTTTGGGAGGCAGAGATAGATGTGATCATCTCTCTTTCCATATATGTGACCATCTCTTTTACAAACTATTGGTGCCAGAGTTTTTTCTGCATCCACAGGGAGAGCTGGTGGGAGGACAAAGCATCACAGCAGTAAAAAAGAAAATAAACCTTAAAATGGAATGAGTCTGTTTATACAAGATCTGCAGCTGTGTTAGTCCTTTAGAATATTATAAGAAATTGTCAGGACAGTATTTTTTTGCATTCTTCAAAGAATGCCATTGTTTTATTTAATAACTTGTGCCATTGTTAAAAGAAAAGTCTTACCTGCCCATGAGCGAAATGCCGCCACAATTCCCATTTTACTAGCAGAAAGCCGTGCTTCTCGATCTTCTCTGTTTGGAGAACGAGACTGTGAAATATCTGCTCTACCACAGAGCGGAATAACATTTTAAATCTTACTAAAATATGACTAATGGTGATTGTACTTACTTGAGCTGTCCCTCTGCAGTGTCTGGATTATGCCTGTAGTGAAAGTCTGTGTATGGAGCTAAAATTCGCTAAAATAAAAAAAGCAAAACATGCACTCATTTCTAGTACTAACATATCATCTTTATTCCAATCCACCTGAACAGCTTTTGAAAAGAACAGTTTCTTCCTATTAGGTTCCTGCATTTCTGTCTGTATGCCATCTTCATTTGTTAAAAAAAAAGAAAGAAAGAAAACCTGACACAAAATAGAGCTAATCTAGGCTTTACATTTAGTTAAAATGAAACATACATAATATCAAAACACTCCTTTCGCCTATAACTATGTTCCTCTAAGTTTAACCTATTTTACATAGGTGTAACATTTCATCAGTAAAGGGGAAGCACAGAGTGGGATCAATACTATAAGCCTATCTCTGAGAAAACTGTCAGTCCAACTGTCAATAGTCAGACACCCAATTGGCAATGCTGCATGTATTTGCTTTTAAACTAGTTATTTTCTACTTTTATTAAGCAAACATTCTTTACATAAAAAAGTAGTGAGAATGATAAAGTCTAGATTCACATTGTGATCACAAACGCATACTGGCATGCTTCAGTTAATAAAATAGACATTCTTCTGGGCATTACTTCTTTAACAGAAAATTTAATAGGGTACGCAAAAACAACATGGAAAGAACAGGGAAAGGTGCCTACATACAAACAA
Source organism: Ctenosaura bakeri (assembly GCA_948474755.1). NCBI lineage: Eukaryota > Metazoa > Chordata > Lepidosauria > Squamata > Iguanidae > Ctenosaura > Ctenosaura bakeri. Next base: position 632,323 of record CAOLHI010000278.1, read on the forward strand.
GAAGAGAAAACATGTTGCAGCAACTTTTTCTCCAGAACTAACAATACATCCATGTGAAAATGAAACCATCAGGTCAGGTAAGCCTTATATAAATTTTAAAAAATGGAATATTTTAAGAATAACTTTAAAGCTACTTCCAAAATATATATAGGGATGATTTTTTTCCCCCACCAGTCTCAACTTTTCTTGTGATTTCTGTGTTAGTGGCCAGACTTACAGGTCTATGCTTTTGTTACATGAATGAGAGTATCTGGTGAGGGAGGTTTATTTGTTCTCCCTTTTCTCTCTATTTTGCTATTCACTCATGCTAGTAAGAGATTCTGGAAGCAGCTATTATTTACCTGGCCTCTTGTAGGCAGGCACAAACTGCTACAGTTGGATTGACTACAGTAGAAGCCTGCTCTTTCTCAGCTCAAGTTTTGTTTACAGCACTGTTTACTACAGACATACTGCTGTAACCCAACACCAAAAGTCTGTGTTTCTCCAGCCCTCCTTCGCTATTTCGCTATCCTCTCAATGCTGTAGCTGCTCCAAAAAGAAGAAGAAGAAGAAGAAGTAGTAATAGTAGTAGTAGTAAAAAGAAAAAAAAGAAAAGAAAAATCCAGTACACAAAGGTCAAGACAGGAAAGAAGCAACTGTGTGGACTTTGTAAAAAGGAGCTTCTTTGTCAGAATTTTGTTAACTGAGGTATGTTTATACAAATTTATATGAATTTCTTCTGCTATGAACCATCTTTCAGCCTGCTTTTCAATGCATTTGAAAATTCAAAAACATGAACAGGGTTCATCTTCACACATACAGAAAAGTGTAAAATTTCAATAATAAGAGTAATATGTTACCAAATGGCAGATTTTCAAAATCCTCTTATGTAGGATAGATATTTTCCCCCATAGATAGATACTGTTGTTATACTGTTATAATTATACTGTCTACACCAAGTATCTCAGATAAGCTTCTAACCCAGCCTTTTTAACCTTTTCACCCTCAGGGCACCTATGCATAAAAATGACTATATCAAATCATTTATATCAAAATGTGTTTATTTTTAAAGAAATCATCATCTCTTAGGAATCCCTTAGTGACCTCTTACAGAACCCTAGGGTTCCAGAGAACTCAGGTGGAGATATCCGGCTCTAATGTATCAAATGTATCAATTAGGCAATGATAAGTAATATGGAGATACATATATGATACTTCACAGGAGTCAAATGCATACAACTCTCTTCTTGTTTGAAATGAGTAAACACAGAAACAATATGAACAGAGAAAATGAGGTTCCTACCTCCAGTTCTACATCTGCTCGTACATATTGTCGAGTCTTTGGATGATTGAGAAGATGCAAGACCGTAGTTATGAGGGCCTCATTTATACGGCTTAATTGACAATCAATCACATTTTTCAAAATGGTACTTAATCCACCCCGAAGTGCAACTATCTCTGGATTCTGAATTGCTGAAAGAGAATGTTTCGGTTAATGAGGACACATAACACCATCACCCACTTTTCTAGGACTAAGATCTACTTTATATTTATGTAGTACATTTCATGAAAATATCGTATTAATAAAAGCCAAAATTTTAGTTTAAACACTTTAATATTGAATTAAAATATATTGTACACTCATTTTCTGAGACACTATGAAACAGAGTTTATAAATCCCCTGTATGTATCTACAGTTACATAGTCATTTCACTATATAGGTGAAACAGACACAGACACAGATATAGCAAAGGATTCTTTATATATACTTGATTCAATACACTAAAACAATGAATGGACATTTTTAAGCTTTGCACACTTTAGCCTGAATAGATGTCAAGTTTTCTTTAAAACTTTTTTTAAAAAAGCAGTCCTCCATATATTTATTTCAGGCTACTCATACTGTGTTCAGTGACGTTTACTTCCATGTAATTAAGTACGGGATTGCAGTCTAAATCTTTCTGTGCCAGAGATTTAAGTTAAGACTGTTTTAGTACTATATGGCTCCTGGTATAAATTTTGTGTTAGTATTTGAATGTAATTAGCCTATTAGGTACCATTTAAGTGAGAATACTGCACAATGTGCTACTGTATTTATGCCCTGCCTGTGATCTTACCATAGGTATTTGTTTGACTATCTTATGGACAGAATGCTGGATCACATAGAACTCTGGATTGATCCGGGAGAAGAACAGGTTGCTTACCTGTAACTGTAGTTCTTCGAGTGGTCATCTGTGCCTCATACATTAGGAGCTTTCGCGCCTGCATGGTAGCATTCAGAAGATTCTAGAGCTCGTTGGCTTGGCGGGGAGCCCCTCCCCCACGGTCATACTGTACATGCTCCTCCCACCGAGCAACGGTCTCTCCTCAGTTCTGGATCGCCAAAGAACATGGGACCTGAAAGAGAGGGGAAGGCAGGGCGGGTGTGTATGAGGGCACAGATGACCACTCGAAGAACTACAGTTACAGGTAAGCAACCTGTTCTTCTTCTTCGTGGTCTCTGTGCCTCATACATTAGGAGACTGTGTAGCTCACCTGTAGGATGGTGGGTCAGGTCCCAGACCCTAGAGGACAGAGGCCAGCACAGCAGGGCCAAATCGAGCATCCCGCCTGGACCGGCAGTCGAGCCTGTAGTGGTGAACGAAGGTCGACGGCTGGGCCCAGGTCGACCCCGCGCAAGAGGGCCGCAGACGTGGCCACAGCCCTGGTGGAGTGGGCCCGAAGGAGGTCCGGCGGAGGCTTCTTGGCTAGTTGGTAGGTCAAGTGGATGGTCTGTGTGACCCACTTGGAGAGGCGTTGAGATGATACCTTGTGGCCTTTTCTATGTCTGCCATAGCAGACGAAGAGATGTGGTGTCTGTCAGTAGGATGCAGTCCTATCCGTGTAGAAGGCGAGGTCCCGACGTACGTCCAGAGAGTGGAGGGCACGCTCCAGTGACGAGGTCGGTTCAGGGTAGAAGGCCGAGAGCACGATGTCCTGGTTGAGATGGAAGGTGGACACCACCTTTGGCAGGAAGGAGACGTCGGGCCGGAGAATCACCTTATCGCGATGGAAGACCAGGAACGGGTCATCGCAGCGCAGTGCCACCAGTTCCCCGGCTCTCCTGGCCGAGGTGATCGCCACCAGGAATGCCATCTTCATCGCCAGGAGTTTGTCGTCCGCTGTCGCCATCGGCTCGAAGGGCGGCCTCGTCAGCTGCGATAGCACCAACGATAACGACCACGACAGTAGCAGGGGCGATACCGGCGGGTAGAGGTGTTGCAGGCCTCTCGAGAACCGCTTGACGGTATCGTCCCTGAAGAACACCGCAGAGGGAGATTGCGGCGGTTGATACGCTACAATCGCGGAGAGGTAGACCTTGATCGACGGGAAGGCAAGGCCCTGCTGTCGTAGATGTAGGAGGAAGTGAAGGACAGTATGGAAGCCGGCAGGTGACGCCGGCTCTCGGCGCTCATCAGCAAAAGCGACGAAGCGCTGCCACTTGCAGTGATAATTCCTCCGTGTCGATTCCTTCCTGGCCGCAATCAAGATGTTACCGATGGCCGGGTCGTCTACGGCGATATCCTCCAGGCATGGAGGGCCAATACGGGAAGGTATGGGTGTAGCACCAGGCCGTCGGAGAGGGAGAGCAGGTCCGGTACCGTCAGGAACCTGAGGATCCTCCCGCAGGAGGCCTCGATCAGGGGTCCGAACCAGTGTTGCCTCGGCCAGTACAGCGCTACCAGAATCGCGTCCGCTCCGTCCGCGATGATCTTCGATATGACGTGACCGAGGAGCAGGAACAGCGGGAAGGCGTACAGGAGTCCCTCGTCCCACGGGATCTGGAACGCATCGCCGATGGAGCGGGGATAGTGGCTGGCCCTGGAGCAGAAGCGCCGGCACTTCGCGCTCTGGCTGGTAGCGAAGAGGTCAACGATCGGGTCGCCCCATCGGTGTCAGAGCATCCGGAAGGCGTCGTCAGCCAGGCACCACTCGTGGTAGGAGGCGGTGTCCCTGCTGAGGGCATCCGCCATGGTGTTCTCCTGCCCCGCCAGGTGAACCGCCAGCGGGTGTGTCCTCAGCGAGACGCACCAGTTCCAGAGGGCGAGCGCGATGGACAGGAGCTTGGTGGAGTGAGTCCCCCCTTGCCTGTTCATGTAGCAGACCGCTGTAGTGTTCTCGGTGAGAATCAGCACCGAGCGGCCCGCTACGAGGTGACGGAACACCATCAGAGCCTTGTGGATGGCTAGGAGCTCGAGGGCGCTGATGTGGAGGGACGTCTCGCTGTCCATCCAGGTGCCCTTGACTCGGAGATCACCGGCGTGGGTTCCCCAGCCGAGGAGCGACACATTCGTCGTTACCGTGACCGACAGCCTAGGTTTGCGGAACGGCATTCCCAACATCAGGTTTCAGTGGGACCGCCACCACAGGAGGGCCTGCCGTATTTGCGGGGGTATGTGGTACCGACGGGACTGCTCGTCCCGGCGTGGGTCAAAAACCCTGACGAACCAGTGCTGTAGGGGTCGCGCTCGTAGCCTGGAGAGGTAGGTGACGGCCGTGGTCGCCGCCATGTAGCCGAGCAGTTGCTGCAGCATCCTGGCTGATACCGTCGGGGCCTGGAAGGCCGCCCGCACGAGCGTCTGGGCCCTGTCAGTCGGTACGTAGGCCCTCGCCGACACGGTATTGAGGGTTGCCCCGATGAAGTCGAGGAGCCGAGTGGGCTCGAGGTGGGACTTTTTGGGGTTTACCTTGAGTCCGAGTCGGGTGAGCCACGTCAAGGTGAGGTGAATGTCTTTGTAGAGTTAGTCTTTGCAGGACACCACCAGTAGCTAGTCGTCGAGACAGGGTAGACCAAGACGCCTCTTGTCCGCAGGAAGGAGACGACAGGGACCATGCACTTCGTGAACACGCGGGGTGCAGTGGAAAGGCCGAACGGCAAGACGCGGTACTGGTAGCTGGTGCCGACGAGCGCGAAGCGCAGGTACCGCCTGTGCTGGGGGCGGATCGAGATGTGGAAGTAGGCGTCCTTGAGGTCTACAGATGCCAGTCAGTCTCCTCAACGGAGGAAGGGGAGAATCGACGGCAGCGTGACCATCTTGAACCTCTTGGGGGGAATGTATTTGTTCACACCCCAGAGGTCTAGGATGGGGCGCAGGGACCTGTCCGCCTTTGGTATGGTGAAGTACCTCGAGTAGAAGCCAGTGGTCCTGGCCGAAGGCGGGAGCCTCTCGATCGCTCCTTTTTCGAGGAGGGATTGGATCTCCTCCAGCAGAGCTGGGGTGGCCGGGGTGGAATAGTAGACGTCCCGTGGTGGAATATCCTGGAACTCGATGGCGTACCCCAGGCGGACAATGGTAAATACCCAGGAGTCCGTGGTGATCTCGCGCCATCGGTCGAGGTGTCTGGCCAGGTTCAGTTGGTGGATGAGGTCTGCTGGAGGGGCGAAGGACGGCATGGGTGGCGTCCTCCGGGAGGCATCAAAAGCGGGGCTTCCCTCTGGAGGAAGGCTTCTTCGATGAATGCGGCTGTTGTTGATGGGGCCTCCGCGCGGCGGAAGACATCGAAGGCCTCGATACGGTTGAGCGCGGTGACCGTGGCTGGAAGGACCTTGACTGGAAGGACCGGCGAGCCTGGGGAGGCTGGTTGATCCCTATCTTCCTCGCCGTCAAGTGGGCCTTGACTAAGTGGTCCATGGCCTCGTCCGTGGACGTGTGTAAAAGCCCTTCGCCGTCGAAGGGGAGGTCTTCTATCCTTCGACGGCTATCTTCCTGGAGACCAGAGGACCGAAGCCACGCGTGGCGCCGGAGGGCTATGGCCCCGACCATCACCCTCGAGGTGGCCTCCACGGCGTGCCTCGAGGTAGCCATTTGCTGGGTAGCTACGGCCACGGCCTCCCCGAATATCAGCGTGGCCGACGTGCGAGACTCTTCGGGCAGGTCAGCCAGGAGAGGAGCCAGGCGGTCGAACAGGTCGCGGTGGTACGCCGCGAGGCAAGCCATGGTGTTGACCGTCCTGGACACCAGAGACGCGGCCGAGTAGAACCTGTGACCAAATCCGTCTAGTTTTTGGCCTTCGCGGTCCAGCGGGGTGGCATGGGCCCGGTTGCCGCCCCATGTCGGGGCTGATTTCACCACCACGGAGTTCAGCACGGGGTGGTTAAACAGAAACTCCGCTCCCTCTCTCTGGGTCCTGTAGAGGTGCTCGAGCCTGTGCGAGATAGGCTGCGCGGATGCCGGCTTCGCCCAGGGCTGTTTCAGCGCCTCCGTCAGGGTCGGCAGGAATGGGAGCGGTGCGGCTGATGGCGGGCGGACCTCCAAGTACTGGAAGACCGGGTCCTGCGCTTGCGGGGCAGGCTCCGCCACTTTGAGGCCGAGGGCCGTGGCCATTCTCAGGAGGATGGCGGAGAACTGGCGTACATCCTCCGGCGCCGACTCCGGGAGAGGCTCTCCGAAACCCAGCGGCGGCGACTCATGGGAGGAAGGCGTGGACTCTGCGGAGTCCGAGTCCGTCTCGAAGGACTCTTCGGACGGGGATGGCGAGCGTCCTCCGGCCTTTTCCTCCGGTCGAGTAGGTGGGACGAGGGAGGCCATGTGAGCCGTGGGCTGCGCTGACGGGGCGGCCGACGTGACGGTCAAGGCCAGTGCGGTCTCCGGAGGCAGCACCGATGACCGGGGGTGTGTTGACGCCTGCGTGGTCGATGTGCCGGTCATTCCCACCCGTGCCGGAGTGGCTTGGGGAGTCGGCCTGGTTACAGTGGCCGTTGTCCGCAGGGGTGGCGAGGCGGGCCTGTGGAGGGGTGAGAGCTCCCGGGTTCTGTGGGGGCTCGGGGACCCGCGCCGCGGGGAGTGCTCGTAGCGGGAGTACCGGCGCTCCCGTGGTGGCGAGCGGGATTGAGGTTGTGGAGACCAGTACCTGGGATCTGGATGATATCGGTCCCTGTAGGAGGGCGAGTACGAGTAATAGGAGCCCGGAGGCTCATGCCATCCTTGTTCCAGCGCATATCTCCCCAGGTAGGAGGGAGAGTGAGAGCTCTCGCCCGCGTGCATGCTCTCCAGGCGCATCTCCCGACACCGCGGGGATGGAGGCCTGGCCCGGAGACCGGGATTCGCCACGCTGAGGGGAGGAACGTCTCCGGCTCGGGGTCTCTCCATGGCGGGCCGGGGATGGACAGCGACTCGTTGGGACGGTCTCCACCACCAACTTCGGAGGCTGGGAGGGCGCGGTCTGAGCGGGTTGCTCGTCGTCCGATAGCTCCAAGATCTCCTGCACTTGCGGTGCCTGTTCTTCCGGGAGGGCCGAGAGGGCTGACCCTTCCGTGGGCCGAGTAGGCGGCGGAGTCGGGGGTCGAGCAGTTTCCGTTGGGGAATGCTGCTTTTCCTTCCTCTTCTTCTTCTTCTCCCTAGTCACCTCCTCAGCAGCGGGGCACTTCTTCTGGGCTGAAGTTAGCGGTTTCGAGGAGGAGGAGGGCGCGGAGTCATCGCGCGGACGGCTCGCCGAGATTTTCAGGATCCTCGGTAGCTTCATCACCGGTACCGAGGCCTGCGATACCGACGGTACCGAGGTTCCGGCGGTCCCCGTTGGAGAAGAGGAGGAAGGCGAAGAAAGGTGTTTCTCCATCGAGGAGGGCTCGGCCTTCTGGGCACGGAGGGACTGCTCCCAACAATAAGACTTCAGCCTCGCCGCCCGGTTCCGAAATGTTTGGTGGGTGAATTCCTTATACGCGGGGCAAGTTTGGATGTTGTGCCCCTCACCCAGGCAAAAAAGGCACTTCGAGTGTCGGTCTGAGAGAGCGACCTTCCTTCCACAGGAGGCGCAGGACTTAAACAGAGCCGACATAAAACGTGGGGCAAAGGGCGAGGAGAAGGGGAGAGTCCAAGAACACCGAGCCGAGCTGAAAACCGAGCGGAGAAAACAGCCGAAAACGAGTAAAAAAACTGAGAAAGACGTACCAAAACCAGATGGAAGTCCGTAGGGAGGGTCAATAAGCAGTCCGAGGTCAAGCCAAAATCCAAAAATGATGCAGAAAGAAAAAAGCACAAGCCAACAAGAAGAACTTTACGCTGAGGCAGACAAGAACTGAGGAGAGACCGTTGCTCGGTGGGAGGAGCATGCGCAGTACGACCGTGGGGGAGGGGCTCCCCGCCAAGCCAACGAGCTCTAGAATCTTCCGAACGCTACCGCACAGGCGCGAAAGCTCCTAATGTATGAGGCACAGCGACCACGAAGAAGAACTGATATTCTCAAGTGGATAAACCAAGTGCGTTAGCAGCTTGAAAATCCGCCATATAGATTGCTTATCAGTTTCAACTGTTGGATGACACTCATTGCAAGCAGCCAAGAGATAGTAAAAATAGAATATCTTACTCCCATACAATAATATCAGAAGAGGGATCAGAGTACAACATGTATTCCTTGTCAGATACTGGACTGCTGAGAATATGAAGCAAACTTATGTCAGGAGTCATATCCATGCCACAGAACCTCCTCGCCAGAAAGATTCAAAATGTCTATACGAGCTTTTATGAAACAGGTTTTTGAAAGTTATTTTTCAGATCCTAGTGAGTACTTTTCAACTTTAAATTTGTATTGTTATTTTCATTCTTATTTTAGTTGAGTTTCCCACTAGCTGACCATTGCTGAGCACAGAACATTCTGGTCTCATCAGGAAATGTATTTCTTCTGTTCATACATTTTCGACTACTATTGCTTCATGCCATTTAATCACATTTTAGTGTTAGATTACTCTGTACATTTCTACAGAATCAGACTGTTATGCGTCACCACTTACTGATACCTATAATATTCTGTAATACTTACCTTTCAAGCCCTACATGGTTTGGGGTCCAACTTACCTCCAGGATTTCCTCCTCCCTTACAATCAGCCCTATACACTTAGGTCCTCTGGGGGCCATTTACTTAAACCAGCCAGGATCAGACTGGCCGCAGTCACCCAGAGGACCTTTTCGTCGGCTGCCCCTCAACTGGGGCATGACCTGCTGGAAGAGATTCAACATATGCTGTCCAAATTCAAAAAAGTGCTAAAGACCTATCTCTTCTGGCAGGCCTACCCAGTCTATTTTTAATTATACTTCTAATAGTACTTTCAATTGTATTTGCAGTTTTAATTGTGCTTTTAATTATGATATATTTTAATTATGAGATATTTGTATTTTAAATGGTTTTGTATTTCAATGTATTGTAGCTAGTACTTGTTTTTAATTGTATCTATGCTGTACCCCACCTTGAGCCCTGGGGAAGAGGTGGGTAATAATAATAATAATTATCATCATCATCATCATCATTATTACTACCATCATCATTATTATTATTACTATTATTATAACTATCATCATCATCAAAATTCTTACCTAGTTCACAGATAATGGCAATACATGCCCGAACCATCCTGTCCCTCTCCTGAAGGCCATCATTTCCAACAGCTATCAAGGAATTGGTAACAGAACTAGGAAATATTGAAGCATTCACAGTGATCATCTGGAAAAAAAAGGGAAAGAGTGTTGTGTTTTGTCTAGCACTCTTATAAGAATACAAACTTGCACACTGCACAGCTCCATCATGCCTAGGACCAGAAGCAGATGAGGGGTTCTCCCTCTACCCCAATTGCCACAGCTGTGGCCTCAGAGGCAGAGAAGAAGAGGCAGCATCTAGTGAACTTAATCCCCTCCCACACTGCTCTCCCCTTTTCCTTTTGTGTCATGCCTTAATCAGATTGAAAGCTTGAGGGCAGGAGACTGCTTTGTTGTTCTTTAACTTGTCAAGTTCCATGTACAGTGATGGCGCTGTATCAATAAATGATGATGACAACAAGAACATACAGTAAGATTACGGAACAACCTTACTTATTATTTATATTATTATTATACTAAACTCTTCCTTTTTTTTTTATAGTATTTGTTGAAGATTTGCCAAGAACAAATATGTAAAAAACACAGTTATAACGGACATTCACAAAGGAAAAAATGAAAAACAAAAAGGATTTTTACAAAGGTACAATAAGGAATAGTAAAATACAGTAACAAAAAATAATAACAAACAGAAAAAAGAAGAAAAGAAAAACGCTAAAAGAATAAATAGAATCGATGTATATATTTTAGAAGAATTGAAAACCTTAACTACAAGAGTCAATTAAAACATGCATAAAACCAACTTCCAAAGTTTGAACCTCATTGTAAGGTGAATTTCTGAACCACAAAAGTCTTGGGACAAATTTGACTTAAATCTGTTCTTTACCATTAGCCAAACTTTAGTCACTGGTAGATAATAAAACTACACAAAAGCGTTAAATATCAAAACCAGCTACAGAAAATTTCCCCCATCTGTCTTCCCAAAGAGGGGTTGAGACCTTCCATTCATCTTTAAAGGATTTAACAGACTTATCGGCCAGCAATGAAGTTAGCCTGTCCACCTCTGCTAAATCAGAGGTTTGAGGCTCCTCCCATTTTTGTGCAAAAGTTATTTTGGCTGCATAAATCATATATGACAAAATTCTGGCATATTTATTCCTAAATTGAGTCAAAAATATCAAAAATATTCAGTTGATAAATCTCCGGCAATAATGGGAAATTGATCTTCATTACTTTTGTAATCTGATTGTGAATTATAGACCAAAATTCTTTAGCCTTTTTTACAACGCCACTAAATATGGTAAAAGGAGCTTTTTTCATGGCATTTCCAACATTTCCCATTATTACCACTGTTATTCATTTTTGCTAGCTGAACTGGAGTTAAATATCATCTATAAAAACTTTTAAAACAATTTTTTTTTAATTATAATATCTTGTGAATTTTTGATTCAGAAGCCATGATTTTTCCCATTGGTTCAAATTTACAGTATGCCCAATATCTTGGGCCCATTTAATCATAGTCTCTTTCTAAGTTTAATAATATTTTATAAATTTTACTTAACAGATGGGTTGTTTGAAGTTTCAATAATTTATCAAATTCTGTGTCCTCTAGGGATATCCCCATTAGTTTGTTGTCAATTTTAAATTTTTCTACTAGCTGTCTATGCAGTAACCAATGTGATATATAACATTTTAAGAAAAGTTCATTTTTTGTTTTTAATTGGACCAAATTTCCAAATTTATATCTTTATAAGTATTTTCCTGTTTGAGGTTTCTCTAACCTATAAAAGGCCTCGTGGGGTGAAACCCAGAACGGCAGGGAGTGATAGAGATTTCTTTCATGCTTTAACAAAACTCTCAGGAGTGCCTTTCTCACATAATGTTAATTAAACTCTTTGTTTATAGTATGTTTATTATACCACAGATAGGCATGCCAGCCGTAATATAAATTAAATCCCTCCAAATTTAATAGTCTTGAGTTTGATAAGGCCATCCAATCAGCAAGCCATAACAGATAGGAGGCTTGATAATATAATTTTAAGTCTGGTAGGCCTAACCCTCCTCTTTCTTTCAAATTTTCAAGATATCTCAATTTAATTCTAGGTCTCCTTCCACTCCATATAAATTTCAAGAGTTCCCTTTCCCATAATTTAAACGGTTGGTCACTTATTAAGATAGGTAAATTTTGGAATAAGAAGATAAATCCTGGCAGAATGTTCATTTTAATTGATGAGATCCTCCCTCGTAAAGACAAACTCTTCTTCCCTTCATCCTTCCCTCCATCCTTTTGGCTCAGCACTCTTCACTTTCTTCTGCAAATTCTTCATTAGTCTTACTTCTACAGTCGTACATACATAGTTTAACGTTTCGCCAAGCAAAGAGAAGAAGTCAGAGTAAGAGAAAAAAGATACCGCTAAAACATGTGAGATAATTTCTGACCTTGCTCAATTTGTTTACACAAATTGGGCACAGCAGATATGCAGTCACAAGCTTCTCCTAAAGCTGATGCCCATGAGGAGTAGATACTCTCCTGAAACGTTCACAAAGAATAAACTATGTGGCAAAGGTGGGAACATGAGATTTGCCCATGGACTCAAATACAAATTAAAATGTCATGCAGTTTTTTTACTGTATGTATCCAAGCTTCCCATGACTGTACACAGGCACAATACCTAAGAAGGAAAATGGATGACACTGAAACATCTTTACAACCTTGAATATAGCTGGTATTATTTCTTTATTAAAGTATTTATATTTCACCCTTTATCATGACATTTCAGAGTGGTGTACAGAAAACACTACTGACTATTTAAAACAATTCCAGATTAAGTCAACAGACAACCTTAAGCAAGATAAAAACATATTGAGCAGGACAACAAGTTGGAACAATTTAAAATGCTGCAAACAATTAAAAGTGCAGGGAGGATAGTGAAGAAGGGCTGGAGAAACAGAGCTAATGTTTTGCAGCACTGTGTCTGCAGTAAGCAATCCCACAAAGCTTGAGCAGAGAGAAAATAAAATTCTAATTTAACCATTCTACTGTAGACACATGTGCCTGCTGCCTAGCACAGGCCAGGTAAATAGTGGCTGCCTCAAAAATCCTTTGGCAAGCTTGCACAAACAGCACAACAGAGAGAAAAGGGGAAAGTGGATTGCTTGCGTTACCAGCTAACTCAAGCACATGAAAAAAACACCATCTATAAGATTGGCTGCCAAAATGGAAATCGTAAGAAAGATGGAAGCCATTCACGCCTTGATGTATTCTGGAAGAAGTTTTCAAGTGGTCTCCAGAAGGTCTGCACTGTTTTTGTTTAGCTGTGCAAGGCTCACCAGACCTGGCTGATTCATTTCACATGTCCATATTGCTAGTTCTGGACACAAAGTTTGCTGAAACACATTCAACAGCTGTTCCTCTTTATGGCATAAGAACCCATTCTTATTTTTACCATGTTATTTCTGCATCTGCTACCAAATTTTCCGTTAAACAAATAATGTCTAGGAGCACATCTACTTAATTAATTGAGGTATACCTGTATAGTGAAGGACATTGGTAAACTTGTCCCAAGTCATTAAGGGCTGTAACAATTTCAGGCTCCCCATCCCCAACAGTATTCAGTGACTTGCTTTATTTTTAAAAGAATGGATTGTTTATGAAACATAAAAGGTACTCCCACAAGCAGCCCCAGTCCATTTTATTCCCATCTTACACTTCTCAACTTTTAAGACAGCATAAGAAATTATAGTGCAGAAGAGAAGGAAGAGGGTCCCAATATATAAGTAGCACACTGGTGAGGTATCTTTTTGATGAGATGAAAGAACACGTTGCTTACCTGTAACTGTAGTTCTTCGAGTGGTCATCTATGCCCTCATACATTAGGAGCTTTCGTGCCTGTGCGGTAGCGTTCGGAAGATTCTAGAGTTCGTTAGCTTGGAGGGAACCCCTCCCCCACACCAGTACTGCGCGTGCTCATCCCGCCGGGTAACGGTCTCTCCTCAGTTCTGGTCCGCTGAAGAAGATGGGACCTGAAAAAGAGGGGAAGGCAGGGCGGGCATGTATGAGGGCACAGATGACCACTTGAAGAACTACAGTTACAGGTAAGCAACCTGTTCTTCTTCTTTGTGGTCACTGTGCCTCATACATTAGGAGACTGTGTAGCTTACTGGCAGGATGGTGGGTCAGGTCCCAGACCTTAGAGAACAGAGGCTAGCACAGCACAGCCAAATCGAGCATCTCTCCTGGATCAGCAGTCGAGTCTGTAGTGGTGAACGAAGGTCAACGGTTGGGACCAGGTTGCCACACGGCACAGCTCTGGCAGGTCGACGCCTTGCAGGAGGGCAGCGGAGGTCGCCACGGCTCTGGTGGAGTGAGCCCGTAGGAGGTCTGGCGGAGGCTTCTTAGCAAGTTCATAAGCCAGGTGTATGGTTTGTGCCACCCATTTAGAGAAGCGTTGGGTGGATACCTTGTGGCCCTTCTGGTGTTTGCCATGGCAGACAAAAAGGTGTGGAGCCTGCCGATAGGCAGCACTCCTGTCCTTGTAAAAGGCCAAGGCCCTACGCACATCAAGGGAGTGAAGGGACCATTCCAGAGGTGTAGTTGGTTCTGGGTGGAGGGTTGGAAGGATGATGTCCTGGCTGAGATGGAAACTGGACATCACCTTCAGCAAGAAGGAGATGTCAGGCCGGAGGACCACCTTGTCTCGATGGAAGACGAGGTATGGTTCGTCATACCGTAACGCTGTCAACCCTCCCGTCCGTCTGGCGGAAGTGATGGCCACTAGGAACGCGGTCTTCATCGCGAGCAGCCAGTCATCTGACGTTGCCATCGGTTCGAAGGGTGGCCTCGTCAACTGCGACAGTACCAATGATAGAGACCACGGCGGGAGTGGCGGCGATACTGGTGGGTAGAGGTGCTGTAGGCCCTTCAGGAACTGTTTGACTGTAGAGTCCCTGAAGAGCGCAGCCGACGGGGATCGTGGCGGCTGGTATGCCATGATTGCAGCGAGGTAGACCTTGAGCGACAGGAAGGCAAGGACTTGATGTCGTAGGTGGAAGAGGAAGTGGAGTATGGTACGCAGGTCGACAGGCGATACCAGCTCCCGACGTTCCTCGATGAAGGCAACGAACCGTAGCCACTTGTAGTGGTAGTTCCTCCATGTGGATTCTTTCCTGGCCGCAGTTAAGACGTTACCGATGACAGGGTCGTCTACGGCGATATCCTCCAGGCATGGAGGGCCAATACCGGCAGGTCCGGGTGCAGGATGAGACCGTTGGAGTGGGACAGGAGATCCAGTGCCGTCAGAAAACTGAGAATCCTCCCCCAGGTGGTCTCGATGAGGGGCCTGAACCAATGTTGCCTTGGCCAGTATGGTGCCACAAGGATCGCGTCTGCTCCATCCACGATGATCTTCGATATCACGCGGCCTAGGAGCGGGAACAGAGAGAAGGCGTAGAGAAGTCCCTTGTCCCACGGGAACTGGAATGCGTCGCCGATGGAGTGGCGATCGTGGCCGGCTCTTGAGCAGAAACGGCGGCACTTCGTGTTCTGGCTGGTCGCGAAGAGGTCGACAGTTGGCTCGCCTCATAGGGCCGGGATCATCTGGAAGGCGTCATCCAACAGGGACCACCCGTGGTGGGAAGAGGTGTCCCTGCTGAGGGCGCCCGCTGTGGAGTTCTCCTGCTCCGCCAGGTGAACCGCCACCGGGTGTATCTGCAGCGGAACGCACCAGTTCCAGAGGGAGAGCGCAATGGCCAGAAGCGTGGTGGAGTGCGTCCCTCCTTGTCTGTTCAGGTAGCAGACCGCCGTCGTGTTGTCGGTGAGGACCAACACCAAGCGGCCCGCCACAAGGTGTCAGAATGCTCTTAGTGCTTTGTGGATCGCCAGTAGCTCGAGGGCGTTGATATGGAGGGACGTCTCGTCATCCATCCATCTGCCTCGGACTTGGAGATCGTCGGTGTGCGCTCCCCAGCCGAAGAGCGAGGCATCCGTCGTCACCGTGACCGATGTCTTGGGTTCGCGGAATGGCATGCCTGACAGGAGATTTCTGTACGATTGCCACCAGAGGAGCGATCGACGTACCTGTTGCGGCAGGCGGTACCGACGAGACTGGTCATCCCAGCGTGGATCGAAGGCCCTGACGAACCAGTGTTGGAGCGGTCGTGCGCATAACCTGGAGAGGTAGGTGACGGCGGTAGTCGAGGTCATGTAACCGAGGAGCTGCTGTGTCATCCTGGCTGATGCCGTCGGAGCCCGGAAGGCGGCGGACGCTGACCGACAAAGCGTCCGCGTCCTCTCGCTGATACTGCATCGAGGGTCACTCCGATAAAGTCAAGGACCCGGGTGGGTTCGAGATGGGACTTTTTGGGATTGACCCTGAGTCCAAGTTGAGTGAGCAATGTCAAAGTCCGGTGAAAGTCTTTGTAAAGTTTTTGTTTGCAGGACGCCACTAGTAGCCAATCGTCCAAATAGGGGTAGACAGAAACGCCTTTCGTCCGCAGGAAGGAGACAACGGGGGCCATGCACTTCGTGAATACTTGGGGCGCGGTGGAGAGGCCGAAAGGTAGCACCTGGTACTGGTAGCTGGTGCCGTCGACCGCAAAGCATAGGTATCATCTGGGCTGCGAGCGGATCGAGATGTGGAAATAGGCATCTTTGAGGTCTATGGACGCAAAGCAGTCCCCTCGCTGGAGAAAGGGGAAGATCGACGGCAATGTGATCATCTTGAACCTCTTGTGGCGGATGTACTTGTTCACTCCTCGGAGGTCCAGGATGGGCCGCAGTGATCCATCCGCTTTCGGAACTGTGGCGTACCTCAAGTAGAAGCCGGTGGTTCTGGCTGAAGGCGGTAGTGTCTCGATTGCTCCCTTTTCGAGGAGGGACTGGATCTCCTCCAACAGAGCCGAGCTGGTCGGGGTGGAATAGTAGACGCCCCGTGGCGGAATATTCTGGAACTCAATGACGTATCCCAGGCGGATGATGGTAAGTACCCAGGAGTCCGCAGTGATGTCTCGCCACTGGTCGAGGTGCCTGGCCAGGCTCGGATGATGGATCAAGTCTGCTGGAGGGGCGAAGGATGGCATGGGTGGTGTCCTGCGAAGACCATCAAAAACGGGTCTTCGCTGAGGAGGAAGACTTCTTCAATGACGAAGATGGGCGCCGTCTGGGAAGCCTTCGTGAGGCCGAAGATGTGGATGGTCTCGAAGCGGTCAATCGAGGAGACCGCGGTTGATACGCCGAAGATGAGGACCTTCGCCAGGACGATCTTGGCTGGAAGATGCGCCGGGATTGGACGGGCTGGTTTAAGCCCATCTTCTTTGCTGTCAGCCTGGCCTTCACGAGGTGATCCATGGCCTTGTCGGTAGAGGTATGGAAGAGGCCTTCGCCGTCGAACGGGAGGTCTTCAATCCGCCGACGGCTGTCTTCCTGGAGGCCAGAGGACCGGAGCCACGCGTGACGTTGGAGGGCTACGACACCATCACCCTCGAGGTGGCCTCCACGGCGTGTCTCGAGATGGCAATCTGTTGAGTAGCCACAGCAACAGCCTCGCCGAAGATCTGGGTGGCTGAGGCACGCGACTCCTCCGGCAAGTCAGCTAAGAGCGGCGCAAGTTGGTCGAAGAGGTTGCGATGGTAAGCCGTGAGGCATGCCATCATGTTCACCGTTCTGGCCACCAAGGATGACGCCAAGTAAAAACGGCGACCGAAGGTATCGAGCTTCCGGCCTTCACGATCCGGGGGTGGTGTGCGTTCGATTGCCTCCTTTAGTCTGGGCTGACTTGACGACTATGGAGTTTGGTACAGGGTGGCTGAAGAGGAACTCCGCGTTCTCTTTCTGCGTCCTGTACAAGTGCTCCAGCCTATGGGGGATAGGCTGTGCTGACGCCGGCTTCGCCCACGGCTGCTTCATTGCCTCTAGCAGAGTAGGCAAGAAGGGCAGCAATGCGGTCGATGGTGGAAGGGTTTCCAAGTACTGGAAGACTGGATCCTGGGCTTGCGGAGCAGGTTCGGTCACTTTCAGGCTGAGGGCAGTGGCCATTCTCAGGAGGATGGCGGAAAACTGGCACACATCCTCTGGCGCAGACTCCGGACCTGGTTCTCTGAAAACCAGCGGTGGCGACTCGTGAGACGAGGGAGTGGATACCGCAGAGTCGGAGTTCGAAGCATAGGAGTCGCTGGATGGTGTTGGCGATCGCTCCCGCTCCTTCTCTTCAGCTGGCTTACGGGTCGGGTCAGCCAGAGTGATCGCTGGAGCTGCGGGCTGTGTCGATGTGGGTGTGGCCGATGTTATGGCCGGTGCTGAGGTTACCTGCAGTGGTACCACCGAAGGACGAGGGCAGTGTACCGCCTGCGTCGTAGTTGTGTCGGCCACCATCGTTTGGGCCACGGTGGAGTGTGGGACTGGACAGGTCGCTGTGGCCATCGTCCGCGGGGGTGGAGAGACAGCGCTGTAGCGGGGCGAGGGCTCTCGGGACCTTCAGTGGCTTGGAGATCGACGCAGCGGTGACTGTTCAAAGCAGGAGTAATGGGATTCCCGCGTTGGCGAACGAGATCGGCATCGTGGCGACCAGTAGCGCAGGTCTGGATGGTAGTGGTCTCTGTACGACGGCAAATAAGAATAATAAGAACCCGGTGGTTCGTGCCACCCCCGCTCCAGGGCATACCTTCCTAGGTAGGCCAGGGAGTAAGCTCTCTTGCCGGAGCGTATGCTCTCCAGGCGCATCTCCCGATAACGCAGGGATGGAGGCCTGGCCTGGTATTCTGGGGAGCAGGATTTGCATCGAGAGGCCGGCCGCTGCCTGGTCAAAGCCTCCTCTTGGCGGTCTGCCGGGGTTGGATGACGACTTGGTGGGGTGGTCTCCGCAGTGAGGCTAGCCAGCCGGAGGGGAGAGACCTCGACAACTTCCCCCTCGTCCGACACCTCGACAATATTCTGCTCCTCCGGAGGGTCCTCCTCCTCAGGGAGGTCCATTGGTTCAGGTTCCTCGGCAGGCTGAGTGAGTGGTGGAGTCAGAGGTCGCACCACTTTTAGTGGAGATCGCAGTTTTTCCTTCCTCTTCTTTTTCTTCTCCTTTCCCGCATCTTCGGTAGAGGGACGCTTTTCTGGGCGGGGGTGAGCGGTTTGGAGAAGGAGGCCTGCAAGCCCACAGGGTCCTCACATGCCTGAGCCCTCGAGGTCTTCGGAATCCTCGGTAGCTTCATGATCGGTATCAAGCCCAGCATCGATCCCGATGATGTTGAGGCCATGGACAACGACGCCGCACGCGGAGAAGAAGGAGAAGAGGGAGTCGGGCGTTTTTCAGCCATCGGTGTCGTCTCAGCCGTCTGGGCCCGAAGAGATTGCTCCCAGCAGTGGGACTTTAGCCTCGCTGCTCGGTTACGGAGTGTCTGGTGGGTGAACTCTCTACAAGCGGAACAAGCCTGTACATTGTGCCCTTCACCCAGACAAAAAAGACACTTCATATGTCGGTCTGAAAGGGCGACCTTCCTTCTGCAGGAGGCGCAGTGTTTAAACAGAGCCTACATAAAATATAAGGAAAAACGCGGTGAGAAGAAGGAGGAAGTCAAAGACGCAATCTGAAAGACTCAAACAGCCAGAAATAGGTCAGAACCAATCGTACCATACCAGAATCTATCCGAAATCCGAGAGCACAAGCCAACAAGAAGAACCTTCTGTACGCTGAGGTGGACAAGAAAGAACTGAGGAGAGACCGTTACCCGGCGGGATGAGCACGCGCAGTACTGGCGTGGGGGAGGGGTTCCCGCCAAGCTAACGAGCTCTAGAATCTTCCGAACGCTACCGCGCAGGCGCAAAAGCTCCTAATGTATGAGGCACACAGACCACGAAGAAGAACTGTTACATTTATTTCTACATTCTATTTTCATATTTATATCCCTCCTTCTAATGTATCAACTAGATTTCACTAGTACCATCCACTTTGTGTATTAAAACAAACTGACCACTACATAATTTCTTTTACAGTCCATAAATAATTTGGTAGCTAGAGTATTTGGAAAGTCAGTGTGATGTAGTGGTTTGAGCATTGCAGCATGACCCTGGAGGACAGGGTTCAATTCCCTGCTTGACCATGGAAACCCACTGGGTGGCCTTGGGTGTGTCACACACTCTCAGCCCCAGAAAACCCTGCAATATGGTTGCCTTAATGTTGTCATAAGTCTGAAATGACATGAAAGCACACAACAACAACAATCTAATAATTTAATGCAAAATTGCATTATTTGTGTATTTACATACCTTTCTAACTAATCGAAGTGCTTGTGTTCTTTCTACTTCATTACTCTGCTGTATATCAATGCACCTTAAAAAAAATATAGATTGAAGTTATATTTTCCTTTAGTTCGGATTCAGATGGCAAAACATACATACTCAACATTCCTTAAAAAATAAACATATGTATTAAAAATACCTTACAAATTAGGATTCAGGTTGCAAAATATATGTAATTTATACACAATCATTTTGGATCATTTCAGGAATACATTCCTGAATCTGCCTCCTGATAGAAAGGCTCCTTCCTTCCATGGAAAATTCTGGCCTAGGAGAGTATTTCTGCTAGCATGCCAAAGGTGCTGGCGACCAATTCTGCTTCTCCTGTAATTTTCTATAATACCTGGAAGCCTGCTTCAGAAAGCTGGGAGACACCACAGAACACATGCGAGTTATGGCATTCGGGGCTACAGAAAGAATCTGTACAAACTGCATTCCCCTTCTCACAAGAGCATCTGAAAACAGAATTCCATTCAGTGTTTTCACTGTTACAGCCGAACAAGTAGTAGTCTGAACAATGGGCTGCTGATCAGTTCCTTTTCTAGAATTGAGAAAGTAAGTGGGGGCACTTAAATGATTATTTGTACTCTGAGATATGTGTTACAATCCCTCTCTGGAACTACCAGGAACAGAATTGCTAAGCATGAGTCACTGCAGAAAAATCTCAGAGTGGATTATGGTGTAGTTTCTGAAATTCAGAAAATGTAATTTGAAAATAAAACCTTTTCTTTTGTGAATCACAAAACTGTTTATATGGAATACTATAAAAGTATGTGCAGGAGAGGGAATGATGTTACAAATTTGCACTAACTCTTTAAAGTGTCACTTGGACTCTGCTCAAGCCTGATACAAATGGAAGCAAGTTAGGCAAATCACACAAAAAAAAAACAACACAGTTCCAATATAAGTTTTTATTACCTTGCTATCAAGTAATCCACCTTCAGTTTTAATACTTTCTGCAGAATACTCGAGTCTCGGATAAGATATCGAAGGGCTCGCAGTCCTGCTGCTCTCACTTCTTTTGCTTCATTCAGTAAAGCTAGCCGCAAACTGTAATGTAAATGATGAGAATGCCATTCAGGCTTCAAATTCTGAAGCACATTTCTTTTGCTAAAACAAGTACACACATACCATTTATGTGACTAGCCAGAGCTGTGCTTAAACAGATGACTAGCCATGATTAATTTGACTTTTTGACACCAGTAAGTTTAAAAATAATACAATACATAAGATAGGACAAACTAAAAGTAGTAAAAAGCAAGCCAGAGGGCAAGAGAAAAATATAAGATAACCTCTTATTCCTTGCTGACAAAATTAATGCTGAAAGCAAATTAGACTACCGGCTTTCCTAAAGGGGGAGAAAAGAAATATCTGCCCTGTGTTCCTTTTTAAGGAGTTATACAACTGTGTAACCCACAAAATTTTAAACAACTCAACAAGTAATTTGGTTTGCTTCTAGGCTGGCAAGAATCTCTTACTGATGCTAAAATTCAACCAATAATCCAGAGAATGTTAACCAACACTTACCATCTCAGTATGTGATGCCATTATTTGGAGTGAGGGATGGTGGAATGTGTGTGGCCCAATACTTCCTGTTTTGAAGCGTCTTTAGTTACAAAACAATTCAGTACTAAAGAGCTTAAACTTCTCAAAGGCTCAGCTGGATGGCACTGCTTGTACAAACAGAGGCCAATTGTTTGCCACTCTCAGGGTTATGGAAGATATTTCTCACTGAACAAATTGCTTGGTAACAGAGATTTCTGCTTACCTTTATTTCAGGAAACTATCCCATTTTGTATTTGGTCTTTTGGCTCTTATTGTGAAAAATACTGGGTAGCACACATTAACTGAATTTGTTTTTGAGAAATTCAAAGACAGATAACACCACTTTCAAGTGCAACCTGAATTACTCCTTCTTAAGCCATCTACTAATATAATGACTACCACCAGAAGTTACCTAAAAGCACGAAGTTTCCATTGTTTGGACTGATTTGTATTTTATTCTTAAAAGTAACTATACCTTAAACCATTAATGATCATGAACTACAAAAACACTAGACTCAACCAAGGAAGCCATAGCCCTGAGTTTGCAAAACCTGAGTAGGGCTTTGGACAACAAGGTGACTTGGGAGTCTCTCATTCACAGGGTAGTCATAACTCAAAGCTGATTTGGCAGCACTTAGCAGCAACAAAAAAAAGTGAACAGGTAATTGTCTTTATGTTATGTGTGTGCAACAGACAAATACTTTTCCTAAGGCTTTTTTCCTTTTAGAATACTACAGCAGTTTCAAATGTAAACAATATGGCCTAATTTGAAACAGCTCAGACAGCACAGCAAGTGTCAGAAATGATAATAAAATATTAAACCTGCTGCAAAGTTTCTTAGTACCATCGTTATTATTGCTATTATTAATTAAAAATTGAACTACTAAGCCATGTCTAAAGCGATGTGATGGTGGAACACTGGAACAAACATTACATTAAGAATTAGTGCAGGAAAGAATGAACACATTCAAGTGATCCAACTGAGATCCTCAGATCCATTCTAGATATTATTTTTATATGGGCTCATCACCTAGGGAGGGCACATACCACTTTCTACATTTGTATACACACAATAAGACTTGGCTTATCATCTTATAGATGACAGTGAGTAAATTCTCATTTATTGATTTTAATGTACCAGTATGACGACCTTTTTTTGGTACAATTCCTACTGGATTTAGCCGTAAATAAATTGTGGATTATAGTTCCCACTTACTGTAAAATGTAATAGTATACAGCAATTTTACTATAACAGTAAAGTGGTAAAAGGGAAAAAAATAAAAAATCTTCTGGTAAGCAAACTTAGCAAGCCAGCACATGGTGCAGTGGTTTGAGTGTTGGACTATGACTTAAGTCTCCGTTCAGCTATGGAAACAACAGGGTGACCCTGGGTGCATCACACACTCTCAGACCCAGAAAACCCCATGACAGGTTTGCCTTAGAGTCACTGTAAGTTGGAAATGACTTGAAGGCACACAACAACAACAACAACAACAACAAGAACAAGCAACCTTAGCAAAGAATAACAGATTGTTGCAAACTTTAAGCTCTTCTATTGAATAATATTTTTACATAATTTTCTATCTGCTACTATAATAAAAAGAACGCTTTTTATATTTATACCTGTAAAGGATAACAAATGTATCTCTTCTTCCAGGCATAAAACACTGGACTATGGCACATTTTTATTAACTGCCTGCATATTTTTCACCATGTATTCCCTAATCTCTCTTGTCATTCTCTCTCTCTCTTTTAAAAGTGTATAACTTGAACATAAAAAAAGCTGTTTTCTTAATGAAATAAAGTATTCTCTAGGTCTCCTAGCTGACTTTGTAAAAGCCAGCTTTTCAGCCAAGAAATTGCACTGATTTTCTGCACAACAGGTAATGATGGGAGAACTCAAGCATACAGTACTCTGCATGACAGAGGAGTCAGGCACATATTAGGCAACTTTACAGGTGAAAATTTCAACTGCATAAGACTCAAGGGGTACAAAATGAGGGAAGCCAAAACATAGGTCATTTCCCCCTTTTCAAGTCTCCTGGAAAATGGCCATGATCATCCTTAGTTGATCATGATCAAGATTTCTCTAATTATCCACTCTTTGTCAGAAATGGTAATTCTGCAGTAGATAAAGCACCTCTTCCTGACTCACAACTACTTGAATCATGACTTCTACTGCCTTCAAAAATGTTGTTTAGGGTATATGTTAATTTAGAACAGCATTTACAATGTATAATTAGTTCAAATAATACTAAAAAAAATGAACAGGGACTTACCATATGATGATGTCCTCATATGTAAAACCTAACTTTTCTTCATTATGACCAGCATTACAAAGAAGCTGCAAGTAAGAACATATATTTTAAGTTCTTTGACACTTATCTGCTCATATTTTTTTCCAATACCTTCAGGTTTTTCCCTGATTTCCTAAAACATTAAGAAACCTGAGCTCTTTTCCACAATACCAGCAAAAGAGAAATTGCCAAATTGGCATTATCCTCAACCCACATTAATCAACATCTTTAAAAAACACCTGTACAAGAAAAAGCAAACTACTTATAACAGGAATGAAAAATTTGTTCTGAGTGATCCCTTTTATTTGCGATATAGTTTGAATTCAGTATTCCCCGTAAAAGGAATGCAAAACAGTCACAAGACCATCAAATTTAGACACAGAATTCTTATATATATATATGTATATGTATATATATTCCTTCTCAGTCTCTATAAATGATAAATTCACAGAGGCGAGCACCATTTATTTATTTTACTTGTATGTAAGGGCACAATGTTTTAAAACAGTGCTACTCAGTGATGTGGCTCCTAAATTCATCCTGTAAAGTCTGTCACCTAGATGTTCATGTGGAAACCAGAGAATAACACTGGTTTCATCACAGATCTTTAAATGGCATATCTCAGTGTTACTTTAAAATGGTAATCCCTGGACCCACCGCGGTCCACAAGCCACCAACTGCCGGTTAGCCATGAGTTGCCAAGAAAGAAAGGAACATTTTATAGCCAATGAGCACAAATATGGTACCACTAAAGCATTTGGGGGGGGGGAATGACAGTGCCCCACTTCAGATGAAGCAATGTTTTCAAAGAGATAACCTAGAAAAGTGAAAAGCAGACAAAGGAAGACATTTTTCTAGCACTGCACAAAAGTCTTAAAGTTACGTGCCACTATCAAATTAATTTAAGATGCTTTCACTAGAAAAGAAATGTCAAACTAATAAAATTACTTTGAAAGGGGAAAACAGGATAGCAATATTGCTACCTGGGCAGCAGGTAAACAGCAATCTATACCTATACCTATCATGCCATCAACAAATTGATTTCTATTGTACTCCACTGCTTTCTTTCACTATTGATGCACAGAAAATACTTTTATGAGTTCATAGCGGAAATTGTTTTAGCATTATACAGCACAATCCTAAAAGTTCTTTGTGACTGCATAAGGGGTTATGCCCCACACACCAATTTTCCAAGATTTTCTTACTCTTGGACTGCATAAAAAGCAGTCTCAAATTTTCCCTAGATTTCATGGTCTCCTTGCTGTTCGTGGAATGTTACTGTTCACTGCTTGTGGAAGACAATTCTAAAAAGAATGTCAAGAATTCTAATGGAAGGCTTTACGAATACAACATATTATTTTAGCGGAACTGATTCATGGGATTTCTGGAACATTACAGACAACAACAAAGTTCCTTCCCAAGTCTTCATTTTCTTCTTAACTCCACAAGGAAACTAAGGCCTCCACAGGCACTTTAATATATTCACACTTTCTAGCATCTAGTGAAATTTAGGTGCAGCTCTTTGAAAGTTTCAGAGTTCCTGTCTGCGGAATGAGTTTCTAAGCTGGCAGTTTTGTTCTGATATTTAGGTTTAATACATATGTCTCCTTGTTTATTCCTTGGTGACATTTTTATAAGCCTTCAGACATTAACAATCAAATGGGCAATGCCAAACCATACGTTAACCATGCAAGAATGAACAACAGTTAGGTTGAGACTTGTACAGTCATCTCTTCTCTTTCATGGGGCCAGATAATTAATTCCATTTTGATTAATCACAGCTTGCTTTATTGTCTGAACTGTTAAGATTAATCGCAGTTAATAATAACTACAATTTAGGCTTTGGACAATATGCTAGATTGCAACTAATATAAAAAGAAAGAAGCTCCTAAGGTAAGTGGAAGGGAGAGAATACAAGGCGAAGCACATGAAATTGGAAGTTCACCATGGCTTTTTTGTACAATGCTAAACTAAGGCTTAGCATTTCATCTGAACACAGCCACTGTATTCTGCTATCTCAATACAGCTAATCTCTTTCTCAAAACTATTATTCGTACCAATAGCAAATCTTATAAAAGGTGATAGATCACAAAGTATGACTGAAGTTCAGCTAAAATTCTTTATTGTGTCTATTAGGAAGTGGTGAGGGAAGGAAAAAAGGTCTTACTATGCCTCTACCCTGCAGAGCCATTCTGATTAATGAAGAGCCTGTCAGGATCAGGTTCAAACAGGCCAAAACTGGAGCCTTCGACTTTGCAGGGCACTTCAAAGACAGCAAAGACAGCATAGCTTGAATTCACTCAGAACTTGACTACATAGTTATCACAAAATCCCAGGAAGGATCTGGTCAGGTTTCTTGAGATCAATTTCAGTTTTAGCAACAAGATGCTTTATAATTAGTGCGTCCCACCACATGTAATCCTGAGCCCTGCCCACCTTGGCTGTTGAAATCTATTTGTAATACCATGTCTACAATGTGTAACACTAGTCTTAAAAGAGCTGCACTGATTGTCAGTTCACTACTGGTCTGAATTCAAGTTTCTGGCAATTACATTTAAAACCCTAAATGGCTCTGGGCCTCAATATTTCAAAGCAGCACCTCTCCTTATATGAACTCAACGGCGGGGGCAATACAAAGTGGGATGAAATGAGAGAGGGACTTGGTTGTGGTGGCCCAATTGTGGAATACCTTCCCCTTGGAGGTCTGACTTGCACTAACACTGCCCTCTATACTGCCCTCAGATCCAAAGATAAGGTGATGGATATAAATATTTTAAGAAACAGAAAAACAGACTAAAACAAAAAGCATACATTTGCATCACCACTTTTAATGCTGTAAATCTATATTATAGAATGTTATGATTAAATGCCCTAATAGAATTACATATGCTTTATTATAAGGTCACACCTCTATACAATATGAATACTTACGTATCAAATGTGTATACTGCCAACCAAAATCTTAATTGTATCCATTTTATTGGGTTGCTGCTTGAAATAAATTTTTAAAAATGTTTAAAAATGGCTTCCTGAAATTAAGGTATACTGGCTTAGAAGAATCTGAAGCTTTAGCTTTAATAAAGAGTACTAGCTGAAAAATTTTCTGTTACTTACTGACAACATTTCTGCTGTTTATTTTGTACTGGCTGACTTATTTCAAATATCAATATATTTCAATTCTGCTACTTTTCTATTTTGAGTTAGAATAGTTCATGCTAACTCCCAGTCACGGCTGGATAATACTACAAAGCTGAGTCATAGCAATTCATATCATCATGCCTTAAACACCAGCTTAAAATTAGAATAAGAGATTGACAACAACAGAGCAATGAAGAAAAAGAAATATCATCTTTCCTTCTATTACCATACTTGCTGATTTTCTGTCAACTATTAGTGTGGTGAACAAAGGTTACTGAGAGAAAAGCCAGTGGATTCCTTGAAAGACTTTTCAAATTGGCAGAAATTTAGATTGTCAAACACAGAGGTATAGTTCAGCTTCAGAGCAGTCTTTAAGCAGAGACAACCTTTACCATGATCTTACAAAAAGGGTCCAATTTCTTTCTACTACCTTTAACAAAGAAAACAAAAGGACCTATCCCAGACAGGTTTGGCGGGGGGGGGGCGATTAGGTAAACTATTCATTTTCTCACTAATGTTAGCTTGCAGGATATATTTGGGAGAGTGGGGTTATAATCTGCTTCCCATAGTATGCCATTCAAGTAGAAGACTGCATCACCCTCCCATGTCATAATCACTTTCCCTTCAAGGATTACTCAGAGGAAAAAGCTAAACCAGCCACTCCAAGACTCCCTGTGGAGATACAAAGCATAATCCTCTAAGTAGCATTTCTGCTTTCTTTAGGAAGTGGAACAGGCATGGGACAAAGCCTTTCCTCAATAACCTTCTGGTCTAAATTTCATGTCTCTTGGTACTACCACTAGATAGTTGTCTGACTTTCTCATCCCCCTTTTAAATCAAACTTTCATCAACCATCTTTCAATGCAGAGTTGCAGCACATTGTCCACTTATGCCCTGACCTCCTATTTAATGATGGTGGTAAGGGAACACAAAGTTGTTCCTATAGTGGGAGAAAGAAAGTTCTGTGAGTCTGGGAGCCAATTTTCTGCCTCTTGTACCCTTCTGAAAAAAGTAAAAAAAAAAAAAAAAAACAAGGAAAGGGGAGAGAAACTCGTAAGTGGGTGAGAACTCCACTTCTGGTTTTGAAACACTGATAGTGGATAGGGCCCCTACAAGCTATTTAAAGCAGAACTACTGCTCCTACAGGCTTCCAAAAGATGCAATTCACCCTTTTTTGGCCCTGAAAAACACAACACAGGTAACTCTGGAACCACAAAATAAGTGTGGGGATCCCATGCAGGATCTCACTCTTGTCACTGCTGCCTTGAAGTTTTGGATGGAGGGATGGCCTATTTCTGAGACTGAGAAATTTCAGGCTGGTAGTAGTTCTAATCTAGTCAGAAAGAACATTTGAAAGGGGCCTATGTCATTGTTATTTGCCACCTAACTGGCTTCGACTTATGGCAAAATAAAAAAATAAGAGACCTCCAAGAGACCTGGTTATTAACAGACCTCCTCAGGTCTTACAAATTCAGGACCATGGCTTCTTTGACTGATTCAATTCATTTGTAATATGGTCTTCCTCAGTCTACAACTTTCCACTTTACCAAGCATCATCATCTTTTCCAATGAGTTATATCCTCTCATGCCCAAAGTACAATAGCGTCAATTTAGCCTTTCAGGCTTCAGGGACCTGTTCAGGCTTAATTTGCAATAGTACCCATTCATCTGTCTTTTAGGAAGGCCATGGTATCTGTAGAACTCTCCTTCAGATATATAATTATATAGCTCCTTCATAGCTACCTTTCCAAGTCTTAGTCTCCTTCCAATTTCTTGACTACACTCTCCAGTTGACTACAGATTTCTTGGCCACAGTTTTATTTACAGCTGGGCCTTTGGGACCCTAAGGCATAGAAAATAATTTACTATTTCAATGGATTTATCACTCACTTTGATGTAAACAAAAAGAGCTTAGGTCTAGAAATATTTGGTATCTGTGTGAATAGGAATAATCAAGTGCTAAATGAAAACTTTTCAGAATAGCAATTGCGATTTAAAACCATCAAGGAATATTAGGTATTCCATTATACTTTACAGCATAGGCAGGCAGATTTCAGATCTGCAAGATCTATCATATATTTTACTAAAACATTTATTTTACTAAGTCCTACCACTTAGGACTTAATAAAGCACACTTTCCTAAAACAATCTTTATCTCAAAAATTCTGACAGTATGAATTTGTTATGGGTACCAGAACAAAATGGAGTTCATGCTACTTTTGTTCCAAGATCAATTTCTTCATCTATTTCAGACAAACTGAAATAAACTAACAAGCAGTTGTTAGAAGTCATAAGCTCAAAGGTAAAAAAAACTTCTTGTCCATCTATTGTAAATCATCCAGAGATCTACCCCTAGATCAAGATCTATCTTATGTCCATCCTTGTTCAGGGTTATGTCACTAATTCCTGTTTTACATTTTGCACTCAGATTTCCATTCTACCAGCTAACCTAACAACCAAACTGTTTCTCTCTCAGCAGCAGCTTCCCAAAGGCCACAGGCTTTGACTGGGAAGGGTAAATAGTATACAGTGAGAAAATGGTTCTCTGGCAAACAGGCTGATGAAAGAAAGTGAGAAGTCAGCATAACTCCTGCATTGTCTACTCCAATGTTATGTTCTCCACTTGGCTTTGATATGGGTTGATGAGAAAATAGGAATGAACAGTCAAAGGTTTGTGCTTTTTTACATTTAAGAAGCTCAATCTTTTCCTAACCTCTACCTCAGCAGCATTTACTTTAAATACACCTGTGAAATACAATGCATATCCTCTTCTCAGCAGCTAGAAGTAAATCAAAAGTTATTATTTCCTCAGTGGCAAGTGCACTGTGACATAAAAAGTCTTTACTTTTACTTTTCTCACTGTAGGAGACTGTCCCTGACATGGGAGTTTTTCAGTTGCTGGGGGCAAGGGAAAAGAAAAACCTTTTGAGGACACTTCTAAATTATTCATTTAAGAAGATTCAAGAAAAGGACCTTATATATTGTTTTACTTTGGAACAGTCAACTCAGAATACAACAAATGTGGCATCAGAAGTTAACACATTTTATAGGACTTTATCACCAGTTGCAGTCTTAAATGTAATTTAGTGATAAAAGGAATATGCTTTGGATCTTTCAAAGAGTGCTAGATTTCTTTATCAGCAGTCTACGTGCAACATTTTAATACAGTCGGCCCTCCAGGTTTGACCTTCACAGATTGGATTTGTGAACTTCTTTAATCCCTGCCCCCATCTCAGGGGCTTCTTTTCCAGGGGCTTCCCACTCAGTGACTCCAATCAGGCTGTACAGCCCTTTAAAAATCTGTCTCTGGTCATCCTTTTCCTCCAACAGTCACTGTCTGGCCAGTCAAGGATGGACCGCAGCTTGATTTCTCAGCATCACAAGCCCTCTCCCGATGCCCCCCAACATCTAAAGAAGGAGATGGGCGAGAAAAAGTTCTCCATGTCAATCCACTCCCTTTCCCTCTCCTTTCTCTACCCTGGTTTGGGCCCTGGGTACCCACTTTCTCCACCATGCCTCAGCTCCCTTCCCATAGACATAGATAGACACACACATACACATACACACACTTGGATATTTGTGATTTTTCTACTTCTGCAAGAATCCTGCATCCCTAACCCTGGTGGATGTGGAGGGACAACTGTAGGGTCATAATTTCATTGCCATGAATTCTCAAAAAAAATAATAATCACCAAGTGAATAACCACACAGAAATTGATTTAAAAAAAGACATTTAGATGCCAAGAAATGGACTTCACTGATTTTTTTAAAGACTGCTGTCAAAGAACTTGGTCAGACACACAAAAAACCTACTGTACAGAGACTGTATCAATTCAAGGGACTGAAAATTGCTTACTACACAAATGATAGTACAAAACAGGTATAGAGTTAAATGAAGAGGGAGTAAGGATGTGGAGTTGGTACAGCACACTTTTGACTCTGACCCCTCTGTCTGTCTACTGTCTACGGCCCCGTCTCCTTCATAATTGATGTGGCGGCCAGGAGTGCCTGCTATCAGCTCTGGCTGATACGCCAGCTGCACCCCTTCCTGGAGCTGGAACACCTAAAAACAGTGGTACATGCGCTGGTAACTTCACGGCTTGACTTCTGCAATGCGCTCTACATAGGGCTACCCAAGTGCTTAGTCCAGAAACTTCAATTAGTTCAGAATATGGCAGCCAGTCTGGTCACCGGCAGACCTAAAACTGACCACATAACACCAATTCTGAAGTCTTTACACTGGCTGCCTATTAGTTTCCGGGCGCAGTACAAGGTGTTGGTTCTTACCTTTAAAGCCCTTCATGGCTTGGAACCAGCCTACCTGCGGGATCACCTTCTCCCATATAATCCACCCCGCACACTAAGGTCCTCTAGGAGGAATTTACTGCAGCCAGTCAGAACTAGGTTGGCTGTGGTTACTCAGAGGACCTTCTCTCTATCGCTCCCAAGTTATGGAATGGACTGCTGGAGGAGACTCGGCATATTACCAGTCCTGACTGCTTTAAAAAAGCAGTCAAGACTGTTCTCTTCCGACAGGCCTTCCCAGACTAGTACTCCACCGCCTCCCACCAACTGTCCTCCTGTTCTTTAATAGTTAGTTGATTGTAGTTAATGTGTTTTAGGGGGTTGGTTTTAGATGGGTTGGTGGGTGGGGAGGATTGGGTATGTTTTAATGCTTTTAATGTATTTAATGTATTGTTGTAGTAACACCTCGATCCACAGGGAGAGGCGGGATATAAATACATTTTTTTATTATTATTTTTATTTTAATAATAATAATAATAATAATAATAATAATAATAATAATAATAATAATAATAATAATAATAATAATATGGGAAATGTATGTTAATTAGAAATACCAAATTTACCATAGTAAAATGAGAGCACAAGGCATTTCATCTCCACCATGTGAATCACCAGGCTACTAAGACTGATAGAATGTAAAATATACGATTAAAGTTTCTGAACAAGAAAACTTTTAAAATTTCTATGAAAGCAACAAACTAGGCTTTTGATAGGTTTTGCTATTGAAGCTAGAGTCAGTATATTTCTGCTGACTCCAGTTCCACCAAAAATTGTTTCTGACTCTGACTCTTACTCCATTGTATTGACAGGCAGGGATCTATAAACTACAAATCGGCTTCCTTAATTGTACATGTGTGTATATGAAAGAGTGTTCTGCTGAATTATGTACTCCGGGATCAAACCCAACTACCAATATGCTGCTAGTGGTTAGAACTTTTAAATGTTCCAGTAGCCTGTACATGACGACTCACAGTATTTGTTGCTTAGAAATGGTTTAGGAATTTTGTGAGAACAATTTTTAAAGGCACACAATTGCTGTTAAGCATGCTGGAAAAAGAGATACAACAATTCTGAATTTTTATTTCACTGTCTGGTTGTCAGCAGTCAACTATGCTTGCTATTTGATATGTGAAATCATATCAAGTGAGACACAACTGTGTGACTCTCACATGTTTGCGAGATCGCATCACTAGTTCCCTCTCTCTTTCCTTTGAATAGAAGGTTTAGTTCTCAGGATATACTTCAGACAATTTGCATCACATGAGAGCACTGAGAGGTAGTGACTTTCAGTCAGTAAAAACTGTCTGAGGAACATGCTGGATAAACTTCAGGATGCTGTTGTCTCTTTCCACATAATGCTTTGTTTTCCAAAATTTAGGTTGTAACATTTACAGCAGTACCAAATACACATATTCTTGTTGCTGAATGTGGCATATGTTGCATGTTATATTTTAGATTAACATGTATCTGTGGGGGTATCAATGGCAATTCATGATGCTAATGGGTATCAACCGTGATGCAGCCCATATACCACAACTGTGTATGTTCTATCAAACACAACTACAGAGATTTCTTGACATGCCTTTAAGTAACTGGTACATCACATTCAGTATTTCTGTCTTTTTGCTACAAGACCCCCACTTTCAACTGACACCAAAAGATAATACATGAGTTATGTTAACAATTTCCCAAAAGTTATTTGCTATTAGTTACTTAGCATAAGTCATTCTTACTAAATTTAAATCCTTGTTCAGTTTACAGCATTATAAAACTTGTGAATGACCAAGCTAATTAGTAACCAGACAGGAAATCATTTATTAAATCATGCATTCATCCTTGACTAACTGCCCTTGATTACTTTGTTATCCTGTTACTAAATAATTCATGCATGAGTTTTCCACAATACTTATATTTCTTTATTCCTTTTGCAAACTTGGTACAAATTAAAACATATGTTTGATTATTTTAGCAAAATACTTACCTTAGTAAAATTATTCAGGTGGCCCAGTTTTCTCATATTTGAAACCCCTTGCAATTTGGCCACATTCTGGAGAATCTCTCTCAGGT
Organism: Ctenosaura bakeri; assembly: GCA_948474755.1. NCBI lineage: Eukaryota > Metazoa > Chordata > Lepidosauria > Squamata > Iguanidae > Ctenosaura > Ctenosaura bakeri. The sequence goes on from CAOLHI010000278.1 coordinate 665,283, forward strand.
TATCAGAGGGGTCTGCAAGAGAAATACGGTATTGGTAGACACAAGTTGGGGAAACAGGAACCATACTATCTGCTTCAATAAATATTATCTCTTCAAAGACACTATTACCTGAAAACAAACTACACATTCTGCCACTTCTAAGACAACTGTCAATGACCTGGTTACAGGTCAGCATTTAAAGATGAGGTAAGTGGAGAAGTTACCACAGTACCTTGCTTTTAAAAAAAGTTTCAAGAAATGTATTGAGCCTTCCTCCAACAGTAATACACACAGAGTACGCAGTATAAAATATTAATAAAACACAGCACCAATAGCCAAGAGTCATACCACAAATTCCTCTGAAATTGAAGGATTAAGAAAACAAACAGCTGTTCAAAACATCTCGTATGTTTACATCCATGCCACACCACATAAATAAAGCACCTACTAGTGATGGTACATCTTTTCCAAAGGCTGCCCAGCAACCTCAAATTAGGGAAAAACACCCAACTTAATACAAACATTTCTCGGCCACACTCACCAACCCTTATTTGAAGTCAGAAATGATTCCAGATGTATTGTAGGTGGGAATTTACTAGCGATTAAATGTAGGTAAATTATGAGAGTCAGCAGGGTACAGGAGTTGAATGTTGGGACTAGGACTGCAGTTTAACCCCGTTTGCCCAAAGAAACCCAATGGGCGACCTTGGGCAAGTCATACTCCTTCAGCATCAGAGGAAAGCAAAGGGAAATCTCCTCTGAACAAATCTTGGAAACAACTTGAAGACACACAACAAATTATGGACAAAAAAAATGTTTAACAGGTTTTATTTTTGAAACTGAACTAAGCTTCTCAAGGAGAGATATAAAGGAAACAATCATTGATATATCTCTTTAATCTTATCTTTAACCTTTAACCTGCTCAGAATTCTATTTCTGGGCAGAATCAACATACAAGCAAAGAAGGGGAGGGGCAAGGATTAACAGTTTATAAACACCTTATCAGCAACTCTATCCTCTTCCATGAATTGGGAGGATAACTTCTGATACAAGGAAAAGGAACCTCTTCTGCTCATGCAGGCTCCCTGTGCCATGTAATATCTTCATTTTCCAGAACTCCATAGTTCAGCATTTTCCCCATTCCAGTGATAGTGGTTTAAATACTGTGTTAAGTGTACTGGTTGTGAATTGCTCCTTCAGCCATCCTGATAATGTAAATGTTTGCATGGGATACTCTAAGAGAGCCAATCAAAAATTCTAACAACAGTAAAGACTGCATTAACACCAACTTACGTTACTAGCTGAAGTGTATAATATCCACAGCTAATATCCCCTCTTCCACAACTTCAGTAATCGTACCAGTAATACTTCAAACAGCCTTCACTCACTTTCCTGCCTTCTTTTTTAACTTCAGTAATCTTAGCAGCAATGCTTGTAAGTTGGCACTGCACATGAACACACTGTCAAATTTGAGGTGTCTTGCACAACGTCCCAGGGAAGTATGGCTGCAACAGGCATCCATGCAGACATTCTCCAACCCAGCAGGCTGCTTATATAATACAGTAGTAGAACTACATAGTCAATGAAGAGCAATGCATTAAAAAAATCATCAGATGTCACTCCTGTGGTTGAAATTTCTTTAACATTATTCCAGAATATGGAGACTAGGAATACGGAGGGTATCATGCTTTAAAGAAGGAACTGATTTCTATTTCACTGCATCTGAGTTGTTTGGAATTGCTAGTGGAAAAAGCACCTTCTAGAAAACATTTCATGCAATAGTACAAGCCACACATTTCAACATTGCTAACCTGACTGCTCTCAACTCCAGTAAATTTATGCTGAGTGTTTTCTCTTTTCCTAAACCATATTTTCCCCAAACCTTGATAATGGGCACCCCACCCATAAAGACTTGTATCTCTTGTTATTGTTTGGTTTTGTGGTACAAAAAAAGTTTCATGATCAAATTTGATTTGAACCACCAAAGCAAATCCTCACTGTCTTGCATTGGTATGGTCAGGGTGATAGATCTTTTTCTGATGATGTGGCTTTGATTTATGAAAACCTGCAATGTCCTTGTATGAAACTTTGCCCATGGGATTAATTGTAATGTTGATACCAATATTCCTAGTACCCTCGCTAGATGCATTAGATCTACCATTTTCACCTTCCTCAATTTTATTATTTAATTTTCTGCTTTCCTTTGAAAGGAAAACACATCCCTTCTATGTATTTATCTCTGCTCCCAAATGAGTTGTCATCTTTGTAGCTCTCAACTGATTCTTTTTGAATCTATTAGAAAACTCAATCTGTAAACACTGTAATGCCAGTCTGAAATCATATTCTGCCTTGTCTCTTCACTCAGTATTCAGCAAAATATCATTTATATAGGGCAATAATTGAACTCCTGGTTGTCTCAAGAAGGCTATCAATGGGACTAATACTTTCACGAAAGCCCTGGGTACAGATGCTAGGCTAGAGTTCTAAACTGGTAATGCCTGCCCCTGTATTCAAACCTTAAGTACTTCCTGTAGTTGCAATGCACAGGTAAGTAAGCTTCTTGTAAGTCTACATCCAAAAAAAGTAACCATTCAATTCCAAATTCTCTAATATGGTTTGCAATGCCTCCATCTTGAATCTTCAATATTGAATGAAACAGTTAAGGAATTTTAAGTCCAAGATAGGTCTGTGCACCAAGGGACTTCCCCTATTGCCTCAATTGAAATTAAATATGGAATCTCTATTTGTACTATTTCCTTCTTTTGTTCTTTGGTACCAGCAACAGAAAATACCTTCCCTTCAATCTTTTAGAGAATATGATTTTCTACCCTATGTGAACTACCTCAAGCAGCCATTTGTCTGTAGTTATGACTCCCCATAACTGACCAAAGTGAATTAACATTCCCTTAAACCAGTGGTTCTCAACCTCGGGGTCGGGACCCCTTTGGGGGTCGCACGACCCTTTCACAGGGGTCGCCTAAGACCTTGCTTCAAGCCCTTCTCAGGTTGAGCTTCTGACACTATGATAATGGTTGGGGGTCACCACAACATGAGAAACTGTATTAAAGGGTCACGGCATTAGGAAGGTTGAGAACCACTGCCTTAAACGGTAAATTCCTCAAGTCAGTATTACTGCATGGCATCCAACGTGGAGTGTCCGGCTCTTCTTGCCTGTTGTTCACTTTGTTGTCTGAACTGGAATCTACCTTAACTCCACTGTTGTTTGAAATGTCTGAAATCTTGTTTCTAAAAACCTCTTCTTCCTCAAAAGGAACAGTTTTTGCCCTTGATGTATCCCCTGTCTAACATTCTTCTCCGAATTGCAGGAAGAGCTTGTTTCTTGTCATTTCCTCTCACTAAAACCTTTTCTAGTGCTTCCCCCTTGCCCAATAATAACATTCCCTTGAGGGGAGTGTTTCCCAAGTTGACTCTTGACTTCTGGTCAGCGCCGAATGTTTCAGACACAATGATTTCTGCTGTAGCTCTGACTGAATATGCCACAAATCCTGTGGCATCATAACTGGCATCACATAATGAAATTACTTTTTCTAGCTTTTGTAATGCTACAGTTAGAACAGTTGTACCTGTGTACCTAGAATTTCTTGAAGCCATAATATGGCTTCCCCAGCAAAACTACAACTACAGCTGGTGCTCTAACAGACAGTGTTGAAGTTTCATGAGACCTTCTCAAAGCTGAAATAATCCATATATTTAAAAATCTTCCTGTGGGAAGCTGAGACTGGATCATCAACTAATGGGACAGCTAACTGATCCAGTGCTCTTTTTCCCCTCAAAGATGTACATATTTATACTATAACCTGTAGTGTTAAGAGCTGCATCTCATTCTGACTCAATCGACTCTGTAAACTTTTCTGGTAAAGGAATTTCTAAAGTCTTTGATGGCCTTTCCTTCAACACTGCTGTCACCTTACCTTCCTTTTTCATGTTCTTACTTTCAGTCTGTTCCAGATCCTCCGGACCCAAAGTGACCAGTATCTTTTTAAGCAATACTGTGACAGTTTCAGATTCCCCATCTGAAGACTGCATGTCATTCAGATCTGAATATCTTATCTCCTCACCTAACTCTACCTCCTGAGAGCCTGAATTTCCCCCTTCTGACTAAATCTGACATTTCATCCATTTTATTTAAATTATTTTCAGTGCTCAGAACTATCATTGAGACATATTTTGTTTTCTCTGTGCATTTCTTTGATCTTTCTCCACCTCTTTGACTGGGTTGTTGCCTCTGTAATGCTAGCTGATGTTTCTCTGGAATTCCCAGTTCTTCCGGGGAATGTTTTTCCCTTCCACCAAAGAAATGTTCCAAATTCATTAAACATAAATTATCATCAGTAGTAAAATAACTGTAGTTAATTTAACCTGAGACATCAATTTTATAAGATTAATCATGTTATTCAGGATTATTACAGCTGATAAATTTTGTTTTTGTGAAAGTATTTTGCATTCTTGTTTCCACTTCCTCATTAATTACTGCTTTTGTTTTGAGATATTGTTGCTTGTTACCTAGTAAGTCTCGTCTACAGTTTAGAGATCCTACCTTGCATTTGTTCAGATTTGGAAATGATAAGCTACGTTAGATGAAAACAGAAGCAACAGTCTTCAATATTCACCTCATGATCAGGGGAGAGAGGAGAGAGCAGTGCATAAGCCTGGGATTTGTCCATGTACTTATGAACCAAGGTGTAAGTTTCATGTCTCTTAGCTACTCTGCTTGGACTGCAAATGATGAAGAAAACCATGATGTTCTCTGGCTTCTAATGAGCGGAGGATGCTACATGAGGAGAGTGTACGTATGTAATAATCTGTGTGCAGCTAAGACTTGATACTTCAACACTTATGTTAGCTAATACTTCTGTGATTAATCATTGTTGCTATAAACTGCTGCTTACACAATGGCTCATATCCTAAATTTTTAATGTTAAAAAATAATATCATATTGCAACAAACCCAGAAATACAATGGTTCCAAAAAATATATTACAGCAAAGAATGTGATCATATTTTCAGAATGGAATTGTATTCTCAAAATTTCCCCCACAATCTTAAGGTCTTAAAGTTCATCGTCTTTTGCCACTTGTGAAAAGAAAAATGGGACTCTCAATTTAGAAGTGTTACAGTGTATTACTTATTACTTACGTAATATTGTTGTTGTTGCTGTTACTGTTATTATTAACTTTATTATTATTAACCTTGAATCTGGAACTCAAGGCGGCTTACATATTAAAAAGATTACAGCTAAAACATACAAAAAATCAACATTAAAACCAAATTTAATTAATGTCGATAAAGTCTTAGTATGCCACAAAACTTACAATTTTTACACCAAATTTTCTGTGGTAGTTTTCCAAATGAAAACATGAAAATAAAGAAGTGGGGGAGGGGGGAATATGGTATGTAGTAAAATTATTACTGTGTCCAGTATGGAAACCTGACATCTGAATTTTAAATAGGTTTTCAATAAATGTGCCTAATTTTTTTTATAAAAATTAGTATGGGGTAAAAGCAGCAGTTTGCTTCATGTGTAATATAGAACTACATGCAGATTTTTTTTTTGAATTGGTAAAAGGAGCACCTATAATCAATTTTTATACTGTAGATATTATCAATTAGGAAGTATGTTCCAAGTGTTCTTTTCCTGGCAATCATATATGTATATATACCGGGGTTACCTGCTACTCTTTACTGCTACCACTGCCATTCTTCCACCTGTGCAAAGATATCATCTTACCCAAACACAAAAACAGCCAAATTGCTTGCATTATGATTCACTGTACCAACGGCTGACTCAGTTGGATACTGGTCCTTGCTTTCGTTTCAACGCTGACTCAAAGTATTCATTTCTTTGGGTGTTTTCACACTTAAGGTTTTAGAAACATGTATACATTTATTTGCTCACTGACTCAATAGCTATAATTTTTTCTTAATTGTTTCAACACAGTACTTGAATCTTCTAACGTTATACATACTGCTCAGGGATCCCTCAAGAATGAAAGGCTATTAATACATTGTTTAAATAAAATATTTTAAAGAAATTTCTAAAAAGCTACAGAGTCAGTAAAGGCATGGATTAGTACTGAAACCCTCAGTTTGTATCTGTATCAAAGAAACTATCTGAGAAACAGTCAGCCTACTTTATCTTATGCATACTCACTTTACCCAAGTATCCTTTCAACAGAATAGTTTCTACTTCATCAAACAAGCTCTATTCCCAAATGAGTTGCTAACCATTTCCTGAAGAAAGTAAACATTTCTTCCCAACTTCAAGAACCTCTGTAGTGGGCACTCTGAACACAGCAAAAAAAAAAAACAGAACTGACTCAGTCATTTCAAACTGAATACTTCTTCATGAGGTAAGCAAATGAGCACTGTTTAAGCAGTTACTGATGCAAGACAATAACTGAAGTCAAGTTTTCATGAGTCTTTATCCCTGCATTCCATTTAGGACACTGAGAATAGATATTTGTAGCCCATGTCAACATGCATATGATGACTAATTAATTTGGCATTTCTTTTTCAGCTATTCAGGTCTGGCAATGAAACCCCTGAATAAGCTATATGGAACAGAAAATTAATCAAACAAGAGTAAATAATGTGAGTTACATTAGGTAGCTTACCCAATCAACAGATGCTATGCATTACCTAGTACTGGTCAAACTTTCTGCTAAAAATGAGGTATACTATGGGGGGTGGGGAGATGACTGCCACTCTTGCCGCATGGACTGTACGACAGAACAGTCGAAACTGGAATTACAGAATACAAATTCAGTGGTTTCATATGTACGAAGTTCCAAGGCTCTCTATGGTGTACAGCTTGGCATAATAATTTTAAGGAAGATTTTCAAGTCACTGGCATTACATTAGGCAATATTTGGTTCTGACAGTGTTTCCACAGGAAATATGCATTCAGAATTTGTCTCTTACCCCTGGGATATTAGTTTTTAAAAATAATGTTATTGTTTTGGTGACTCAGGAAGTCATCATTACAGCAGTCCATGAAGGTAGCTTGCTGAGTTACTCAATGCTAACAAGTCACTAATAGTGTAACTAATATATCACTGGAAAATACAGAAAATGTTCTTTAATTCCTCTGTGTGGCTAATGCATATATACATTGCAATTAAAAATTCTGAGAAAAATGTAAAAAATTATCCTTCCCAGTTACAGCACAAAGCAGCAACCCATGTGACTCCTTCTCCTCTGCTCACCTCTAGTACAAACACCTAGTAATGAATAACAGATATACCATTACCATTCAACTGGGTAGTAGTGAACTGCAGCCATGGTGATTACAAGCAAAGAGGAATTCCATTCTAGTTTCTTACTGCAAGAAGAAACTTGTTATTGCAAGTTACTACCTAGCTGCGACCAGTCTTCCAAGACTACATCAAGCCTTGGATCAACCCAGATTATCTGGTCACTATAGCATCCAGGAACGTTAAAAAGTTCTTTCAGCTCTATGTAAGGCTGGAACCTAAAAATCTTTGATACAGTGTAAAATGCATTCTGCTCCACTCTTCAGACTTCCAGAATCAAAATGGAGCTGCAGTGACACACATCACACAGATATCACCAAGTTCTAGTCACATTTCTTTACTGTAGAATTAAAAACTAATAAGCAATATTTAAAAAAGCATTACATCACACTTTGAGCTGGAAAAAAACAAGAATCTATGGTAGTTCAACTGGTGACTAGGCTTCTTGAGATAGCATCTGCATTGCACCAGCTGTGGCTACAAATCCTCCTGCTACACCAGACAGTAGCACATGCAGTGAACAAAACTGCCAAAGGTATTTATGGCATGCAGTGGAGCTGTGAATCTTAAGCCAAAGCAGAAAAGAAAAGGCAAACACTTCACAAGTTGTTTAAAACTTCTGTTTGGCTGGAAAACAAACATGCCAAAACAAAATTCATATAATCTCATAATCATACATAGTATCTTCTTCTGAACAGGATGGAAGAAATACAAAGAAAAAGAAAGTTTCCTTCCAATGGATACTTAAAACTGGTAAGGTCAGTTATCTAAAAGTATGGAACATGAACTTTCACAACCACTGGTTATGAACCCAATGATTGTAAGAACACTTTCCAGATACACAACTGTTACATATTAAATAGAAAATACAGCAGGCCCCCCGCATTCGCGAGGGATACGTGCAGAGAACCCCCGTGAAAGTGAAATAACCGTGAATAACTCTCACCCCCAGCACTCCTCCTTCTCTGCCCACATGCCTGCACCAGCCATTGCCAGCAGCAGGCAGGAGATGGGAAGGGGAGAACAAAATCCTCCCTTTCACTCTCTCCGCCCCCCCCACTGCTGGGGCAATCACCCTTGGAGCTACAGGCATGCAGATGGCAAGCAGGAGGAAAATATTTTTTCCTCTCGCTCACCATCTCACCCCCCCCCACCCCACCACTGGGGCGACTGCACCGGAGCAGCAGGCAGGCAGATGGTGAGTGGGAGGAAATGATCTTTTCTTCCCTGCTCACCATCTGCCTGCCCGCAGCTCTGGTGCAACTGGAGCTGCAGGCAGGCAGAAAGATTGGAAAGATCTTTTCCTCCCTGCTCACCATCTCCCCCCCCCGCCACTGGGGCAATCATGCCAGAGCTGCAAGAGGGGTGATGGCAAGCCCAATCGTGGAGGCGGAGGGCATGCAGAGAACGGGCGATCGACAGTGGGCCCGCACTGAGGGTGGCTCTCTGCATGCCCCTCCTGGCTGCTGCCAGAGACCTGCACCTGCGGTTCCTGTCCCCTGCTGCCAGGGTGCCCTAGCAGGCAACAGGCCAGGGGAAGCAATGATCCTTCACCTTCCCTACCCCTGGGCAAAAGGCCAGGGAATGGGAGGGGGAGATGGGGAGAGGCAAGCCCACTCTGTGAATAACCAAATCCACGAAAGTGAAACCCGCAAATGTGGAGGGAGAACTGTACATAAATTTCAAAACATGAAAGTAATGATTTTGAAACATATATACAGTACATTAACAAGTATGCATTAAATGATTGCTAGAACAATTGCAAAAATATGGATTTTTCAACAACAAAAAAGGGATTGTATACACTCTGGGATGACAATCCAAAATCCTTGGTCATGAACTCTACAAGTTTTTTAAAAAATCTGCACTGCAGAATTCTGTCTCCTGTGAGAAAAGAAGACAGAACTTTGCTGGTATGCAATGGTATAAAGTGAGATTACTTGCAATCCTACACATGCTTATCAGAACAAAATTATGTTGATTTCTGAATAAATTTGCATAAGAGCCTGCTGTAATAACTGTGTATAACTTTCCAAAAGCAAGACAGTTATTTCTTAGAAAAGTAGTATTTCTCAATGAGAATAAAACATTTTTATTATTGCTAAATAACTGTAACTTCATAACTGAGCACATTTCAAGCCGCATGCAACTGGAGGACACAGGTATTGATTTGGGCTGTTCATTAAAGAATCTTTATGAGACAGTGGCTGGATTCAGTCATGTTCCCATATACTCCAAACTGGTTCACATATCTACTTTGGAACAATCATAAAAAACAGTTTCCCAGTGTGGACGCCATGAGCCAGGAAGTGTTACATGGGACCCCAGAAACACAAAAGGAGGGAGGGGTGTGCATAAACAGTTCATGCTTTATCCTTTAAACTAGAGTGTGAGAAGGTACTACTATCAGAAAACACTCATAGAACTCCATTTCTTATTTTCTATATCCACAGACTAAAACAAGAGCAGTGTAGTGGACAGTTTTTATCCTGGACAAGGACGACTAAGGTTCAAATCTTTGCTTAGCTATAACACTACCCTCTTGCAATCTAATCTACCTTAAAGTATTGGTACGTGGGTAAAAACAGGCAATCCAAGCTTGCCACTTTGAGCTTCTTGTAAGGACAAGACACAGTGAATATAAAGCCAATGAAGGATTTAAGGTCCTTGACCTCTACAGGAGTACTTTTGACATCAGTTTTACTTGATGTGAATTATGCAAAACAATTATTCCCAAATGGTGGGGTGAATCCTTTTGGGTTGATGAGCTGTTAACCTCAGGACAAAGCAGTAAAAGTACAAGGAAAAGGGAAACTTTCAATATTGTGAGATAGGTCAAGCACTGGGTATATATCTTCCCTAACAAACTAGTATAAAACCAGTAATATCAAATATGAAGCTCCAAGTATCTATTTCTAATCTCACTTGTTATCATAATTTTAATTTTAAATGTTTAGATTTGTCAGGTTGAAGGGTTTTTTTAAACAGTCTATCCTACAGCCATACCATCCTGGTAATACTCAGTCTCAGAAGTTAGCCCTGACTTCAGGCAGCCCCTGACTTCAAGCACAATGCAACTTCTTTAAAGTAACAACCAAACACCTGTATTCAGAATTCTACCACAGTAGTCATCAATCCACAAACCTTTGTTGGCTACAGTCCTTTCAAAATCTCTATGTGTATGATGGCAGAGAGGAGACCTGGGATTAACTAAGTTTACCTACTCCTCCTCATCCCAGTTGCCTGTGATGCACCAATACTCCCAGAAAATTCTTCATGAGATGGGCAGAGAGAGAGCCCCTGACACTGACTGCAGTCACATTTGTTGTGATTGCATATTTACGGAATGCTGGCTATAGTTCCTTTGAATTTTTGTTCCCAAAGGGAATTTAACAAAACAATTATTTGGAATATAGCACACTCTTTGTGTCCTACATAGTACAAATTTAAAACTCTGAGACTTAAGAGACATACAACTTGCAGTGAAATAAAACAAGATTTTTTTTTACATATTCAGTCACTGTATATACTCATATTTATATACTCATATTTATTTTCTGGATAAGAGAAATAATCAAGGAAAATTGGCTGAAACATACTGGAATTCTATACTGAGTATGTGTGCTGATAACCACCTCTGGGAATTGAATAAACAAGCACCAAGCAGCCCACTCTTATTTAACATGAAAGAAGGTTAAATGCATTTTTTTGGAAAAAACATTTCAATGCTCTTATATAAGAAAAACCAAACAGATTACAGACACAGATAGTAGTGCTATCTTCAGGTATCAAGAGACAGGCATTAAACTTAATTAGCTTCAGGTTAGTTTTAAAAAACAAATTCTCATCTGTTTCTCAGATAATGGATATATACAGTAACCTTCTACTGCATACACGGGAAAAGAAACAGGTTAACATAATATTGTCATATATTGTACATATCTATCTGTAGTAACAAGACCCCCAACATAACATGTACCTGTGTTTGCACAAGAAAAACAAGAAATCCTTGAAAAAGAATTGTCAGTATCCCATGGCACACAGATGGATTGTATTTCCCAGTATAGCAAACTAAGGTAACACGAAAAGTGGTCAGGAAACCAAAGGACTTTTTTGGAAGGTACCTGCACTTCCCTAGAGAACTTGCATACATGCATAAAATACGTAGATATTTCCAACAAAAAACCTGAGATTTTGACTACCATAGTCAAAAACATGTTTTGTCTGATTAGAAGCAATACTGTCAAACTAGATTTTGATAAAACAAGAACAAAGTCTATTGTCAGTTCCTACTATTTCTACATCGGATTCTATCTTCTAATACCACAGCTGCATGTAAATCAATTTCTGTGGCTGCTCCCATGTCACTTCAATAAATTTTGATAGCAGAACCATATACACAGGGAGACCAACATGTTATCTTCCCATATGAAGGCGTGCACACGTGCACACACAAACCTGCCAAGCAGAATTGACTATTAGCCTAAGAGCATTATGAATTTCACAAAGTGCTTTCAAGATGGCACTGTATTATCCTGTGTTTGTATGCAGGTGCCTTCAAGTTATCTGTTGACTTATGGCAACCCTATGGATTTCACAGGGTTTTCTCAGACAAGGAATACTCAGAGTTGGTTTTGCCAGCTCCCTCCCCTGAAATCTAGTCTACAGCACATGGTATTCATTGATGGTCTCCCATCCAAGTACTAACCAGAATTGAACCTGCTTAGCTTCCAAGATCAAATGGGATCTGGTGTCTTTAGAGTACTTATCATATTGCCCTATGGATTGGTTTTCACAAAAAAAAAATAAGTACAGTAAGTATTCTATCACTATTACAAGTATTTAAGCATTTGAAGTGCAAAGGATCTAAGAACTACAACAAGCAGCTATGTTCCACATACCAAAGGAGCTGTAGTGCATAGGATCCAAGAATCACAGCACGCAGCACTCTAGAGCCTATTAAATATACTTACTCAATTTTATTTCTGAAGTGTAAGCTGTTAACAAATTTACAAATCATATCTAAATTGCTGAGGCACTGCTCAGCTAGACAAACAAACAACTGTGGCCGCTGCCACTGGGCAGAGTGCTGAGGACTACCGAGAAGCTTACAACCCCTGTACCTCATGAACAATATAACGGCAAGGGGGCAGACCAGTCTGCCATATCCATTTTCCAAAGAAGGAGAAGTAGCAGGGATCTTGCTTCTCCCCTTCTCTCTCTCAAAAAAGAACACTTTCTTCAACCTGGGACTGCTGATCTGAAAACAAGCACGCTCTGACCTTTGCTGTGAATTTGAATTATTTTAATCTACTGTAAACAACCTTGGGGAATATTCAATCACAAGGCAAAATCTTGTGAAAAATACACAGAGCCAAATAGTGAAATAACTTTCATACTGGGTATTACCCTAGTTCAGTTTATACAGCACATCAACAGTTAACATGCTACAGAAGAAGGTATATGCCTGTAAACATGCTAGAAAGCAAGCACGTAAGACATCCAAAGGTCTTCCAAAGATGCCACTACGAATGAAACTCCAAACATCACCTTGTCTTAAGGACTAAATCCAGTTATATTGAAGTAAGCTTGCCTATGGGGACAGGCAGGCATGAGTTTAACTTTAACTGTAAACAAGCTCAGGCAGTGACAGGCTATTTCTTAGCAGATCACTGACAACACAGAAGCGATGTGAGGGAAACTGAAGGAGGAAACAGGAACCCTTTGCTGGGATTTACATACTGGTAGCTACATCTACCATCCATATTGGATCCCATCTGGGAGAAAGGTAGGATAGAAATTCAATAAATAAATAAATAAATGCACAAACACTGGTAGGCTCAAATGCTGTTAACAACCCTATCAACATCCAGCAGTAAATCAGAACCTGGAGCAAGGTAAACTATACAAACTACTTGCCAATAAATCATCATATGCCTCTTGTTCTCATGGTCCCGCTCTCCCCTTCCCACATTGTCAAAACTGCCCTGGGAGAAAGAGTTCACCAGATTAACATTCTGCCCTCTTGTGATTTAAACTTATCCTCTTATTAGAACATGACAATACCACTCCAGTATAGCTGGCCCTCTACATTTGTGGGTTTGATTTTCATGGATTTGATTATTTGCAAGTTTCTTAAATCCCTGCCTCCCCACCTTATGTGCTTCTTTTCTGGGGGAACCTTCCTTCTTGGTGGCTCCAATCAGGACGTGCAACCCTTTAAAAACTCACCTCTGCTCCTCCTTCTCCATCAGCCACTGCCTGACCAGCTAAGGACAACTTGTACCCCAATTTCTCAGCACCACAAACCCTGCAACCCTTGGCTGGAAGGAAATGTGTGTGTGAGAGAAGAGGCATAGGGTCACCATCCTGACCCACTCACTCTTCTTCTCCTTTCTCTGACCTGGTTTGGATCCTGGGTGCCCATTCTCTTTACCATGCTTTGCCCCCCTTCCCAAAGGCACACATGCACATTTTGATACTTGCAATTTTTCCACTTTTGCAAGGGTCCTGCGCCTCTAACCCTAAGGAATGAGGAGGACCAACTGTACTTGTACGGTCAACTCTGACTGCTTGCTTTTCCCATCACGCTCTTTTCACCGTTCAGTTCAAAACAAATACCACATCCTCTCTTTTCACAAGAGTACAATGTTTTCCCCAAGTGGAAAAAGCAACAGGGGGGAAAATAAAACACTGGGAGACGCTTGCTGAGGTTTTTTTTAGAACAAACCTCTGACCCAGCAAAGGCAGGCTGGCTGCAACGAGGCAGAAATGCAGGAAGCCGGCCAATCCTTCACATGCTTCTCTCACAAGATTGTCAATGAATGAAACAGGGCTGACCGGCGGGCAACACGAAGCCTGAAACTTATCCATTTCCCAGACGCAGGAGCCGGGCTTCTCAATGAGATTTAATCCCAGATCAATGTAGAGATAATCCCAGATAAAAGTACACTTCCTAGCAGCCATTTGGGGAGCGAAGCAAGTACTGTAGGTGGAACCTTGCCATCCCATCAGCACTCCCCCACTCCCTCACTGCAGAGAGAGAGAGGCCATTTCCGCACAAGACTGTTATAGTGCTATTCTCCCACTTCCAACCTCCAATGGAATCCCGGGCTTTGCCGTTTAGGGAGGGGCCTCCCCTCGGTGGTTGGAAATGGAATCATAGCGCTAGAAAAGCCTCGTGCGGAAACGGCCAGGGAGGCCGCTGGGAGAAAGAGGCGCGCCGACCCCCTCCGTCGATCTGGGGGGGCTTCCCAGGCGGGCCCTGCCTTCTCCCTGCCCACCTCCCATGCCCGACTCTCCGGCTCCATTCACCCCCAGTCGGAAAACACCCACCCCGGCCGGGGGAGGGGGGCGAAGGCGCTTTCCCTCCAGGGCCGCTGCTGTTCGGGTGATTACCTCGGGTGAGATCGAGGGGGACGTTCTCCTCGCCGCTGTCGTTCCGGCCTGTGTGAGGGAAAAGGGCGAGAAAGAGAAAAATGAGAGCGGGGTTAGAGATGGGCGAAGGAGGCTGACGCCGAAAGGGGCCGCGGAACCGGCGAGGGGGAGGAGGCCGGGGGTGGGCAGCGCCCAGGAGGCGCCGCCGCCGCCGCCGCCGCCTTTCTCCCCGCTCCCGTCCCTCCCCTTCCCAGCCTAGGCCGGGCCCAGGTTCCCTTCTCACCTCGGATACGGAGGTGCCTCAGCGAGCGGGCGCGGAGGTTCACCGCCATGTTTACGGCCCCGCACTCACAACACCGGAAACCTCGCCCGATCTCGCGAGAGCTGGCGGGAAACCGCCTGGCTTGGGCTTGCCTGGTTACTCGCGGGAGAGAGAGCCGGCCCTCGGGAGCGCGGGCGGCGGTTGGCGGGTCGGGCGCGAGGGCGGCGCGCGCCTCCCCTCCCCTCCCCCCGCTTCGTTTAGGCAGCCGAGACTGAGGTGAAAGGAGCCCGTCGCTGCCGGTCTAGACAGCCGTTCTTGGGAGGGAGGGGGACGGGCTGACCGAGTTTGAAACTGAGGAAGGTCGCCTCTCCCCCCCTGCGGCCTCTGGGCAGGACGGGTGGCCGTCCTTGTGTGGCGTTAAATCAGAGCTTCGGGATTTTAGCGGCCGTTTCCGCACTGGACTGTTATAGCGCTATTATTCCACTTGCAACATCCTAGGGAATCCTGGGGCCCCGTCCCGAAACGGCAAAGCCTAGAATTCCATAGGATGTTGCAAGTGGGATAATAGCGCTATAACAGCCGAGTGCGGAAATGGCCTAGGCAAGTGGGCTACACTTCCCGGTATCCCCCAGACAGCACACCCCGGGTTCCGCTGGAGGGGGGATTCTGGCGGGTGTCGTCCGAAAAAAGTAACTTTCAGAAGGCCGCAGGTCGAAAATGAATCGCGCGTTTTTGTTCAGTCACAACACCACCGAGGCCATTTCCGCAGGAGCCTGTTATAGCGCGATGATTCCACTTTCAGCCTCCTCTGGAATCCTGGGGTTTGCAGTTTCGGGAGGGGCCGGCCGGCCGGCCCCTCCCGAAACTGCAAACCCCAGGATTCCAGAGGAGGCTGAAAGTGGAATCATCGCGCTATAACAGGCTCCTGCGGAAATGGAGCGAGTATTGCAAAAATGCTTTAGCGACCGCATCCCGGAGGGAGGGCTTTGCCTTTACGACCTTAAAGGAAGGAGAGGAATCGCAAGCGAGGAGGCGTTGGCCATTCCCGCACTACACTGTTCTAGTGCTATTATTCCACTTTGAACATGCTATGGAATCCTGGGGCTTGCAGTTTAGGGAGGGGCCTTTAGAATCCTCAGCCAGAGAGGTCTTTGGCCTCTGGAAACTACAAAGCCCAGAATTCCACAGGACGTTGAAAGTGGAATAATAGCACTCTAACAGTGTAGTGCGGAAATGACCGTTGTTAGCAAAACCTCGCTGGCCTTTTCCACTCTGGACTGTTACAGCGCTATCATTCCACTAGCAACATCCTATGGAATCCTGCGGTTGCCATTTCGAGAGGGGCCCTAAACAGCCTAGTGCAGAAAGGGTCTCTGTCCATTCGGAAGTGGCCCATAGAGGTTGTGTGTGTATGTGCAAGAGAGTAAATACAAATAAACAGTTGGAGTCCTCATAAACATGCCCTGACATAGCTGCAGCTAAACCATTAGTTAGGAAGTGCTCATTTCAGTTACTGAAAACTAGGGAGATTTTAAACCAATTCTCAAGTGCAAATGAATAATGCAAATGTACCTTTTCATGTTTAAAGACTACAGTTCTTGGTTAAAAAATATTGCACAGTTACGCGGTACAACTAAGTATCCGTGTGTTTGGAGCATAGATTTGATACCTTGAAAATCTCTGTGCAGTGATAGCCACTTCTGACTGATAATTCAGAGTATTGACTATTGGTGGAAAGAGAGCTTGCATGAGCTCCTTGAGATGCCAGAGATCTTGTAGAGAAACATTGGTAGATGGTTAGCGCTACCAAGTAGTGACGTTGTGCTGCACCTTTTTCTGTTATTATTTCTTCAATAGGATATATCCTACAGTAGCCTTGAAGATCTTAATCACAGAAGCCCACTGTTCCCTGTAGTAATTGCTACTTCTATGTAATTGTTTCAAAGCCCTATAATCCCTGAATGACATTTAAAATTAAGCTATTTAGAGTGGTGCTCCATGGACTGGTGGTATTGGTCCATGAGCTGTCAATTGTGGAACTTGCAGAATTTACAGGAAGGAAAGCACATGTATGGTACCAGTGAAGCTGCCGGTTCCCTATATCAGATAATTGAAAAAGCAGTGGTTTGAAAGAACCCACCTATAGAACTATCCAGATTGGTAGCTTCTGTATGGATGCTCTCAAGACACCCCAGTTTGAAGGCGCGTTCATAAGATTCTTGACCTCTGCTGGTAGGTTTGTACCATTTGTAAATGAGTATAACACTAGAGGTTGTGTGTGAAACACTGAAATGAAAATCAGGCAGGGAACTTATAACCTTGGAAAGCTTGCTCAGTTCTATTGCTGGTGGCCAGGAATGATGGGAAGTGTACTCTAATGGCATTTGGACAGACACAAGTTCTCAGCCTCTGGTATGTGACATATTATGTGCCTACAAGTCTACTCTGACTTACAGAAACTTATCATGGGATTTTCTTGACAGGTTTTATTCAGAAGAGGCTTGTCAGTGCATTCCTCCAAGGTTGAGAGAATGTGACTTGCCCAAGATTACCCAGTGTGTTTTCCTGGCTGAGTGGACATTCAACCCAAGTTTCTCAGAGTCCTGGACTGGTTATCTAGCTTTAAGAAATAAAATATTTAGAGGTTGTGTGATGTGCAACATAAAAATAGTGCTTTTTTTTTTTTAAAAAAGCAAAACTCAAATTAAGTGAGCAACTCTGGCATATAAATAGTATGTGCAGTTTCACACTATCAGGGTGTGGTTTTACTCAGAAAAGTGACTGCTCTACTTTGAAAAAATATAAAATGCTTCCTGTTTATTATGAGCACAATTTTGCTTTGACTACTGTGATGAAACTGCTTTCTCATTTTCTATAAAACAAAGACAATGAAGATGTGTATATACTTTATTTCCTCAAAGAGTTGAAGGCATTTGGGAAAAGAGACATTGCTATTTCAGTTTTAACCAAGGAGAACATATTTGGCAATGACTTTACTGGGGTCGGGGTGGGGTCGGGGTCAGGGAGGCAATATTTCAAAAAAATACAAAGTAGTGATTGACCAGACTTTATACATTTCATACTAATGTATTTTAAAAAGAGGGCACACTATTTTCTTCCTTCCACTTAAGAAACTAATCCTATCCCACTCCATGTTGCAGTTATTTTTTCAGACATATCAATGAATTAAAGCGAGTGTAGATTGCCTGTCTCATATCGTCCCGTACTTCAGGTCTTAAAAAAAATACAATGCAAGTCTCAAATCTATCCAATTCAGCACTTGATGCTTTTAAAAAAATGACACTCTTGGGTGAGGAGACTGGCTGTGTGATTGTGGATATGGTAAGTATAAAGTTTATTAAGTATCAGTGTAGTAGATCTTATTGCTCTCCATTGGAACTTATTGAAACCTTATTGGGGTGTGAAACTATAACAGGAAAAGCAAAGAGGAAGAGAACTTGAAAAAAATGTTACTGAACTCTTGGATGAAAGAGTAGGAAGCATGTTTGTTAATAAGAGAGGGCAGCCAAACCCAGCATAAAGATCTCTGTGAGGAAGAGCTTAAGTGAAGAAAAGGAGGATTAAAAAACAACAACAGAATTTATTGGTGATAGTTGGAGGAAGACTTTTAAAAGGAGTGAGTTGCGAAAGCCACAGTTAATGTGTACCGGATGTACGAACTGATTGATAGAAAAGGTCTGACATAATTCAATTTGTATTATTAAATGTTTGGGACTCAGGATTGGAACTTAATAAAGCAATAATTCTGTCTGTTAAGAAAATAGAGTTGAAGTATTGATTACTTTGCTAAACCTGATTCTGACTGGCTTCTTTAAGCGTGGACCAAAGAGTGCAACACAGACCATTACAAGAACCACTTGTAAAATAAATTGGTCCACATCAAAGTCGCTTGGAGGCCCATGTCCCAGATCCATGGGGGATTTAAGCAGGGACCTTAGGGCAAGGTCAGAATGACAGGTATCTAAGGCTAGGAACTGCTGGGCCAGCTTTGAAAGGGGATCTGTCATAGCTTCCATCCAAACTCTGGAGAAAATCATATGTATCACTCAATGTCAGTATGTTTAGATACAAGCACATAGACAGTGAGACAAATGAAATAAGTGTGTAAACTACCATAGAAAGTGAAGCCTCTCTGAAACCAAGAACAAGAAGGAGCTTGAAAAGAATCTGAAACATTTGTTGTAGTTTATTGATACTTTAATAAGTTCTCTTCAATGGTTTCTTTTCCCACCAAGAACACCTAAAAATGTAAGAAGTATATTTCTTGCTTCAGAAATGATGCTTTTGCTCATATACAAATGCATACGTGTTTAACTACTTTTAAGTACAGGGCACCACCATATATGCAGAGGTTCTGTTCCAGGAATCCCAGTGTAAAACAAAAAATGCGAAGCATTGTGTCTCATTGTACTCAATGGATGCAATGTATATGTGTCTGTCCGTGACTATGTGGGCACATGCCCACTGCATCCATTGACTACAATGGGACACAACCCTTTGCATGACCTTGCATTTGTGGAGGTCACATGAGAGGAGGGGCTATTGTAATTAAATCAAGTTTGTATGATTAATCACATAAGAATTCTTTGATCAGATGAGAGTCCTAGTTTACAGACATTCATATGCTGTTAGTTACACTCTGCCTTATTTTCTGCACTGGTTAAGGTGATAACAATCTGGGAGTGGAGGAATTGTCTGTAGTTCCATTGTCATGGACAGATTACTACTTTGTGGTGTTTAGACTTTCTGGGACTCAGAATAAATGCTGGGGTGGAGGACCCATTAAGATGGTCCACCCCAGGAGGCTTATGGATCTGGATGGATTCCTGATGGCTTTTGGGGAGTTTGCTGCTGCCTTGGCAGGCGATACTGTCAAAATCAGTCAACATCTGGAATGTGGGACTGGTCAAGGCTGTGGGCACAGTTACTCCTGAGCCTTCCCTCCTCATGGAGTGGACTCCAAGCAGCCCCATAGTTTTCCAGGAAGCTGGTGGTAATGAAACAAGTGACTAGAGGAGAGCTTTCGAAGCTTTTCATGTTGGTGACACAATTTTTTAGACATGCATCATTTCACGACACAGTAATTCAGTTTTACAGTACTAGCAAACTGGAGGTTAAACTAACCCCTTATAAGAGATAGAGACACATACATAAATTGTAATAACAAAATGTATGGGGACACAATATATCCCATGAAAACTTTTCATATATTTTTTAAAAATATATGATTTATAAATAATAACATACATTTCCAAGATTGTAGGCAACACACCTACACACTTCAGGCGACACACTAATGTGTCATGGCACACCATTTCGAAAGCCCTGGACTAGAGTGATGTTGGCAGGAAGCCCCAAGTGGTCCTTATCTGGTGCCTGTCAGAAGTAATAGACTAGGTGAGGCTGAACAAATTGAAACTCAATCCAGACAAAACAGAGGTGCTCCTGGTCAGTCAGAAGTCAGATCAGGGAACAGGGGTTCAGCCCGTACTAGATGGGCTCCCACTCTATGAAGATGTAGGTCTGCAGTGTGGCAATACTCTTATACTCAATCCTGAGCCTAGAAGATCACATTTTAGCAGTGATCAGGAGTATTTTTGCACAGTTGAGGCTCGTCTGCCAGCTGTGTCCATTCCTTGAGTTGTCAGGCCTGGCCATGACAACACATGCCTTAGTTACATCCCATTTGGATTACTGTAACACAGTCTCTGTGGGCTGCCTTTGAAGAGTGATCAGAAACTTCAGCTGGTCCAAAAAGCTGCAGCCAGATTGTTAACTGGAACTGGCTACAAGATGCACACAACATACTTGTTGCAACAGCTTTCTGGCTGCTGGTCTGTTTCCAGGCACAGTTCAAGCTGCTGGTTATGTCACAGAAAGCCCTATATGGCTCAGATTCAGGTTACATGAATAACCAGTCCATGTTTTTGAGATCTCCTACGGAGGTCCTTCTCTCTGTCCCCCCACCCTCACAGATGAGAACAAGAGAAAAGGCCTTCTCCGTGGCTGCTCATAGGCTCTAGAACTCCCAGGGAGGCTAAACTAACACCCTTGCTGTTGCCTCAAGACACTAAACAACTGATTCAATTGACCCAAAGGATTAAATTTGTTATGTTTTTTTTAGTTAAAAAAACTTTAACACTTTACAGTTTCCTATAATAATTTGACTGAAGAAGGACCTGCTTTTCATTTTCCCTTATGTTCTTTCCCTGGGCCTTTAATTGCCCTCAGGGAAGGTTGGAGTGGCTTCACTTTCCAATCTTTTACTGATCTCTAACCATATATTAATGACCAATTTTGAAAATCCTGCGTTTCACTCATTTTACAGTGGCAGCCTCTTTTGTGCTGGGCATGAGAATTTTTAATACCCTGCTGAGTTGGCACCAATGTGCAGCTGACTGTTATTGATAGATGGACGTCTCTGTGAATTGGAATTTTGTTCAGCTAACTTGGATTTTTCGTAACAATCAGAAAATACCTCTCCTTTTTTTTGAAGAAACAGCTTTGATCCCATTGCAGTGTACTACAGTGACATCATTGGAATAGATGACTCATAAAGCAAGGGCACAGAGAGGAAGGAATCTACTGGAAAAGGGAGGAGGGTAGCAGGACAACTTGGATCCATGGGGATGGGAAATGAGTGAACTGTGCAGGAGCAGGAGTTCTTCACTGGTTCAGATTACAATCTGAACCCCTTGGAGGAAAATCTCATGCTTGTCTGGCAGTAGAGGTGAGCAATGCAAATTACCATGCTTTGTAATTTGAAGTGAAAGAATTATAAGGGTTGGCAACATCGCTGCTTACTCCTGGCAAGCTCTCAATCCTGATACTGACTCTCATTTCCTGGCACCATACCAGACATACCCTGCTAGTGCTTTCTATTTTCCTCCTTCAGGTTGGCTGTGTCCTCCATTCTAGAAGCAGTAGTATGATGCCTGCTTCAGAGTAAGCACACTGATGGGTGAAGAAGTGGACTTTAAAAATGCTGCAGTTTAGAAAACTCATAACATCTTTAATATTTCAAAGTTCAGGAAAAAATGTTTAAGAACAAAATACAAAGAATAAAACACAAGATGAATAACTGCCCTCCCACCAAAATCTCTTAGATAGCATAGAAATATACTTTTAACAGTCTTAAGCGTAATATCTCAGAATGCAGCCAAAAGTACTACATGTATATAAATATATAAATATATCTAACATCAAGGGTCCTCAGTGTGGCAACCACCAAGACTTCTTGTCCCTTTATTTTTTGTAATTAATTTTTAAAAAAGAATGAGAGTCTCTGTGATGGTTTGGGACACAGAAAAGAGTTATGTGTATTTGTGTGATGAATGATGGTTTGCATACTGGCAAATGGATGGACGCACATTGAGGTTCATATGTGTAAGACAGAATCATAGAGCTGGAAGGGGTTGCATGGGCCATTGAGTTCAGCCCACTGAGAAAGAGGTAATTAGTATAGTAGTGGTCCAGAGCAGAAGTGTAATGAATGGGTGATTCAGACAGGAAGGAATATTGTGTCTGATTTGGGTGATCTTCCTATTAGGGGAAATGCATTTGGTGGAATATATTAACTTTAGAGGTTGTTTGGAAAAATAATTGGCTTGCTTTTCTGTGAAATGAATTTTTTGTTGTGAAAACTGAACTTGAATTAATGTTTTTGTGCCCTGGGATTCAGCCTCTACCTCTGCCTTGCATTCAGGTTGTTGGGCAACTTGTCTTTTAGCCTTTCTGGGAAATGACTGTTTTTTGACTGATTCCACCCACCACAGGAACCGATTCATAATGACATGCATTACTGTTCAGAGGGTCTGAATGTGTCCAGCGGTTGAAAAGCTGGTTATTCAATTGAAGACAACAAACCCAAGAAAAATACTCATAATTTTTCCTCAGTCAACTGCTACTACAGGACAACTTCAACTTTATTCCTTGGTTGATTGTGAGAGTACTACTCCAGAAGCCCTTTCACACTACAGAGCTATGATTCCACTTTAACTGTCATGGCTTCAATGGCAATAGCACATACATTTCTTTACCACTTATCAGTGTTAGCTAATTGCCCTCAACAAGCTGGGTACTCATTTTACCAACCTGTGGAAGGATGGAAGGCTGAGTCAACCTGGAGCCCTGCAGGATCGAACTCACAATGTTGTGGCTGCAGTACCGGCATTTAACCATTGCGCCATCAGGGCTCTATAATAGAGAATGGCTTCATCTAACAGAATCCTGGGATTTGCAGTTTAAGAAGGGGTATTTAGAATTCTCAGCCAGAGAGCTCCAATGCCTCTCCAAACTGCAAACCCTGGGATTTTATAGAATAGAACCATGGCAATTAGAGCAGAATTACAGTGCTATCATTCTGTAGTGTGAAAAGACCTACTGTCTATCTCTATGATCTGACTAGAGTCTTCCTTGTGAATATTCCTACAGTGATGAACTGCATGTCTTGACAGATGCTGTGTATGTGGCATGGTTCCTGTCTGATATGACAGTTGTGGCTGCACACATTATTGATTTGTGCCAAACTCTTCATCTGCCATGTAGATGAGGAAGCTGGGGCCTAATTTAGCTCTATTCACTGCTCCCATTTCCCCAGCAGACCCAGTAAAATTAGCACAAAATGTGTTAAGTAAATTGTACTTTTGTAATGATACAATGGGTATACTCCAGCTGCAGCTAACATTGAATTTAGGGTTGTATCACTGCGGGTCTAATTTTTTTCCTAAAGGTATCATGGCAGCCTTTACATTCACTGTTACCACTAGCTGTGTGCTCTTTATCAATGAATAGTAATGGATAGGATGGCTGTTTTTTTCCTAAAAGGTATCAAATAATAGGCATGATCTGATATGAGTCTAGTTTAACATGGGAAACTGAATCATATAATGAAATGTTTACTTTTATATGCAGTAGTGTGGCTGCTTTCAGCAGTTCAGTCCACAATAAAGGAGTCCAAGCCTCCCCAAGTACATCTGAAGTAGGAATGGAAAAGAATGTCATTGGATTCACTAGTTTTTACTGAAGTCTTTTTTTCACCTCTTGAGACTTGTTAAGAGGAGAAATGAACATTACCTCAAGAATTTGCAAAACTGCAAGGATGGAAGTGCCCATGGTATGCAAAACAGGCTTTACATTTTCAACTGCAAAACATTTAAATATATGCACAGTTGCAAAATTTGCACAATATACTTTAGTCAATGTGTAAATTAAGTAAAATGTGTCAATAATGGTGGGTGTTAATTTTAAAAAGTGTTACCATGTGCACTCCTCAGTGCCCAAAGTTTCTCAACGAAACAAGAAGAAAATGCTGATGAGATTCCCCATAACCTAGTGAAATTGAGTCAGATTTCTCATCCCTAATATACTTTAAAGCAAACCATTTACATTTGAAAAACACTCACTATTTTTCTGACCAGAGTGAGGGCAAATCAAAGGAAAAAGAAGAGATGTGGGGCTATGCAAGCTTACACAGAGGAATATTTGCATATGTTCTAAAACCATATTTACATATCAGGGCCAGTGTCTGATTTCTGCCCTCAGAAAATATTTTGTCCTTTTTTTGCCTTTTGGAGAGATACTAAAGAAGCTTTTTAAAGTGTTTATTACTTTGGACACACATGCAGTAGAATTCATCCAGTTTCAGTGCCCGATGCTAGAAGGTAAGGAGTGCAAGAAAATTTTATGGAAACAAGCACATACACAAAATTTCTTGCTCTCTTTACCTTCTGCAACTATACTTGGACCCTTTCAGAGATGAAACACCATTATATTCATCTAAAAAAAACCCAAAACAGTTACGGTCAGTTTGCTAAGGCACCCTGCTTCAGTAGCTAGCACAGGACTTATTGAAGAGTAAATGGACACTATATGTAAAAAACAGCAACAGGTTAAAGGCACTTCAGATAGTGATCCCTGATATGAAAAAAGTGATGTTACAGGTATATGCGTGTCCCTAATTTCACCCATTAAATATTAGATACTGGTTTCACCTACTCACCTGACAATTTAGGGACTGGAGCACTGTCAGAAAACAGAACTGCTTGAAAAGCAGAACCCGCATATTGTACTATAGGGAGCATGAAAGACTTATGGAGGCTCACTTGTTACCAACCGTGTGAGTGCCATTTGCAAAGCTACTCAGCTGGCTTATTGCCTCCCCTTCCACAGCTCACTTTGCAAACAATGTATGCATGCAAGCAGTTCCAAGCAAGCCTCTGTAGGCAAGAAGAACTTTTGAAAGAGCAGAACCCCCATCAAATTAATGGAACTTGTCCTTCATTTGGAAGTGTCAAAAGAGCAAGTTGTCAGATAACAGGACGTCAAAAGGCGGGAGCTTCCTCTAATGTGCTTTTCAAGAAAGGAAGAACTGGATGCTTGTGCCAATGCTTTACCAGTGCCACATGCAGAACTGAAAAAGATGTGGTCTGAAAATCGCTTTCATGGCCCCAGTCAAGCAAAGTAGAGGCAAACTCAGTAACAATGCTGTGCTTCCACTGTGAGATCTCCTCCACAGTCCAGAACCTGAAGAAGTTTAATCAAAACGTTGTACCTATACAACAGCAACCAGCATGAGTAATAAATTTCATTCTTGTATCAGCTAACTGGAGATTCAAAGAAGATGACGTTCCGACTGATAAGAAGCCTGTAGCTATTCATTGTCGTAGATGCACCCTGCATGTGGAGGGAAAAGGAAACATATTGTATGAAAACTGCCTGCCTTTGTAATTAAAAACAAACCAAAAGAGAATATTTCAGTTGAATTGATCCTCAGTTATTACTGTTCTGTTCTGCTATGTGTAACATACCATCAGCAATGTCATCGTAGATTTCATCATCTCTGTAAATTCAGAAAGAGAAGAAAATCCATTTAGTTACTTTTTTCACATATGTTTGAAGCACAGGAAGCTGCCTTGCAGTGAGCCATGCATTAGTCAAGTGTTCCAGATGGATCTTTCCTAGCCTAGCTATAGATACTAAGGATTAAATGTTGGGCTTCTGCATGCAAAGTACTCAGCCTGTTATTGCACTATGACTCTTCAAAGGCTTTGACTAGTTAACAGTACAGCAACTCGTTTCAGTTGCTGTACTTTTTTAGACTGAATTGTTTTAAAGGGTTTTTATCTTTTATAGTATTTTATCTTTTTTACATGTAATTTTAAGTCAATTTGATAATTTAATCCTATTTTAATGTTTACTTCTTTGTATGTTTTTAGTTTAGTTTAGTTAGTGTACTTTTTAACAAATTGCAAGCTGCCTTGAGTCACAATGTTGGGAGAAAGCTGGCATATAAATAAATATAAATGTAATACTAATAGTTTCCAAATTCTCAAAGCCCGCTGTACTTATTTATTTAGAATTAAATTGCAGTGCAACTCAGTGTTTACAGGGAAAAAAGCAGTGATTCTTTTTAAAGAATTTAAAATATTTTAAGGGATGTTTCTGAAGATAAAACACCCAGGCTTAAATCCAATTGTTAATCTCAGCTAGAGTAGACCCATGGGAACTCAGTAAGTCAAGTATTAACAGGAAGATGGAAAGTTCCATTACATGACTAGTTTACTCTAGCTGGGACTAACAGATGAATTGAGGCTATGAAGAAGTAGATTATAGGGCAGGGTTTGAGATGTTGTTGAACTGTATCTGCCCACGGTTCTAGCCAACTTAGAGATGAGGAATGAGGGAACTGAAGTCCAAGAATATCTGCAGGGCTCAATGATTCCTATCCCTGGTACAAGGCAACAGCTACTGGGGAGTTCTTCTGGGTAAGCCATGTTGAAATTGATATAAGATTGGTTGGCACAAGATGTTCCACATTCTGAGAGGGGACACACATCACTGCCATCCATCTTTCCTACCAGTTCCTTATATCACTTCTCTCAAAGAGCTGTTTCTTGAAGGTGAGTTTCAACCAACTTACTTAGAAAAAAGTAACAGTTCTTCCTCTTCTTTCAACCATTCTACCTCTTTTAAGTTTTACTTACTCATTCACTATGCAGCTTCTTCGGACATAGCCATCTGTAAAATTAAATTAGAAGTCATGGTTATTTTCAACTTAAATTGACATTTCTCTTCTCAGCTAAAAGAAAGCATAAGCGAAGGAGCAGAAAATGATGATATAAACATTCCCTGTGCTGTCTTTAAATTCCATGAGATATGCTGGAGGACATCTTGAACTGAAGTTGGAAAATCTTAGATGCTGAGAAGATGTATAAAATGTCAAATTGTAGAATAAAGACTATTTAGTCTCTTATCTCCATGTATCAGAATTTTATTTATACTATTTTTCATAGATCAACTAGAGGACTATTGCTCCCATGCCAGTTGATACCTTATCAGCTTCCAACTCCATTTAAAAACATTTGATCCGGATTCATTGCCATTCATGCTTAGAATAAACAAGATGGAATGAGTGGAACAAAGCAGTCACAACCCAATAATTCTAATGGCTTTATTCTAGCCTAAACCAAATCTGGATCCAACCCATTGTGTATGAAATGAGATACAAATACTATCTTTGATATTTGACCTGGATTGGTTCCATCATAGCATTACCTGATTATCTCACTATAAGAGAAGTAAAACATGACATCAGAATGTGTCTTTGCAT
Organism: Ctenosaura bakeri; assembly: GCA_948474755.1. Classification (NCBI taxonomy): domain Eukaryota; kingdom Metazoa; phylum Chordata; class Lepidosauria; order Squamata; family Iguanidae; genus Ctenosaura; species Ctenosaura bakeri. The sequence goes on from CAOLHI010000278.1 coordinate 692,805, forward strand.
TTAATGTTCAGGTCTGAAACATGTAACAGCATTCATCCCCACAGTAGTGACCCACATACTCATTGTCATTCATTTCTGGCCAGTGCATTGAGGAGCTCATGCATCTAGCTATTAGAAATAAAATAAGCTGCAGGAAGAGGAATGCACAGGACAAGTTTGAAATGACATGGTAACTCCCAAAGGCTTAAATTCATTTGCTAATACTAATTAAAGTAGGCTCATTAAAATTAATAGGGTTTGTCACCATTGGCTTGGAAGTTCAACAGGGTCAGGCCTGATTAGTAGTTGAATAGGAGACCATTAAAGACAGGTGCTGCAGACTATACTTCCAAAGAAGGCAATGGCACATGCTTCTCTGAGGATTTTTTCCCTAAGGAAACTCTATGAGGTTTATGGGGAAGGTATATACGTACATTCTGCATCACTCCATCTATCTATATGCATTGGGAATCATATACTGCAGAACTTCAACAAACTTCATTGCTATGTTTTTAAAAACTTATGTCCTCTTGATATTTTGAGACACATAAGGAAATGTACCAATGGAAAAAACAGCTTCCTCCTATGGGAAAGCTCTGTTCACACTGCACCACTGCCACAGTTATATGTTTTATTTATTTTTTCTTTTATACTCTGAAAAGGGCCCTTGGAAACCTCCAAAACTCATTTTTGTCTTGAACATGGAATTTGACTTCTACACATGGCATGCACATTAGCCTTTGTGACTCAGTTGCCCATCAAAATTACAAGAATAGTGAAGAGCATTTTCCTTCTTTGCAACTGCATTTAAAAACTGCAACCATTCTGAACTTGATAATGCAACTCCCTCAGCGGCCTTTGAAACCCAAGTTCCTGCCATTCATTTCAAGACAGGAAGGCTCCCCCTTAAATGAGAGACAATACTACAAGTTTACTATAATTTCTCTGGGGAAATGAGCTCATACCTAGTGTATTCTAATTCCTTTTCCTGTCTCACATAAAGATAATCTTTTCCATTAGCAAGACTTTTAGAGTAAATTATTGATTTTCAATGTCAAGGCCACATAATATATAAATCACATCATCCTGAATAGAGGGAAGGGTGCTTTTTTTTTTTTTTTGCCTTTTTTTTTGCAAGATAAGTAGACAATTCCCTTAGGCAACCCATGCCAGTTATTAGAAGCAAAGTAATGATGATGACATTTCATGAGAAATTTCTCTCATGTCCCCCTTTCCTGCCCCAATGCATTGTTTTGGTATAGCCTTGCGATCCAGGCCTTTACAGCATAGCGTAAAATGGCCAAACATGCCACAGTCACATTCCAGATTATCAGTATATTCCAGAATGTAATTTTCTGGAAAGACTTAAGCATTTGCCATAATCCAATAAGAAAGATGGGCATGTATAAAAAGTCATCAGTTTTCTTAGCCAAATGCACAGTTGGATAAATCTGACTACTTTCACTGTGATGCTTTGTGGTAATAGTAATGAAACCCACACTCTCAAAGCTAGAAATTCTCCTTTTCCAATTTGAACTCAAAAGTCTTGAAGTATCCATTTTCTAGAAGTGAGAGGGTCACATCAGCTACATTATGAGCCTAGGCTCCATCCTGTGTTGTAACATGTATGTAAGAAAAGGGAACTTTCTCGATTTGCAGCTATTAGTTACATTCCCTGTTGAAGGTAACAGACTCGGAAGAAAGCAAACACCAAAGTTCCTGTTCCATGCTATCTGAAAATGATAAACAACATTAGGACAGTTTAATGTTGACAGATGCTAGACAGAGAAGATGTGCTCTGAACTAAGTGTTAATTGTTTTCTGAATGTTTACATGAAGAAAAACCACCTGTTTAAGTATATATAAGGTAGATGTGGGGAAATGTGTTTTGTCTCACTTTGGACCTCTACCAGGTGTTGACGTATTTCTGCTGTAGAAATAAATCTTGCCTTAAGTCCTTGCTTTACTAATTTGGACCCTCTGCTGGGCAATAAATCTCACTCCTGCGGCAGCTCCACTGTGCCATAATGATTGGTCTGGATGTGAATTTGATGTAAATAGGAAAACATCTGTTTGTTGTGTGTCTTCACCCTATCATGGCTTTTCTGGAGGCTGAGAGTGTGTAATATATCCAAGGTTGCCCAGTGGATTTCAGTGCCCAAGGAATCAAACCCTGATCTCCAGGGTCATAGGGTCTTTCTGCACTACATAACTGTGGCACCATGATTCCACTTTAACTACCATGGCTGCCTCCTTTGGAATCCTGGGGTTTGTAGTATTGGGAGGTACTGCAACTCTCTGGCTGAGAATTCTAAATATCCCTCCCTAAACTGCAAACCTCAGATTTCCATAGAACAGAACCATGGCAATTAAAGTGAAATCACAGTGCAACAGTTATATAGTACAGAAAAGTCCATAGTCAAATGTCAAATGTTCAAACCACTATACCGGCTGGCACATTAGGAGCACATACTTACTGACTTCTATAGTCCACAGCTGTTATCATATTATTAGCTACTCATTGCTACAACTGGAACTAGAGAGGTTAGCTAAGAGAATGAGCTGCAAATCAGGAAATTTCTGTTTCAGATCCCATCTATTCCATGAACTCATTATCTGTTTAACTCATTATCTGTTTTCATCTCCCAGTCTACAATATGGGGGACTTAAGCCAAAAGGATGCTCAGCTGTTGATGTGCTAAGAGGTAAGAGGAAAGCCTGAAGCTGAACAACACATAGGAACATGTAATTTGAGAAGCTAGAAAAAACAAAACAAGAAATCGAATTTAGAAACATTGCAATACTTGAGATAAGCAAGCTAAAGTGGACAAGAGTGGGACATTTTTGAGTTAGATAATTACACAGTGTTTTACTCAGGAAATGAAAATCTAAGAAGAAATAGTTTGGCATTCATAGTGAGGAGAGAGGTAGCAAAAGCAGTCAAAGATATAATGTAAAGTCAGACAAAATAATATAAATATCATTTCAGGGAAAACTCATCAATGTAACCATAATCCAAATTTATGCTCTAACAGAGACAGAAGAAGAAGAAATTGGAAGATTGTATGCTGGAGTCCAGGAAGAAATTGATCACAGACCAAAACAGGACTTCTTTTTAATTATAGGTGATCAGGATGCAAAGATACAGAGCAAAATCAAAGATTGTAAGAAAATTTGGCCTAGGATCAAGAAATGAAGCAGGAGAGTGAACTATTGAATTTTGCAAGGCAAACCATTTGTTTATTCCAAACACATTCTTCAAGCAATCAAAGAGGCAACTGTATACATGGATGTCACCTGATGGCCAATATAGAAATCAAATAGATTACATAATTGGAAGGAGAAGATGGAGAAACTCCATTCTCTCTGCAAAAACAAGACCAGGAGCACATTGTGGCACAGACCATGGTATCCAAAATCAGAGTAAAACTATAAAAGAACACTATAGCAACCACTGTGCCAAAATACAACCTGAAGAACATTCCCATAGAATTTAAAGATAGTACAAATCTATATTTACATTATCAAGGCTAATTGACCAGGAGTCAAAAGAACTCTGGACCAAAGCCAGGGACATTGTCAGGAAGGAATGCAAAAAAGAAAGAGAAGCTTCAGTCTGTGGCAAATGAAACACTTCAAGCACTTAAGGACAGACAAGAAGCAAAACTCTGAATGCAACTGTTCATCAACTTGTGCACAAGGACAAAGAGAGCTACTATAATAAGCAATGCAGAGAAATAAAAGATGGCAACAAAAAGGAAGAACAAGAGACCTCTTCCACAAGATCTGAGAAATCAAAGCAAAATTCAAACCATGAGTAAGGATGCTCTATGACCAGGAAGGGAGCACATTGCATGACCAAGTACAAATGAAAAAAGCCAGTGGAAACAATACACTGAACAACTATATAAAAGAGATGAAAGGATGACAGCTTCATTCAAGGAAGCACCATTTGAAGATGAACCTATGATTTTAGAAAGTGAAGTAGAAGCTACACTCAGGGAATTTGGGAGAAATAAATCATCAGGAACAAACAGCATATCTACAGAGCCACTTCAGGCTACAGGAAAAAAAAATCTACTCTAGTTCTAACCAAAATCTGTCAACAAATATGGAATACAAAACAAGAGGTAGAGACTGGAAACAATCAATATGCATTCTAATTCCTAAGAAAGGGATATGAGAGACTGCAGTAACCAAGTGACCATGCACAAAAAGTGATGCTCAGAATTTACAAGAAAGACAGCAGATCTCAATTGTTGATCTTCCTGTTTTTGCAACTTTGTCTGGATATAGGTGGTCCCTTAAATCACTCAGCCCAAACAATTAAGGGCCTAGAAATGAACAAGACACCAGTGCAGCTGATGTAGTTGTGGAAAAATTAGTAAGCATTGACCAATTAACATATTCTTCAGCATTTCACAGATGAAAATTGGGACAAATGTGGAAAAGCAACATCAGGTGTGGTCAAGATGGCTAGTTATTAATGAGGAAGAATGCCCAAGTTAGGAGATGCTGCAGCTGTTTGCCTTTGCCTGAGACCACTGGGAAGGGTAAGAATTCCACCCTATCCTCTCCTCGCTGCTGAGTTGAGTGCAAATTACTTTTGCACTTTGAACTCAGTTTGCGGTAACTGAAATAAGCTGAAGACAAAGCAGGAAGGAAAGCACAAAGAGGAGAGAGAAACCGATGATTTAAAAGCTGAAAAAGTGGGATGACAGAAGGCTGATCACAACTGTTTCTGCCAAATTGGGACAGTGGGTGAGTAGGAATTCAACTATAATGGTTTCAAATAGTCCGGTCGACAACTGGGCTACTGTGTTCCGCACCATCCTCAGAAGTAGACCCACACTATGGATAACCAGGGCTGGAGGAACCAGAACAAAATCAGAAATTACAACAAACAGCTTCAGTTGCTGGCAATTTCTGTGGAAGCTGACAAGGCAGATGTTCAGTTCTTGTGAGGGAGGGTGGAGTTTGTTCATTTGTTCTCTTGATAACCGAGCAACAGCTTTTGTCATTAGTTTCACTATCAAAGGAATGTGAAGAATGCCTCGGGGTGGGGGATTTTACATAGTTTTCAGTTTGTGTGTGGCTGATCTGCTGCCAGAAACAAAGAGAAAAAGATCCAACATTTTAAAACTACAAGTTGCAGCTATTCGGATTTTCATTTAATTGTAAATATTCCAACTGATGTATCTTCACTTTGTATGCTTTGTGAAAACCTGAATCACAAGAGAAGAATGTCTTTTTCTTACTGCATTTACTGCTAGTAGTAGAAAGCAAGCAAGCAAGCAAGCAAGCAAGGCAAGCAAATCTTTCTTTCAACAGTCAGCTTACCAGATGCTGCACAGAACTGCTGCCAGAGAGAACTAGCATTATTAAAGCAATAAAGAACGCACTCCTTTTGAGAATAAAGATATATAATTTCCCCAAAAAAGAGTCTGTAGACTTAAAACATATATACACTGGAGTTTTCCACAATAAATATCCTTACAATTAATCCTGTATACTACTCAGAAGAACGCCCCAATGAGTAATGTGGCCTTATGCCAAATAAGTCAGCGTTCAGGTGACCACTTTAGAGATGCCAAAAAACCAGGAACTTTTTGAAGAGTGTTCTTGTTTCATCTGTTTTTATTTGCTGTACATTGCTTTGGGAGACTCAAAAGCCTGAGGGACAGTAAACAAATAATGAAAGAATAAGCTGCCAGTTCATGTGGGTGGAATGTATTTTATCTCTTTGCTTCAGGCAGCAAAATGTTTTGGGTCATGCCCGGAAAACTGCTTGGCAATCTCTTCAAGACAATTTAAGTTTAAGCACAGCCATCATAGATGAAAGGTGCAAACGAATTCTGTGGAGTTAAAAAAACCCTTTTTAAAAGTTTTAAAAGTTTTCCACATATTTCTATAGTGTGCAGTTTGGTCCCCAGAGGAGGGGAAACCCAATAACCTGGACCAGAAAAAGATTTGTCCAAGATGGTTCTGAGAGAAAAAGTCTTTTGTGCATTAGGGATCCCAATTCAGGATCATTCAAGGCTCCGAGGTTTCCAGGCTACATCCTGAGACCTAGAGAGAGCCTCCAATGGTATCATTGTGTTACACACTAAGTACCAATCCCAGTTGCTCAAAGTCTGTCCTTCTAACATACATACATACATACATACATACATACATACATACATACATAGTTTTCCTGCTTAGAAATCAGGACAGAAATCTTAGCTAAAGAGGCTGTTTCCAGATCAAGGTGGAACGAGAGGATTATTCCTCCTCACCTACTTAAGGAGATGGGATCAGGAACATTTAATCCAACTTACACGCTTCAGCCACAGAGCTTGGAGTGCGTGGAGGGGGGCGGAAGGAGTTGTGGCCAGGGCCCTCAAAGGCCCCCTCCCTAAACTGCAAACCCCAGGATTCCATAGGATGTTGAAAGTGGAATAATAGCACTATAACAGTCTAGTGCAAAAATGGCCAAAGTTGACTTTATGGCAGCTAATAATAAACTTGCTTATAGACAGAAGGTAGATGCAGAACAGAGAAGGGGCTGAGCTGTAGTCCTGCAATGACTGGGAAAGAAGGAACAAGCTTAGTAAATACATGGACACCTCCCCTCCTCTCTGCAAGATGGAGCAGCAAATCAATTAAGCCCTGCAAATTATACCAAGCTGCTGCTCTCCTAGCTGAGCTGGAGATCTGCACACAAACCTTTCCTTTTGCGTGGATCTGAGCCCACTAGAACTGGAGAACAGGCACCCACATCTCCCATCTGAAGATGACCTATGGTAACTGAAGAGACAGGTCCAGGTCCCAAGGTCTCACAATTTTATTGTGAATGCCTGCTGTTAAAGAGCTTTCGACTCAATATAAAGGCCCTTAACAGCAACTGTGCCCCAGGAAATACTGATTACTCCTTAAGTTTTATGGGCATGGGAAGAGAACGGTTACAAGCAACACTCTACATTCCTATCATTCTAAAAGCTATACCCTCACTGAGGACAGTGATAGTAACAAGAATAAATTCATGTTTGGGGGCCTTCAGAAAACCAAACTAGATTTACTCCCTGCTGGACACAAATGCTGAATAAAAGTAGTTGGTATAGTGCCATCCAGTTGCTTGGAATACCTCTTCTTGGTCTTAAGAACTACAGAAACAAACTAATCTTTAATTCTTCCACATCACCTACATTAGAATGTCATTTCCCCTGTGTCTATTAAGAAGGTTTCAAGGTGTCCCTTATTTGAGGGCCAGAAAGCTTGTCCCTCATAGAACTGGCAGATGTCCCTTATTATAAGGGGTGTCCTCTGTTTGAAAGCTGGAAACATTTTCCTTGTATATAGACTGAACAAATCCTGCATGTATGGATGTGGGTTTTTCATAAAGATAGAAATGTGTGCAATGTATAACTATGAACAAAGTGTTAACTTTACAGAGAAATAGACGGCTAAATCAACTGAAATCAATATTTTAATTTGTTATTTAGGTAGAACACACACTTGTTAATACCTACTTCCTGATTGCCAGTCCCTGCATGTCATGAATTTTGGTTGTATCTTTATTGCTATTTTGAAAACCCGGCAACACTTAACTACTAATACCCTGTCACTGAGTGGTGGTGTCTATAAAATACTTTGCAAAACACTTGACATTTTAGTCACTCACAGTTATGCATGTGATAGGACACGCATATTGCAGAGAACCTAGCAATATTCACCCTTCTCTTAGATCCCTTCAAAACTGTCACATTCTAGCCTGACCAAGAACTTAAAGTAAGAATTATCCTATGCAGGAGAAACCTGTCAATTCTCCCTGACACTGATGGTCCATCCCCACTGATAAGTCTTGAAAATGGGTTTTTACACACACAGAGATGTTGGCAAGCTGTCTTTATTAATGTTTCAGTCTTAGATAAAATCTAAGCAGCAATGTAGCTACTGTTTCCAACGCAATGTTCAGAACCACATTAAAGCTGGTTCCAATGATTCCCCAGTTTTGTGACCTTAGAAATACATACCAGAACACTCAGTACAGTTATAGACAGCTTACATTGATCACTCTTATCCATTTTCAGCTAAATACTCTCTATTGAAAGTTTGGAACTGAGTGGAGGGATACAAATTGTTATTAAAATAAAATTAAAAAATGTTAATTGGAAAAGTATCCCTAATGCTAAGTACTCACATCTCTCTATGGAGATGATCTTTGCTTTCCTTTCCAGCTCTAATGCTTCATCACATGTTATTTTTTTTTATATTTATAAATATATTCTTCTAAACTGCTAACAGGTACTATAGACACCAAATTACATTAACGTGTATTTTAGATGCTCCAATCTTAGTTAAATAAACAGCACTAAAGTGCAGTGACAAGCATTTTGTGCTTTTACTTTAGCAGCTAGCACTTCTTTAATATTGCAGTGATTACTTCTCTGTGTGTGTACATAACTTCTAGTCACCTGTCAACTTGAATTTCATAGGGTTTTCTTAAGCAAGGAATACTCAGAGGTGGTTTTGCCAGTTCCTTCTTCTGAAGTATAGCCTACAAAACCTGGTATTCTTTGGCAGCCTCTTATCCAAATATTAAACAGAACTGAACATTTAGCTTCCAAGATCAGAAGGGATCTGATGGCTTTACAGTATTTAGACAGCCAGTGATTACTTAAGCCTGTTTTAAAAGCATGCCCTGGATAGAAGAACAGCAACAGTATTTAGGCAAGGATACGTAAAATACTAAGGAACCATGAACAGTTGTTCTGAATATGTTACATGATCAATCTGGAAAAAGATTAGGGTTATGACCAGTAATCTGTATAGCTCCCCTGTTCTTAGCTGCACAAAGAGCTTCTATGTCCCTTGCTATCTATTCCTGACAGGACACAGAAGAAGACTGCATTTTGTTTTGGTACTTACATTTTCCTTCTTCATTTCTACACAGGACTCTAGTATCATCCACATTTTTAATAATATCAACAGACTCTCCTGGCCTCACGTGCAGGTCTTTTGAGCCTCTCTTTTTTGGAGATGGCACTCGCGATATGGTTGTAGTGTAAAGAACACGAATATCACCTTCAAACTGTGAAAATAACACAATTAGTTATCATGAAAATCTCCACTTAACATTTTATTCTTAATCATTATGATCAAGACTTTCAGGCTGTACATATCTGAAGTACAAACCAGTGTGCGGCTTGTTGTTCTAGGTAAGATACAGAACTCGTAGAATCATAGGCCATTTCTGCACTAGACTGTTATAGCGCTATTATTCCACTTTCAACATCCTATGGAATCCTGGGGTTTGCAGTTCCGGGAGGGGCTGGCTGGCCTCTCCCGAAACCACAAACTCCAGGATTCCCTAGGATGTTGGAAGTGGAATAATAGCGCTATAACAGTCTAGTGCAGAAATGGCTATAGAATCGTAGAGTTGGAAGAGACCACAAGGGCCATTGAGTCCAAGTCCATGCAGAAATACAATATCAAAGCATTCCTGACAGATAGCCATCCAACCTCTGTTTAAAAACCTCCAAAGAAGGACATTCCACCACACTCTGAGACAGCATATTCCACTGTTGAACTGCTCTTAACATCAGAAGGTTATTCTTAATGTTTTATATTTTTTATTGATTTAAAATATTTTCAAGAGAGAAAAGAAAGAACATGAGAAAAACAGAAACTACAATAAGACATAGTGGTACGGAGAAGCATATTGTACAAAAAAGGAGAAAAAACAGATTAGAAAAAAAATCTAATCTAAAACTTACAGAAACAAAAACTGTACACATGAACAAACAGTGATCTAGAAAGAGAAAGAAGTTTAGACTTCCGCACGTGGTGAGGTTTCAACCTTAACTGATAACCAACAGTAATACCTTACACAATTAAAAAGAAAAGAGGAAAGGTAAAATAATGGGTTATAAAAACCATCCTATACCATTCCCTTTTATCAATATTTTTTCATACATTCTTCATACAGTCCACAGTTATTTGCTACGATGGGACAGTGACCATCTTGGACATCATTAAAAGACAAATTAAGGTTATCAGTCTGAAATTTCTCCACAGAAGGGTGACCAAGTTTATCAAAGTCTGGAAACCATTCCTTATGAAGAACAACTGAGGGGAGCTGGGTATGTTTGACTTGGAAAAGACTGAAAGGTGATATGACAGCTGTCTTTACATATCTGAAAGGATGTCATGTAGAAAACAATGCAAGTTTGTTCTCTGTCCAGAGACTGGAGTACAAACCAGTGGATTCAAATTATAAGAGATTCCATCTAAATGTCAGGAAAAACTTCTTTAGCATAAGAGCTGTTCAGCCGTTCAGACTGACCTGAAGCATAGTGGTCTCTTCATCTTTGGAGGTTTTTCAACAGAGGTTGGAGGGGAATCTTTCAGGTGGTTTAGCTGTGCATCGCTACACAGCTGGAGTTTGAACTAGATGGTCCTTGTGACCCTTCCAAGTCTAAGAGTCTATGATTCTATGATTTTCTAATAGAGGAAAATGCTTTCATGGCTAGCTGCTCTTCTGTTAGATAATTTCTGGAATTTGAGACAACATGCTTATAATTCCAGTTCCTAAGGATCATGAATGCACAGATGGGTACTATTGCTCTCACATCCAGTTGTGGGCATCTAGTTGGCTCATGTGGGAATAGAATGGGGAACAACATAGGTCTTTGGTCTAATTATCAGCTGTTTTATAGTCTTATGTTAACCCACCACACAGTATACTCTCCAATTGACATTGTATTCTACTGGTTTATGTCCATTTTAGGCCTGCATGTGATGACTCAGTGGAACAGCAGGCAAGGGAAAGTTTGTAGTACTATGCAGAAATGTATGCTTCTACGTGCTACACTGCAACTATATATAATGATCTCAATAGTAAGGCTTCCACTTCCTCTGGATCAAGTTCTCAAAAAAAAAAAAAAACTCTCCTGAGACAACTGAATAACTTCCTCTTACAGTCATAACAAAAGCTTGACTGACCATATTCATAATGGTGAAATATACCACTTCCACATAATTTTCCCAGGGGAAATAAAGATAAACATTTATATTGTGGGATAGATTTTTCAAAATTGCTTTGTTGTCATATTATACCATGTGATATTTGAAATAAACAGTCTAATCCTATAGCCATCACTAGGAAGGAAATCTCACTGAGACACTTGGGACACTTAGTATTAGCAACTGATGCCTACAGTTTGGCAGCAGAAGCCTAACCCTTTTAGACAGGGGATATATTTTTAAATAAGTAGGCTGCTTAATTGAGTTCAAAAGGACAAGCGTCTTCTAATAGTCTGCACTGAACTCAGGAATGGGAAGTAGGTGGCTTTGCTGAGGGTGTTGGACTGCAACTCCCTTCATTCTGCCCCATTGAATTAGCTGGCTCAGCCTGATGGGAGTTTCAGTCCAGCATCTGGAGCAACACATCGTCTTCATCTCTGTTCTAAGCAAATATATGTAAAATTTCTCTGCTGATCTTATAAGGGGGAGGATTTAGTGCTTTGCATTTTGCAAAGAAATGCTATGGGTTTGATATTTCTAAGAAGAAATGGGTGGTTTGTTTTGAGCAAGGAAAGACACCATATGTAAAATGCTGTCTACCTTTTATTCAATCCCCCAACATTTCATAAAATCACAAAATTTTAGAGTTGGAAGGGATCACAAGGCCCTTCAAGTCCAACCCCATGCCATTCAAGAATACACATTTCATTTTTCTTTTAAAGTAGCCAGAGGTTGTTCTGGTTTTGATCTGTGCTACAACATTGAGAGATAGATTAATTCTTTGCATGCAGCCCTGCTGTTTTCCCAATCCACTCTGCCCCAGCCCAGCTTCTATCTCACTATACTGGAGAAGAAAACTGACAGGAACTGCAAGAGTGGTTGGAACAAGGCACATGTTGGGACAAGGCATACATTGATGTGTTGTTGTTGTGTGCCTTCAAGTCACTTCCAACTTATGGCAACTTTATGATGAACCTATCACAGGGTTTTCTGGGGCTGAGAGTGTATTACATGCTCAAGGTCACCCAATGGGTTTTCATGGCTGATCAGGAAATTGAATCTTGGTCTTCAGGGTCATAGCCCAGCACTCAAACCACTACACCTTACTGATTGTCTACACATTAATTTACCTAGATAGAATTTTAGAAAATAAACTTAAGTCAACATAGGAAGTTGTCTTGCACCAAATCAGACTATTAGCTATTTAGCTCAGTATTGAATTGACTTGAAGAAACTCTATGAGGGTTCCAAGAAGGATCTCTGGCAGCCCTCCGTCGAGATGCCAGGAACTGAACCAGGGAACCTTCAGTATATAAAGCATGTGCTATAAGTTACATTGTCTTCAATGAATATATGAAGAATATTTTGCAAAAGGTAAATCATGCTCTGTTGGTTGACCACCAAGTTTTTTTTAGTATAACACCTAATTCTATTGGGAATTTTAGAAAGAGACAAGGTTTGGAAAGTTACTTTTATAAAAAATAATATGACATACTGAAGCTGTTAACAACCAAGTAGGAGGAGGATAAGCAAGTTATTACATGCTAATACCATTCATAGCTGACCAGTGGTGGGATAATGTTCTGGGATGATGTCCCAGTGGCCATAATATCTTTTGGGGTTGTCTGGCTAGGCTAGATCTGTTGTGGGCTCAGTGCTTCAATGGCTTTAAATGATTTTTTTTGTGGGGAAGCCCAAGAAAGTGGTCCTGGGAGACATCTGCATGGCCTAATTGTCTTCATTGCATGAGGAACTATAGAGATTTCAGGAGATTTTATCTCCTTACAATCAAGATTAAACTGCTAGGTGAGGATGCATGGAGATTTGGACAAATAATACATTGCCTCTCTTTTTTTCATGTAAAACAGGGGTGGGCAGTCCTTGGAATCTAAGAAATGCATGCAGTGACAAGCAGTGGGATGTGGGCCACAAACACATATTACTTCTACATTCCACATATTAAAACCTATGTTTTAATAGGTGGGGAGGATGAAATCTCCACTCTCTGCCCATTGATATCTAGTAATAGGACAGTGCTGCCGAGGTCAGGGCAACAGCTGAGAGCCCGGCACTCGCTCGCTAGAGATGTTGCGGAACGGAGCCGCTGGCGCTGCCTCCTCTGCCAGCCACGCCGCTAACCGGCCCGTACGCATCTGGTGCGACGGATGCTATGACATGGTGCATTATGGGCACTCCAATCAACTGTGGCAGGCTCATGCAATGGGAGATTACCTGATTGTGGGAGTCCATACAGATATCTAGTAATAGATTATTGGCTGCATGGAGACTGCTGGGGCTGTAGGAGGTAAAAGTTTCAACCCTTTGCCCAGTGATTCCCCATTAAGAGCACTGGGGAATGGAAGAGATGAAAACTTCTCACTTTAGGCCTTTCTGCATTACACTGTTATTCCATTTGCAACATTCTGTGGAACTGAGAATTCTCAGCTATAACACTGTAGTGTGGAAAGGCCCTTTGTCAATGATCCCCAACATGCATCAGAATAGTCTCCTCTCCTTCCTGCAGCACAATTGATGCCTGACTCCCATGGCTTAATAGACCACATAATGAGTGGGCAAGTACCATGTGTAGCCCATGAGCCAATTTAAATCTAAGAGAATGGTGGAACTTCTGAACTGGTGTCTGCGATGGACTCTGGGTGAAAAAAAAACCCTGAAGCATAATCTAGATTAGATGGAAGCACTGGTCACTGAGAATTCTAAAATTTCAGGACTGAAAATAAGGGTCTGTTCTATATGAGAAAAAGGGGGCTAAGTACCCTAAAAGCACCAGATCCTATCTGATCTTGGAACCCATGCAGGGCTAGCCCTCACTTGTACTTGAAGACCAATGAATATGAGGTGCTGTAAGCTATATTTCAGAGGAAGGAATGGGCAAAACCATCTCTGAGTATTCCTTGCCTAAGAAAATTCTATAATATTCATGGGGTCACCATAAGTTGACAGGCAACGACACACACATTTGATTTGTCATTTAGGATGCTCTTTCAGCCTCAGTGCTCTTGGCTTCTAGGTCATGGTGGTGGATTGGAGTGCTTTGTTTACCAGTTTATTCTGTATACCAGCTGTATTCCTTCAAACTTGAGAACACCATTCTCTCTGAAACCCATCTGGCGTCTTCATTGCTCAATTTTTAGGCAGCTGGGCAAAGACCAGTGTGTTTTGGCAAACCACATTAAGTATGATTATGTGATTTATGAATGGTTGCAATATTAGAAATTGGATATACTTATGTTTATGACTGGTGTTGTATGCCATATCAGCTTTAAAAATAGTTTTATCTCTGTTTTATGTTAGGTACACAAATATGGAGTACAAATAAACAAAAGACTAACTTTAAACTTCTTTCGAAATTCTTTCTCTTCTTTTTCCATCTTCTTGAGTTTCTGTGAATCACGCTCATCTGATCTGAGTTTTCCAAAGCTTGAAGACTTCATATTCATCCCCAAGCTAAACAAATTTCAAAACAAAACAAAAACAAACAGCCAAATTATTAACATACAGATGATCAGGCAGTTTGCGTTCAGTTGTGAAATATTATTTGTGGCCAGCATCCAGTATTAGCTACTTAATTAAATATACTTAGAATCATAGAATTATAGAACTGTATAGTTGGAAGGCACCACAAGGACCATCAAGTTCAACCCCCTGCCATGGAGGATTACACTATCAAAGCATTCTCGACAGGTGGCCATCCAACCTCTGTTTAAAAACCTTTCAAAGAAGGAGACTCCCCTACACTCTGAGGCAGCGTATTCTGCTATTGAACTGCTCTTACCGTTAGGAAGTTCTTCCTAACCCCAGGATTCCATAGCATGTTGAAAGTGGAATAATAGCACTATAATATAGTGCAGAAATGGCTCATGTGAATTAAGGTTTACCTGTTCCTCTTTAGTATATATTCACCTGACAAATGTTACAGATGTTATCATTCTGGGTTGGATTAGTGCCTGTGTGTTTGCAGAGGTGTTGCGGGCTGGCAACTTCATCAGGTGGGAGCCTAAAATATGAGAATCCCTTTGCCCAAAGTTTCAAGCTGTTGCTCCATGTCCTAGTCTCTGGAGCAGCAGAAAACAGGCTTTCTCCATCCTCCATATGACATCCTTTCAAACATTTAAACACAGCTATCATATCCCTTCTTAACCTTCTCTTCTCCAGGCTAAATGTACCCAACTCCTTAAGCCTCTCCTAATGTGGCATGCTGTTTCAGACCTGAAGTCTACAGGCTGCATGTCTGGGCTTTAAATTTGCTCGGTCCAGCCTCTGTTTTACAAGATGCCCATAAGCTTGTCTTTGAAGGACTAGATCTTCAAATGTCATGAAGATCTAATTTTGCACATGCAGCTTCCATCCCCAAGATCCCAATGCATCATGCTGGAGGGTGCATCTCCTTCCACTGCCACAACCCTACCAACAGCAATGCATTTTGTGGTGGTAGGGGGTTACCTATGGTTTGCTGAACCTCTCCTGCTTGCAATGGGAGCAGTTGAGCAGCATGCAGGGCTCTTTCATTCAGAGTAAGCCAAAGAATTCTGATTTACCATGGCATTGCAAGCACAGGAGCTTTCTGCACTACACTGTTATAGCCCTGTTATTCTACTTTCAACATCCTGTGGAATTCTGGGGTTAGTAGTTTACTGAGGCCAAAGAACTCTCCGGCTGAAAAGTCTCAATGCCCCTCCCTAAATTGCAAAGCCCAGGATTCCATAGAATGTTGAAAGTGGAACAATAGCACTAAACCGTATAGCACAGAAAGGCTCTCAGTCTGTATATTGCATTAAGAGTAATGTAAAGTAGATGAATGCATGGGAACTGTGTTTAGATGGATGGACAGATAGATACAGGAGAAGAGAGGATTTCCTTTGTCTTCTTGTTTATGCAGCAGCCTGCTCAGTAAGACCATTCCCCTCATCTCGCCCCCTTCATCCCTTGTGCACAGCTTTATTATCTTTCTTCACTCACCTCAGTTCTTTTGGTGGAGGAGGGAAGTCAGTTGGCTCTACATCATCATAAACATCACTATCTCCTGAATCTAAAAAGAGGAAGGAGGAGGAGGACGAGGAGGAGGAAGAAAGGAAGAAAGAAAACAATTTAAAAAAAAAAATCAATAAAGCCTATAGCAGAGGATTTTTTTTGTTATGGCATGCCATAGCAATTATGTGCATTCATATAATGTTTCCAATATCAACGGTTTTGAACAATCTAAAGGTGTAACCATGTATTAAAATGGAATCCTGGAGTTTGCAGTTTAGGGAGGGGCATAGCATGTTGAAAGTGGAATAATAGCACGATAATATAGTGCAGAAATGGCTCATGTGAATTAAGGCTTATCTGTTCCTCTTTAGTATATATTCACCTGACAAATGTTACAGATGTTATCATTCTGGGTTGGATTAGTGCCTGTGTGTTTGTAGAGGTGTTGCGGGCTTGCAACTTCATCAGGTGGGAGCCTAACATATGAGAAATGGCTCCAAGAATTTAAAGGCTTTGTTGAATATTACACAGACATGTGGCTATTTGCTGGTTTACAACAGGGATAGGGGACCTCAAAAGCTTCCTCTGCTCTTGTCTCCAATCAGTGATCAGAAATAAGAAGGTATCGTAAGTTTTTTATAGTCAAAATGCACTTCATAGATCTGAAGTGTGGTTTCAAAGCAGAAAGCTATCACATGCAACTGAAGTGCAAACACAAAAGTGCTTTCCCTCCTTTGCTTTAGAAGAATGTTAAAGCTAACCCTGTCAAGAAACATTTTCATTGCCTGGCCAATACATGAAATATGTCATGTATTCAAGGTGGATCCAACTGAAGACATTATGTGGCTTGAGGCAAAAGACAAGAAGGAGCACTTCCAAAAACTCCACATATAAAAGGCAATTAGCTTTGACTCTTCCTCTCTAACAGCATCCTTCACCAACTTAAAAGCAGACAAGTAGCACACAGACATCTCTTACACACTGGTTCACAATATTTTGTCCTCAGGTGTTTTGGACTTCAGATTCCAGAATTCCTGGTTGTTAGCCAAGGTGGTTGGGGCTTCTGGGAGTTGAAGTCCCAAACACTTGGAAGACCAAAGAATGGGAACCACTGCTCTAACAGAAAGGACCATGGGTGAAGTTTTCAGGAAGAATGGCTATGGAGAATGTCCTCCTTTGTCCTTCCAATATGTTCTTCCTGAGATGACCTCCTAATTCTACCTAATGGTAGAGCTGGGCCTCATTTTTTCTTTTTAACTAGAAACATCAGGCACACAAAATCAGGACTGGAATCTCAGGGGGTGTGCAGGTTAGGCTTCTCTTCTCATGGTTTCGCCCCAAGAAAATTAATTCATTCTGAACCCACTTCAGGCATATTGCAGTTATCAAAACCTCTGAAGCTCCCTTTCACAAAAGTTTTTTTAAAATGCTCTTGTTACTCTTTTCCTTGTCCTCTGTCTAGCTACAAGCTTTTTTTCAAAGCAATATTGACATTTGGAGGATTGTGAAGAAAGGCTGGAAGAACATAGACTTCAAATGTTGGATTACAACAGCACAGCTGCAGTAAATAATGAAATAGGAAAAGTTTAATCCTGGAAAGAGTGGGATACTTCTCTAGCCGATTCTACTGTAGCCATGTGTGCATGCCTACAACAAGGACAGTAAACAGCTACCCATCACTGTGCATGTGTGAAGAGCAAAACAGTGATAAAAGGGGAGAGCAGATAAGCCTATCTTGCCTGCTAAACAGCAGTATGTTTAAAAAAGAATGGAGTCATAAATTTGGCCACCAAAATGGAAATCACAAGAAAAGTGAAAGTTCGTTAAAGAAAAAGTAGTACCTCCATGCATTTTGGAAGAAGCTTTCAAATGGACTCTAGAAGGTTCAGAATTGTTTTTATCTACTTACGCAAGGCTTTCCCTTTCATTGCATTTGACATATGCACATTGTAAATTTTGAATAAAAAGTTTGCTGAAACATATTGAATTGCTCTTCTCTCTCTCTCCCTCTCCCTTTCTCTCTCTCTCTAGTGTAGGAACATATCTCTACTCTTTCCATAATATTTCTGCCTCTGGTACCAAATTTTTATATAAAGAAGGAATGCCCAGGAATATATCTGCTTTGTTAATTGGGGTATACCTGCATTTGGCTTAGAATAGGAGGCTCCTATTTTGTTGTAATAGAAGCGTCCCTCTCAAGCCAAATAACAGGTAGATGGTTGGGATTTTCTGTCTGACCACCCTGGCTAAAACCCAAGGGAGGAAGAAAAGGAGGACAGGAAAAGAAAATGTTCCATACAGAAGATGGTATCAACATGAGGTGTTTAGTAGCTCAGTCACATACCATTTCCGCACTACAGTACTAAAGTGCTGCTATTCCACTATCAACCTCCTATGGAATTCTGGGGTTTGTAGTTTAGGGAAGGGCACTTCAAATTCTCAGCCAAAGAGCTCTTTGGTCTCAGTAAACTACAAACCCCAGAATTCCACAGGGAGTTGAAAGTGGAATAGCAGCAGTTTAACACTGTAGTGCGGAAATGGCCACAGTCTATGAGCAGCTGTATGTTTTGATCTCATTACTTACCTTTTCCTGCTTGCTTTGCTGAAGGACCCCTGTGAGGAAGATAAAGAAATAAATAAATAAAATTTATTAGTCATTTCTTATGATATGATCAGTTCTAATGCCAAATTATGATTGTGTGATCTGCCTATGTAGATATGCACAGCAGGATTTACTGTTTGTTAGGCTGAATCTACAAGGGTGAAGCAAAGTGCCCTTACTTCATCTCAGTCCTGTTTGGAACACTCCTCTTGTTCCAACATGAAAACGCTGCTTTTTGATCCCTGAGGGCTTCGAGGTGATTTTTAAAAAACCTGATTTACTTTGCTGTTTTTAGGAAGAACAATTTTTCAAAAATTTATGGTTTGACCCACAAATTGGGATCAGGGTAGGGAATGGGGGAAGGATGGGGCCAGGTTGTTGTTGGTGGGTGGGTGGCATGGAGTTGCCAGAGATGCGTCTCTTGAGCTCTTGCTTGCTATGAAGAGCAGGAAGGGCCAGCACCGTTTTTTTCCGTCTCATTTTCCCCCTTTGCACTCTAGACATATCTCAAGCTTTCAGTCTTTAAATACTTGCTTGCCTTTAGATGTCCTTTTGAGTAGGTAACAAGGGGGTCTCATGGGGCAACACTTTCCTAGGATGAAGCACTAGTGAATTCAGTAGGACTCGTGTCTGAGTAGACGTGTATAAAATTGTGCCATATGTCATCAATCCATCACCCATTCTCTGGGAATAAAATTTTAAAAATGAGGCAGCAAATGAAGAGCCAACACTCGTGAGGGCTGAATTAACTGCTCCCAATGCAATGGGAGTGCAGGTGCATGGACAAAATGATAGAAAACATGCAAATATGTGAAGGCATGATGGGAACAACCCCCACATACAGCCACTGTGGTTGTGTGACTGGGCATAAACCAACATATGCACACATTAGAAAACCCCCTTCTACTAAGGTGATTTCATGATGGGGGTCTCATGTGGCTTTCCAAACTGATTTTACTTTGGATTAAAACAGGTGGAATTGGTAGTAAAAGGGTCAAACTGGGGCAGGATATTACACAGTGGAGCTGGAATACAGGCATCGTGTAGATTCTGGCTTATACTTTCCTTGGCATTACTTATTTGCTTCACCTAGATCTGCATTTCTTCCAAGGCTCTCACTGACCCGATCCAGAGCAAACTGAAGAATGAATTTTTCCAAACTCTGATACAGTGTGGCTTAGGCCATTTCCACACTATACTGTTATGGTGCTATTATTCCACTTTCAACATCCTATGGAATTCTGGGGTTTGCAATGTAGGAAGGGTTATTTAGAATTCTCAGCTAGAGAGCTTTCTGGCCTTAGTAAACTACAAATCTCAGAATTCCAGAGGATGATGAAACTGGAATAATACCACTATAACAGTATAGTGCGGAAATGGCCTCAGAATCAGGAAGGTTATTGTATTGTCTCTTATGAGCCCTTGTTTCATATTCAGGTTCTGAAGCAACTATGCTAGTTTAAAATATCTTGGCCTGAGAATCATGCACTTACTTGTACCCCTTTGAAATATTGCATAAATGCCATTATTGTTGTTGTTGTTGGCCACCTACAGCCAACAAAGCAAAGCAAACAAAAATCATGAGAATCCACATATTAATGTAAGTTAGTAATCTGTTTTCAAATGTGAAAGGAATAAAGGAAAAGCCAAAGATGAAAAGAGGATTTTTTTAAAAAACAAAATAATTAGATAATTAATTAGATATACTTGACAGTCACTTGAGATGTCTTTTTTTCTGCAGCACAGCACCTTGGATTGATGTCCACAAAAAACCCAAGTGTACTGCTTGTTAGAGGGGAAAAAAATTGATAAGAGGTCAAGATCAGAACATAACACACCTGAAGAAAGGGGCCAGTGAAGAAACAAGCTCACAGGAAGGTATAGCAAGATATAGCAGATTTAGTGGAAGGGAATTTTACTTCGAATAGCCAGGATATCACTTGGCAATCCTTACTACTCATCTTTGTGGCTTCTGTTTAAATGGAGTTCCATATGAATGGAACAGGGTCCATTTCTGTTTTATGCTGGGGTTCTATTTGCTATTCAGCCTTTGTAGGACATGTACACAGGAAACTGCTTTATTCTAGGTCTAACTCTTTTTTTCATCCAGCTCAGTAATGCTACTCTGACTTGCAGCATCTCCCATGGACTTTTTGTCAAATGATCTTTTGATTGTTCTTGTAAATTGCTGTGATGTCAACCCTGACTTGTAGTGACCCTAAGGGTGAGAGACCTGCAGGTCACTCTATCATTTAGGAGCCCTGTTCAGGTCTTGCAGAGTGAGGGACGTATTCCTTGATTGAGTCTATCCATCTGTAATGCGACCTTTCTCTTCCCTACTCCCTTCTACGTTACCAAGCATTATTGTCTTTTCTAGTGAGTCATGTTTTCTCATGGTATGTCCAAACTATGATAGTCTCAATTAAGTCATCTTGGCTTCTAGGGAGAGTTCAGGCTTGATTTGTCCTAGGATCCATTCAATTGTCTTTTTAGCAATCCAGGGCATCCATAGGATTCTTCTCCGGCACCACATTTCAAAGGAGTTGACTTCCTTCCTATCAACTTTCTTCACTGTCCAGTTTTCACAACCATACATAGAAATTGGAAATATGATGGTATGGACAATCCTAGCTTTAGTATTCAATGACATATTTTTACAGTTGAGGATCTTGTCTAATTCCTTAATAGCAGCCCTTCCGAATCCTAGTCTTCTTCTGATTTCTTGGAGTCTGCAGTCTCTATTTTGATTAAAGTCTCACCCAAGGTATGAAAACACTTGAAGTATTTCAGTGTCTTCATTGTCTGCTTTTTAGCTCTCTGACACTTTTCAAAAAGTGTACAGGAGAAGCCAGAGACTGAGTTTGAGACTTTTGCACATACTCTACCACTGAGATGTTGCCTTTCCTGCTGCTTGTTCTCCTATACTGTACTGCAGGGAGAGACTGAAAGAGTGGACTATAGATTCCAGAATCTAACTACTTAAATGCCCAGAACTGTTCATGCTAGCATTTGGGGCATTAAGAATCTAGAAAGTAATCTAACCAAACTTTGCATCTGTGGTATAGAATATTGATGCATATGAACCACTCTAACTTGAAGAGAGAGAGATGATTTGCTTATAATTATAGGGATTAAACATAAGAACTATCTCTTCCAAGACAATTTGAAGAGAATTTTAATTTCACAAACACAGAGGAATCTATATCCAATCATTTCCTACATTTCACTATGATTAGGAAATGTACTTGCTTCAGTCAGGCTTAGGTAAACATTGAGATGCAAAAGGACAGACTCTAGAAAACACAGAAGTGCCTCCCTTGAAATGAGATTAACTTTTTCATTGATGTTAAGGTCTCATGATATTTCAAAAGAGAACAAAGAAGAATCTATGAAAAATATTTTTCCTTATATGAACACTTGCAGTTCCTTGAACATATGAAATAATAAATCATTTACCATGATGACATCTATTTCAAAAAACTTGATGACAACAGAAGGAAAGTTGACCCAAAATAGATATACCATTGGCTAAATGCAATGGCCTGAGGCAGAAACCAATGGAGCTCTCTGTTTTCTGTTAATTAATATGTCTCATTTTGAATTGAGAGCCGTGCAAGGGTGGTGGACTGAGACCCATGCATTAGATTTGCCTTGTGCCAACTCTGACACTGCAATGGCTCTGAGAGCCTGGCATTTGAGGCAGCCATCGTGTTCTGCTTCATAGTGCAGCTGCCTCTGCTGATTTGCAGCTGCAATTAGTAGTCAAGGACAGAACATGGCTGGGCTTTAAAAATGTGTTTTTATAGCTAAGGTTATTTGATAGGTGATTTGATTATGTGGTTGATTAGGCTGCTGTGAGAATTGTTAGTAGCATAGGATCAACAAGTATATTAGCTATTAGTCTTAGTGAATGTGTTTTTTTTGTCACAGCAGTCTCTTACAGGGAACCTCGATTATCTTCTGTCACATTGACTTTAGGTGTGGTCTCTCGTATACTTTTCTTTTGGTAATCTTTTCCTTTCAAAATCTTCGAAATCCAGGAATTAGTCCTATCTTCATCCTGTGACACAGACCTTTGGAGTATGCATGCAATTATCATATGATAGAGGAAGTGCAACATGTTTCAAAGGATTTTTGGCTTGTGTGTTTAAAGGCTGTTACATTTAATCCGATTTTAAATATTAGTTAAATAAAGTGCTCATGACACTAAGGGTATTCACACATTATATACTTTAAGAGTACCCTGCAGGCAGCTCTATACTTAATACAGCTAACTGGAAATATTTGTATGTTCACCCATATTTCCTGCTGCAAACCCATTTTATTTATTTGATATATATCTCCCCTGCTTTTCTCCCCAAACTGAAATTCAAGGCAGTTGAGTGTGGATGTCACATGTACAGCTACATGCAACTGGGCAAAAAGACTCAGACATCTATACATGTGTTTTAAAGATGCATGAATGACAGCTACACTTGCTACCTGTGAAAAAACACTGGTGCACACTGTTTGCACAGCATTTAGATACCCAGTGAAGTATACGCCTAAGATTGTTATTTGTCTAAGCAATAACATTCACATTTGGTAAGAAAGGCGTCACGTTTGTCAGTGGCTCCCCACTGAATGAGCACTGGATAGCAAATTGGAGGTTGCTGCTATATAAAGTTTAAATGACACAATTGAAAAGGACATTGTAAAATACACTCAGATGTACTCCAAAGGTGCAACCAGGTATAAAGAACACCCAATGTAACACCCAAAGTAATGAATACCAAGGGCAATATATATATATATAAATTATTACTTTGACACCTTATCAATATTTACCTCCTGCTCAGCATCTTAACATCTTATCCTATGCTAACCAGGCTTAAGACAGAATCCTCCACTAGCTGTTGCTTGTTTTATATTTCATACTTATTTCATCTTCACACTTACCTTGTTGGAAAATCATCACCATCATCAACTCCATCATAGATATCAGGGGATGGAGGAGGAGGTGGGAATCCTACTTGAAATTGGGAGGAAAAAACTGTTAAAAGGAAGGAACTACGAACATACACAAACCAGTCTTGCACCCAGAACATTCATAGTGAGAGGGGGACAGTGTGTGGCTGAAAAAGAAAGGAAGAATTGCATACCAGTCAAATTAGGTAGCTTAAAATGTTTAAGGTTAGCTGCAGGGCACACTTATGTGTGTCTACTCAAAATTCAATCCCAGTGAATTTAGACCTAGGATGGCTGCATCTTCTACTAACAGGAACAGTCCTGTATTTGAATGGCTGTTAGTTGAAGGGACTTTCTTTCTGATAGGTTTTCAACTCAGTTCAGAGACCAGAAATGTTACTTTTTGGACTATAGTAAATAAATATATATACTTTCCAGAGTCTCCCAGCCATAGTAAGACACCATAAGTAGCCAGTTTGCCTTGAGGATTCTTGGAGTTACAGTCCAAAAAGATAACTTTGCCAAACTCTGACTCCATGTTCATTTTTAAAGAAGGAAAAGCAGGGGCCATGAAGTTATATATCAGCAGTTAGCACCTGGATAGAAGACTGAGCAGCAACACAGGTCACTTGTAGTGTTTCCATAAGGCCTGCCTCATTCATATCATTTTACGGAGCTTCAAGATGACTTTCATTTGATACCTAATGTGTTTTCCCACCACCTTTTCTCTCTTTTTCATTATGACAAAAAAATTGATTAAAGAAGGAAAGAGATTAGCTGCACAGCGCTTTTTGACTAGATAGGAGATGGCTAACTGAGAAGGACCCATAGCCATAGTAACGCCTCCACTTCGGTGAGCTGCATAGTTTGTTGTTGCATGCCTTCAGGGCATTTCTGACTTATGGCAACCCTAAAGCAAACCTATCATAGGATTTTCTTAGTGTGTTTTTTTTCTGAAGGGGTTTGCCAGTGCCCTCCCCTGAGAAAGTGTGACTCACCCAAGGTCACCCACTGAGCTTCCATGGCCAAGCAAGGATTCAGACCATTCAAACTGCTACACCACACTGACTTGTGCTTTATTGTAGTTCTCTTTAAATTAACATGATTATTCTGACAGTTTGCATCTTTACTGGTGAATTAGCACATGCACATTTTAGGCAAAGCTCCATCCTTTTTTCTTCTACTTTTTTTTTTTTTTTTGGTAATGCATTTTCTCTCTTTTTTTGAGATACATACAAGACTACTCTCATGGAGCATACATTCAGGAGAAGTGGGTACAGGTTTGCAGCTTAAACTGTAATACTTCATACTGAGCAATTAGTATGTTGCTTATGCTTGTTTTGATACAGTCCCCATATGTCCCTACTAGCACGGCCAATGGTCAGGGATTATGGAACTGTAGTCCAAAAGCTTTGCAGTGCCCACCGGAGGCCTGCGTGCTTTGTCTTATATCTACTCACCAAAAAAACATTCAGGGAGGGAATCAATATTATCCCTGATAGGGCCAGGTAGTGTCCTGCTATAGCCCTATAAATCAGTAATAGGAAATCTTTTGGACTACATCTTTCACAATCTCTTGCCATTGGCTATGTTGGATGGCGTGGTGGGAGCTACAGGTCAAAACATCTGGAAGGTCAAATATTCCCCACCCCAACTGTAAAAGAAGGGACTTGTCTAGAAGCACCACTCCAGTGCTATTTTTCATTTATTTATAGTGCATTTGTCCCATTTTTCTACCATTTTGCTCAAAATGGAAATGGAAATGGGGAAAAAATGGAAATGGAAAAAAAGGAAGCTATGGCAATATCCCACCCACAAGAACAAATTAGACAGACAGACAGACAGACAGACAGAAAATAATAAAGAACTGGAGAAAAGTATTAGCCAGAGAAATCATCACAAAAGAAATCCCCAAGATCAGATGACAGAGGAAAAGTGTTATTGCCTTTTTTGCAATGAAAAGTAAGGCATTCTACAGAAAGATTGTTCAGCAGCCGCAAGGCTTCTATCAAACGTGGTAGAAGTCAATGCTACTGGTTCATTGAATGGCACCAGTTTGTAAGCTATAGGCTGCCAGTTTCCAGTGAGTTTTCAGGAGATAACTGGAGTTAATGGGTTCAAATATGATGTGAAACACTGAGAAAAAGCTACGCCAGTATCCCACATCAGATAGCTTAAGAAGAAGTGGTATAGATGGTAAGACGAAACATAAAAACATGCCATATAGTAGGTAAGCTTTATGATAATAATTATTTAAAAGTCAAGAAATATTTGAAGGACTCCCCGACCAAATGATAACATAACCATTGGTGGCTCATGGTCTGAGTGGAAGGGAAAAACATCTGAACCTACCATTTTGCTCAGACTGTCAACATGGCCACCTCTGAATTTAACTTTTGTGCTCCCTGTTCTCTCTCTTCTGCGTCTTTTTAAAAGACAGCCAAAGGCTTTTGCTCTGACAAGCCAAATATATTGGTTATAAATTAAGCCTAACTTAAAATATATTGTATTCTATTTACAAATATAGCTAGTTTTCTCCTTGCAGCTTTAGCAGAAACAGAAGTTTTTCTGGGAACAGTTTGAGATCAACATAGCTTTGATTTCCTAATCTTGAGATTGGTATTTATTTTGCCCTGATGTTAACAGAAGAGCTCTACAAATGAATAACAAAATAGGTGTTGGAACTTTTAGGGGTTCAATTTGTAGTGTAGATCATAGCTGGCTTTCAAACAGTTGCTTCTGCCGATTTGCACTCAGGTCCAACTCTGAGGGCCTTTCTGCCCTGCACTGTTACAATGCTATTATTCCATTTTCAACATCCTATGGAATTCTGGGATTTGTAGTTTACTGAGGCCAAAGAGCTCTCTGGCTGAGAATTCTAAAGGCCCCTCCCTAAACTGCAAATGCCAGGATTACACAGGATGTTGAAAGTGGAATAATAGCACTATAACAGAGTAGTGTGGAAAGGCCCTGAGTTTCATTTCTTCCTTTCTGTACTGTGTGAAGATGGCTTGGGGATTGCCTGGGAGATGGATGGACAGAGAGAGAGGAATGGACAGACTGATAGATATTCATATTTTATTTTTTATTATAACAAGATGGCGATAAATGAGAAACTTACCTGCTGTGGTACTCTGACCTCCACTTTAACCATAGAAAGAAAGAAAAATTAAGGCAAGAAATAAATGTATGCACTTGCACACACATAAATGCAGGTGTGAGAAATCAGTTATCTTTCATTTGTTGGATACCTTCTCCCTGTCCCAATTTAGCAGGGACAGTCCCAATTAATCCTCTGTCATCTCATGTTTTCAGATGCTTTTAAGATGTCCCCATTTCCTTTTTCTCCTCTCACTTCCCCCCTTTGTCCTCTGCTTACTTAATTACTGCAGACTATATTAAAAAGTGAAAATCATTTGCACTCAGTTTACTCTGCCGGAGTGAGAGGAGAGGAGAGGACAGAATTTTGCCTTTCCCAGTAGGCATAGGCAAAAACAAATGGCTGTAGCCTCTCTTGACTTGTAATGCTCCTCATTAATTACTTTTGCCATGTTGATTGTAATCTGATGTTGCTTGGCCACACATGTCCCAGTTTTATCTGTGAAATGTCTGAAGTTATATTGTTGGTGGTCTACAACTTCCATCCTCTATGACTATCAGCCATACTGGCTGGTGTGATGGGAACTACATCTAGAGGGCCACAGCTTCCCTACTCCAGCGTTAACAGCTGCAATCCTAAACATGCTTGCTAGGAGGTAAACCCCACTGAACTCAATGAGACTTAGATCTCAGGAACACTTGTAGAATTGTACATGATTTTTCTATATCTCTTGCGTGAAATATTCTGCAGTCCACACAAAGCTATGAAGTCACCTAAAAATGGCAAGCAAGATTCGTATTCTTGTTGTGTGCCTTCAAGTTGTTTCCAACTTATGGCAACCTCTCAGCCTAAGGTGAACCTAACATGGGGGTTTCTGTGGCTGAAAGTGTGTGATGCACCCAACGTCACCCAGTGAGTTGCCACGGCCAAGCAGAGAATCGAACAAGAATCACACTGGCTGCCCAGAAAGCATAAGAAGATTACAGAAGGAAAAAAGTGCTTTGCTGGATGAGAACAATGATGAACATCCGTCCATATGCTATCATGAATTGTGGCCAGCTAGATGAAAGGCTTTAAGGGAAATGTCATCCTTTGATGTCTCACTTATAACTCCAGCAATCAGAGGTATTGTTCAGGTCATGATTCTCAGAGATGTACCACTTGAGCTAAGATAGGCTTCCTTTTACTTCTTTCTCATCCTCAACCTCCTTCTTCTCCTGGTAGCATAGACAATCTGACTATGGACCTTTCTGCACAACACTGTTATAGTGCTATTATTCCACTTACAACCTCCTGGGGTTTGCAGTTTAGGGAGGGGCATTTAGAATTCTCAGCCAGAGAGCTCTTTGGCCTCAGCAAACTACAAATCCCAGAATTCCACAGGATGTTAAAAGAACAATAATAGCACTATAACAGTGTAGTGTGGAAAGGCCCCTAGTCTGTGGCCATCTTGCTGTAGCCTGAAGAAGAGGTCTCTCTTCAGAGTAAGCCATTGTGAGTAAGATGACTGTGGAGGCCACCACCACCTTTGGCACTATGCTGTAACATCAGCAAATACTACAGCTAACACTATCTTTTGTTTAAGAGAAATGTAAGCTAGGTGGACAGACTATAGCCATGGGCCCTCTGTGGGCCCTAAACTTCCCCCCCCCTCATTTATTTATACCTATCAACCTATCCAAACTCCCTGGGCCAACCTTTTTTCACCCATAAAAAGAGTGTATTGCTTGCCCTGGAAGCATCCAGGAGTAGCAATCCACATTTAAAATATATAGCAGCCTCTCTCTGGACTGTTTTAACATCAAAAAATACCTACTTTTTTCAAAACCAGAAGTGCGTGCCCCACAACATTTTACAGATGAAATCAGGAAAAAAAGGAGCCCTGGTGGCGCAGTGGTTAAATGCCAGTACTGCAAGTCACAAGGTTGTGAGTTCGATCCTGCCGGGCTCCAGGGTTGACTCAGCCTTCCATCCTTCCGCAAGTCGGTAAAATGAGTACCCAGCTTGTTGGGGGCATGTATAGAAATGTATCGAAATACATGCTATTTGTAAGTTGTTCACCGCCTCGATCCATATGGAGAGGCGGGATACAAATAAATAAAAAAGGACACATGGGGCCAAACAGCATCAGAGCGTGGTCTATCCTAGTTGGATTTAAACACCCACATCCAGATCACAACACTAAGCACTAAGTGATTTCAATCAGTCTCTCCCTCTTCTCCTTTCTCTCAGCCTAAGTTACCTCATAGCACTGTTGTATAGTTAAAAGCCATGAAGACAGATAAAATGTAAACAGTTAAAAGATAAAATGTAAATAGTTAAATATAAGTTAAAAGTAATAGTTTACGATTGTCGTAAAATAGAGATAATGTATGGAATGGAATGTTTATACGGAATGGAATGTTAAACTCAGATTCAACTGGGAAAATTGATGTCTGGAAGCAGGGAGGTTTTTTTTTAAATTCTTTTTCATTTAAAATTTTAATAAAAATTACTTATTAAAAAAAAGCCATGAAGATGATATACATGGCCTAGCACTTTTGGAGAAGCTTAGATAACAAATACATTTGAAAAATTAAAACTAATTTTTCTCTCTTACTAAGAAACAAGCTCGCTGAGCAACAGTTTTCTCACCATTTTGTGTTTTGAGTGGTGTAGGAAAAGAATCAACAAAACAAGCTAGATCACACTACAAGCCATACTAGAATTGGCAGCGGTGGTCTTTGGCCAAATAGGAACACATCACCCCTTTCTGCCTCTTACTGTACCTGCTGATGCTGTCCTGGTCCCCAACATCGTCATACACTTCTTGGTCATTTTCTTGCTGCCTTGGCTGAATGTTGATGGAGGGCCGTGGCTTCCTTCTTAATGAATCGTAGTCAATTTCAACCATGGTTGTTTTAATATAGCCATCTAAAACACAGAACATTGGGTACACAAGATGTGGTTATTTTGGTTTGGAACTTTGCCATGAGTTGCGATCAGACCTACATTTTCACAAGAATGAAAGCAAACAAAAGTTCAACATACGAGTAGAAGAATAACCCTTCCACTCAGAACACAGTTGATTTCATCTGATTTTGGAAATTAAGCAAATTAGGGCTTAACAAAGACTTAACAAAGACCAACAGGAGACATCTCCAGATAGCGCTACAAAGAATTCTGTGTAAACTCCTTGAGCACTGCTGCCAGTCACAAGATGTCAAAACTGACAACAGTGGGTTAGATTGACATAAGAGAGGTTCCCAAGTGGCAGGAGAGTCCTTTTATTCTGATACCCAACATGCATTATATTACTTAAGTGTACACTTTATTGTCCTGCAGGAAATTGCTAAAGGCAAGTCCAAAGCCAAAACTCTAGTTGTCAGAAGAGAGAGGTTATGCCAATTCGACACAAACAGAATAAATTATGTGAATAGGTGATGTGACTACCACAGTTTCACAAATATTAAACCTTCTGGAGAGGTATATGTAGAGTCTCTTTCACACTGAACAATTATAGCCCTTTGATACCATCTTTTTGAATTCTGGGATCTGTGGTTTCATGAAGTATTTAAAATTCTCCACTAAAGGGCAATAGTGCCTCACCTAAGTACAAGCCCCAGGAATCCACTGAAACAGGTGTAGTTCCCCACCCTGTCTGTTAGGATTGAAGGATTGGGGGTCCTTGCCACTTGTCAGCTAATATGGATTCCCTCTGGAGTTCCAGTATAAACTTCTGGTCACATGAATGCCTGGTTCATGATGGTGGTTAAACTAGACTGGCCAAGTTAATAACAACATCTCCACTTAAGCTTTCTTAAGTAGTGGAATTTCATGATATTTATATGGGAAATGAACAGGATTTTTGGTACTCTTTACGGTATTTATTATATGCACTTAACAGATATACAAGCATATACATCCCCCCTTAGGGAGAAACACAGACATGTTAATGTCTGGGCACTGAGCTTCATCACATTACATTACAGTGCAGGAGGGCAAGATACATTCATTATATTCCATCATATAGCCATTAGGATGTTATACTTCGCCTAGGTATCGACAGGGGAAGTGTGACCCTGCTGGTACTCTTGGACCTCTCAGCGGCTTTCGATACCATAGACCATGGAATCCTTCTGGAACGCCTGAGAGGGCTGGTGATCAGGGGCACTGCACTTAAGTGGTTCCAGTCCTATCTGTCAGGTAGATACCAGATGGTGATGCTTGGGGACAGCTGCTCCTCGAAAAAGGAACTCAAATCTGGCGTCCCTCAGGTGCCGTCCTGTCCCCAATGCTATTTAACATCTACATGAAACCACTGGGAGAAATCATCAGGAGGCATGGAGCAAGGTGCTATCAGTATGCTGATGACACCCAGATATATCTGTCCATGCCTCCGACAATAGCATCAACTAAGGGTGGCATCTCACCTCTAAATGAATGCCTTGAAGCAGTAATGGACTGGATGAGGAAAAACAGACTGAAGCTGAATCCAGATAAGACGGAGGTACTCGCTGTTAAGGGCCCTAGCCCAGGTATGGAGGCTTGTCAACCAGTCCTAGACGGGGTCACACTTCCCCTGAAAGACTGTGTCCGCAGCTTGGGGGTGCTCCTGGACTCGCCACTTTAGATGACGGCTCAAATTAATGCGGTGGCCAGGAGCGCCTGCTATCAGCTTCGGCTGATACGCCAGCTGTGCCCCTTCCTGGACTTGGAACACCTAAAAACAGTGGTGCATGCGCTGGTAACTTCATGGCTTGACTTCTGCAATGCGCTCTACATAGGGCTACCCATGTGCTTAGTCCGGAAACTTCAGTTAGTTCAGAATATGGCAGCCAGGTTGGTCACCGGAAGACCTAAAACTGACCATATAACACCAATTCTGAAGTCCTTACATTGGCTGCCTATTAGTTTCCAGGCACAGTACAAGGTATTGGTTCTTACCTTTAAAGCCCTTTATGGCTTGGGGCCAGCCTACCTGCAGGATTGCCTTCTCCCACATAATCTGCCCCGCACATTAAGGTCCTCTGGGAAGAACTTACTGCAGCCAGTCAGAATTAGGTTGGCTGTGGTTACCCAGAGGACCTTCTCTTCTATTGCCCTCAAGTTATGGAATGGCCTGCCGGAGGAGACCTGGCATATTACCAGTCTTGACTGCTTTAAAAGAGCAGTCAAGACTGATCTCTTCTGACAGGCCTTCCCAGACTAGTGCTCCACCGCATCCCACCAACTGTCCTCTTGTTTTTAATAGTTAATGTGTTTTAGGGGGTTGGTTTTAGATGGGTTGGTGGGTGGGGAGGATGGGTTATGTTTTAATTGCTTTTAATGTATTTGATGTACTGTTGTAGTACCGCCTCGACCGTCGGGAGAGGCAGGATAGAATTATTATTATTATTATTATTATTATTATTATTATTATTATTATTATTTCATAAGGACTGAACCTTTATCTTTCTGCATCTCCTTAACAAATGCTGTAATGGTTAACACATAGAGTTTCATTACTATTTTTTTCCTTCTTGTAGTAAAAAAATTAATGGAAAACAAACAGTACATAACAATACAATACAAATTTTAAAAACAAACAATACATAGCAAACTACAAACATCTAACAAAAACTACAACTGACCAAAAAGGCTACAAATAACTAAAAGTTGGTTCTTGCCCTTGTTGCAAACCTCACAAGTAGTTACACCTAACTATTAATCCTAAAATTTATACCAGAGATTAATGCTTGCTGCTAATCATTTTTATCATCTTAAATATATACCTACAAAACTATGTGATGAATAAACAGCACTTATAAACAATTAGAATCACTTATCAAGTTGTTCTATACTCCATATAAGTGTAAACTAATTATCAATCATCAAAAATAAAAAAAAATAACTAAAAAGGTTAGTAAACTTAAAATTCTTTACATACTAGCTTAGATCACAAATATATAAGCAGTTCTTAACTTATTCTATGTTCTCTATAAATCAATACTTTGCTTAGTCTTATACTATATTCTATATTAGTTTAAACTCAAGCATTGAAAAACAATATCATCATTCAAAAAAAGTAATAAACCTCCATGTAGTAGATAACATTTAAAAGCAACAAATAGAGTAGAGCTATTAATTCCAATTACACTTCTCATATAAAATTAAAATTTGAAGTTTAAAATTGAAATATAAAGGGCCTGTCAATATTATCAGATCACTCTCATTCCCTTTCCAGTGATCAATACTGATAAGTCCATTTTTTCCTCAACATCCTTATACTCTTCTCTTCAATCTTACAAACATCTTTCTTCATCAGAATCACTCTTTTTCGTTCTTTCTTTCCAAAAAAATCAGATATTTTTTGAGTACTCCTAAAAGGCCATTTATCAGATTAGTCATGTTCAACCTATGTCTTTCATTCTTATAAGTAAAAAATCAGCTCTTCAAGTTGGTCCTGGCTGGAATATATAATCTTTCTGATGTCTGTCCACCAAAAATATAAAATTTTCCCTTCTCCTGAGAAGTACAAAGTACTTTTAGAAGTGCAAATAAGTAGTTGTAAATTTTTCATAATAATTTCTGGTTGAACTCTAAAATCTGATCTTTCCTCCTCTTAGTTGAAAACTTTGCTAAAGCAACACTGGAGGCCTTCATCCTTCTTACATGGGCCATATTGGTGCTCTCCAGTTCATGCTGTATAGTTGTCTCAGTTTGGATATTCATGACTTTCAAGTCTTGAATCATTTCTGACAAGACTCCTGTTGCTTCTTCCTTCTCTTAAACTTGCACAGACATTTTTTCAGACGTTGGTTGAATTCTTGTAACTTTGCCTGTTTCACGTTGAAGTTCTCCTGTCATTCGCTCTATAAATACATCAAACCTATTTTCAATGAAGAATTTAAATTGCCTCAATTCTGCCAGGAATCTTACAAAATAGTCAAGCACATCCTCCTCCTCAGCTGAATCTTTTCCAACCTGATAAACTTTTTCCAAAATTGAAGTAATAATAATAATAATAATAATAATAATAATAATAATAATAATAATAATAATAATAATACACACACACACATAGGAAACAGTACAAAACATCCCTTTCTCTAATCTTATTGTTTCATAGTCATCTATTGTTCCATACGTTCTCACACAAGAGAGTTTCTATTCCCAAACATTAGATTAGGATTGTTGCATAAACTTTCTTGGGAGAGTAAAAACTGGCACAATACCAATCAGCAAGCAGACTAACAACATTGCCTTAAAATCCAATCTTCATAATTCCAAGCATGATGATCTTGCAAATAATATTAACATTCTAGTCAGTTAAAAATATAAATGATCTTCCACTCCAATTAACCAAGAGAAATGTAACAGTAACAATTCATTCATTCAGGAAAAAAAAAGAGTTGTTGCTCCAAAAATCCAAGATCAAGTAGGAAAATCAACTGTAAAATTAATAGTCTTGTCCCTAAAAAATCCAAAAGTTAATCCCAAAGTAAAAATGAAAGGAAAAATAAGGGTTGAATTATTTAACTCGTATAGCTTGTCATTCCCATAGCAGTCAAGAAGAGATACTGTTTCTTTAAATCCCCTGTTGCCGTTAGATATTAGGGATACAGTTTCAACTGCAACAATCAAGGGCTTCTTTAAGCAACAATATTACTAAAGTGTGTGTGTGTGTGTGTACATATATATATATATATATATGGATATATACATACACACACACACATGCATATATATATATATATATATATATATGCATACATACATACATATATACACATACATATACACATACAAGAAGTCAGGACGAAAGTTGGTGTAATATCCTTATGGGGTGTGAAAGGCACTTATGCCCCAGCTCTACTGATGCACGCAATTGTCTCCACGATCCTCTGAGGCTGCTCCGCTGCTAAGCGGACATCCTGCTGATCCCGGCTGATTCAGAGTCTTTGGACTCTCCGTATTGGTGTTTGTGATCTAGCTAGAGCTTGCTAGATTGCGTTCTCCATCAATCCGACCAGAAACCATAACCCCCAGAGTAACATTACTATTTTAATAATACAACTTATCTATTTATCCATCATCATCTTCATCATCAGCTTCTTTCACACTTTCTATAGTGTCTGTTAAGACATTATACAGACATTTGATAAAGACTCTAACTTGTACAGAATTCTATCCCTTACATCTTAAGGAATACAATTTCATCTGTTGAAGACCTAAATACAGTAGAGTCCCGTTTATCCGACGTTCGGTTATCCGACCATCCGGATTAACCGATGTCGCGACAGCCTGGGGGCATGACTGTGGGCATTTCCGCGCCCTCAGAAACGCCCAGACACCCCCCCAAAATGGCAGCCACCAGGGGCGTCCGGGTAATACCACCCTTTCGGTTATCCGATGCTGCGGCCACCCGTTTGGGTCGGATAACCAGGACTCTACTGTACTTCTAATCAGGCATTTGTGAGCACATAGGCATTCAAAGACGAATCTCTTTGAGCACTGTTAAATCTTAACAGCC
Organism: Ctenosaura bakeri; assembly: GCA_948474755.1. NCBI lineage: Eukaryota > Metazoa > Chordata > Lepidosauria > Squamata > Iguanidae > Ctenosaura > Ctenosaura bakeri. The sequence continues at coordinate 727,926 of CAOLHI010000278.1, forward strand.
TATTATCAGGCATCTATTGGGACGTATATGGGACATACATCTGTTTTAGCATAAGCTAAAACTGACTGACTGCCGTCTTAATTACCTAGTGAACTTGCTTGGAGTTTATTATAGGTCACATCTGCACACATCCAAGGTGTAGTTTATTCTCAGTCACATTCTGTTGACATTTGACAGGGTATTTTCCCAGCCCTAAGTTGAAGCCAAGTTCCCACTGATACATACACTCATCTTAACACATCTGGCTTCCTGTCTTATATCTTATATGCTATATAAGGTTACATTCTGTACTGTATTGTACTTTATTCCCAGCCCACAAAAGTTGTCAACCAAAAATATCTGGCCTGTAACATCATAAGATGCAGCCAAGACAGTTAAAGTGGTATCAAAGTGATATTATTATGTAATTTGAAAGAGACCTAGGTTGGTCCTATACATGCTCAGAGCTGCCTTCATTCACTTGGGAAGAAATGCTTCACTTTGCTCTGGCATTTTTTTTTTGTTTTTTTTGTTTTAAATGCACCAAAAATGATCTAAAAACACCTTCTCAGAGCCATAGTTACAAGGATACTTGGAGCCCTCTGTGCTCAGCTTACCATTTCAGGACAGCTGAAAACCTGAAATGAATAAAACGTTGACTCTGGAACAACCTTTTGTTTTGCCGGAACAAAATTGTTCCAGCAGTTTTGAGTCTGGCAGAAGGAAAGGGAAAAGGAGCTGAATTTGGGCTCTGGAAACATCTCTGAGTACTGGGGGTCCCTCTGGAGAGATGTGGTCAACTCTGGAAGGCTAGGGGTTTTTTCCCCCCCACACAGACACTCCCTAGGGAACATAGTGGTTATTTTCATCATGTTTTGTAGGCCTTCTTGGGCCATTTTAAGTCCTGGAGAGGCTTTTTTTTTTTAAACAAGAGGACATAAATGGAAGTTACTCCGTGTGTGTGTGTGTGTGTTTGTGTGTGTTTAAAAGGTAATTTCCATTCATTTCCAGTGGAAGTCTCTCCTAAGCCTAAAATTGCAAAAAAGGGCCCACAGCATGATGGAAATGCCCTCCATATACACTAGAGGGCACTTTTGACCCCAGAAAGCCAAATATGTCCTATGGGCCACACTTTGTCCATTCCTGCCCTTGAGAGAAAAAGGGGCCTCAGTCTGAACAAGTTACTGTTTTGGACTGCAACTATCAGAGTCTCCCTTTAAGAGCTGGTGGTCTTCCTAGAGAAAATGGGATTGAGCTCGGAAAAGTTACCCTTTTGGACTATGAATCTAGAATCTGCCAGCTAGCATGGTCATGTTGGTTTTCCGTGCTTTAAAGTGGTCTTTGTCTATTGCAGTGTTTAAAATGTGTGCCTTCATGAATGCATATTAGTAAATCCACTCAAATGTTGGGAAGGAACAATATATCTTCAACTGTCTTATTCTTAAGGAAACCAAACCGAAGTCAGCATTGCACCTCTTGAGAAGCAAGAGGAGTGTAATAGAATAAATAAGCAAATACAGTAAATATTCAGGAGCCTGTAATCTGTCTTTGGCCTAAATGACATTTTCCAAACAGTGAGTGAACTCAGCTTTTGTAATTAGAAGAAATTATGCTCATTAAACAGTACTGTAAATTGACGTCACTTTTGTGCTTTATACCTACAGGAGCCTCTTATTCTTCCCAGCCATTTTCCTTCTGGATTGTCTGTGATGCGGATTATTTCAATTTGATCCCCTTGTTTGAACGACAGATCGTTCTTCCCTCCTTTGAAGTCCGTGCAAGCTCGTGCCTGGTGAATGACTTCAATGGGGCCCACCAGCTGCACAAAACAAGCATAAAGATTTTGTGGAATATGAAACTTCAGTATTTTATCAGAGAGTACAATGAGCTGTGATAAATCCAAAACTGAAAAATTCATTTTGTTTGGTTTGATTTTATACAAGAATGAGCCTTGCCTTTCCCAAAGCTCATGCACTTTCCACTCTGGCCATTTTCACACTACAGTCTTATGGTGAGATTATTCCACTTTCAACATCCTATGGAATCCTGGGGTTTGCAGTTTAGAGAGGGGCCGGCGGAAATGGCCTTCTCTGTCACAGCCATAAGGAATTCTCTTTTCCATTTCTGACTAATCTCTACTTGCTTCATCATCTAAACCTGGACAAAACATTGTTAATCTCAAACTAGCCTTTATAACTCTGGCTTCTTCCTCCCCCACACACTTAATGACATTTTAGGGATAAGACATTTTAAACTGTGGTTTATCTAAAAGCGGAAGCTTCTGATCTAAACTCTTCTTTTTGATCATGATGGATGAAAGAGGTATGTGCCTATGAGCCTCATTTCTGGGGAAGTGGGAGTGGCTAGGTTTGGTTCTGTAACCTAAAGTGGACACAGTCAGTGCTTTTATGCTTCCCCCCCCCAATAGAATGATAAAGAAAGTGGAATCCCAAACTTTGATCCTCTCATTAAGCAGATGATTGTTCATCAACTTCTCCTGTACAAATTGATCTTACTAGTACTCAAGGCTACAAAACTGACCTTGAAAATGGAAAAATGAAAATGGAAACAATCTATATTGATAATTAATGGCCACTTACTTAATGTGGGACTTGCTTGTAGTGTAGAAAAATCAAAATTAAATCAAAAATCAAAAGTTTATGCTTCCTATATAAGATCCCCTAAAAGATACTGCTTTATAATAATCTCTCCAGCATTGCTTTCTATATTATCAATATAGCTATGGGTTATGAGCATCTGTATCAATTGTCTGCAAACACTCCAACCAATATTTGATGATCAGATATTTCTGTTTTGTTGCTGTTAGTTCATCTTTCTAAGCATGAAGCTAAAAGTAAAGGGAATTTCAAGAGTGGATCCTGGAGAAAGCCAGAATTCCAAACACACTCACTTGTGCTTCTGAGCAAATTTGCCCAGTTACAGGTTATCTGGGCACCTTCATGTGAAGAACTGCAATCTGAGTCCTGCTGAAATGGATTTTATATCATAAGTGACTGGATTGTCAGTGCTAGTTGGGGCATTTTGGGAGCTGTAGTTCAAAAACCTAACTATTCCATGCACTTATATTTCAGAACTAGATATTCTGAAGTGAGTCATGTTTATTATGTTGTAGGTCTCTCAACAGAAGAGAAGGCCTGTCTCGCTTTCATATTACACAATTACACCACTTTGATACCACTTTAACTATCATGGTTCCATCCTATGGAATCCTGGGATTTGTAATTTTATAAGGTAATTAGAATTCTCTGTTAGTGCTTCACTAAGCTACACATCCCAGGATCCATAGAATAAGACCATGGCACCTGAAGGGGAATTAATCTGTTATAATTGTAGAGTATGGTTATACTTCATAACTCATTTGGTTTTCCAGATGAATCGACCTTAGTGCCACCACTCAAAAAGCCATTTTGCAGTTATTTTGCCTGGCAGATAAAATAGTATCAAACTGTTGTAACTATGTAGTGTGAATGCATATCCTCTAACATTTTGCAGATGAAAACTGGGGCACATGTGGCCAAGCAACATCAGAATGTAATTAAGTTATTAATGAGGAAGAATAGATAAGCTAGGACTGGCTGCAGCAGTTTCCTTTTGCCTGATTCTACTGGGAAGGGCAAGATTTTACCCCTTTGCCTCCTCTCCTCCCTGCAAAGTGTTTTGAGTGCAAATATCTTTTGCACTTTGAACTCAGTTTGTAACAACTGAAATAAGTTGAGGAAAAAAAAGCAAAATAGGAGAAGTAAAGCGAAACTGGGACATTTAAAAAACTGCTGAAAAAATGGGAGGACAGACGATTAATCAGGACTGTCCCAGCCAAATTAGGATAGTTGGAGGGTATGTGAAAGGGGCCTCTGTCCACAATTATTGGAAACATGGTTGGTGGAGACACAAGAGAGGGCAGAGAATTCCTACCGAGGGAGACTAGGTCTATTCCCTCTCTGTTTTCCTTTTGCTGACAGGTCAACATCCAGACAGGCCTTTGGCATGTAAACTGGTTTTTTAATTATTATTATTATTTATTTGTATCCTGCCTCTCCATATGGATCGAGGCGGCAAACAACTTACAAATAGCATGTATTTCGAAACATTTCTATACATGCCCCCAACAAGCTGGGTACTCATTTTACCGACCTGCAAAAGGATGGAAGGCTGAGTCAACCTTGGAGCCTGGCAGGATCGAATTCACAACCTTGTGGCTTGCAGTACTGGCATTTAACCACTGCGCCACAAGGGCTCCCTTGGTTGATTTCCGAAGTGGTTTTTAATTGGTTGGCTGCCATTTCTCTTATTGGCTTTTTCAAATTGTGCTTACATTTATTTGCTCTTCTGTTCTGTGTTAATTCAGATTTTGTTTTTAACTATAATTATAGCATCATTTTTTGACAGACAGGACATAAATGTGTAAATAATTAGATGAATAAATAAATAAATAAATATTCAGCTCCAATTCTTTATTCAGGGTTTGCGCTGGAACTGACAGCAGTACTGAACTGTCTTTATGTTTTGCAGTCACATAAAACATCAAGACTTTCAAATGGTATATATGCTGTTCTTTAGTGTCAGTATTTAGAGTTATTCTATGCGCTAAGAGCCATTCAGTTTGTTGTTCCTTACTTTGAACTTCTTTCTGATCTCTTGTTCTTTTTTCTCTTTTTCTTTTTGTTCTTTCTTCTCTTGATCAGACTTTTTCCTTTCCTCTTTTTCTCTTTTCCTTTCATCCTCTTTAGCTGAAGGTCTGAAAAATGAAAAGCAACTGAAGTTTGAATCAACAGACAAAACAATAAATACCTAGTCAGGAATGAAAAGCAAAATGCAACCCAGGATGTCTCAAAATTACCCTTCAGTTTTGTGGTTCTGTTTGTAACCTGTGGAAGCCTTTGCTAGTGGATGGCAGGATAGTGGAAATATTTTCACCATTTAGTGCTCAATGCTTCTGATGTATGTATGTATGTATGTATGTATGTATGTCTGCACACACATACCTACATACTTACTTTGCAGAGCTTCATCACTTTTAAAAGATGGATGCCATCTTTCCCTCTCTCTAAACGCCCTGTTGTGAGGAGCACTCTGGAGCTGGGGAAGGTATCTACTACATAAAATAGTGGCCATTTTCTATAGTGGCAAACATTTACACTCTTTTTCCTAGAATGCATCTTGGAATGGAATATGGAGAAGCGGGAGACAAAGGCCATTTCCGCACTAAATTGCTATAGTGCTATTATTCCACTTTCAGCATCCTATGGAATCCTGGGGTTTGCAGTTTAGGGAGGGGCCCGCTGGCCCCAGGATTCCATAGGATGCTGAAAGTGGAATAATAGCGCTATAACAATCTAGTGCAGAAATTAAGAAAGAATTCCAATCAGTATTGTTTTTGGTATATGCCCCTCAATCTGAAATGTGAAACAGGGAGGTTTCTTTTACATATTGTAGTTGTTGTATGCCTTCAATTCATTTTTGACTTACGGGAACCCTAAGGCAACTTTGTTCAGGAGCAGTTTGCCTTTGACTTCCTCTGAGGCTGAGAGAGTGTGACTTGCCCAGGGTCACTCAGTGGGCTTCCATGACCAAGCAGGGATTAAAACATTGGTCTCCAGAGTCATAGTCCAAGGTTCAAAGTACTACACCATACTGCCTCTCTCTTTTACACATAACCCCTACCAATTCAGGCTAAACCTCTGATACTTTGAAGATTCATCCCTGCCATGATTGCAATACTCACTCATTGGCTCAAATCTCACATTGCTTCACAGTAGTGTAAATATCCACATGTGGAGATGTGCTGCACCAACACGTCACAGCCCCCGTACAAACAGCAATATTGCACAACACAGTGACTGGATAGCGTGTAAACACGATGCAGGTAGCTGTAAGCATAACCTCACTTTCACTACTGTCAGCAGAAATGTCTGTTGCACTATGATGAATAATTCACCCCCATGGATAGTACAATGTACCCCCACATACGTCACTAACAGAATGCCAGCTTTTGTCAGTAATGAGCTCCAAATTCTTAAGGTATGGTTTGGGCCAAACTGTGTATGATCCAGGGGATCTGAGCATGGGATATCCTGAAGTTTTTTTAAAAAAAAGATTAATTGTAGACATCCCTTATTATCTGCAGTCTGGAACTTACAAATAGGGCCTGAGATGTCTGTTCCCTGCTCTTGATCTCTAGCATCTAGTAATCCTCTGTAATAACTGGGAACCAGTTATTTTACTTGGAATCCTTTTCTGCACACACACATGTACAATTTTTGCTTCAGGAAACAAAAGTGTTAGAAATGATAAGCTTTCCACAATCTGTCACTGTCTTCCTCAACCATCAAGGCCAATAACAAATGACCGTGCTGGTTCAGGGATTCTACGAGTTAAAATTTTAAAAAAGTAACTTTTCCATGCTTTGTGCTGCTTGGAGATGCCGAGAATTGTTTGGAGGATGTCAGACTGAGAATCTCTGGGTGCTTCAGCCATGGTAATATTGCTAAATCTTTCTTTCTGTCATTCTACCAGGTGATAACAAAACTTGAATTCTGTTTCTAGATCTTTCACAAGGAGTACTAACATTTTTACCCCAACTCTCATAACAATACAGGACCCACATTATCTTCAGATGCATAGTTTATACCTCATTTCATTTATGTCTTCATACATTTCACCATCGCTGTTCTGACTCTGTTTGAAAAGGAAGGAAAAGATGTTCACTGATATAAAATGCACTTGAGTAAGAGAGAGAATATTCTGCTCAGTGACAACAAGGTAATAATACATAGCAATTTTTGCATGCTTATACTTGCTAATTGCTAGTTTACTTGATAGTTTTGTACAAGTTTAGGCTCAACATATGTTATGAGGTTTTCCTCACAATTTTTCTTCCTATGTCAGCCTAATGAGCAGCCCTCTTCCCTCTCTGTAGTGACAGAACTGGATTTTGACCTTGAGTCCAGACTAACTGAATATTGATCAGTGGTGTACTGAGGCTCATCAGTGCCCAGGGCAAGGGGGTGGGACAAGCCGTGGTGGTGGGGACAAGGAGAGTGGTGGAGGGGGCAGGGAAAGTGGTGGGCAGGGGCGAAGTGAGCGGCAGCAGGCAGGGGAGGGGCGAGTGGAGCTTGGAGAGGTGAGCAGCGGGGGCATGGCAAGTGGTGGGTGGAGGTGGGTGGGGTGAGTGGTGGCAAGGGTGGGGTGAGCGGCAGTGGGTGTGGCGAGCAGCAGGCAGGGGCAAGGCGAGCAGCAGTGGGGGGCAGACCAGGGAGTTCCTCTTTTTTGCACTCCCCCGACATTGGCGGCCAGGGACCCACCCCAGTTGCCCCACCCTAGATCCATCTCTGATATTGATCATGAATTCAGACATGGTCCTACACCATGTAATAATTTTTGTGAATTGAAACAATCCTAGATACACACCCACACATAAGATCAGCCTTCCCAACTTGTTGTCCTCCAGACGGTATGGACTTCAGCCCCATTTGCCCTAGACAGCATGACCAATAAATGGTCGGGAATGCTTGGAGATATACCCCCAAAACATCTGGCTGGGAAAGCTTGCACAACTCAGTAGCATAACACCCCACAGCAAAATAGGCAGGTGACAATGAACATAAACAAGTTAACAAACCATGCTATTACCAAATAAACCACCAGCAAATAAACCATACTGTTACTGAAAGCTCTATAGAATAAAATGATGGTTAGCTAGTAGACACCAAATAAGCATCTATTGGGGATTTTATTCCAGAATAGAAGTGTTAACTGTATGTTATGGTGTATTTATATGTAATGAATGTTAACACTTACCTCATCAGTGTTTCCAGTTCCTGAGGAGTAAAAGGCAAAAGGTGATAGTTACATTTTCTTCTTTATTTAATAATGTCTGGCTATAAGCATTTAAACTGATGGATTGTTCTTTCTGCACAATGTGCCTTCTAGAACAGCCTACCCTACCTCCAGATCTGTTGGACTACAACCCCCATCCTTCTAAGATAACTGCAAATGGACCTACTGCCTGATGATAATGATGGGAGTTGTAGTCCAACACACCTGAAGGACATTCGGTTGGAGAAAAAAGTCTTAGAACAAGAGTATTTTAATATGTAAGAATTTTAATCTAATGCAAATACCTGTGCTTATATAATATGGAATTGTAACAAAAGGGTATTAATTTTATACCAGTTGCTGTACTATGCAGTTCAAATTCCAGATCTGAATTGAATACGTGTACACTTCTGCATGTACAAGAGTCCCTCAATTAAATAGCAATAACTATAGATATATAGATAAGATATAAAGCACAATGCATAGTACAGGTATACCTCAGTTAACAAAGTAGATGTGTTCTTGATCACTACTTCTTCAACTGAAAATTTGATACCAGAGGTACAAATAGCAGGGGAAAAAGTTTCCCACATCACCAACAAAAGGAGAAGTTCAATATTTTTATTCTGAACTTAAACATACACATGTGAAATAAAATAACCAAGTCAGGTGAGGCTTACATAAGGTAAGAAAAACATTTTGAAGCTTCTAGTGACCACATAAAAGTTTCTTCCAAAATGCATGCAGGGATGAGTTTTCCTTTTACCAGCCTTCATTTTTCTTATGCTTTTCACTTCGTTGGCCAGACTTGCAGATCTCTTGCAGATCTGCGCTTTTTTAACAAGATAGGAGGAGGTGGCAAGGCAAGCTAATATCCTTCCCCACCCTCTCGTTTTGCTGTCTGTGCACGTTCAGTAAAGTTTCTGTAAACTGCTTTTGTTTACCTTGCCTGATGTAAGCAGGCCCATACAGCTACAAAGGGATCTGCTAGAGCAGAATCCCATTCTTTTCCAGCTCAAGCTTCATTGCATTGTTTACAGCAGGCTGGCTGATGCAACCCACCAATTAAAGTTTTTGTTTCTCTAGCCCT